>LR738711.1:963253815-963292898 GCA_902687465.1 Secale cereale
GACCTAGGTCACTAGGGGAGAGGGGGTAGGCGAGTTTGTCCCTCGTGTTAGGCGATTCGGGTTGGGTGCTTCGTTGGTTTTGGGCGACTTGGTTCGTCTAGCGAGGCGACCTAGGTCACCAGGGGAGAGGGGGTAGACGAGTTTGTCCATCGTGTTAGGCAATTCAGATTGGGTGCTTTGGTGATTTTGGGCGACTTGGTTCGTCTAGGGAGACGACCTAGGTCACCAGGTAAAACCCCATTGCCCGATTGCTGGAGGCAAACCTTGGCTACATAAAAGCAAACCTTGCCATTGCTGGTGGCAAAACCTTGCCTACATAAAAGCAAACCTTGCCTACATTAAAGCATCGTGAATTCACTAATTCTCATCATTGTCAATTTCATCAAAAAAAGCATCGTGTATGTATTCAATTGAGCACAAGAGAAGAAAATACACGTGTTTCGCTAGTTATCAGTCCTATCCGTTATTAAGCATCAGCAACGACTGTTGGAAATATGCCCTAGAGGCAATAATAAAGGAGTTATTATTATATTTCCTTGTTCATGATAATCGTTTATTGTCCATGCTATAATTGTATTGATTGGAAACTTAAATACATGTGTGGATAAATAGACAAACTTTGTGTCCCTAGTAAGCCTCTTCAGGACTAGCTCGTTGATCAAAGATGACCGCGGTTTCCAGGTCATAGACATGAGTTGTCATTTGATAACGGGATCACATCATTAGGAGAATGATGTGATGGACGAGACCCAAACGTTAAACATAGCTTTTGATCGTATCAGTTATCGCTATAGTTTTCTGCATGTCAAGTATAAGTTCCTATGACCATGAGATCATGTAACTCACTGACACCGTAGGAGTGCTTTGTGTGTGCCAAACGTCGCAACGTAACTGGGTGACTATAAAGGTACTCTACAGGTATCTCCGAAGGTGTCTGTTGAGTTGACATGGATCGAGACTGGGATTTGTCACTCCGTGTGACGGAGAGGTATCTCCGGGCCCACTCGGTAATACGTCATCACAATGAGCTCAAGGTGACTAAGTAGTTAGTCACGGGATTATGTATTACGGAACGAGTAAAGAGACTTGCCGGTAACGAGATTGAACTAGGTATAGAGATACCGACGATCGAATCTCGGGCAAGTAACATACCGACGAGACAAAGGGAACTGTATACGGGATTGCCTGAATCCTTGACATCGTGGTTCATCCGATGAGATCATCGAGGAACGTGTGGGAACCAATATGGGTATCCAGATCCCGCTATTGGTTATTGACCTGGGAGTGTCTCGGTCATGTCTGCATAGTTTCCGAACCCGCAGGGTCTACACACTTAAGGTTCGGTGACGCTAGGGTTGTTAGTGAGAACAGTGTATGGTAACCGAAGGTTGTTCGGAGTCCCGGATGAGATCCCGGACGTGACGAGGGTCTCCGGAATGGTCCGGGGACGAAGATTGATATATAGGATGAGAGTGAACGGAGTCCGGAAGTGTTCCGGGGAGCACCGGGGAGTCATCGGATGACCGAAAGGAGTTTCGGGGGGTCCCGGCAAGTGTTGCGGGCCCTATGGGCCATAAGTGGGAGACGCAACAGCCCTCATGGGGCTGTGCGCCCCCCTTGGGCCCTCTCCACCTGCGCCAAAGGGGGCTGGGCCCCCCTAGGGCAGCCGCACCCCCTAGGCTTGGGGGGCAAGGCGCCTGGGGGGGAACCCTAACCCTGGCCGCAGCCCCCCCCCTTGGCCGCCGCCCCATCTGGCTTGGCCGCCGCCCCCTAGGGGAAACCCTAGGGGCGCCCCCTCCCCTCTCTCCCCCCTATATAAAGAGAGGCAGAGGGAGGGCAGCAACACAAGTTCGTGCCTCGGCGCTGCCCTCCCTCTCCCACGAATATCTTCGCCTATTTTGCAGTGCTTGGCGAAGCCCTGCTGGAATTCCTCCACCACCATCTCCACCACGCCGTCGTGCTGCTGGGTTTCTCCGTCAACTTCTCCTTCCCCCTTGCTGGATCAAGAAGGAGGAGACGTCCCCAAGCTGTACGTGTGAAGAACGCGGAGGCACCGTCCGTTCGGTGCTAGGATCTTCGGCGATCTGAATCGCGGCGAGTACGACTCCATCAACCGCGTTCTTGAACGCTTCCGCTTAGCGATCTACAAGGGTATGTGGATCCGACTCTCCCCTCGTAGATGCATCTCCTAGATTGATCTTGGTGAGCGTAGGAAATTTTTTTTTTCCCATGCAACGTTCCCCAATAGTGGCATCATGAGACAGGTTCTTGCGTAGATGCTTTCACGAGTAGAACACAAAGGGGTTTGTGGGCGTTGATGTTTAGATTGCTTCCCTCCTTGGTCTTTCTTGATTCAGCGGTATTATGGGATGAAGCGGCCCGGACCAACTTTACATGTCCACGTACATGAGACCGGTTCCATCGACAGACATGCGACTTTTGTTGCATAAGATGGCTGGCGGGTGTCTGTCTCTCCCATCTTAGTTGAATCGGATTCGACGAAGGCGGTCCTTGTAGAAGGTTAAATAGCAACTTAAATATCACCGTTGTGGATTTGCGTAGGTAAGAAGCGTTCTTGCTAGATACCCATAGCAGCCACGTAAAACATGCAACAACAATTTAGAGGACGTATAACTTGTTTTTGCAGGGTATGTATGTGATATGATATGGCCAATGACATGATGAGATATATTTGATGTATGAGATGATCATGTTGTAATAGTTAATATCGACTTGCATGTCGATGTATACGACAACCGGCAGGAGCCATAGGGTTGTCTTTAATTTTTGTATGACCTGCGTGTCAATCATTAAGCGCTGTGTAATGCTTTACTTTATCGCTAAACGGTAGCAATAGTAGTAAGAGCATGGTGGGCGCGCGACAACCCCGATGGCGACACGATGATGGAGATCATGATGATGGGGATCATGGTGTTACGCCGGTGACGATGGAGATCATGCCGGTGCTTTGGAGATGGAGATCAAAAGCACGAGTTGATGGCCATATCATGTCACTTATGATTTGCGTGTGATGTTAATCCTTTTATGCATCTTATTTTGCTTAGGACGACGGTAGCATTATAAGATGATCCCTCACTAAAATTTCAAGATAAAATTGTGTTCCCCCCGAGTGTGCGCCGTTGCGAAGGTTCGTCGTTTCGAAGCACCACGTGATGATCGGGTGTGATAGACTCTACGTTCGCATACAACGGGTGCAAGCCAGTTTTGCACATGCAGAACACTCGGGTTAGACTTGACGAGCCTAGCATGTACAGACATGGCCTCGGAACACGGAAGACCGAAAGGTCGAGCATGAGTCATATAGTAGATATGATCAACATGAAGATGTTCACTATTGACACCACCTCATCTCACGTGATGATCGGACTTGGGTTGGTGGATTTGGATCATGTCACGCTCGGATGACCAGAGGGATGTCAATTTGAGTGGGAGTTATAAGTAATTTGATTAGTTAAAACTCACTTATCATGAACAATAGTCTAAGATGTCTTTGCAAATCTTTTGATGTAGATGGCTCCCGCAGTAGCTCCCCTGAATTTTAATGCGTTCCTAGAGAAAACTAAGCTGAAAGATGATGGGAGCAACTTTGTGGACTGGCTCCGCAATCTGAGGATCATCCTCACAGCTGCCCAAAAGGTTTATGTCCTAAATGCACCGCTAGGTGAACCCCCCGCTCCGGCCTCTGTGGACGTTATGAACGCCTGGCAGTCGCGTGCGGATGACTACTCAGTAGTACAGTGTGCCATGTTGTATAGCTTGGAAGGAGGACTTCAAAGGCGTTTTGAACGTCATGGAGCATATGAGATGTTCCAGGAGTTGAAGTTCATCTTTGAGAAGAATGCCAAGATCGAGAGGTATGAGACCTCCGATAAATTCTTTGCTTGCAAGATGGAGGAGAATTCGTCTGTCAGTGAGCACTTACTGAAGATGTCTGGGTACTATACCCGCATAGCTGATCTGGGACTTGTGTTCCCGGAGGAGGCTATCATTGACAGAATTCTCCAGTCACTCCCACCTAGCTACAAGAGCTTCGTGCAGCATTATAACATGCAAGGGATGAACAAAACCATCGCCGAGCTGTTTGCGATGCTAAAAGTCGCTGAGTCAGACATCCAGAAGGAGCATCAAGTGTTGATGGTCAATAAAACTACCAGTTTCAAGAAGAATGGCAGGGGCAAGAAGGGTAACTCTAAGAAGGGTGGCAAGGCAGTTGCTCATCCAGTGAAGAAACCCAAGGCTGGGCCCAAGCCAGAGACTGAGTGTTTCTATTGCAAGGGGAACGGCCACTGGAAGCGGAACTGCCCCAAGTATCTGGCAGACAAGAAGGGGGCCAACAACAACAACAAGCAAGGTATATGTGATATACATGTTATTGATGTGTACCTTACCAACTCTCGTTGTAGTGCCTGGGTATTTGATACCGGTTCGGTTGCTCACATTTGCAACTCTAAACAGGAACTACGGAATAGACGGAGGCTGGCGAAGGACGAAGTGACGATGCGCGTGGGGAATGGTTCCAAGGTTGATGTGATCGCCGTCGGCACGCTCGCTCTTCGATTACCATCGGGATTAGTTATGAACCTGAATAATTGTTATTTAGTGCCTGTGTTGAGCATGAACATTATATCTGGATCTTGTTTAATGCGAGACGGTTACTCATTTAAATCAGAGAATAAAGGTTGTTCTATTTATATGGGTAATATCTTTTATGGTCATGCACCCGAAGTAGGGGGTTTATTCTTATTGAATCTCGATAGTGATGATACACATGTTCATAACATTGATGCCAAAAGATGTAGAGTTGATAACGATAGTACCACTTTCTTGTGGCACTGCCGTCTGGGTCATATCGGCGTGAAACGCATGAGGAAGCTCCATGCTGATGGACTTTTGGAGTCTCTTGATTTTGAATCACTTGACACATGCGAGCCGTGCCTCATGGGCAAGATGACTAAGACCCCGTTTTCAGGAACAATGGAACGGGCAAGTGACTTATTGGAAATCATACATACTAATGTGTGTGGCCCGATGAGTGTCACGGCGCGCGGTGGATATCGTTATTTTCTCACCTTCACTGACGACTTAAGTAGATATGGGTATATTTACTTGATGAAGCATAAGTCTGAAACGTTTGAAAAGTTCAAGCAATTTCAGAGTGAAGTTGAGAATCATCGTAACAAGAAGATCAAGTTCCTACGATCTGATCGAGGGGGAGAGTATCTGAGTTATGAGTTTGGCAATCACTTAAGAAAATGTGGAATTGTTTCACAGTTGACGCCACCTGGAACACCACAGCGTAATGGTGTGTCCGAACGTCGTAATCGAACCCTATTAGATATGGTGCGTTCTATGATGTCTCTTGCCGATTTGCCACTATCATTTTGGGGATATGCGTTAGAGACGGCTGCATTCACTTTAAATAGGGCTCCATCCAAGTCCGTTGAGACAACACCGTATGAACTGTGGTTTGGTAAGAAACATAAGTTGTCTTTTCTCAAAGTTTGGGGTTGCGATGCTTATGTCAAAAGGCTTCAGCCAGAAAAGCTCGAACCCAAAGCGGACAAATGTGTCTTCATAGGATACCCAAAAGAGACGGTTGGGTACACCTTCTATCTCAGATCCGAGGGCAAAGTGTTTGTCGCTAAGAACGGGTCCTTTCTCGAGAAAGAGTTTCTCTCGAAAGAATTGAGTGGGAGGAAGGTAGAACTTGATGAGGTTATTGAACCTCTGCTTCAACCAGAGAGTAGCGCAACACAGAAAGATGTTTTTGTAGAGCCTGCAACGGTTGAAGAGGAAGCCAATGATGATGATCAAGAAGCTTCTGATCAAGTTACTACCAAACCTCGTAGGTCGACAAGGGTACGCACTGCACCTGAGTGGTATGGTAACCCTGTCTTGGAGGTCATGTTGTTGGACAACAGTGAACCTACGAGCTATGGAGAAGCGATGGTGGGCCCGGATTCCGACAAATGGTTAGAGGCCATGAAATCCGAGATGGGATCCATGTATGAAAACAAAGTATGGACTTTGGAAGTATTACCTGAAGGGCGGAAGGCCATTCAGAATAAATGGATTTTTAAGAGGAAGACGGACGCTGACGGCAATGTCACCGTGTATAAAGCTCGACTTGTGGCAAAGGGTTTTTCACAAGTTCAAGGAGTTGACTACGATGAGACTTTCTCACCCGTAGCGATGCTTAAATCCGTCCGAATCATGTTAGCAATAGCTGCATATTTCGATTACGAAATTTGGCAGATGGATGTCAAAACAGCGTTCCTTAACGGTTTTCTTAAGGAAGAGTTGTATATGATACAACCGGAAGGTTTTGTCGATCCAGAGAATGCTGACAAAGTTTGCAAACTCCAGCGTTCCATTTACGGGCTGGTGCAAGCATCTCGGAGTTGGAATCTTCGCTTTGATGAGGTGATCAAAGCGTTTGGGTTTGTACAAGTTTACGGAGAAGCTTGTATTTAGAAGAAAGTGAGTGGGAGCTCTATAGCGTTTCTAATATTATATGTGGATGACATATTGCTGATTGGAAACAATATAGAACTTTTGGATAGCGTGAAGGGGTATTTGAACAAGAGTTTTTCGATGAAGGACCTCGGTGAAGCTGCTTTCATATTGGGCATCAAGATCTATAGAGATAGATCGAGACGCTTGATAGGACTTTCACAAAGTACATACCTTGATAAAGTTTTGAAGAAGTTCAAAATGGATCAATCCAAGAAGGGGTTCTTGCCGGTATTGCAAGGTACAAAGTTGAGTAAGACTCAATGCCCAGTGACTGCGGAAGATAGAGAAAAGATGAGTGTCATCCCCTATGCTTCAGCCATAGGCTCTATCATGTATGCAATGCTGTGCACAAGACCAGATGTCAGCCTTGCCATAAGTATGGCCGGAAGGTTTCAAAGTAATCCTGGTATGGATCACTGGACAGCGGTCAAGAATATCCTGAAGTACATGAAAAGGACTAAGGAAATGTTTCTCGTTTATGGAGGTGATCAAGAGCTCGTCGTAAAGGGTTACGTCGATGCAAGCTTTGACACTGATCCGGATGACTCTAAGTCTCAAACCGGGTACGTATATATTCTCAACGGGGGAGCGGTAAGCTGGTGCAGTTCCAAGCAAAGCGTGGTAGCCGATTCTACATGCGAAGCGGAGTACATAGCTGCCTCGGAGGCGGCAAAGGAAGGTGTCTGGATGAAGGAGTTCATGACAGATCTTGGAGTTGTGCCTAGTGCATTGAACCCAATGACTCTGTTTTGTGACAACACTGGTGCCATTGCTCTAGCCAAGGAACCAAGGTTTCACAAGAGGACCAGACACATAAAGCGACGCTTCAATTCCATCCGCGATTCAGTCAAGGAGGAGGACATAAGCATTTGCAAAGTACACACGGATTTGAATGTTGCAGATCCGTTGACTAAGCCTCTTCCACGGGCTAAGCATGATCAACACCAAGACTCTATGGGTGTTAGATTCATTACCTTGTAATGCTAGATTATTGACTCTAGTGCAAGTGGGAGACTGTTGGAAATATGCCCTAGAGGCAATAATAAAGGATTTATTATTATATTTCCTTGTTCATGATAATCGTTTATTGTCCATGCTATAATTGTATTGATTGGAAACTTAAATACATGTGTGGATAAATAGACAAACTTTGTGTCCCTAGTAAGCCTCTTCAGGACTAGCTCGTTGATCAAAGATGACCGCGGTTTCCAGGTCATAGACATGAGTTGTCATTTGATAACGGGATCACATCATTAGGAGAATGATGTGATGGACGAGACCCAAACGTTAAACATAGCTTTTGATCGTATCAGTTATCGCTATAGTTTTCTGCATGTCAAGTATAAGTTCCTATGACCATGAGATCATGTAACTCACTGACACCGTAGGAGTGCTTTGTGTGTGCCAAACGTCGCAACGTAACTGGGTGACTATAAAGGTACTCTACAGGTATCTCCGAAGGTGTCTGTTGAGTTGACATGGATCGAGACTGGGATTTGTCACTCCGTGTGACGGAGAGGTATCTCCGGGCCCACTCGGTAATACGTCATCTCAATGAGCTCAAGGTGACTAAGTAGTTAGTCACGGGATTATGTATTACGGAACGAGTAAAGAGACTTGCCGGTAACGAGATTGAACTAGGTATAGAGATACCGACGATCGAATCTCGGGAAAGTAACATACCGACGAGACAAAGGGAACTGTATACGGGATTGCCTGAATCCTTGACATCGTGGTTCATCCGATGAGATCATCGAGGAACGTGTGGGAACCAATATGGGTATCCAGATCCCGCTATTGGTTATTGACCTGGGAGTGTCTCGGTCATGTCTGCATAGTTTCCGAACCCGCAGGGTCTACACACTTAAGGTTCGGTGACGCTAGGGTTGTTAGTGAGAACAGTGTATGGTAACCGAAGGTTGTTCGGAGTCCCGGATGAGATCCCGGACGTGACGAGGGTCTCCGGAATGGTCCGGGGACGAAGATTGATATATAGGATGAGAGTGAACGGAGTCCGGAAGTGTTCCGGGGAGCACCGGGGAGTCGTCGGATGACCGAAAGGAGTTTCGGGGGGTCCCGGCAAGTGTTGCGGGCCCTATGGGCCATAAGTGGGAGACGCAACAGCCCTCATGGGGCTGTGCGCCCCCCCTTGGGCCCTCTCCACCTGCGCCAAAGGGGGCTGGGCCCCCCTAGGGCAGCCGCACCCCCTAGGCTTGGGGGGCAAGGCGCCTGGGGGGGGGGGAACCCTAACCCTGGCCGCAGCCCCCCCCCCTTGGCCGCCGCCCCATCTGGCTTGGCCGCCGCCCCCTAGGGGAAACCCTAGGGGCGCCCCCTCCCCTCTCTCCCCCCTATATAAAGAGAGGCAGAGGGAGGGCAGCAACACAAGTTCGTGCCTCGGCGCTGCCCTCCCTCTCCCACGAATATCTTCGTCTATTTTGCAGTGCTTGGCGAAGCCCTGCTGGAATTCCTCCACCACCATCTCCACCACGCCGTCGTGCTGCTGGGTTTCTCCGTCAACTTCTCCTTCCCCCTTGCTGGATCAAGAAGGAGGAGACGTCCCCAAGCTGTACGTGTGAAGAACGCGGAGGCACCGTCCGTTCGGTGCTAGGATCTTCGGCGTTCTGAATCGCGGCGAGTACGACTCCATCAACCGCGTTCTTGAACGCTTCCGCTTAGCGATCTACAAGGGTATGTGGATCCGACTCTCCCCTCGTAGATGCATCTCCTAGATTGATCTTGGTGAGCGTAGGAAAATTTTTGTTTCCCATGCAACGTTCCCCAACAACGACTACACACATGATGCATGTTAGTACCATCAAAAAAGGCATACAAAACATCGTACAAAATTATAAGAGAGAATCATTTGACATAATATTTCCGACATATGCATCAGTCGTGATCTTGAGCAAAAAAGGTTAAAAGAATGCAGCCTCTCAAGCGTTGCTTAGGCACAAATAAGAAATAGATATTTCAGACCTTAAAATCACTATCCACAAGAGCTCTTCATCTTTTACTACTTTGCCAGTGCATGAACTATATAACAGGTTTCTTAGTATGGGTGAATGTCAGAAAAATAGCTAGCTTAAAAAGAGTTTAAGATAAAGAATCTGTGCATTTATTCACTTAACATGCTTCTGCACACACGTGTGAATTTATCACGCTAAGCTAGAAAATGCAGGAAAAATGCAGAATCAAACTGGCAAAATGCGGAATGCAGACAAGGTGAAATGCAGATAGAATTCACCTAGTTAAACTCCTGATATTGTATCTAGAATACAATCTAACCGGAGGGAAACGTGGTTGTGCTTAATTGATACATCCAGTTCATCGAACTAAAGTCGTCCCGGGTTTACTAGCTTAATTGATACATCAAGTTCATCCCACGGATGCAATTGTGGCCAAGTCGTCCCAGTTTTACAAAAAACTAACTAACTGAATAATCTATCCTATGACCAGGACTAAGTGAGAAACATGCTTTAGTGCAGTGTATTACATATAAGCAGAAACTGAAACTAATGTTCAGGTCTGTCAGGTTTAAAACAAGAAGCCGCCTTTCGTCCCCTGCGCCGTACGGCAAGTAGCCGTCACTGGAGCGGGAACATGGCCTCAGCCACCACCAGCCCGTGAACACGCTCACGCCGCGCCGGCCTGCCGTGACGCCGCCCTCCCCGCACCGCAGCTCCTGCAGGTCAACATAGGACCGCGTGGGCGGCGAGCTATCTTCTATCTCATTTGCCTAAAACAAAAAACAAAGGAATGCCTATTCTCTGAACTGATTGTTGCCTACCTACCCTCTATCTGATAACCTACAGAAACCCACATCATTCCAAAACTGCTTATTGGTCGTATTCTTCTATCTGAATTGCCTGCAAAAACAAAAAAAAAACACAGCATTGCCTATTCTCTATTTCTGATTTTCCTGCAAAAACACTTATTTGCCTACTTATCTATGTCTATTTGCCTACAGAAAAAACATCCTCAAAACTGTTGTGCCTACATACTGGAAGAGGAAAACAAATGATGCAGCATCCCAAATGGCAAGAAAAAAATTCTCTGAAGCGCCTTCCCCTCCCCCTACCCGGCCCCGACCCAATCTCGTGGACATATCTCCCCATTTGATTCGCTCCTGCGGTTGTTGATGACGAAGAGGGCATCGGCGACGAAACCCCAGCAAGCAGGTATATGCGGACGAGGGGATCGTATGTTAAACTGACCTCGGTGCGTCGAATCAGCAGGATCTCGCGTCTGCGGGTCATCCGCCGCTTCGCGCAGAGCTTCGTTGCTTCCTTCTTCTCCTTCCCATCGCCGCTTCGTTCTCCTTCTCCGGCACGCACGCGCCGCCCTCACCTGTCCGATGCTGGACGGGATCCTTCGCTGGACGCGTCGCCTTTCTTCGGCAATTGACTCGTCGCCGGTTGGCTCGCCGCGAAGCCCTAGGGATTTCGTGGGGAATTGGTGTTTCGCTCGTCTCCGGCGCAGTGGGGAGTGGAGTGGAGGACGGGGAATGGGAGGAGGGAGGACGAAAAATCCCAATCCACCGTCACGTGTGTTAGAATAAGTCCGAGGCATACCGTCAATCATCCGAGGACCAAGCAATTACACGAGCACGACACCGAGATTTGTTAACGAGGTTCACCGATATGGCTACATCCCCGGGGCTTGACTACGGGCGCTCCTCCCCGTGACACCGTCACAATACCGCACCCCGGCCGCCCTGGGCACCGGCACACGCCGTCGGCTCCCCTGCGAGCCTGTGCTATTATGTTGGCATAGGTTACATCGTGTGTCTACCCTCGCTATATAAGAGAGGCCTAGGATACAAGTGTCCTATTGGGACACGACTCCATATCCTATCTAAACACAATACTACTCAGAGTCCAACTGTAACCTACCTTGTACATAATATTCGACACAACTCTAACAAACTCCACCTTGGCGAATATTCTCCACCACCTTGAATTCGTCAATGCGTCAAACTTCCACGTACATTGGACTTGAGCTTGTCCCATGAGCACCGCTGCTACTCCAAAGACTCCATATGACTCCACCTGCAACTTGTAGTTCCTTCTATTCTTGACCACAGTCAACACTCGAGCAAAATTAAGTTCTACATTACTCTAGTTAGCGCTCCCAACTTCTAGAGTATCAGTCCAACGCCATCACACACTGATCACTGACCTGCGTGAAAGTGAACAACTCACATATTGGATGTCACACGTAAGAGTTACCTGAACTCAACATCACCGCTCCTTTCTTGACCGCCTATCTGAAACTTGAAGGAATTTCACCATTGCTTGTAGTCATCCCGAGTCAAATTCGCAGTTTTATCACCACATGTATGACCACCAGAGCCATGGCCCGTCTCCATGTCCCGTGCTTATCGCACGCCTCACCGCTATTACCGCGCCGAGCCTCCGCTGTCCCGGTCGAGTCTCAAGGGTTGCGAAACCACACCACTCAACCCCCACTGCAGAGTACCACCAATCATCACCGACCGATGACGAGTTTTACGCTTCCATCAGACCACTGGGCTCCAGTCTGAATGACGTGTCCCTCACTTTTTTCCCGCTCCACTGAATAGGCTTCGATTCTCTGGATCCTTACACCGTAGCCCCTCAATCCAGCTCCAATTTCAACATGACTCCATGGTAGATAATCAGTCCACCCTTGCGCCCCGTTGACATCAAGCTCCGTGTGTACACCACCTTGAATCAACCCCGCGCCATAGTCTTGTCGAAGCCGCACAAGCCCTCGGCCTGCGCCACGTGTTTCCACGCCCAAAAGTCGGTCACCATCAGCATCACGCACCTATGTCGTCGTCGCCGATCCCAACACCGTCTTCTGTACCAATCGACTCACGTCGATCCCTCAGACTGAGTCTGACCCAGCCGAACTTCCCCGACTGCAGACACATTCCAGACTCCTCAAGCCATCACCGTGACCACCATCATCCATGCACAAATGTGTACCAACAAAGACACCAAAGCAAATTCCCCATAGCCTTCCCGTGTCAACATACATGAAACCCGATTCATCACACGTCTGTAGCTGGGCTTTACTTTCCTTTTCTTTTTTCTGAGGTAGCATCACGATCTGACTAAGTCCTTGTGCCGTATTTTTTCCCAAACAAATCACTTGTTTCAGCATGTATGCACGCAGCCTCTCATGCACCTAGCAGCCTACACATCAGCCGGCCATGGCCCAGCAAGCGGCCACCTGCCCAGCCTCGTCCGAGTGGGCCTTGAACCGTATCGCCTCGCACCGCCCCGCCTGGCCGCAGCCTCCGCGTGGACGTCCGCGTGTACAACGCACAGATCGCATCGATTCGATCTCGCTGGGAATTCAGCTGCTACACGACCCGCCGCCGCCGCCGCTTCATGTTGCATGTACGCTCGCCCGACCGATCTACTGATCGCCGTACGTCTCGACTCTCGACTGCTTGCATACTCGCACGTGTGCCTTCTATTGATATGCTTTTTCCAATCTTGCCGAGAACCACGCCACACCCGGCTGCATCTCGACTCGATACTTTCTCTAGATCAACGATCCACAGCCTCCGAACAACCTAGCTCATGATACCACTTGTTAGAATAAGTCCGAGGCATACTGTCAATCATCCGAGGACCAAGCAATCACACGAGCACGACACCGAGATTTGTTAACGAGGTTCACCGATATGGCTACATCCCCGGGGCTTGACTACGGGCGCTCCTCCCCGTGACGTCACAATACCGCACCCCGGCCGCCCTGGGCACCGGCACACGCCGCCGGCTCCCCTGCGAGCCTGTGCTATTATGTTGGCATAGGTTACATCGTGTGTCTACCCTCGCTATATAAGAGAGGCCTAGGATACAAGTGTCCTATTGGGACACGACTCCATATCCTATCTAAACACAATACTACTCAGAGTCCAACTGTAACCTACCTTGTACATAATATTCGACACAACTCTAACAGCGTGTTATCCGCCCCTGGTCGGTTCACCAACCCACGTGTCTGTGAGGACTCGCCAGATGGACGGCTGTGGTGCGGCCGTTCTAGCGTGGTTGATATAGCGCGCGCACCACACAGCGATTAGGTGGCAATTTTAGTAGAGTTTATAATTGTCCTGGATGATCTCATCCACCTTAATTAGGAGCATATTTTTGCCCCTCGTCTTATCCAGCGAGATCTCTCTCTCTCTCCTGCCATCTACTAGGTCTCCCTTCCTTCTCTCTGACCTCGTAGTCGGCAGCCATGGATTCACCTCCCAACCCAACTCAGTAGCATCCATGCACCTTCGCAAGGGAATGTGAGGATGATATGGGAGGTTGCTTCTACCAGCCAGGGGCAGCCCGGCTGCAATGGCCGGTTGCCGGCCGGCCGCAGATGGTATTGTAGCGAGCCAGCAAAGGCTGTTGAGAGGGTGGCCCAATGATGTTGCGAGCCCTGCTGCAAGTTGGCGAGCTACGGTGGCTGCAGCCATTCTGCAAGCATTGTTTGCCAGGGCACGAGCTGTGGTTCCGTGGCGGCCCGCAGCAATGCTATAAGTGGTGCCGCGAGGGTGCGAGCTGTGTTGCGACGGTGGCCAACAATGTTGTGAGCTCTCCTGCGAGGACAAATTCCTGATTTATCAAATAATATTTAGTTGATGTAGATATATTTTTCTATGCCAAGTTTGTTGAATTTTACGATGTTTCTCGATCGATCAGTGATTAAAATTTGGACTTGCAAAAGTGCAGCATGATAGGTTATGTCATGTCCATGCACCTCTCTTAAAACATCCAGAAATTTTCACTATACTCCCTCCGTTCCAAAATAAATGGTGTGGTTTTAGTTTAAATTTGAACTAAAACCAGTCACTTATTTTGAAACGGAGGCGATATTTGGTAGCCATATATGCACCGTACGTTCCAACTTGGATAACATTTGGTGTAGAGTCATTGTTCTATTACATATAGTAAGTACACCAGAAACCTACATATATACGAATTCTGATTGCCTCCTAAAAGGTGACGAGGGGCGGGGTGTGTTGGAGTTAAACACGTACGATATAACTAGCAACAGATCAACTAGTACTATTGCTTGTGCTATATATATGCGTGTACCCTGGCTTGTAAATTACTTTTACCCTGGCTTTTTGAAGCTATACAAATCAAATCTGGGTACGTTGTGTTGTGTGTTTGCTTGGGCAGCGAATCAACTAGCCATTGGAGTCTAGCACAATTCAGCTTTGCTTCATTATTCGCCGCCGTCGCCGTTCATCTTCGCCGTTGCCGAAAAGCACTCGACGTCCAGATTAAGCCAGCAGGGTGGACACCACGAGATTGTAGACTCAATCGTAGACATCGCCAGCATCCTAGTTCCAGAGAAGGCAATGACGGCCTTGCCCGATGACATACTCACGGAGATCTGCTGCTACCTGCCGGCCAAGTCGATCGGCCGGCTACGCTGCGTTTCGCGTTCATGGTGCGCCGCGCTGTCGTCCGCGTCCTTCCTTGATCTCTACCGTCGGCGAGCCAACAAGCCAGGCCAGCTCAAGGTCTTCTTCAGCACTACCGACAAGACCTCCCAAGAAGGAGGGTCCTGCTTTTATTCCTGGCAGCCCGGTGGTGCAGCGGCCAACAAGCTCACGCCCCACAGGTTCCATGGGCCGACTCCGCTCACCAGCCCCCTCCATGGCCTCGTCCTCATCCATTGCCCCAACACCGGCTATCACGTCTGCAACCCTTCTACCGGTCAATCCTTGGCCCTCCCAGACACGAGGCTGCCGGCGAAGATAACCTGCTGGCCACGGTTCTACGACCGGGGGGATGTGGCATACGGCCTTGGTTACTGCCCGCTGACTGATGAGTACAAGGTAGTGCGCCTATTCAGCAGCAGCTACAAAGGCGACAACCTGAACTGCTGCGAGATCTTCGTCCTTGGCTCACCGTCGTACTGGAGGCCTACTGCCCAACGTCCGCCCCCGTTTAATGTGAAGGGGAAGAACCCGGGTGTGTTCGTGGGCGGGTGTCTGCACTTTCTTTGTTATAGCGGTGGCATCATCTCTTTCAATATTAGCAGCGAGACCTTTGGTGGCACACTGGAGCTACCGTCCAACCCGAGTCTTTATTCAGTCGGAATGATAGAGCTAGACGGCTGCTTATGCGTCTATCACGAAAACGTTGGTCACCGTCATGGCTCTTGCAATATATGGGTGTTGAGGGGTCACACGAAGCAACAACGACAATGGGAGCAGCTTTGTCGCCTCGATTCGTCGTCTTGGACATATTCGGTGCGGGCGCAACTGCAGTCCTCCTGGATGGCTCCACTTGCCATGTACGATGGAGACAATGGAGAAAGGAGGATCATGTTCGATACGGGTGCTTGCAAGGTTTTTTCTGTCAACGTACCTGACGGTGATGCACTGGAGATTCTATTCAACCCGCTCGAGGACGAGGCGCTTGTTGGCAACTTTCCTGACTTCGATGAGCCTAGATTAGGACTATTTGAGGAGGGCCTCACACCAATGGAATGAGGCGATGTGCAATTTACGATACGGTTGTTTCCCAAGTGACTTGATTCCCCAACACTGTTTTTTGTTTAGTGCACAAGAGTTGTTTCCCTTGGCGATTCTAGCTGAGTTTAATTATCCCGAGTGAACTCATCTTCTATTTTTTGAAATATCTCGTCCACTTTCTTTTGATAGTGTGGTAACATCACTACTTAAGGTATGGATTGCAATACACTTATTTATTTATTTACATGAGAAATATTTAATTGGTATCTTTGTGAGACTTGGGTCGCAGATGCAAGAATTCAGGTAAGCTAGAACTGTGTATTTTCCCGATGTACCATATTGGCAGGGAAGTTAAGGAAGATGGCAAAGAACCTTGGAGAATAACCTGCCGGTATGGGGAGGCTATTTGGAATTTGAGGTACAAAACATGGGACATGATGCATTTTTTTAGGCGGACTTTGACCACTCCTGGTTGTGCACCGAAGACTTTAATGAGTTAAGGTGAGATGAGAAGTTTGGTCCAAATGAAAGAGATATGCTGCACACTGAGCTTTTCAGAGAGGTTGTTGATGTCTGTCAGCTGTGTGACTTGGGGTTAAGGGCCTGGATTGGACCTTTGAAAGCCTCCTGCCCATGAGATGCACAATCAGGAGATGGCCTTGTCATGAGCGACGAGTAAAGTTTGGCTTGACATCACCAAGTCGATGCTTGGTCCGCGGGGAATGGCGCGCAGTGGTCAAGGACGACCATTTTCAGTCGCACTTTGTTGCATGCAAACTTGAATAAAAGTCCTTGGATCATGATGATCGTGGATACCACCTTCAGCAAGCATAGTGATCTGAAAGACAACGTTGATGGGAGTGCACGTTACAAGCTATCTTTTCATCTTGTATCTTTGTCAAATTGATCCAACGACTTGGACACAATCTATTCGGAAACAGTTGCGGTCCTCCTGGATTGCTCCACTTGGCATGTGGGATGGGAACAATGGACATAGGAGGATCATGTTCGATGCAGGTACTTGCAAGGTGTTTGCTGTGAACATACCTAACGGCGATGAACCGGAGATCCTATTTAGCCCGGACGAGGATGAGGCGATTGCCGGCAGCTTTCGTGACTACAATAAGCCTAGGTTAGGATTATTTGAGGAGAGCCTCGCGCTACTGGAATGAGGCGATGCGCAATTTGTGGAGATAGTTGTTCCCCAATCGATCTTTTTGTTTTCTTTTTATATGTCACTTGTATCTTTTGCAAAAATATGCAGTTACTTCTCCCTGCCAGTTCTAGTTCGGTTTGATTAATGTGGTGTGATTTCATCCACCTTTTTGTGCGAAATATCTCCTCCACCTTTTAAGCTTCATTTCTTTTTCTACACCAGAGTTGCATAATTAAGCACCCGCAATCCATCAATAAGCACCAGTGCTAAGAAAAACTAGTTGTCTTTTTGTACAACATCCCTCTAACTTTTTTTTTAACACAATACAAACACAGATGCTCACATACATGCACATACACTTACCCCTATGAACACACACACATACTCAACCCTATGAGCACCTCTGAGATACCGAGCCTCTAATTGAATACTCCTGCATTCCACGGTGCACGGCCTTATTAGCAAGGCAGATTCATCTGTTTTCTTTTCTTGGGCTCAGAGGTTGCCCTTGGCCGGCACTAGCCAATTTGTTTTACTTTTGTATATGCTGGCATGGGTACGTAGTGGCATGCATGGCTGTGTGTCTGGAATCTTGTCATTAACACCTGTTCCTTGCATCAAATATTCAGATTGACTGCCAAGTGCAGACTTGACTTGATCTCCCTTGCATCAAATCATTTGCAACCTTTTCTTTGCGAGAGAAATCATTTGCAACTTTTTAGAGCACTGCTTTTTATATTTCCTCCGAGTAAAGAAGAGAAGCGGAGCAATGAGATGGACTATAGACAAAATGTGCCCCTCTTTTGTTTTCCGGAACAAATTTAAGAAAACATCGTGTCGCCGAGCCGATTCCCTCAAAAGGAAAAAAATATCGTGTCACGGACAGTTACATTTTTCGGCATCACTCTGCAATGCAAGAGGAGGAGGATGACGATGAAGCTGCCGGGGATGATATATATTTCCCGAGTTGTAAAAAATATGCACGCTCTCGGTGAGTAGATGACGCACCAACCGCAAACCTACATGCAGGCGGCCGGGTGAAATACAATATCGGGAAAATGAAAACAGGAAGAAAAAAACCAGGTAATGGGGCAACAAAAAAAAGAAGCCAAAATCAGGTCAATTATTCAAGTAGTAGAATCAAAGCTTAGCTGCTCACCATAATGCCAGCTAAAAGAAGAAAAGCGAAAAAAAAAGAGAGAGAGAAAGGAAGAGGAAGGTGGCGTAGTGCAGCGGTGGTGGTGGGCGACGACGTCTTCTCATTGGTCGGAAGCCAGCTGAAATTCCACTCCAGATTCCCACCCCGACCACCTCCATGGCCGCCGCCGGCGACGACGACGCGCCCGCGGGGCTCTTCTCCGCCGTCTGGTCCCGCCTCCACGCCGCGGCCTCCGTCTGGCGCCGCCGGGGCCAGGCCTCCCGCGACGGCGAGGGGGAGGAGGCCTTCGTGAGGTCGCGGCTGGCGAGGCGGGCCGCGGCGGCGCGGCGGGTCGGCCGGAAGCTCGCCTTCGTCTCCTTCAATCTCGAGGTGAGCTAGCTCTTGCTCCCGAGAGAGATTGATTCGGGTGGGAGGTAGGGGGGCGCGCCTCAGGTGGTTGCTTGTATGCGCAAGCGAAATCAACAAGTCAGCCAGCTCGCCGTTGCTACCCGCGATCACGGAGGACCTCCTATTTTCTTACTGCGCCTGGAGAAATTCGCAGACAGTACTT
The DNA here is from genome assembly GCA_902687465.1 of Secale cereale. Classification (NCBI taxonomy): domain Eukaryota; kingdom Viridiplantae; phylum Streptophyta; class Magnoliopsida; order Poales; family Poaceae; genus Secale; species Secale cereale. The sequence continues at coordinate 963,272,699 of LR738711.1, forward strand.
GCTGGTGAAATTTACTCCGGCAATTCGCAGCCACTTCTGTTGACAAATCAACTTAGAAACCATAGTTATCCAGTGTCATTGATTACATTTATGCCTATTCGCCTGCTTGGATAGTGATAATAGGCAGCAGGATATATACGTTTGCTGCTTTGGGTCACGGTTCGTACGGATTGCTCATCTCTCTTTGCGTTGCGCAGGTGCTGGTGTTCATCTATGCGTTCTGGAGGGCGAGGAGACGGAGTTTGACCTGGAGGCAGCCCATCCAGGTGCTGCCCGTGCTTGCGGTCCCTGCTCTCGCCACACTTATCTACGCTGCCTTCGTCCGCTTCACCAGAATGCGTAATTCCCGCAACTCATCATCTCTGGATTCGGCTCAAATCACCACTTTTACTGCCCTGCCCAGACATAAACGAACAATGTTGCTACAACTAAGGCAATTGTCCTCTGGTCGCTCAATCTGGAGTTACTGACTTGTTTTTTGAATTCCGTAGCAAAATCTTCCCAGACTGTTGAAAACAAGTGCTTAGTAAATACATGGAATTCCTTGTGTATTCCGACAATGCGTTGCCGGCAACTATCTCCTAAGTGATCCCAGCTAATCTTGCTCTGCAGTTGATGTCAAGGACAAGAGAACGCTTGAAAGACTTCAACAGGACAAGCAGCAAGCTGATGGTGAACCAAGGGACTTAGCTGATCTCAAGGGCAGGGAAATGCTTGAAGGACTTCAAGAGGACAAGCAGCAGACTGAGGGTGAACCGAGGGAGTTTGACCAGAACAACCAAAACAATGTCCAGGTCTGTTTGTCCTAATTTTCTGCAAATAATTTCAGTCGGCCAGCGCCTTTTAGTCTCAGTAACTGTTTGTATGTTGGTTTAGGTCATGCACACTCTGTTTTTTAGAGACACCATCCTTCTGTTTAACATAATTGGTGTTTGTTTGCTGGTGCAGAACTGTGATGATGTGGACGATGCTAGTAATTCTCTGGTTGGAACTGATTCAGAGGCACAAACTGCTAAGCTTATGAAACATCGCCAGTCGAGCACTAAGCATAGAGATGATGGTGGAGCAGATATGGCTTGGGGTCATAGCAAGGATTTCCAATCAGCACCCTCAGGTGGACTAAGGATGAGAAGATTGTCAAGTGCAAAACCATACATGACCAGCAGCAGTTTTATAGAAAGAAGTGTGGAAAAGACACAGGAAACGCCATCTGTCTCTGCACATTCAGATCAGCATGTCCATGTCCCTATTTCCACTGAAGATACTATCTCGTATCCTTTCGATGATTGCCGCAGCATGCATGCTCAACCTGCAGATACCCCTCAAGAATTGTCTGAAGGAGATGATGACGAAGAAGGGTTTGATGGATTATGGGACATTGTGGAAACTCATTCCAATTCCAGCAAGGAGAATCCCATTTCTCCCATTGGTTCTCATAATAATTTTTATGACGGAGACGATTCACACTCCCCTGCATCTCCACCAGACGACTTTGTTGCTCATAATAGCTTAAATGACTTCAGCGGCAGCCCTGACTTGTCTGGTCCGGTATTACCTGCATCAGAAACCTTGAAAATGTTGCCTCCAGAAAGTGTCAGGGAGGAAGCAATGCTTGATCTGCAAAAGTCGGAAGTGTTGCATATGTATTCATTGACTCCAAAGGAAATCCCTACTCCCTATGCAGTCAATGATAAGGAGCTGTCAATTACTCCTGACATGGGGACCTATTCAGAGTTGCTTGGTGAGGGAGTCGAGGAGACAGAATCATCCATGTTTCATATACCAGAGGAAAGTATGCCACCCTTCATCTCAGAGGAGGTTTTACAGTGCCCAGTTGCAGTCAATAATGTTGAACATTGCTTGGGAACTCCAGAATTCTCTTTGTCCGGTCAAGAGACTGAAAAAATGGAAGTTGTTGGAAGTGTCAGCTTTACTAGTGACAGTCCTGAGTTAAGCTTCTTATCCTCTCCAGAGTTAGTTGTGGAGTGTGCCGAGGATGGCATTGAGAAAGAATTATGTGAACTAAACACAAAGGATGAGAATGCTATGCTCGTTAGTATGGAGGAGGAACCTTTGCAAGATCCACTTATAGTCAGTACTAGTACTAGTGAACCCTTGGAAACTTCAGATGTCTCTTTATCGCTTCAAGATGCCAAGGCGAGGGAAGTTACTGGAATTCTAAACCCTGTTACAGACAATCCTGAATTAATGTGCACAACATCTCCAGAGTTACTTGCAGACGGTGATGAGGACTTAAAGGAGGAGGATAAAACGTCTGACTTGCACTTACCGGAGCAGAACGGCCTACCTTTAAACATTGAAAAGGAACCTATTCTAGATTCACTTGTAGCTGATACTGCCAAAAACGTTGAGATAACACAAGTTCATGATGTTGTCGAGGAAGGTTCTTTTGGATCAGAAGACGAGGAAACATTTAATCATACAAATCTTGTTCTTGCTTCTTCAAATGATGATAGTAACACTCAAAAATTGATAAGTGACTCAATGCGTGTTCCATCTATTCCAAACACCGACATAAATGAAGCTCTTGAAGGTGGCCAGGAAGCAGTTTCTGAGCCGGTACATCAAGGCACTCGCCATTCTGAAGGAATGTTCTTATCTTCAGGGGAGATCAATAATGACGTCTATTCTTTGACTCCAATGGAGAGCCCTACTTCAAATGCAGTCAATGACAAGGAACTGCCAATCACTCCGGACATGGAGAGCTATCCAGAGTTCTTTGGCGAGGGAGTCGAAGAGATAGTATCGTCCAAGTTCCACATGCCAGAGGAGAGTACGATGCCCTTCAACTCGGGGGAGGTTTTACCATGCTCGCTTGCAGTCAGTAATATAGAAAATTGCCCCGGGGCTCCAGAGTTCTCTGTATGTGGTGAAGAGACTGATAAAATGGAAGTTGCAGGAAGTGTCAGCTTTATCAATGTCAGTCCTGAGTTGAGCTTCTTATCTTCTCCAGAGTTAGTTGTGGAGGCTTCTGAAGATGCCACCGAGAAAGAATTATGTGAATTAAATACAAAGGACAACAATGCTATACTCATCAATATGGAGGAGGAAGCCTTGCAAGATCCGCTTATGGTCAGTACCAGTACTGTTGAACAATGCTTGGAAACTTCAGATGTCTCTTTACGCATGCAAGATGCCAATCCTAAATTGATGTACCCACCATCTCCAGAGGTACTTGGAGAATATAATGAAGAATTCAAGGAGGATCAAACGTCTGACTCGCACATACCGGAGCAGAATGGCCTACCTTTTAATTTTGAAAAGGAACCTATTCTGGATTCACCTGTAGCTGATATTGCCGAGGACGTCGAGATAACAGAGGTTCATTATGTTGTCAAGGAAGGTTTTTCTGAGTCAGAAGGTGAGGAAGCATTTAACTATCAAAAGTTTGCTGTCACAGATTCGGAGGATGATAGTGACACTGAAAATTTGATTATTGATTCAATGCCAGTGAAATTCATTCCAAACAGCGACCTAAATGAAGTTCTTGAAGGTGGCCAGGAAGCATTTTCTGAGCCGCTACACCAAAGCACTCGTCATTCTGAAAGAATGTTCTTATCTTCAGCGGAGATCAATAATGATGAAGTCTATTCAAGCAACTCAAATTCATATGCCAATGTGGTGGAAGATGCTGCAACCTCTGAAGGACTTTCTAAGTTTGAAGATGAAATGTCTATTGCTTCTTTAGATACTCCCATCTGCCTGGATGAGGTTAAAAGTGCAGCTATTGTTGACATTGGTATAGTCAGTCCTAAACTGAGCCTTCAAGCGGAGCTGCGTGGTGGGGGAGTTGAGGAGAATGAACAGTCCAAGTTCTCTCTACCAGAGGAAATCAGAACACAATTCAATTTGGAGGAGGAAGTTTTGCTATCCCCAGTTGCAGTCAATAATACTGAATACTGTGCGGAGACTCCAGAGTTCTCTTTATACAATCAAGAGAGTGAAGAAATGGAAGTTGTTGAAAGTGTCAGCTATATTAAGGTCAGTCCGGAGTCGAGCTTCTTATCCTCTCCAGAGTTTGTTGGGGAGGGTGGTGAGGATGCTAGGGAGAAAGAAACACGCGAATTAAACACAAATGAGGAGAATGAGACACTCATCAATTTGGAGGAGGAACCTTTGCAAGCTGCGCCTGTGGTCAGTACTACTGATCAGTGCTTGGAAACATCAGAGTTTTCTTTATCTAGTGAAGTTGCCAAGACAACGGATGTTCCAGAGACTGTTAGCTTTGTTACAGTCAGTTCTGAATTAAACTACTCCGCATCTTCAGAGTTACTTTCAGAGGGGGACGGGGACTTACACGAGGATGAAACGTCTGACTCGCACTTACATGCGCAGAAGGCCCTACCTTTTAATTTGGAGGAGCCTTTTCTGGATCCACTTGTAGTTGATACTGCTGAAGATGCGTTATTTACATCAGAACTTTTGATATGTAGTGAAGAGGTCAAGATGACCGAAGTTCATGGAGTCGTCGAGGAAGTTTTCTCTGAATCAGAAGACGAGGCAGCATTTGACCATCGAAACCTTGTTCTCGCCTCTCCAGATGATGATAGTACCACTCAAAATTTGATAGGTAATTCAATATCTGCCCAGGTCATCCCAGACACCAGTGTAAAGGAAGCTTCTCAAGCTGGTCAGGAAGCATTGCCTGAGACACCACATGAAAGCATTTGCCATTCTGAAGGAACATTCCTATCTTCAGGTGAGGTCAATAATGATGAAGTGGAAGTCGTAGCGCCACTTTCTGGTCAGGAAGGACTTTCTAAGTCTGAAGATGAAATAGCTTTGACTTCTCTGGAGCCTTCCATCTTGCTTGATGAGGTTACAACTGCAGAAAATACTGATTACTGTGCGGAGACTCCAGAGTTCTCTTTATACAATCAAGAGAGTGAGGAAATGGAAGTTGTTGAAAGTGTCAGCTTTATTAAGATCAGCCCTGAGACTCCAGACTTCTCTGCAGAGTTTGTTGGGGAGGGTGGTGAGGATGTCAGGGAGAAAGTAACATGTGAATTAAACACAAATGAGGAGAATGAGACATTCATCAATTTCGACGAGGAACCTTTGCAAGCTGCGCTTGTGGTCAGTACTACTGACAACTGCTTGGAAACCTCAGAGTTTTCTTTGTGCAGTGAAGATGCCAAGACGACGGAAGTTCAAGAGATTGTCAGTTCTGGTATAGTCAGTCCTGAATTGAACTATGCTGCACTTCCAGAGTTACTTGCGGAGGGTGAGGAGGACTTAAAGGATGATGAAACGTCTGACTTGCACTTGCATGAGCAGAAGGGTCTACCTTTTAATTTGGAGGAGCCTTTTTTGGATCCACTTGTAGTTGATACTGCTGAAGATGCGTTAGTTACATCAGAACTTTTGATATGCAGTGAAGAGGTCAAGATGACCGAAGTTCATGGAGTTGTCGAGGAAGTTTTCTCCGAATCAGAAGATGAGGCAGCATTTGACCATCAAATCCTTGTTCTCGCCTCTCCAGATGATGATAATGCCGCTCAAAATTTGATAAGTAATTCAATATCTGCCCAGATCATTCCAGACACCAGTGTAAAGGAAGCTTCTCAAGCTGTTCAGGAAGCATTGCCTGAGCCACCACATGAAAGCGTTTACCATTCTGAAGGAACATTCCTATCTTCAGGTGAGGTCAATCACGATGAAGTGAAAGTCGAAGCACCATTTGCTGGTGAGGGAGGACTTTCTATGCCTGAAGATGAAATAGCTTTGACTTCTCTAGAGACTTCCATCTTGCTTGATGAGGTTACAACTGCAGAAAATTTGACAGCCAACTCTAGACCTTCTCAGTCTATTCCAGACAGCAACGGGTTTCAATCTCTTGACGACCAGGAACAAGCTCCATCTGAAACACTGCAGGACGCTAATTTTCTTCTCGAGGGAAGTCACACATCTTCAGATGAGGGCATAAGCTCTGAAATATTTTCGCTCTATTCCAGGTCATCTTCATGTGTTTCAGAGATCAACATGCTGGAATCTCTCAGAAGTGGAACATCTTCTGAACCAGAAAATGATCGTGGTTTAAGCTTTGATGAGAGGAACCGTGTGATATTTCACAACATGGACAGTATAGAAAGTTACACGAACAGTCCAGCGACTGCTGAATCTATCCTGGAGACCAACATGATTGAAACTCTTAATATTGCTGATGAAACAACAGGTGGTTCACCGCATGAAGTCTCTTCAAACTTTCTGGACTCTTTTGTAGCTCCAGATGTAATCAATGGCATGACACAATCAGATCAACACTTGGACTTATCATCCTCTTCATTTGCTCCAGTGGTTGATGCATTTGAAACATTGCAAAATGGTCAGGTTTTTTCTGAGCCTCAACTTGAAAATGATATTACGTTTGAGGAGACCCAAATGTCCCCTAAGGAGGTCGACGATGCTGAAAACTATTTCACCAATACAATTGATGATATTCAAGATACTGAGAGAACATCAACTGCAGCTTTGGAAGATGAAGGTGATTTAACTCTTCATAAGGCTTACATGTCTCCTGAAGATATCAGTGGAGTCGAAAATTCTTTGGCTGATGATTATGCTTCAGATCTTCCTCACATGCCGGAGAACAATTGCTTCAGCGAAAAAGTATCGCCTGAATCTCAGGACGTAGGAACTCAGCAACAAGATGAAACCATGTTGGGTTTTGAGCAAGCCAATTCTGAAGATCACTATGACAATTCAGGGTCCCTAGATATTCCAGATGTCACTGTGACGGAGAGTCTTCAAGCCGCAGAGAGATCATCATCTGAGATACTTTACGATGGCATGTTCAGTTTCGAGGGGACATTAATATCTCTAGATGGTGATGACAATGCTGAGGATTCTCCTCACAATTCAGGTTCTGCTATGCATACTGCACAGACCGACACAACAAGTCTCCTTGGTCTTCAAGAAGGGTCTTTCAAGCCAGAGGATGAAAATTTAGTTAATTCTATCTCCCCATATGAGGTTGATACTGAAGTATTAAGTAGCTCAAATCGTGGTAATTCCAGCTCCGCTTCATCTCGTCATGACATCAGCCTCATGGAGGCTCCTCAGCCCCAGGAACTGCCTATAGACGCTGGAAGGAAAAAAGGTGAATGCCTGTGAAAATAACTTTCTGAAAATAGATCCCTGTTATTGCTGTTATTTGATATGCTGCCTTTCTTAGAAAATATTTAGATCTGAAATGAGTGGTTTTCATAGAACGATCTGCAGTCACTCATAGTGCACTTGGCTAAGATAGTGTCCTATATGTTTTACAGAATCTAAAATCAGAAATAAAAGGAGTGCTACGAAAATAGTGATAGTGCTATTTAAAGTGGAAAAGAAAAGGAAACAGTTTAATAACCTTTTTTTTATCGATTATTAGACATTACAGCTATATATATGTTCATCGAATCTGTACAGTCACTTCATTGGAGAAAATGAAATTGGATCTTTATTAACTGATGCCTCTTACTCTTATTCTTCAGTTCTCCTCAAGGATAAGGAACCAAAAGACGGTGAATCTGAGGACATGAAAGAGACTGTTGAAGATTTGGATGACGACCATGAGGTGAGTAGCACTCCCTCAGATGCTGCTTTGAATTTGTATCTTCTTTATTGAGGTGAGTTGTATGATTTTTTCTTTTGTGAATTATGATTGAAAGAGGTAACTGAACTCTGCTTACTGGCTTGATATGATTTCTGCAGAGGAAACCAGTAGTCACTGGGAGCAGTAATGTGTCTGAGCTAGCTGACTTGCAGTACACCGAGTCAGTTGATGATGATACTGAAACTCTTAGTGCTCCTCTACCTTCATCTGCTGCTAAAGATATTTGAAGCAGGTCAAATGATAAAGCTGCACATGTGTCAGTAGAATGGTCAACTGCTGAATAACTTCACAAGAGCATCTGAAAGCTTGCAACTGGAGCTGGGTCTGTCGTGCTTTTTCTAAAGCTTCTAATACTGGATAAGTGCAGATTGGAGATTGTTCTTGTTAGTTTTGTGTTCTCAGAGGACAAGGGAAAGAAGTCCAATACATGGAGTTTTTTGTACAAAGTAATACGGGAGTTCTCAAAAATCATCATCTTGAGGTGAAAATTTGGAATCGCCTCTGGATAGAGTTGCTTGCGCTTGGAGTGGAAATGCCCTAGTTCTTGCCTTTTGCCATCAAGAATCTAGGATTTGATGAAAGATAAGGCTATCTTTCATAGTTTTCTCTCTCTTTGTTTTTAGTTTGGGTTGAAGTTGTATAGTTCTGTATATCTGGGTAAATATGCTGCCATCAGTAGCCCATGTATAATATGTCATAGTGTGATATTCTTTTAGGCAGTGGTACTTTGCATGAGTGCCTCATTTGGTGCCTCTTTTTGTATGAGTTGAAGGGTATTAAAGCATTGCAATTTTACAACAGCTGTTTTGATTTTGGTAATGAGTAAAAGCGAGAGATTCTGCTAGTGCACTTTAAGTTGGTACATCATATATCTTGACAAATAATTTTCCTACTTTTGTCATATACTCGTATGCGTTATAATTTTCTTTTTCTTTTTCCTCTGCAATAACTCTTACTATTTTTCTGTTGCTTGTGAATTAGCAAAGCTTTCACTACACATTTGTCCTGCAGATATGTATATAACTATTGCGTTGCAGTTCTTTATACCAGTTAAACAATGGCATTCTCTGTGAAGACCGTTCCATCCATGGCGTGAGACAACCCCATCAGAGGCAGAGATGCTACATCTGGTAACTGAAATTGTTACATCTCATGTTATAAGAGGTGTGATGCTATTTTCTCTCTCTGATACGGTCCTGTACCAGTTCATATTAATCCTACAACTTCCTTCTTGCTATTGTATGGTCATCTACATGAAATATGGGTGCATTTCTGTGATTTGTGTGATATAGGATATCCCGAGAAGTGTCAGCCTGTCACCACTCAACATAGATGAACCATGTTTAATGAGGCTTGTCTGGTTTGTCAGTACTTGTCTGATACAATGCACTTTGATTGATTAACTCTCAGTTGTGCATCATTGCATTCATGCCGCCAGCTGTCAATGAACTGTTACGATCCCGTGGTCTTTGGTCGGCGGATCATGGTAGATGCTTCAGATCACAGTGGCATGGTTGACTTGCATAGAGTATCGATCCCAAACTTTAAAAAATATTGTCAATCTCACGTAGTGCCGTGGTTAACTGTGTGTCAACCCATTAAATCTTTTGGATGATAATGCTTGATGTGAACGGCCTGAAATGAGGGACCTCATGTGCTCCATGATGCCATCGGGCTGATGAAAGATGTGCCTTGTTATGCAGGCAGTGTAGTCTGAATTCGTATATTTTTTCTAATATAATGCAAACCCACAATAGGTGCCCTCGGAGTTGAAGGACTCTAATAGTAAGCAATGTGCCACAAACTCGATATATTGCATCAGTTTTCCTGTAGATTATTGCTTTCAGGTCCTAAATTTGTACCATCTTCATTTGAGTGCATGTACCACATCACATGGTTGACATTTAGCCTTGTAGTTCTTATGTTTACCAGAAGCAACAGCTGAATTGCGTTTCTCTTGAGTTGACCTTATTGCTTCTGTTCTTTTGATGTTTACGCAGGAGCAGCGGCTCGTGCATGGACAGCTAACACCTGTACGCTTCTGAATATGAGCCAGTAAAATACCCCGGAAAGAAATAAAAGGTGTGCAGTTCCCGAGATCGACGAGCAGTACCGATCCTCCTTCCGCGACCAGCCATGTTGCCCTCACACGCCATCTGCTGGAGCATGGATGCGGGCACTCTGAATAGCAGTCCAGATGCAGAGGAACTGACTCCAGGAGTTTTAAAAAAGGGGCTTCTTCAGGTCAGACATCATGTTTCAGAATCTCTGGGCTCTTATATCTTTGGTTGCCCATGAATTATTGCACGCTTCTGCCAGTTCAATATTGGTGGGGGGAGTAGTTGCCGCGCACAAATCCTAATGATCCGAAAGATGCTCTGCTGGGGGTGCATTTCTTAATTATACGCTGAATGTGCACAGTTCGTGCGTGATCAAAAGCATTATTCTGTGGTGCTCCAGAATTAGCTACTCTTCACGACGTGGATGGTTTGGTGCTGCACCTGCTGTTGGGTGGGCAACATAGGCTGTGGCCGGGGTAGATATATGACAGCACAGACCTTGTCTTAAAGGTTCTTTTGAACTTGTCTCCAGTTTCAGCACCTTACATTGCTCGGTCTGAAACCGTCGACAGGTTCAGTGTTTGGGCCATAGTTTTTGTTGGCTGAAACAAGAGACAGTGCACCTAGCAAAGTTAGTTGCCTGACTCTTTGAGATATATCCAAATTAGGCAACCAACTAAAGCGATATGAAATCATGCATGCCCATTGTCTAGAGATCAGCCAACCGAATCAGTATACTATTCAAGATCTGGATCTTGTTTATTTAGGTTTCAGCATAACAAAACCAAACGATAACCGGTGAGTCATCAGGAACGGAACGGATGAGATCGACCGAGGTTGTTTAATTAGCCCCCTCCTAATGCTAATCACTCACACCTGTGTTTGACTTGCCTGATGCTCGGCATTTTCAATCAGATGAGGGTGCTGATCATCAGCACCATCGTCTTGTCATGCTCAATTGCGGCATGTGCAACATGTACTAGTATAATCTGAGACGAGCCGGGGAACGCGACTGCAAAACTTGGGGATTATTGATTGATTTGATTTGATAGTATTCGGTTCTGCTTCGCGTTGGCCGGCCAGCGCTGCGCCACCGGCTCTCCAGATTTGGTTAGATCTCATCCCCTTTCTTTTTCTTTGTGTACTTTGCACTTTGCCTCTCTTTTCTTGGGGTTGTATCTATTCTACTCCGTGGGACGGACGGCCCCTCGCGAACCACCCCTGTATGTATATATAAAACCGCTGCTTCCTGTTGCCACCTTGCCCAGCTAAGCCACTTACTTGTCAACCAAATCAGCAGGCATCGGCTCCATCCACTCCCTTCTGCTGCCGCTGCCCGATGTCGTCGACGACGGTGCAGGAGCCGCCGCACGTCCTGGCCGTGGACGACAGCCTCGTCGACCGCGTCGTCATCTCCAGGCTCCTCCGCAGCTCCAAGTACAGAGGTACCATTCCATCCCATTCCATGACTGAATTTGAACTGAGAACTGAGCCTTGGATGAACTGAAAACTTGTTTTTAATTTGTGCAGTGACGACGGTGGACAGCGGGAAGAAGGCGCTGGAGGTGCTGAGCCTGGGCCAGCAGAGCGTGCAGCTCATCATCACGGACTACTGCATGCCGGAGATGACCGGCTACGACCTGCTCAAGCGGGTCAAGGAGTCGGCGGAGCTGCGCGCCATCCCGGTGGTGATCATGTCGTCGGAGAACTCCCCCGCCAGGATCCGCCGGTGCCTCGACGAAGGGGCGGAGGAGTTCCTCATCAAGCCCGTGCGCCCCTCCGACGTCTCCCGCCTCTGCACCCGGGTCGCCGCCGCCATGCCCATGCGGTAGCGGTGATCGGCGTGCACTGTAACTCCTGACCGGTGCTAGTCTGGTAGCTTGCTAATCCAATCCTCCCTCCCTCCCTCCCTCCTCTGTTGAGTTCTCACTGACGAGATCATCGTCCATGCACATGCGTCTGCTGGTTGCATTGCATGGTGTCAAAACTGAATGAATTCCATGACAACCCACGGAATGTATGTATTCCCTACTTACCGATTGTGTGTATGAAATCCGCCACTGACTGTGAAACAGTAAAGCGTCAGGCCAACAATCAATTCAAAGGATCTGATTGAGCAATTGTTGGAATTAGTTTACGAATTTTTAAATTTGGAAAAAATAAAATAAAAATTAATTACACACAAAGCATCTCAATATTATTACCATCTAAAACAACCCTTTTCCACCCCGCTAAAAAAAACTTTTTTCCTTTTCTTTTTTGCGGGTATCCTCTAAAACCACTTCAATGCAAAACGGGAGAGAAAACATAACACACGATCTTAACCCAACAACCATCATTCAAGACCACAATAGGTCCATCTCCTTTATTTTTGCGAGGCATCATATTTGTGTTGCTGCTTATCCTCCTTCTCACCCTCGCCGGCGATGACCTTAGTGTTCACACAAAACAAAGCGAAAAACGTGTTTAAATATGGTTAATCCTAAGGCATCTCTCTCTCCTCTCTCTCTCTCTCTCTCACTCTCGCCATGAGAAATATGTTGTTTACCCTGCAATATTTTTCAGAGGTATGCATGTGTAGTTATCGATATTTTCTTTTCCCTATATGGTTATAGTGGAGTGCTTATTTCCAATCCGGATCGCCACCGGTACGAAAGAAAAAACGGATCTTGCGTTATAAATTATAAGTTTGCTTCCAAAACAATATTTTAAAAATATTTAACACGTAAAATTAACATCATATTTGGATTCTACACATTTTTTAAATAAAATTTCATATACAATATGTTAAAATCGAAGTTACGGTTTAAAAGATACTTATAATTTAGAAAATCATTTGTTTGACTTAAATATATTCCAAAATAATATTTAAAAATACTTAACAGGTACAAATAATCTCATATTCATATTCTACATATTTTTCTAATCAAATTTCATATATAACATGTTCAAATCGGAGTTACGGTTTAAAAGATATGGATGATTTAAAAAAACATGTATTTGACTTAAATATGATCCGCGGATGAATTACCTAATACATCAGGGAGGTTTTCGAAAATTGTAAAATAACGGTTCGGGTATGACTTAAATCCGGACTACGGGTTGATTTCAAGAAAACACAAGGACTTTTGTGTAAAATACGAAAAAGATTCGTTTTAACTTAAAATAGGACTGCTGGTTGATTTATCTGAAGTAGAGGGACTTTTCTGAAAAATGTCATGACGGACGAGAGGAAAACCAATTTTGCCCGTGCATTGCAACGGGAGGAAAAATTACACCCTGGATGATATCAGCAAATCCCTTAAAAACCCCACACAACAAACAATATGTTAAGTGGTGTTGCGTAAACTATAATGATTGAATGAATTTTAAAGTGTACTCAATGTGTTTTTAAAAACTTTATGGGAACAATTTCAAAAAAAATAATGAAGATCAACATTAAGCCTAATATACGAAAGGTATTAATTAAGATAGCACCATAAATGTTATTTCAGAAATGAGTAACATGCAAGATAATAGCATCTTTGAAATCTACATATTTTTCTAAGTGATTTTCACGCATAGCGTGTTAGATTTGGAATTAGGGTTTGAAAGATATGAATATTTTTTAAAGCATTTGAAGTTGGAAAAAATATGTTTTTCTTTTAGAAATTGGAAAAAAATATGTGAAAAAAGGGTAAAGCTAGGGTCGAACTCAAGTCTCTTGGATGGGGAAGTAAAGCTGCGGCCAATGGGCTGGCTGTGTTGTTGCGTTAAGCTACGGGCCACACAGTATATAAACAAAAGGAAACGCCCAGGTAGCGAATATGGGTGGCAAAATGCTCGTGCGTTTGAACGGAAGACAAAAATATTATATCCTAACTAAATAAGTATGGCTCAATACTCCGACATATGAGCGTCATTTATTTTAACACGGTGACCCACCATGTTGCCACTTATATTTTTTCTCAACCTCGATGTCGATGGCCTCGGTGTCAATGTAAAACTAATCTGATCTACCACGAACTACTTGCCAGGCCTACATATAACTACTTTCTAAAAAGTAATTAAATTCTAGACAAAAAAGATTTAGCAGCCCAAATTCTAGAGCTATCTAGGGCAATCTTATGGAGAACTACTAAAGTAGCCCACATGATATTCTAAAAAAAAAAATCTTTGAACCGGAAACATATTTTTGAATCGACAAGCATACTGTTGAAACTTGGGATTTTTTTTTTCAAAATTCACGAACATTTATTTTGTTTAGATGAACATTTTGTGATATGAATGAACAATTTTCAAACTCATGAACAATTTTTGCATCAGCAAACATTTTTTTGAATCAATGAACGGTTTTAGAAATTGCGGAACAAATTTTGAAATTGATCATTTTTTAATATTTGTGAACATGTTATTAAATTGAATGAACATATTTTCAAATTCACGGATATGTTTTGAATACACGGTCATTTAAAAAAATCATGAACTTTTTTGTATTTTCTGAATATATTTTATGGAATCACGAATTATTTTATTTTATAATATGTGAATATTTTTTTTTAATCACCAACATTTTTTAATCTGTGAAATTTTTATGATTACGCAAACATTTTTTCATACTTGGAACTATTTGAATGTTGGAAAATCCTGAATTAATTTAAAGAAGGGGAAATAAAATCAGAAACAATAAAAGAAAAGGCATCAAAGTAATAAAAAGGGGGGGGGGCACGCTCTGCACATGGGCCGGTACGGGGGTGCACGCTCTGCACATGGGCGGGTACATGAAGGGAACGTGGAGGTACACGTTGCTAAAAAGCGAAAGAAATACACGTTGCTAAGGAATCGAACCTAGGTCCGCTGGGTGAAGGAGGTACGATCCCGCCACTGCGCCACACGAATCCAACTGTTTTTGTAGGGTGGCACCTTCTAAAATAACTGAACCGGAAGCGTGTTTGACAGCAAAAATTGAAACGTTTTCTAACTTATTGGTGGCATAGTGGGTAATTTATTGTAACTTCGAGGGTAGTTTTAATGACGGACGGGCTGAAACCCTATTTTCTTTACTAGTAAATGTGCCCGTGCGTTGCTACGGGTCGTTGTCGACAATGGACATAGATGATGGTCAAGAAGCCGCACTCTCACTCGATGTCATACTACCACCCCTCCTACAGCTACTACATTCAGGTGGAAGAACTGTGGTTGGATAGGGAGGGATAGGGAGTACTTGGAGAAGTTTGAACAAATGCCTTTGTTATTAATTTTAGTCCTGAATGATGCATTGGTGTAACCATCATTCTGTAATTCTTCAAAAGAAACTTCTTGAGTGCTCTCATAAAGCATGATTATCTCTGTATCAATTCTTCAATGGGAGAGTCACCTTTGTGAATTCGGATCAACTCATAAACATAGTGATTGGAAGGGACACTTGCATGCTTGCTAAGATATAGAGTACAACCAAGGGTGGAGCCAGCTCATTGCCATTGGGTTCAAATGAACCCAACAAAAAAAATTATATTCCTTATCAAATCACGGTGGCTTAAGGCTAAAGAAAGAAACCCATCGGTTGGAGCTACTACAAATTCACACACCCGAGCTGAAACCATTTTATGTAAGAAAAAGAACCAAGTTCCAGAACATTTAAACACAAAATGATGTTGCTGACAACAGTTGTCATACAGTCTCTGTGTGAAGGAAATCCTCATATGCAGTACTAACAATATCCACAATAACTGAATTACATTTATTTTGGAGTTGCACAAGCCAACCAATGTGTCATGTCAGAACCCACAAACATGAAAGCTGAAACCGCACGATCACCTCTTCTAATCAGCAATCCAACAAAATGTGTGTCCTGGCAAGCTCCAAAAGAGTTTATATTCGATGGACACAGACAACACCAAAGCCAACTTCAGAGGAAAAAACAGCACCAAACCTAATGGTGCGTGTACATTGTAAACTTTATGCACAAGGTAACACACATGAATAGATTTAGCATGATTACTGTGCTCCCAACTTTTTCATGGTTACCCAACAAAGCAAATGAAAAATTGTGCTTCGATCCTATTAGGTACTCTTCAAGTTCTATCATCAAATAATATCCGAACTCCGCTCATAAGTAAATTAAAAATGCTTTCACTACCACAGGGATAGGTCCAACATCAGTTTCTTTTTCACTTCCCCAATCAAAAGCAGCATATACTCGCTAATTCAGTTCAACAATGACAGTAAGCTATGCCAATCCCTTACAGTTTATAGCTAGCAGAATAGACTATGATATCCTACAGTTCAGAAAAGCTTACAGATCTATCTTGTGTAAAGAAATAGCTCTTCCAAATTAAGTAGTGGCCAAAATTCTGAATTATTTTTTATGATTTTTGGAGCCGCTGACTTGCTAACTTCCCCATGTTGTCCAATTTCTGGAGTGACTTTGCTTCAGTTAATACATGCCTCTACTTCTAGTTCTAGTCGGTATAGTTGATTTCCAAAAAGAATGAAGTACTACTATTGAGTCTTCTTGTCCAGGAAGCTACAACGACAAATTACAAAAAGCAAGAGATAACATATGATATACGTGCATGCCATCGTGAATCAGAATGACAAGGCTCTATGCCTAATTGACACATTTCTATGAGTCCAAACTAACCAAGGTCTTATTAATTCTGGGATTTATAAACTGGAAGCATTGGGCTAAGGTCTCATCAAGCTTATGTTATTGTTTCCAAAGAATACAATTGAACAAGCTCGCTAAATTCGTTTCACTGTTATGCATAAGGAATCCTTGTTAAACGTACCTGCCTCTGCATCTGGAGTGGGTGGTACAGATTAAGTGTACAATAAAAACATGTTTATCCACCCGAAGTCCTTGGTCCTTGTAAGAACTTCAGTTTGGGATAATTTCAGTCAAACGATCATAAATCTTCTGAAAGTAACTATATAAATAAGGGATATGAAGAGGGGAAAAAGCATATACACTAATTTTGATTGTAAATAACTCTTCAGAATTAAGTAATTGCTTAAATAATGTAGAAAAAAATGCACTTTCAAAGCTGGTGACTTGCTAACATCCCTCTCATCCTGCTACCAGTCAATAGACTGTGTGAAATAAAATAAAATAAACAACCGAACCGCACCTGTTACATATGCAGTATACCTCTGGACATATGCTAAGATGCAACTAAATTGCAGTACATTTTTCTGTTGTGGTTCAAGCTGCATGTTTCCTACTTCCTACCTCAGCCAAAGAAACAGTTTCAAGTCAATTCTACCTAGCTGCATTGCCTATGTCTGAAACCCAATATATGATTGATATTCCCAGCTACATTGTATATGTCTAAAAACTAACATATGATTGCCTTATGTGCTAGATTCCCAAGAGAAGTTTTATTGTCACTTCTGTAGGAAGTAGAAACATTATTAGATAATGCTCAAGTGGTGCAGAACTGAAGAATGCATAATAAGTTATTGGGCAACAGAGAAGCTATGCATTGGGTATTATTTATCTTCTGAAACTGTAGTACATACCTCAGGTGAAGCATGGTCAGACAGAGTTCCAGTGAAGGGTGGAGCACAAGCGGACAATGTTCCTGCGAAGTTGCCGGAACGGTGAGATTGGATGTATGTCACCTGTGGCCCAGTCATTCAGTAGTATCTAAGGGCCACGTCAGCAGGGACTTCATCATGTACAACTTCGTCGAATGTCGGAGTTCCGCACTTCACCCATCTGGCAGTGGAGCCGAGCGGACTTGTGCCATCCCTCGACACAGGACAACAGCCAGGTGACCATGGTTGGTGACGACGTATCTCTCACATTTGTCTCGTACGGCCAATATCTCGCTGTGTCCAAAAAATTAATCTCCTCATGCCTAAATCATCTTAAGCATACTGCACAAAGACCAAGGTGAACAATTGAAAGTTGAGTCGCTTCCGGTGATGCTTCACATAGCAAGCAATAATATCTTATGACCATGCTTGCATATCATGAATCCACGAGATTGGTCGATAGCTCATCTTGTCTAGCTTAGCTTTGATTTGAGTTTGTCATAGTCACTAAACTTTGACAAATCGACAGATCTATCAAGTAAAACATCTTGCTTATAAACCTGCAATACCATGGAATATATCATAAGAATTAAACTCATGAAGTTGCTGCTGGAAGCGTGTGAACCAACAAATAAGCTAGACAGATCCCCAAAAATCAGTCAGCGCTCAACTTAATAAAGTTTGACTGGAGGCCTAAGATTTGGGAGAGCCCATGGACGGAAGATGCAGATGTGAAGGAAGAGAAGTTGAGCTCTTTCTTGATCCAGGCCAAGAAGGAAGGAGGGACGAACCTGGGGCAGCCGGAGATGCGCCGGCGAAGCCCTGTTCGAAACCCTAGCCACGGGGGTGTGGTTGCGGTAGAGGTCGGGAGCGGAAATTCTGGCCGAAGGGGAGGGAGGCGCGGACCGTGGGGAGCTCGGGGGCGTCCTGAGCGGCGCAGGAGCTCGCCGGAAACGGCCGGCGGCGGCGGCGGCGACGACGACTTCGTGGGCGAGAGGGAGAGGAGGAGTGCCCGTGCGTGTGTGGTTGTGTTTTTTTACAAATCTGCTCGGACCGCGCATTCAATACTCCGAACGCCAAGGTGTTTTGTGCAAAAATGAAACGTTTTCTCAGATATCCACTTAAGTTAGGATTGCGGGTTGAATTCTCAAAAACGAAGGGACTTTTCTGCAAAAACGCCAACGACGTACGGGCTGAAACCCTATTTTCTTTATTATTAGGTAAAGATTATTAGGTAGAGAAATGGCAGTTGATGCTTTGTGAACCATATTTTATCATGCTTTGTGAATGTACCTTGTCCATTATGTTCCATCTCTCCAACCAAACGCTGAAATGTAACCAATCCAGACCATGTATAGTCTCTAAACAAACACAGGAACGGAACCGACCAATTCCAGTTGGAATGGAATCATGACATTCCATTCCACTTCGCTTCGCAACCAAACACACCATGGGTGAGATGACCATATGCCAAGCCTAACCTACAAGGGGGAGTGAATTGCAAAAAACCATCACATTTTAAGTTCTGTTTCAGAATTGCCACCACATTTTTTGGCTGCCCCAAAAATCTGCCGTTTTCCTTGCTAAAATTTTCAATAAACAATAATGACTGGTTTGACGTGATTAATCTAATTTCTGACATATTAGACCCGCAGGTCAGGTCCACATGGCACACATGTTAACACCGTTTGCGTTGACTGTGAAAAAATGCCCCGCGACCACACCCCACCTTCTCTCGCGCACGGCCGGCGGATCCCCACATTGACAGCGCCGCCCAACCACCTTTTTTTTCCAACGCCACCTCACTTCCTTGCTCTCCTACCGACCCATCCACCTTCCTCCATCTCATCTCCTTCCCAGCGCCGGCGAGATCCGTTGTCATGCGTCCCGCCCTACACCGCCGCACACTGGATTCGATGGCTCCCGTAACGCGGCTCCTCCCCCTGCCCCCTCCCACTCCTCTAGCGCGTGGCGAGGAGGTCACTATGCCACGACACTTCCTACCCCTATGCCGTCGTCCAGAGCAGCTCGATGCATGGGGCGGCGTGTGAAGGCAACCAGAGTGGCGCGCACAAGCTCCCGGACGAGGACAATCAGTTGTCGGCGTGCGCAAGCTGCCGGCGGCCATCTTTCCTGCTGTCGGGCGACAGCCTCACGTGCGGCTGCTCGGGATGACCTAGACGGAGGTGGCGGCCATGCAGCTTCGCAATGGCTCGCCAGGCGATGCGATACGACCTAGAGGCAGCGGCCATGCGGCTTGGGGACGGCGCCTTCCTCGGTGCGGTGGTAGCTGGCCGTGCATGCAATGGCGCGAGCTTGAGGGCGGCGACAGTGTTGGACGCACCCAAGCTATTTGATGAAAAGCCTCCAAAGAGAAGAAGGTTTGGGAGAGATAAGGGTGCTGACGGGTGGGCCCTCCGTTTAACTTAATAGGTCAACAAACGATGTTGACTATTTTGTGCCATGTCAGCATTTACAGCAGGCCCAACATGTCAGAAATCTGATTAATCACTTTAAACCGGCCATTAGTGTTTATTGAGAATTTTAGCAAGGAAAACGGTAGATTTTTGGGGCGGCCTAGAAATGTGGTGGCAATTTGAAAACATAACTTAAAATGTGGTGGTTTTTTGCAATTCACTTCTAAGCCCTAGTAGGTTTGATGCCCCGCTTTCGTCGATGGTGAGGTTTTTTGTGGTGACTTTGTCAATCTCGAGGTTTTGGACCTTGAGTTGCGGTGCATGAGCATGTCTATATATGAACTCCGATTTCTCAAAAGCTAAATAAAGCAGGTAGTCTAGTTCTCCGCCGCGAGAAATGCTACCCAAATCAAATCAGGTGAATATTTACCGGATCAATGGACGAGTGGTTTACGGACATTGCGGCTTGTTGTGTACACAAGCAAAGTAACAACAACGAATATGTACTCCCTTGGATCCATTTTTCACTTTGCATATAAGATTATGTCTGGAGCGAAACTTGGCAAAGTTTGACCAACTCATAT
>LR738711.1:963292908-963316717 GCA_902687465.1 Secale cereale
ACTTCAGAGGAAAAAACAGCACCAAACCTAATGGTGCGTGTACATTGTAAACTTTATGCACAAGGTAACACACATGAATAGATTTAGCATGATTACTGTGCTCCCAACTTTTTCATGGTTACCCAACAAAGCAAATGAAAAATTGTGCTTCGATCCTATTAGGTACTCTTCAAGTTCTATCATCAAATAATATCCGAACTCCGCTCATAAGTAAATTAAAAATGCTTTCACTACCACAGGGATAGGTCCAACATCAGTTTCTTTTTCACTTCCCCAATCAAAAGCAGCATATACTCGCTAATTCAGTTCAACAATGACAGTAAGCTATGCCAATCCCTTACAGTTTATAGCTAGCAGAATAGACTATGATATCCTACAGTTCAGAAAAGCTTACAGATCTATCTTGTGTAAAGAAATAGCTCTTCCAAATTAAGTAGTGGCCAAAATTCTGAATTATTTTTTATGATTTTTGGAGCCGCTGACTTGCTAACTTCCCCATGTTGTCCAATTTCTGGAGTGACTTTGCTTCAGTTAATACATGCCTCTACTTCTAGTTCTAGTCGGTATAGTTGATTTCCAAAAAGAATGAAGTACTACTATTGAGTCTTCTTGTCCAGGAAGCTACAACGACAAATTACAAAAAGCAAGAGATAACATATGATATACGTGCATGCCATCGTGAATCAGAATGACAAGGCTCTATGCCTAATTGACACATTTCTATGAGTCCAAACTAACCAAGGTCTTATTAATTCTGGGATTTATAAACTGGAAGATCGAAACTTGGCAAAGTTTGACCAACTCATATGCAAAAAAAAAAAAAGCATTCACAATACGAAATCGATATCATTTGAAGCGTCATTAATTTGGTTTCCGTATTATATAACTTTAGTATTGTTGATTTATGTTGATATTTTTGTATATAAATATGGGCAGAGAAATCTTGTATGGATGTACTCCCTCCGTCCGAAAATACTTGTCATCAAAATGGAAAAAAAAAAAATGTATCGACAAGTATTTTCGGACGAAGGGAGTACGAGAGTAAAAAGAACCGGAGGATGGCAACTTTCGTGCTTCGGTTTGGTTTTTGGCAGAAACTTGCCGTGTGCCACTGGAACTTGCCATCCGTCGAGAAACGTGTCGGAGCGCCTGGTGTGGCACTTGTATTTTTTTTTTGATTTTGACTTAGTTATCTGTTTTTTTTTTCTATACTACTATTAAAAAAGCAAACATGAATTCCCCCAAAGACACACAACAAAGTGTACCCAGAATAACCAGGACCCTTAGATCAAATCAACATAACCACATCCTACTGCCCATATTACCTCAATGGCTTAGAATCTAGATCAACGTCTCGGATGAAATGTTCTGCCGAGCAGACGCCCGGTCTGCCGATTTCCTAGCGCTATGCGTCCCCGATCCCGGCAGCCTGCTCCTTGATTTTCGGGTTGATTCCATCAAATGGTGCCTCTCTGTGGATCGAGAAATACAGATCCGACGTCGCGCCACAGCTCCTCCCTTCCCCATTTCCCCTCCTTCCGTGCGTTTCCCGATCCACCCCGAGACGACACAGCCTCTGGTCGCCGCCCGCGCCCGCAGCCGACCTCCTCTACCGATCAGCCGCGCCGCGCCCAATGTCGTTCTTCCTTTTCTCTCCCTCTCTCCGTTCCCACACTGCAGGACACCATGACCACCGGAGGCCAGGGCACACGACCGCGATGGCCCCGAGCTCGGCGGCGTAGAAGCCATTGGACGCACACGGCGAGGCCGAGGACCAAATCGCTGAGCCTGGTGGCGGCGGTCGGGTGCGCGTCGAGCGCAGACATGGCATCTTCCGACCAACAGTACACTTGGAGAGGTCGAGCCCGGAGAGTGCGAGGCAGGCCTGGAGCAGTGGCTTGAGATCCGCACCGCCTGGGAGATTGACACTGGCACGCCAGCAGGGCGCGAGGCTGACGAGCGTGGAGGGGTCACGGCAGTAGACGGCGAGGTTGGACACGTCGGGGAAGTAGGCGGCGAGGCGCACCACAAGGAAGGCGTTGCGCTCGGCGATCTCTTCCGGGTGGAGCGGGAGGTGGTTTGAGGAGGAGGAGGCGGGCGCCCCCATGATTCACGAGGCCGAGGAGACTAGCGGGTGGCCCCACGGCGAGGCCAGCGAGAATTCGAGTCGCTCGAGCGGCGGAGCAGCAGGAAATCGGGCGTCGTCGGGTCCCCGCGCATCGCCATCGCACCCCACGTCGCCTGCTCCGCCACCAGCAGCCTGCCGCACGCCATCAAGGCCCAGTGCCACGATCGAGGGTCGCCCAGGAAGCCCAGGATGATCCACAATCTGAACAGCAAGGAGTGGACAACCAGGAGCGACGTTACGGCGAAGGCGAAGAGAACGGCGTTGCAGGTGAGTTCCACCACTGCTGAAACCTTCTTTCTCCATGTTCAGTTGCGCATCTTATATCAGCATGTACACCACCTACAGCAATTCCTCTCATTTTTTCATGTTCAGTTGCACATCTTATCTCTATCCTTGCTTTTTTTGTATGTCTACTACGTACAGTCCGTGTGCTATTTTCTTCTACCATTCATTGTTGTATAATCTTTGTTAGTAAATGCCCCAACTTTTTTTATGCAACATGTGTCGAATGGAGAAAAGGATACTCAGGCATGGATGAGGAGGCTAAGCAGCAATTTTCCATCCAGTGCAGAATTACAGAACAGCAGAAGATCCTCCCCCATGGCGCTTTTATTGGTTAACTATTGACCATTGTGAATGCAGAGTGTTAATTTTTTCAGAATTTGTTTCACGAAATTACTGTGCACACAACCCTTTGCAGAAAGATTTTCACACAACCTTGTGATTGATGGCTGCAGCCCATGTGACCTGAGGTGATCGATGACTGCTATATATTGTCGTGTAGAAATTAGTCACAACCCATCATCTGTGTAGCAGTTTTCTTTGTTTAATCCATTTTTGAGCAGATGAGTTGTTATGCTTTTGTACTATTTAACTTCCATCCCAAAATATTTGGTAGATGACTATTGTATTGATCATGTTAGTCAGGGTAATGTGCATAAGACCTTACTGAAGTCAATATGATCTATGCCCAAACAGTGAGTTAACTTGTACCCTTGCCTTGCTTGTTGAATCTGATTATTTTAGTAGTTCTGCATTTCCAGTTATGCGGTGTTGATGCAATCTACTCTTCACGACTATTCAACGGACTCTGGTTTGCAAACTAAACATTATTGTTTGATTCTGTAGTGTTTTGTTTCAGGAGTTACTTGTGGTAGTACTGCGGTAAGTTGATGTGAAATCCTCCAATCTTGTTATCTAGGCTGATGTATTCGCTACTATATATTATGAGTTGATGTGAAATCCCACAATTTTTGTTATGTAGGTAGTCAAAATATTTTCAGCATGCATACTTGTACAAGCGTTTTTTTTAACTGAAACTTGTGTAAGCATCAGATCTAGGATATTTTGATTCTCCTCTGCTTAAAAATATCACATATGGCAATAGTTAGTTTGATGTTGTTGATGTACCAATTTGAGTATCAGGTTATATTAGCGGCACTATGAAGTGTAAATACTAAAGTAACTGTCCCTCCTCTTTTTTAGTATTATTTTAGCTTAAGCTTACACTTTGTGACTGACCGCTCAATTACATTTCTTCTTATTTTTTGTATTTTCTTTTCTCCAATGAGGGTCTGATGCTATGAGGACCTTCTGGGAAATCCCCAAGGATTCTGAATTTAGATACGCGGGCACGGACTGGCTACAAATGCTGCTGAGCCTATGGCAGGCGTGGAGCTTGAGGAACAATATTGTCCACGGTAATGGAAAAGATACTGTCGTTGCATCAGTGCAGTTTCTACTCAGACTGCATCATGAGCTTCTGCTGGCAGCAGGAGACCCTTTCAAAGAAGGGCGTAAGAATAAACAGTTCTGTTTCCAGCCAAGGCATGCATACCGGCGACCTCAGTGCCCAGCCATTGGACTGCTCCACCTCCAGGCAAGGCAAAATTAAATACCGATGCGGTGTACTTGGAGGAATCAGGAGATACATGGGGAGGTGATGTAGCTCGTGACCACAAGGGGCATGTCCTCCTGTCTGTCGTTTGTCAATTTGTCCGCTGTAGCTCGGCAGAAGAAGCAGAGGGTGTGGCTGCTGTGATGGGAAGCAGAGGGTGCGGCTGCTGTGATGGGAGTGACCGGATTTGCCAAGGTTTTCAATGGCCAGTTGATTCTGGCGACGGACTACTCGGGATTGGGATGTGGTCTGCGGTCCAAGGAGATGTGCAGATCAGCCTGTCATGCGGTGCTGAATGACACAAAGAAGCTCCTCTCAGCCTTCTCTTCTGTGGAGATCAGTGTCGTTACTAGGGACAAAAACAAGCCGGCCCATGAACTCGCAGCCCTGGCAAGAAGAGAAGGCGTTTTTGCAGTGATAGCTGATGTCCCATCTGATACCAGATGTGTAATGAGGAACGAGTTTGTATCTACCATGGTTTAAGTTCTTCCATAGTCCTAAAAAAATGAGAGTCTGATGCATGACCAATTCATTTCTCCCTTCTATCTGATTGCCGGTTTGATGACGACTTTCTGGTAATTTGTATGTCTTTTTGGATTGGTCATTTGTTTCTAAAATTAAGATATTGTGATTTGGGAGGAATAGATGTGTACACACTGTTGTTACATTGCAGGAGAGGTAATTGCGATCATTTTCCTATTGTGTATACTATGTTCTATGTAATCAGATTCTCAAAGGTGTGTTGCCATGAAAGGTGAAGACTAGATGTTCTACTCTTGTGTCTGAACAATCTGTAGTTGGCAGCGAGTTTTTTCCTAACAGTTCCATTGCTTCTATGTTTTTTTTGTTATAAAAATATATTGGCTCATGGTCACTGAATAAACTCATGTTGGTTACTGTCGGCGGAGGTGAAGATGCCGTGATATCGAGGTACATCAAAATGGGATTGAAGAACAAGAGAAGAGTTTGTGCTGGTGTTGATGCTTGTGTGAATTGTATGATGGTACGCGCATTCTGTCCAACTGGATTAGATTGTAAATCATTGCTCATTACTTTAGGTATGCATTGAGCATACTCGGCCAAGTTTGGATTATATCTAACTAGAACATGACATGGATACTCCCCCATTGAGGAGTTTTGATTTTTTTTTTCTCTAGCTAGAAAATGATACCTACACGAGCGCTCAAGATGATAAATGTGTTCACCTACATTTTGGCTCAAAGACAACATTTCTTTTTGTGTACATTAGTAGACCTTCCAGACTATCTCATAGATTTTATCCTGCAAAATCGTGTGAGCCGTTTCATAGATTTTATCCTATGTATGTGTGTGTTAGTTACGTGCCAATCCGTGGCGCGAAATTGACTAAGGTATGTAATGTGTTTTTGTTAAGTCTGTATGGTTGAGAAGTCCATTGAGACATGGTGCGCATGGAAAAACTATATCTGCAAAAGCTATTTGTAGACAAATTATGATTTGAAATAAATGTGTCCTAACTAGGATGACGGAGGAAATTCCTTTTTCCATGATCATACGTGCATTGCACGTGCACGCTTAGGCTGGTCACAATGAGAAGTAACATAGAGCAAGAACATACACGTTATTTTATGCTATGTTACCACCATCACAATGGGTAGGAACATCATGCAAAACTCTATTTATTAGTTTATAGACTCACAATGTCTTGAAATATGTGATGTTCCGGTAACTAGCTATGTTACCACTACCCTCTCTTTCCTCATTAAATGTTTGCCATGTCAGCTTTTTGTCCTACATGGCAACGATGTTACTACTAAGTTCCTCCCCATTGGGACTAGCCTTACTAGTCTGACAAAAAAGCGGCGTGGCGTGGCGTGGCGTGCGCCGTCCAAAACCCCGAGAGAGGATGGATTATCTCCTCCCAATCGGCCCAACTCCGTCCAAAGCCCACACGTGAGCCGGCTGAGCGATGGGCCCGGCACGTCAACACACCCTCGTGCTCCTCGTCCTCCTCTTCCTCGCGGCGGCCATGAGTCCCACGCTCCTCCTCACTTCCGCCTCCCACCTCCTCCTCCGCCTCTCCCACTCCGCCCGGAACCCTAGCCCCAGCCCCCTCCGCCTCCTCTCCCTCCTCCCCGCCTCCTCCCCGCTCCGCGCCTTCTGCCCCCGCGCCCGCCCCTCCCGCGCCGTCTGCTCCGCCTACTCCGCCTCCGCCTCCGCCTCCGCCATGGCGGATGACGCCACCAGCAACCCGCTGCTCGCCGACTTCGACTTCCCGCCCTTCGACCGCGTCGAGCCGGCGCACGTCCGCCCCGGGATCCGCGCGCTCCTCGCCCGCCTCGTGCGCCCCGACGCCCTTGTCCCCCGTTCGTTCGTCGCCCGTCTGGATCTGACCGTGTGTCTGGTTGTGGCCGCAGGAGGGCGAGCTGGAGGAGCTGGAGAGGGGCGTGGAGCCGGCGTGGGAGCGCCTGGTGCACCCGCTCGAGCGCATCGTCGACCGGCTCGACGTCGTCTGGAACGTCGTCGACCACCTCAAGGCCGTCAAGGACTCGCCCGACCTCCGCGCCGCCGTCGAGGACGTCCAGGCACCTACCCCCTTCCCTCCCGCCCTCCCCCGTGATCTGGACGGACCCATCCATTAATTACCTCATCAGATCCTATATATGGCCTAATGTGGAAACTCATTTGTATTGTGTTTTATCCTCCGGCATACCACACGCAAATTATTTATCATACATCCTGCTGGCTCTACGGTGCTTCCGACTTAGGTTTGCCAGCTTCCTAGGTGCAGACAGACTAGGCTGTAGAGGCTGACGATTTCTGCTGTTTCAAGTGTTCGGTAGAAAATTATCTCACACGCGTCCGTCGCCAACTCACTCGATCCATCTTGAATTTCGACAGCCCGAGAAAGTGAAGTTCTACCTGAGGCTGGGGCAGAGCAAGCCTATCTATGAGGCCTTCAACGCCATCAGGAATTCTTCGGACTGGGACAGCCTCAGCGACGCCCGCAAGCGTGTCGTCGAAGGTAAACCTTCTCTATATCTATTTCAATGCAACACACTGAGTCAATTGTTTTGTTGTGTGTTGCTGCCAATAAGGAGCAAGCAATGTTGCTGTCTCTCAATACTTACCAAGAGTCCAAGAGGCAGCTCTGCTCGTGTCAGTTTCGTCGCTTTTATTTTCCTGCTTCACTGCACATGTTATATCTACCTGAGCCCTTTTCCTCTAAAAAATGTTATATCTACCTGCATTTTCTGTTTTTAATTTTGTTCATTCTTTTCCCCGCCAGGCCAAATCAAGGATGCTGTTCTTGGTGGAGTTGCCCTTGAGGATGAGCAGAGAGAGAAATTTAATCAAATCCAGCAGGTAGGCTATTTGTTCTTATCAGATGTTGGCAGATTCTGTTAGTTGTATATATGCCCCAAGTGTGGCTGCCTGATTTTGTAAACATAACTGTATATATGTTGATAGTCTAGTAAGAACTTGTTGTGCCTTGGTTTGTGGATCTTAAAAAAAAATCATCTATGTTTTTATCCTTGAACCGTTGCTATGGTGATAATCGCCCATGCGCATCTTTGTTGTCACTTTTTTAGGGTTTGCACAGTTTGTTTTAGGCCCGTAGTTGATTGCATGCTGTTACTGTTTCCAATGCCTGACATAGTACTGTGTTATCGATATTTTTCTTTTTCCGCTTCTTGTTGATTTATGTTAGTTAATGGAATTGCTTTTTTTTTCAGGAACTTGAAAAGCTGTCAGAGAAGTTCAGTGAAAATGTGCTGGATGCAACAAAGAAATTTGAGAAGTTGATTACTGATAAGAAAGAAATCGATGGTTTACCTGCCTCAGCTCTTGGCTTAGCAGCACAGACTGCTGTTTCAAAGGTGACTACTATTGAGTGTAAACAAAAATATGATCGCTTAGGAGTTTGCTCCCACTCCATGATTTTGTGTGCTGACAGATTATTTTGTTAGGGTCATGAAAATGCTTCAGCTGAAAATGGACCTTGGATGATCACACTAGATGCACCAAGTTTCATGGCTGTCATGCAACATGCTAAGAACAGGGCTCTCCGTGAAGAAGTATATCGTGCTTATCTAACCCGTGCATCAAGCGGTGATCTTGATAACACCGATATCATAAGTCAGATTCTCAAGTTGAGGCTAGAGAAGGCTAAACTACTTGGCTACAAGAACTTCGCTGAGGTGCGCAAGCTTACCATTGCCCTGTCCACGTTTAAAACAGTGCCCAGCACTATCGTATTTTAGCTAACTTATGACAATCATGAAGGTAAGCATGGCTCGGAAAATGGCAACTGTTGACCGGGTGCAAGAGCTTCTTGAGAAAATCCGTGCTGCTTCCTGGGATCATGCTGTCAAAGGTAAAACCAACCAAGTTATTCTCTTTGATATTCTTTACATCAGATTAATATAAGATCTTTGTTTCTAGACAGAGTTCCAGATTCTTTTTGCCTATTTTATTAAGATATTCTGGAGTTGTAGCAGCAGAAGATACATTTTGGAGTTTGGACTTCTTTTTTATCATTTATGTTTGATGTTTTGCTTCTTGTTTTTGTATTGCCACCTTGACTCTCTTGAGAGATCCCAAACAAAAGTAGGAGCAACTATCCGTCAACATCATTATATCTCTCCATCATCAGATATTTTTCTCATGTATCTTTTTATGAAGGCCAAGGACTAGGCTGAAATACCGCAAATATCTTAACTGCTGCTTTTCCTAATGCAGATATGGAAGACCTAAAAGCCTTTGTGAAAGATTCTGGTTCTGCAGAAGCCAATGATCTAGCACACTGGGACCTTAACTTCTGGAGTGAACGACTGAGGGAATCTAAATACGACATCGATGAGGTTCTTTCTTTACAGAAGTATATTTCAATACTTTTTTGCTGCAGTTTGATAGGTTTCTCGTTGGTCTGCTTTTAGAACTGTTTTGACTACATTTCTGTTGCTGAAACTTATCCAGTATAAATTTTCTGAATAAAATTGCTCTGCTTTAAACAAAGTACTGTTATACTTCACATCATGATGATATGTGCACTGAGCTGACTTGAGCGTTGCCATTGCAGGAAGGACTGCGTCCTTACTTTGCACTGCCCAAGGTTATGGATGGCCTCTTCAGTCTTGCGAATAAGCTATTTGGAATAACCGTTGAAGCTGCAGATGGATTGGCTCCTGTAAGTATCCATTCACTTGTCTTAACATAAGTAAATATTCTGCAAATGTTGACCAGTGATCACTGTTTCAGGTTTGGAACAGTGATGTCAAATTTTATTGTGTCAAAGATTCTTCCAATAGCCCCGTTGCTTATTTTTACTTCGACCCATACTCAAGACCATCTGAAAAGCGTGGTGGAGCTTGGATGAATGTTGTCTTTTCTCGTAGTAGTGTGCTAGCTCGCCATGGGTCTTCTGTAAGGCTGCCTGTTGCCCATATGGTGTGTAATCAGATGCCACCAGTTGGCGATAAGCCCAGTCTTATGACTTTCCGTGAGGTAAGCAGTTTACTTGTTATGGTATATTAATTATTCTGTGTATTGTTATACATATAAAAAAGTTACGATTATGTATGCATGCTGTAAATATATAGGAAGATCATCTATCCATATTATGGTTTGTAAGAAAAAATTCATTGGACATTGCTTCTGTAGGTTGAAACCGTGTTCCATGAATTTGGTCACGCGCTGCAGCATATGCTTACCAGACAAGATGAAGCCTTTGTGGCTGGTATCAGTGGAATTGAATGGGATGCCGTAGAGTTACCCTCTCAGTTCATGGAAAACTGGTGCTATCACAAGTACGATGGCTCTATTTTGTTCGGTTTGGCTTGAGTCTTGCCTGATTCTGGTAATTAATTACTTGTTGCATTGGTGTAACAGGAATACTCTTTTGAGCATTGCAAAGCATTATGAAACCGGTGAACCTCTTCCAGAGGAAATCTATGCTAAGCTTGTGGCTGCAAAGAATTTCCGTGCTGGCACCTTCAGCCTCCGTCAGGTTTGTTTGCTTGGCCTCTCATGCTTTCCTTGTTGTCATCATTATTTGATATTATTTTGTAATGGTCACATTGCATATCAGAAATTTCACCGCACGTCCTTAAACATGCGTGCTTGGGTCAAAGGTCGATGAACTTGATGACTAGACATACATGCAATCAGACCATTATAACTGATTTAAATTTTAGAAACAGTTACTTGAAATGGCATGTTTATGGCTTGAAAACTGTTTGTAAGATAGGTCGGATGTTGTATGCACATGTTTTTGAAACTATTTACTTTAATTCAACCATCTGCAACTGTTTCCAGGTGACATTCACCATTTTGACATTTTTAACCACTTCTACATGTTTGAGGAACCTGTCACATAATCGAGTGAATGCTGCGATCTTATGTGTTTTTCCTGACTATTTGCTGTTACTGATCTTTGTTGTTCCGTCATCCTTTTATTTAACTAATTAAATGTTTGCCTGCAGATACGTTTTGCAAGTGTAGATATGGAACTGCATACAACTTATGATCCAAGTGGACCAGTGTCCGTATATGATGTTGACCGAAGGGTTGCAGAAAAAACCCAGGTTCTCGCTCCTCTTCCAGAGGACAGATTCCTGTGTGGATTCAGCCACATTTTTGCAGGTTTGCCACGCTTTAACTAACATGTAAATCCATGCGATTCATCATATGGATTTCGCTTCTCATTTGCATCATGGGCTATGTGCAGGTGGCTATGCAGCTGGATACTACAGTTACAAGGTAGATTGTCATGGCACATCTGAATTTCTGTTTGTCCTGACCCCGGATGGTGAACACGACTAAATCTTGTATCTTTTCATGTCCTCCTTTCCTTGCAGTGGGCCGAAGTACTATCAGCTGATGCATTCTCAGCATTTGAAGATGTTGGTCTGGATAATGAGAAGGTATGTTGTCCGCTCGCTCAGAGGAAACTGAGACCAGCCTGCCACTGAATCTTGTTTTTTTTTTTTGTTACTTGTTCGCTCAACTTTATTTGATTATCATGCCAAATGTATGTATTTCCATACTGCATCCAGCTTTGCATGATTGCAAAATATAAAAAAAAAATGCAATGATTTTTCAATCTTGCTGATGAATACCCTGTTGTTTTGTTTGCAGGCCATTGAGGAGACGGGCAGACGATTCAGAGAAACGGTTCTTGCACTTGGAGGTGGAAAATCTCCGCTCGAGGTTAGTCGTCGAGCTACTTTTGAAGTAGTATATCTTCTCCCTGTGTTAGAGTTGTTCGAAGAGCGCTACTGACGCCGGAAAATCTTTTTTTGCAGGTTTTCGTTGCTTTCCGAGGACGGGAGCCTTCGCCGGAGCCACTGCTTAGGCACAACGGCCTGCTACCTGTCGCTGCATAGGGTGTCGATCGTTCCTTTTCCTTTTCTCATTTGCCGCACCATCTTTTAGGAATTTTTATTTCCGTGTGAAGTCGATGAAACAGTACTGCTGTTGTAATTAAATTAAAAGTAGTTTCCGTTTCAAAATAAAAATAAAAATTAAAAGTAGTTATTTTCAGTCAGTGACTACTCCCTCCGTCTAGGTGAGTAAGTCATCTTACGAAAACCAAATAATCCCAAAACACTAAGGCGCGGTGCATTAACTACCATCTCGTTTTTTGTTTATTGATATAAATAAAGGAATCAACAAATAAGGGATGTGGGGAGTGTCTGCATTTAATGACTTGAAGCTACCAAACATGACATGCAGTTGTTAGTTCATTGCATGCAATGCTATTAATTAGCAAATGAACATTAACTTTTCTTGTTTTCCCCTTTTCCTTGGTCACGGTGAACAACCTAAGATGACTTAGGTCATGCTTGGATCCAAGGGACTAAAACTAGTCTGACTTTTCTCAAAAAAAAAAAAACTAGTCTGACTAAAAACAGTCTCTTTAAGAGGCTAAAGTTCCAAGCACCCCTGACTAAAAAGGGGCTAAAACTAGTCTTGAGACTACAAATTTTTAGTCAGGGGTACCCCTACTAAAATGTGAATTAGTCCTCTCTCTCCTCATTTAACTCCTCTCCTCTAACACATGCAAGTTCTGGATTGGAGGGTTTGGAGGATAATAAATGCTCACTAACTTGATTTTAGTCTCTTTAGTATTTGTATCCAAGCATGGGTGAGGCTAGCAAGTTTTAGTCCCACTACTTTTAGTCATGAGACTAAAACGTATCCAAGCACCCTTTTACTCACCTAGACAGAGGGAGTACCAATCACTATTAGTTTGCGTATGACTTATTTCAGCTGTGTTTTATTTGTTGTGGAATAAGGCATCTGAGGACCCCAGGTATCACAAAGACGTGATATATATTATCGAAATGTAAAAAAAAACTGTATTGTGCAAAAATGGATGAGAATTACAGCTGCATGTTTTGCCAAAAGATGTCGATTCAGTTGGTGCTGGGACCAAAGCAATAGGCGATACAAACATGAAAGTTGATGCTCCTGGAAGAACCCTTGTGATGACTAAACTTTGATCCCTCGGCTCTCGTCGCCCCTCCTGGGCGACTCGAGAGCGGCCTTACCCTAGCCGCCGCCACCGCCCTCCGTCCCTTCTACTTGAGGTGGTCGCCGGCGTTTGTGTGGGCCTGTTGATGAAGGTGGCGTTTGTGTGGGCATGTCGATGAAGGTGGCGTTTGTGTGGGCCTGTGATGAAGGTGGCGGCGAGGATCTGCTGCCTTGTGTCGATGTAGGGCGCTTTGGAAGTCGGGGCGGCGGCCCTGGATGGAGACGGCGGCGCCGATCTCTTCGGTGGATGACGCTCGTGGGTGTTGGTCGTCCCTCCCGGCGGCGTGAGGGTGGCGAGGGTTCGTTGCGGCGTCGGGTGGCTTCGGTGGCCCCTCCAGGTCTGCTCCCTGGCCTCCTTCCTCCTTGATGTGATCCTTCCTCACCGATCTGGTCGTGGCTTTATCGTCAGATCCGGCGGCTTTGGGTGGGGTGTGTGCTCCCTGGAACGGGAAAACCCTTGGTCGACTTCGCATCGACCTCGACGACAGCGGCGCTCCGGTGTCGTGCTACCTCTTGAGGGCGTGTCGAGCTTCTGTGGCCGTGCTCCCTCCTCCTTCCTGTTCCGGGTGAATGCCTTGGCCTTTGGCCGGACCACGGCAGCGCTTTGGTGTCCCAGTCCTCCCTGGAGGCGTCGTTCAAGGATAGGAAGAAGGGGTTGTGGTCCCGTTGCAAGGTGGTTGTTGGCGGTGGCGGTGCTCTACTCTCCTGCTCGACGGATTGGTGGTGGCAAGCTGGTCCTCCCACACCTTTCAGCGACTCCCTACCCTGCCTGCCCATGGACTGCCGACCGGTGCATCCGTGTCCGCGTGCTGTTACACGTTTTGGACTAAGGAGAGATTGTGGTCTCCCCTCCGGCAGTGGCCCGAGGACGTAGGTAGCTGAGTCAATGCTTTCTTCAAGTGGCTTGGATCATCTTGCTCTCATCGACTTGCCGTCTTCTGGTTGCAGCTGCTCTGCTTTTCTGCTTGCGACGAGTTCTTCGGCGGCTTGATCTTGGTTTCTCTTTGTGCTTGCTCGCTGTCACTTTGCTCTGCTTGGTTGCTAGCGAGCTGTGCATGTAATTTTCAGTTTTACGTCAAGCTTTTGCCTTTGTATTCAGCATCCTTTATCCTAGCCGGTTGATGGCTTCATTAATTTGAAATCGGGCATTCTTGCCTTTTATTTAAAAACATTGCGCGTGCAATGCCAACATCTCTGTTGATGGACTCCATGCATAGTCTGTCTCATGGTCATAGTAGCCCAGCGACCGCCCCCCTTGTTAAGCGAAATCCGTCCATCCGCCCGGTTGACATCAAGAACCTCAACACGTGCGAACCAACCTGTGGTTGAGAGGGTTAGGTGGACAGTGGTATTCCCAACCCATCAGGGTTCAAATCCTGGTGCTCGCATTATTTCTGGATGTATTTCAGGATTTCCGGCGATGCGCCTTCAGTGAGAGGAGACGTTCCCGTCGACGACGAGGCGCCTACGGTGACTTCGTAAATCTCAAGATGATATGTCGGCTCAGTCTCTCGGAGGTGCTCATAGGGATAGGGTGTGCGTGTGTGCGTTCATAGAGGTGAGTGTATGCGCATGTATATGAGCGCTTGCGTCTGTACTGATGCTAAAAAAAAAGAACCTCAACACGTAAGCTAGTAGTACTTGAAACCCCATGTCTTGTGCAACAATGAGCCACCCCATTGGCTTCTCGCCGAGCATAGACGATGTTCAAACCCTGGCTACGTGAATCTTTTTTTCTTTCTTCTTTTGCAAAACACCGGCCAACGGCAAAATACAAAGAGTTCACAGAGCATGTACATACGTAGCTTCAATTTCCAAAATCAAGCTTTGTTAAAACTTGACAAATAAAGTTCACAGAGAAAAAGTTGACGGTGTAGTGCTAGAGTCCGTTTCCATCTCAGGTACGTAGCACAACGTGTAGTGTTTTGCCTCTTATAAGGAAACCATAGGATACCACGTTCCATATACTCTATATAGTCATCCAACAACAGCTAGCTATCAAACACCGTTGCAGCCAAAGGGCCACGCACGAAGGATACATTGCTCGGCGGCGGCCGGAAGAAAAGCAATGGCTTTGCCGGATGACATCCTCACAGAGATTTTCTCCTACCTACCGACCAAGCACGCCCGCCGCTTCCAACGACTGTCGCGCTCATGGCGTGCCACGCTCTCGTCGGCGCACTTCGCCGAGCTCCACCGCCGGCGAGCCAACAGGCCAGGCGAGCTCAAGCTTTTCTTCGCCGATAACAAGGAAGAAGAAGAAGAAGAATCCTACCTGTACGCCTGGCAACACCACGGCGATGGTGCCGTCAAGAGGCTCATGCCCAACAAGTTTCCCCAGTTCCCGACCCCTATGACCAGACCTCTTCACGGCCTCATCATGCTCCGATGCGCCGACGACGGCTACCATGTCTGCAACCCTAGCACCGGCGAGGTCTTGGCTCTCCCCGACACCAAACTCTCGTCCAAGATGATTTTCCGGTATTTGCCCGAGATACCATACTATGATTTCGTGGCGT
Source organism: Secale cereale (assembly GCA_902687465.1). NCBI lineage: Eukaryota > Viridiplantae > Streptophyta > Magnoliopsida > Poales > Poaceae > Secale > Secale cereale. Next base: position 963,307,970 of record LR738711.1, read on the forward strand.
ATGGCCTTGGTTACTGCTCGGTGACCCACGAGTATAAGGTGGTGCGTGTGTTTAGCACCGCCTACGAGGCCGACGACTATGGGGACATTCCGGTTGTCCTCTGCGAGGTCTTTGTGCTCGACGCGCCGTCGTACTGGAGGCCCACCGCGCACCAGCCTCACGCGTGCATTGTGGACGAGGAGAACCCGGGCGTGTTCCTCAACGGGTTTCTTTACTTCCTTTGTTGTGACGGTGGCATCATTGCTTTCAATGTTACCGGAGAGACCTTCGACTCCATGCCGCCACCACCTTATTTGGTTGATACTCCTGTCAAAATGATGACGGAGCTAGATAGTTGCTTGTGTGTCTGCTATGGTGGTAAGGGTTACGCCGATGGCATGTGCCGTGTGTGGATACTGAGAAATTACGAGCAACAAAAGTGGGAGCAACTATGTTGCGTTGATCCATTGCAGCTGAAGTCATGCTTCATCGCTCCACTTGGCATATATAATAGCGGCAATGGACAGAGGAAGATTATGTTTGGTACAGGCACTTGCAACGTGGTTTCCCTAGACGTCCCTAACCCCGGAGCACCGGAGATCCTTTTTTGCCCCAACGAGGCAATTGGCTGCAGCTTTGAGGACTCCCGCGAGCCAGTGTTAGGTCTGTATGAGGAGAGCGTCGTGCGCGTGGGCCGCACGATTGAGGAGATGGTCTGGTCGTCACCGACGACCAAAGCATGGTTTGACATCCTCAAGTGGATGCCGACACAATCGGTTGCTGACCTGCGCCTGGTTTGCAGGGAGTGGCGCGCAATGGTCGAGTGTGATCGTTTTATCTGCTCACATGCCGTCCATGCAAACTTGAATAAAAGCCCTCGTGTCATGATCATCACGGATTGCTACAATGGACGATATATGGATTTGAAGGACTTCACTGGTAGAGGCTTAATACGCGTGCGTGTTCCTGATCTAGTATGTTCCCAGCCTTGTCGAGGACTGAATGTGGGGAGCTGCCATTCTTGGAGTTTCGTGTGCAATCCTGCCATGGGATACATTGAGAGAATGGAGTTTCAAAATCTCAACGATGACACTTTCTATGCGGGCCGCATCGGGTTGGGCTACGACTGCGAGAATGATGAGCATGTTCTAGTGCATATGACCTACAAAGAGAAGAACTTCACGACGCGAGAATACCAACTTGAATGCGGCTTGCGGTATGTGAAAGAACAAGAATGGCATTCATTAGATGCTCCTCCTAGACCAGTGGCTAACATCCAACCCACCTACATCGATGGCAAGATTTTCTGGATGGTGGAGCCTAACCTCGGGCCAGTCTCTCTATATTGTGAAATCATCGCATTCGATGTCGAGAAGGAGGAATTTGAGGTTCTTCCAGGTCCTCCATGCGGCAGGCATGGCAACGGGCATGTGTCCATCCTCGAGCTCCAAGGTGCGCTTTGTGTGGCTTGTTCGGACAAGACCATGAATGTGATCTCCATATGGATGATGAAGGAGGTTGGCTTCTGGTTAATGGAATATCATATAGTTTTGGAAGAGTTCTCGCCCGAGTATTCGTCTGAGTGGACTACACCTTTGGCTATTGACCGAAAAGATGGACGGATTTTGCTCAAGACGGGCTGGTCATTGGGATACTATGACCCCAAGACGGCGTCGATGGAGACCATCTGCAGGGTGGGCATGCCTGGGCATGCCTTCAAGTTTTGTCCTGTTGTCTGCCATGAAAGTTTAGTCAGTAGGTTTGGGTCACAACCCTAGATTAAGCTGTTCTTAATTGTTTTCTCCTTGAGTGACTTTGGCTTGCCAAGACATTTTTTTTCCGGTTGGTAATTCTTGCTGGCTCGCATGGTGCAAAAAGTGGGTGCCGAAAAAAGCTTCAGCATATTACTTACGATTCTGTCCACGGCGATCTTTCATCTCATCGAAGCGTTTAACTATCACCTCATTAATTAGTGATTTTGTCCACAGCGCGGTTTCTTTTCTATGGAAAAAAATTCTATGAGACCAGGTCTCATAGATTAGCAGGTGAGACCCACTCTGATGGATGACACGTGGCTCAAAACATCTCTATTCTAGGCTCATACGGGTCAGTAATTTTTTTCCCTTTTCTATGAAGCAAAACTCATACGGGTATGGCTCAAAACATGATCAACCATTCTATTCTAGGCTCATGTACTCAGACATATTGTACGTATGTAAAACTATCACGTGAAGGACTCGATCGACCTGATTGAAAGCTGGAATATTATAGAGCCTATACTTGATATTTTAATGAGATCGACTCACACGCTTTGTACCGTGGAAATTGGAGAAGAAGAAGAAATTGGAAATTAGAAGGATAAATGAAGTAATGAACTGACCGCCAAACGTGTGAATCAACGCCGCCCAACGTCATAGTTATCTTCCAATCTCCGAGGATCCAAGCACGGCAATGGCCGACCAGCACGCACGACAGTGGATCGACAACAATTTGCCGGAGAGACGTGAGACGAGCTGACTGACGAGGGCGCGTCGATCGCGTCCAGGACTCAGTTTTTCAGGATCCCCCGTTTGAGCGGCTAAGTGCGTCTCTTAGGAAGCAAATTTAGAGCATCAACAATGTGTTGGAGGTGGCATTGCCTCTAAACCTGGATCCACATGAAGCCTCTAAGCCCAGGTAAAAATGGTGTAGTGTATACGAAATTGCATAGGAGCACTCGGCGACTACGCTCACTGCAATCTCTTCCATCTACTAGCATCGGGATTCTCACTCACTATATTAGCTGCTTCGTATTCACACCTTTTCTCATTTAGTATTCCTTTGTCACTGGTTAGTATATCAGCTTAACAGTGCACGCGCTTTCTGTCCATGTGCAGATAAGTTTCTGTCCCAATAGCCACTTGTCGTCTCATCTGCCAACTTTCAACTACCCAGCTGCAGTAAATGCACACGCTACACTCTTCCTCCCAACGACCCATATGTGTCAACCGTGTTCGATGAAATTTGGTACGTGGAAGGCAAGGAGGACTGCTGCTCGCGTGTATCTTCTAAATCCATTTCGGAGAATCAAGACATGACTGATGATGGAGAAGAGGTCGATAGCTTGTCGTGCAAAAGGCTTAAACTCTCTTAAGCCGGCTGTAGTCACTGGCAACTAAGCACTGTGTATGTATGAGCATCTGTCCTATGTATGGTGGAACTTTGTATGAGAATACAAATATCAAAATTACCAAATGGTGTGGCAACTAATTTTCTCGGTTTTTTAGGAGTTGGTTTTTATATGTTTGCTATTTTATATTGTTTTTCATCACAAGTTTGGCACACATTTTTTTGTTACTTTCGAATGTATGTAAAAATTTACCTGGTCACCTTAGTATACCATTGATAAAAACTGAAATTATATATTATTCCTGTTTTTCAATCATTTTATTAAAATCGGCAACAAAACTTTTCCAGTTATGTGTCAAGTATGGGTTGGAGTTTTTCAAAATAATTCTGCCACGACCTGGGGTCGTCGCATATGGATTGATGTTGCATGGCTTTAAATTCGGTGCATTTACAAAGTAGGCGTGTGGGCAGCAGCCGGATGCATGGTGCCACAAAAGTCTGTTGTTGTAGTACAAAGAAACAGTGAGTAGGAGTAATTGTGCCAGTCTGTGGATTTTTTATAGCTCATTTTTTAAACATATAAATGAAAAATAACACGATGCATGGACGAGGCAATGTAAAAAAGCGAAGGTGAATAGTGAAGTTGATTAATACACAGCTAGACACTAGTAAATGCAGCTTTTAATAGACTGGCAAGGTAGGTTCAAACAGTGAATTCCAAATTTTTATTTCATGGCAAATTGAAATTCGCAAGAAAGTTTCCTTCACTTCAATGGACATCGGCCTACTAGTAAAGCTACGTATGTACTCCCTCCGGTCCTTTTTAGTCTGCATATAAGTTTTGTTTGAAGTCAAAACATCTTTACTTTGACCAATTTTTATAGTAAAAAACATCAACATTCACAATGCCAAAACAATATTACTATATTCATTATGAAATGTAGTTTCATAGTTTATGTATTTGGTATTGTAGATGTTGATATTTTTTCATATAAATTTGGTCAAACTTTACAAAGTCTGACTTGACTCAATTCTAATACGCGGAGTAAAAAGAACTGAACGGAGTAGAGCAGAGGCGTTTCCTGAGTCGTAACTCTTTGCTCAAGAGGTTGAGCTCATATGCTTGAGAAGATCAGATTCAGTGCAAACATTCCAACAAAGGGGCAAGAAGGTTAGCCGGAATAATTTAATCTAAACTATTTGGCAATTCTTAATGTTTGGCTCAACTACTTAGTTTGTTTCTGTTTTTATGCATTGGTTTGGGTTTTTATTTTTGTTTTGATAGCACAACAATAACGAGTCATTCTACTCTAGTAAACATCTCAGGGGTGGGTGAGGACTAGGAGATGTCTTCTTGAGTGTCTAACTGTGTACTCCCTCCGTCCGGAAATACTTGTCATCAAAATGAATAAAAAGGGATGTATCTAGATGTATTTTAGTTCTAGATACATTTTTTTGTCCATTTTGATGACAAGTATTTTCGGACGGAGGGAATATTAATCAACTTCTTGAGGACTAGGACTAGGCTCGTGGAGTGTAGTTTAGTTCACACGAAGATATAATAAATGACTCAGAACAGGTACCAACTGTTGCCTCATACGCCACCGGCCGCGTATTCACATCCAACAATCATTTACACCAAAGTGGCACGGATCCCAATAAAGCTGTGGGGCGGTCGAGATTTCGGTGGTGTGCGTCGCCGGGTGCTCTTAGTCCACATCCGTGGTGTATAGCATTTCCCAGTCCTACAACCTCTCAGCTGGGACCCACTTTGAGTTTGAAAGAGGTCAACAAGCAATATTAATTCCTCCATGACACATGTAGTATGAGACAATCCAGACATGCATGCAGACACGTGGTTCTTGCAACCTTGCCAGCCTCCTGATGTAGTACATTCGTTTCTTGCAGCTGGGCTATACTATTTACGTACGGTCATCAATTAATTACTTGATGCAGCAGCTTGGTGTTTGTGCCACAAGAAAAAGAAGAAAAAGAAGCTAAAATTAGCTACTCCTACCCTAGACCATTGACAACCTATCAAACGTACGGTTGGCCGGCGTCCTGTCATGCTAACACTTACTGTATATAGCAGCATACGTGGCGACGCGCCATGGGTCACCCAGGCCACCCATATATATTGGACTAGACATTCCTGGAATGGGACAAATTAACAGTCGACGAAGAAGTATATATATATACGAAGAAGTATATATATATGGGTCGACTATTCGTCACCCAGGGTGAGGAATTGTTATTATTCATCACAGTCAATCTGTGCAGTTTCAGCCACGTATTCTTTTGTTTCTCGCGACCACTACCGTAAGTAAACAATTAGCTGCCGTAAGATTACCACCGCCCTAAATAAACAATTAGCTGCCGTAAGATTACCACCGCCCTAAATAAACAACTAGCTGCTGTAAGTTTACTGTTCCTTTCCGTGAGCCAGCAACCACAAATTTAGACGATGCAAGATTATCTGTTAGCCGCGGTAAAATTAAGCTTTGCTTTCGAGCCACCACGAAATTAGGCGAGGTTAGATTTTTTGTTTGTAACATAAGATTGCCAGCTACAGCAAAAAAAAAAAAAAAAACTAAAAGAATGAGTTGTGCTTCAATTTAAGGGAACCACATTAATACAATCTAGTTTGGGGACAAATATATCTTTCTTTTGGAATTGGATATTGGTATGTAATACATGGACCTACTTGTACGAATCACAAAACTGATATGCAATACATGGATCTATTTTTATGAATTCAATATGTAATTGAACTGATATACTCCCTCCGTTCGAAATTACTTGTCTCGGAAATGGATGTATCTAGAACTAAAATACATCTAGATACATCCATTTCTGCGACAAGTAATTCCGAACGGAGGGAGTACAACGCAAAGCTGGGAGTATGTACTATAGACACGTGGTCTTTGCATGTACGCACCATAACATCTACTCCCTCTGCTCCTAAATATTTGTCTTTCTAGACATTTCAAATGGAGTACAACATACGGATGTATGTAGACATATTATAGAGTGTAGATTCGCTCATTTTGCTTCGTATGTAGTCACTTGTTGAAATCTTTAGAATGACAAATATTTAGGAATGGAGGGAGTAGAAAAGGCGAAACAACTTTAACTCACAATAAAAAAAATTGTTGTGCTAACAGTGAAAACTTATACAATATGTAGAGCAACAAAACTAAACAATGTGATAATTAAAATTAGAAATGGTGAGAATATATAACTCCACCATACCTTGTGAATTAAAAAAATGGAGCAATAAATAAACGGTAGTAGGCCTCTGTCAAAATTGTATGCATATATCTTAGAGCAACAAATTTGTATACCCACCAAAACCTTTTAGCTCCAAACAGACCCCAAACTTTTAGCAGGCTCTGAAGAATCTCCACCAATGTGTTCTATTAAAGCTACCTGCATAATAAACTACAGAGGATCAAGGAAATGAAGGCAATAGTTGTACATATCTAGGAAAAAATGATCATCGTCTTCTATTAAAAAAAAATAGTGCAGTTCGACCTAACAATTTCTTTGTAGGCACTTTGCATACTACTCCCTCCGTTCGGAATTACTTGTCGCAGAAATGGATGTATCTAGATGTATTTTAGTTCTAGATACATCCATTTCCGAGACAAGTAAATCTGAACGGAGGGAGTACTTTGCCCAACCAGTCACTGTAAAGATGTATAACTCCACACACAGGGAATATATGGTATTTATCTCATGTCAACCTGTCTCTTACAGGAAATAATAATAAATTGTATACAAATTTTGGTGACAGGGAGCATATAAGGAAGATTTCTACAACAATGTTTATGGCGTGCAAGAGAAGTGTACAATAGGAAGCATGGCAGCGCAAACAAAACATGCTCTTATCTTATATACTCAAGAACTTGAAAATATATAATAGAAGTATGCACTCGAGGGATTTTATTGCAAAGTACAAATTGTATATAATACTATATGCTCGAAAGAATAACAAAATGTTTAGAAATTCCACCAAAAGATGCATTATTCGAAATGGCATTTTTCAGTTAGAAATATCATAGTGCAACCTGATATATGGATTAGACAGTGAATACAAAATGAACTGTAGTATTATGCCATAAATGGTAATGCACATGCTCCATCCTTTCCACTCCCAAACTCTATTTACCAATGACCACAACTGAATGGACATATTTTAACTTGGGAAAGGTGCTGATAGGCACACACACACACACACATATATAACATGCATGTGTATTTATCCCTATTGATTATTTGCGCAAACCCAACAATACAAAATCACCCATCTCCACACATCCATGGCGAAGGTATTTTCATGTGTAGTTAATAATATTAATATCGTTATTTTAGACCAGGACTGTACACGACAGCACAACAAAAGGCAGCATGACAATAGGCAGAGCCTGATACTAGCAGAAGATAAATGAAGCATAATGCAATTAGCAGTCCCCCTTCGAAAATCAATATCTGAATCCATAAAATGATTAAATGAGCATCATCTACAGTAGCACAAAGATTAAGTACAAGCATCTCTAATCGATGCCCAAGTTATTATTCTCTCATAGCTTTTAGCAGGAGTGCAAAAGGGAAAACATCTTCCAAATTATCAATCAGTATTGTGAAAAATATAAGAACGAATCTTAGGCAACGCATTCCAATTTCACAACACTTCTGTTATTTAAATCTCATTTTACACACTGGCAATTATCATATTGGCCACCACAGTAATAACGGCCGATAACTGACATTTTTTTTACCACTTCTGCTTCGGTAGACCCCCCCTAAACACATCGAGGGCTGAGATTGTCCCATACCCCTTCATAATAGAGGGCAAGATGGTCTTTATAAAAGTACGCCGTGAGTCCTTGTATACGAATTACACAGACATGGGCCGGCCCAATGAGCCATGCCCCTCTTAACAATAAAAGGAGGAAAAAATAGAAGAAAAGGTGTGAGCTCATGAGGGCTCGAACACCAAACCTCACGCTTATAGCCACAGGTTGCTAACCATTTCACCCACCAACCGTTGTGGAAATTTGTGGTGGCAAATATATAAGAAAAGACAACAGCGTTCATACATATGAAATATTTTCTCAAAAAAATCAAACTTGTACTGAACAAAGCAGGAACAATTTTGAAATGCCGTATATTTATTTTTGTTTCTCCCATTTTTTATATTTTTATTTAATTTCTTTCTTTTTCAAAATTCACAAACTATTTTTAAATCTTGAACCTTTTCTTAAATTGGTAAACTTTTAAAATTCGTGAATATTTTCTTGCATTTCGTGAAACCGCTCAGGTACTTAGTGTGGAAGGCGATGGTTTCAGTATGGGCGTAGGGGATCCTCGGTCGCACGTCTCTCCTTCGCATCCACCAAATGGTCTCATTTTATTTCCACGTGCTACAGTGACCATGCAGAGCACGCACGCCAAATTTTGTCGCGTTTCGAGCCTGTATGGGTTTTCTACGATTTTCCAGGCCGAAAACCCCTAAAATACTGCCCGGACGTGACGCAACGTGCGTTCGTTGTCGGATTTCATTCATTTTTGGCGTGGGGTGCCCGGGTGGGGCCCCACACGCGCTGCCAAAAGATGGGGTGCATTCCGTGGAGCCGCTCAGGTACTTGGTGTGGAAGG
>LR738711.1:963324752-963338292 GCA_902687465.1 Secale cereale
TTTTGTCTAGTGTCAAAGGATTCAACAAAACCAATACTTCATCATTAGGCGAAAGTAACAGTCGCATGATGGTACGAAGCTCTCCAAAGTTATTTTGGAACGGAGTCCCAGATAGGATAATTCATAACAAAAGACGGATTATCCTATCAGGAACTCCGTTCCAGAATAACTTTGCAGAACTTCGTACCAACATGCCCCGGTTACTTCTGGCAAATGATGAAGGCATGGATTTCTTCAATACTTTGACACTAGCTAGGCAACCTCTCGACCCCTCGGCGATCCCTCGACCCTTGACGACCCTCGGTCCCTCGACGACCCTCGACCCCCCCCCCTAATGTCAAAGTTATCGGGGAGGGTGTATATCGACAACGACATATCCGATAAAAAAAGAAGAGAAAGAAGAAGAAAAAAAAGAGGAGAAGAAGAAAGGAACCGCTAGAGGAGAAGACCGAAGAAAAAAAAAAGAAAAAAAAAAGGAGAAGAAGAAAGGAATAGAGGAGAAGAAGAGAAAATTTCTCTTCTTCTCCTCTATTCCTTTCTTCTTCTCCTCTTTTTCTTCTTCTTTTTTCTTCTTCTTATTTATTTCTCCTCTTCTGCCTCTCCTCTTCTTCTTTCTTTCCTCTTCTTATTTTCTTCTTTCCTATCCTTCTTTTTCTAAATTTGTAACTTTTGCATATATAAAACTTTCTATATATATTTAGCATATATAAACAAAAAACTATATAGCCACATACACATATACATCACATACTCATCACATACAGCAACTATACATCACAATTGTAACTTTCTATATATAAACAAAAAACATTCTATGAAAAAAAACATTTTTAACATATATATTTAGCAAATTTCTAAGAAAAATAAAAAAATATAGCCACATACACATATATATCACATACACATCACATACATCAACTATATACACATAAACATATACACATATATGCAACTATATATATACACATACAAAATATATACACACACACACACACACACACACACACACACACATATATATATATATATATATATATATATATATATATATATATATATATATATATATATATATATATATATATTATATCACATATGAAAAAAAATCTCCTCACATCGCGGGGCAGGCAGAGGGCGCCGGCGACGAGGAGCGCGGGGGCAGAGGGCGCCGGCGACGAGGAGCGCGGGGGCAGAGGGCGCCGGCGACAAGGAGCGACGGCGCGGGGCGGGGCGACGGCGCGACGGCGAGCTCGAGCAAGGCAGCGTCGGGGGCGGGGAATAAGAAATGTCTGGAAATTTTCACAAGTGTTGATTATATAGGAGGGGTATTAGTCCCAGTTCGTTGCACCAACCGGGACTAAAGGGGGGCATTGGTTCCAGTTGGTGCCACGAACCGGGACTAATACCCCCCCTTTAGACCCGGTAGGTGCCACCAACCGGGACCAAAGCCCTTGTCCTGCCCCGCGGCGCAAATATTTAGTCCCACCTCGCTAGTTGACAGGGGCTCGGAGTGGTTTATAAACCCCACTGCGGTGGTTGTGTTGAGCTCCTCTCAATTGCAGGCTTCTGGGCCTAACTCTGCGCGCTGCCCTGTGAGCTTGCTGGGCCTTATAGTCCAGATGCATCCTGGGCTGTAGGCCTTGCAGGCTCACTGGGCAGCGCCCAATTTTTATTTTTTTTCCTTTTTTGCTTTATTTATTTCTAAGTTGTTTTTTGCTGTATTTAGAGTTTCTTTGTGAATATTATTGCTTTAGGTAAAACAAATTACAAACTTTCTGTTAGTGCAAGTAGTATTCAAATTTGAATAGTTTAAATTTGAAATTATTTGTTTTCTTTGTTGCTTTATTTATTTTATTTTGTTTCTACTTACAACAAAATACTTATTGTTGCTATTTTTATTTTTTTGCAAGTTTTTTTGTTTTGTTTTCTGCATTATTTATTTTCTTTTGTTTTTTGCTTTATTTTTTAATTCTTTCTGGTAAAACCAATTACAAACTTTCTGTTAGTGCAAGTAGTATTCAAATTTGAATAGTTTAAATTTGAAATTATTTGTTTTCTTTGTTGCTTTATTTATTTTATTTTGTTTCTACTTACAACGAAATACTTATTGTTGCTATTTTTATTTTTTTGCAAGTTTTTTTGTTTTGTTTTCTGCATTATTTATTTTCTTTTGTTTTTTGCTTTATTTTTTAATTCTTTCTGGTAAAACCAATTACAAACTTTCTGTTAGTGCAAGTAGTATTAAAATTTAAATAGTACAAACGGACAATGGTATCATACTCGTCTGTTACAAAGTTGGCATGGTATCATCATAATAGTTGCGGAAAAAAGTCTTCACTTTTTCTTCGCTTGTGTCATTTGCTTATTGCGCCGTAACCATGGATAATCTTCATCATTTATCAGGATGCTTGGGTCAGCCTGGACTTTGAAGGGAGGAATTTCATGAAACTATTCATAATCTTCGGATATGTCTGTCTTGCCCTCCACTCCCAGGATGTCCCTTTTTCCTGAAAGAACTATGTGGCGCTTTGGCTCATCGTATGATGTATTCGCTTCCTTATCTTTTTTTCTCGGTCTGGTAGACATGTCCTTCACATAGATAACCTGTGCCACATCATTGGCTAGGACGAACGGTTCGTCAGTGTATCCAAGATTTTTCAGATCCACTGTTGTCATTCCGTACTGTGGGTCTACCTGTACCCCGCCTCCTGACAGATTGACCCATTTGCACTTAAGCAAAGGGACCTTAAAATCATGTCTATAGTCAAGTTCCCATATGTCCACTATGTAACCATAATATGTGTCCTTTCCCCTCTCGGTTGTTGCATCAAAGCGGACACCGCTGTTTTGGTTGGTGCTCTTTTGATCTTGGACAATCGTGTAAAATGTATTCCCATTTATCTCGTATCCTTTGTAAATCAATACAGTCGAAGATGGTCCCCTGGACAACAAGTACAACTCATCACAAACAGTGTTGTCACCTCTGAGACGTGTTTCCAACCAACTGCTGAAAGTCCTGATGTGTTCACATGTAATCCAGTCGTCGCACTGCTCCGGGTGTTTGGAGCGCAGACTGTTCTTGTGTTCATCGACATACGGGGTCACCAATGTAGAGTTCTGTAGAACTGTGTAGTGTGCTTGAGACCAAGAATATCCGTCCCTGCATATTATTGAGTCCCTTCCAAGCGTGCCTTTTCCAGTCAGTCTCCCCTCGTACCGCGATTTAGGGAGACCTATCTTATTAAGGCCAGGAATGAAGTCAACACAAAACCCGATGACATCCTCTGTTTGATGGCCCATGGAGATGCTTCCTTCTGACCTAGCGCGGTTACGGACATATTTCTTTAGGACTCCCATGAACCTCTCAAAGGGGAACATATTGTGTAGAAATACGGGCCCCAGAATAACAATCTCCTCGACTAGATGAACTAGGATGTGTGTCATGATATTGAAGAAGGATGGTGGGAACACCAGCTTGAAACTGACAAGACATTGCGCCACATCACTCCTTAGCCTTGGTACGATTTCTGGATCGATCACATTCTGAGAGATTGCATTGAGGAATGCACATAGCTTCACAATGGCTAATCGGACGTTTTCCGGTAGAAGCCCCCTCAATGCAACCGGAAGCAGTTGCGTCATAATCACGTGGCAGTCATGAGACTTTAGCTTCTGGAACTTTTTCTCTGGCATATTTATTATTCCCTTTATATTCGACGAGAAGCCAGTCGGGACCTTCATACTGAGCAGGCATTCAAAGAAGATTTCTTTCTCTTCTTTCGTAAGAGCATAGCTGGCAGGACCTTCATACTGCTTCGGAGGGATGCCGTCTTTTTCGTGCAAACGTTGCAGGTCCTCCCGTGCCTCAGCTGTATCTTTTGTCTTTCCATACACGCCCAAGAAGCCTAGCAGGTTCACGCAAAGGTCTTTGTCACATGCATCATGTCGATTGAAGAGCGGAACTCTAGGTCTTTCCAGTAGGGTAGGTCCCAAAATATAGATTTCTTCTTCCACATGGGTGTGTGTCCCTCAGCGTCATTCGGAACAGCTAGTGCGCCGGGGCCCTTTCCAAAGATTACGTGTAAATCATTGACCATAGCAAGTACGTGATCACCGGTACGCATGGCGGTCTTCTTCCGGTGATCTGCCTCGCCTTTGAAATGCTTGCCTTTCTTTCGACATTGATGGTTGGTCGGAAGAAATCGACGATGGCCCAGGTACACATTCTTCCTGCATTTCTCTAGGTATATACTTTCAGTGTCATCTAAACAGTGCGTGCATGCGTGGTATCCTTTGTTTGTCTATCCTGAAAGGTTACTGAGAGCGGGCCAATCGTTGATGGTCACGAACAACAACGCCTTTAGGTCAAATTCCTCCTGTTTGTGCTCATCCCACGCACGTACACCGTTTCCATTCCACAACTGTAAAAGTTCTTCAACTAATGGCCTTAGGTACACATCAATGTCGTTGCCGGGTTGCTTAGGGCCTTGGATGAGAACTGGCATCATAATGAACTTCCGCTTCATGCACATCCAAGGAGGAAGGTTATACATACATAGAGTCACGGGCCAGGTGCTGTGATTGCTGCTCTGCTCCCCGAAAGGATTAATGCCATCCGCGCTTAAAGCAAACCATACGTTCCTTGGGTCCTTTGCAAACTCCTTCCAGTACTTTCTCTCGATTTTTCTCCACTGCGACCCGTCAGCGGGTGCTCTCAACTTCACGTCTTTCTTACGGTCCTCACTGTGCCATCGCATCAACTTGGCATGCTCTCTGTTTCTGAACAAACGTTTCAACCGTGGTATTATAGGAGCATACCACATCACCTTCGCAGGAACCCTCTTCCTGGCGGGCTCGCCGTCAACATCACCAGGGTCATCTCGTCTCATCTTATACCGCAATGCACTGCATACCGGGCATGCGTTCAGATCCTTGTATGCACCGCGGTAGAGGATGCAGTTATTAGGGCATGCATGTATCTTCTGCACCTCCAATCCTAGAGGGCATACAACCTTCTTTGCTGCGTATGTACTGTCGGGCAATTCGTTATCCTTCGGAAGCTTCTTCTTCAATATTTTCAGTAGCTTCTCAAATCCTTTGTCAGCCACAACATTCTCTGCCTTCCACAGCAGCAATTTCAGTACGGTACCGAGCTTTGTGTTGCCATCTTCGCAATTGGGGTACAACCCTTTTTTGTGATCCTCTAACATGCGATCGAACTTCAGCTTCTCCTTTTGACTTTCGCATTGTGTCCTTGCATCGACAATGACCCGGCGGAGATCATCATTTGGTTCCTCTTGATCTTCAGCAGCTTCACCCGTTCCAGCATCATTGGGCACATCGTCTGGTTCCTCTTGATCTTCACCAGCTCCCCCCATTGCAGCATCACCGTATTCAGGGGGCACATAGTTGTCATCGTACTCTTCTTCTTCGCCGTCTTCCATCATAACCCCTATTTCTCCGTGCCTCGTCCAAACATTATAGTGTGGCATGAAACCCTTGTAAAGCAGGTGGGAGTGAAGGATTTTCCGGTTAGAGTAAGACAACGTATTCCCACATTTAGTGCATGGACAACACATAAAACCATTCTGCTTGTTTGCCTCAGCCGCATTTAGAAACTCATGCACGCCCTTAATGTACTCGGAGGTGTGTCTGTCACCGTACATCCATTGCCGGTTCATCCGCGTGCATTATATATAATTAAGTGTGTCAAAAACCATTACAGAACATCATAAATAGATAATTAAGTGACCAAATTAATAGAAGCTCATCATCACATTAAAACCAAAGTACATACATATATAGTTCTCATCTAACAACATATAGCTCTCCATACACATCGAAACTATGTAAAACATTTCAATGCGAAAACAAATGCGATCATAATCGCAACCAAGGTAACAATTGATCCAACGGCATAATGATACCAAGCCTCGGTATGAATGGCATATTTTCTAATCTTTCTAATCTTCAACCGCATTGCATCCATCTTGATCTTGTGATCATCGACGACATCCGCAACATGCAACTCCAATATCATCTTCTCGTCCTCAATTTTTTTTATTTTTTCCTTCAAGAATTTGTTTTCTTCTTCAACTAAATTTAACCTCTCGACAATAGGGTCCATCTTGATCTTGTGATCATCGACGACTTCCGCAACATGCAACTCCAATTCCATCTTCTCCTCCTCCATTTTTTCCAATTTTTTCTTTAAGGAAATGTTTTCCTCTTCAACTAAATTTAACCTCTCCACAAGAGGGTCGGTTGGAATTTCCGGTTCAACTACCTCCTAGACATAATAAAACATCTATGCATGTCAGGTTGGTCGGCATAACTATCATAAACACTAAAACAAATAGTTATAAATTAAAGATAATATACCACATCCGAATCGTAGACAGGACGAGGGCCCACGTGGGCGGATATCAAAACCATCGCACTATATAATAACAAGCAATAATAAACGTAAGAAAATTAGACAAATATCTATCTAAAGCAATAATAACAAGCAATAATAAAAGTAAGAAAAGCATGGACATAACAAGAGGCTCACCACGGTGGTGCCGGTGACGAGATCGGCGGGGGCGATCGACGGCGGCGAAGACGGGGACGGGACGTGACGGACCGCTAAACTTAGACAAATCTCAGAGAAAATAGAGCTTCGAGAGGAGAAAAGCTTAACTACTGTGGCTCGGGCATTCCATCGAACACGTTGTGTGCATAGGAGGTGAGCTAGAGCACCACTAACCCCTCTCCCCCTCGGCCAGGAAAAAAAACAGAGCAGTATGCTCTACCCTTGCGCGAGGGGGTATATATAGGCACCTCATTGGTCCTGGTTGGTGCTACGAACCGGGGCTAAAGGGGTGCCTTTGGTCCCGGTTCATATCACCAACCGGGACCAATGGTGGTGGGCCAGGAGCAAGACCCATTGGTCCCGTTTTGTCGCTCTAACCGGGATCAAAAGGTCCAGACGAACCGGGACCAATGGCCCACGTGGCCCGGCCGGCCCCCTGGGCTCACGAACCGGGTCCAGTGCCCCCATTGGACCCGGTTCTTGATTGAACCGGGGCTAATAGGCTGGACAGGCCTGGACCAAAGCCCTGTTTTCTACTAGTGTATTGATGTTTTATACCATTTTTTGAGAAACGTATGTCACATGGCACCATGTTTATGTTATACTTTTGGAGAAAATAGTTTGTGTCTACAATATCTTAGGTACATTTACATACCCAAAAAAAGTATATCATTATTAGGTATGTCCCCATTAAACTATGTTATTTTTGAATATGTCTTCAAGGCATATACATGTACTAAAAAATGAGTGTGTGCGTACAATATCTTAGGTATATGTACATACCCTATATCTTAGGTACATGCAAATTATATAATTTTTGGGTATATCTCTAGTATCAGTTGTAGGTATGTCTCAAAAGAATATATGTGTACTGTGTAAAATAATAGTGTATCATATTTTATTATGTACGATCCAAAGTATATCAATTTTGTTTATACCTACAAAGCATGCGTATAGTGAAAAAGGGTATGCCGGTAATGATATCTTTGGTCCACGTACACAAAATCATGTGTGGGTATTGGCACACAATGTGCATTCCTAAAACTAAAAAGCACCGTGTGTGGGTATTTGTACTCACGAAAAAAATCATCTGTGGGTATCAATATGCATCATATTTTCCTAAATGTAAAATAATAATTTGGATTACATTTTATATTATTTGATCACCTTAATTTGTATAGAAACATTAGGCGTTAAAAAAGTGTGACCCGGCCTTATATTATTTGGTCGTATCTAATACCTTAAAAATCAGAGCGTACATATATACATACTATATTTGTTTGGAAAGAGATCATTGTCAGGAAACCAATAGTATATTTGTTTTTTGGAAAGCATTGATGGTCGTGATGCATGCAAACAAATTTGGAAAGTCATTTTGTGGTTCATTGTACACCATGCACTAAGAATATGAGTTGCCATATAATGAGTCTAGGTGCCCAGGCACCTAGGTGCCCCACACAATTTACCTATATGAGAATAATATTCTCATAACACTTCCGCACTGCACGCACAACGCGAGGACACTGCAACACAGCGACCAGTGAACTTCGTCTCGAAAAAACTATACGTGTTGTTTTTTAATACTTTTTTCGCTCTAATTTTTTAACCGTTTATCGAAATTATGCGTGTAATATACCGTTGAGAAGCTATGGAGTAGACGCAACTTCGCCATGTTGAACACTTTTCAAAATTCATCACAGTTTAAGAGCAGTTTTGAAAATCGTGTGGCTCATAACAAATGACAGCGAGCATTTTTCGCGTTTTCTTCTAAACCGCTCGTCGGAATGAAACAAATGATACACCGTTGGAAAGGTATTGTCGAGGCGCATATTTTTCATATCTATTATTTTTTCTAATTCGCTACTGTTTAAGAGCAGTTTTGAATTTATTAAATCGCGGAATTGTGTTTTTCGATTTTTTTGCAATTTTCGGTACTGTTTTAGCTTCAGTTTTTTAACCGTTTGTCGAAACGAGGCGTATGATACGTCGTTGGAAAGCTACAAACGATGCACAACTTTCATATGTTGAAATGTTTTTGAGATTCTTTACGGTTTTAGTTAATTTTGAAAATCGTGCGGCAGACTACGAAGGGCAGCGGCCGTTTTTCATAATTTGTTTTACAAAATGTTGGTCGAAATGATCCAAATGATACACCGTTGGAAAGATATCATCGAGACGCTACTTTTTCATGTAGAACACTCCCTCTAATTCATTACGGTTTAAGAGCAGTTTCAATTTTACCAAAATGCGGAAAACTCTGTTTTTGGCGACACCCAAATCGACGTGTGTACTGCATCAGACTGAAAAACGCACTGCTTTAGACGAAAAACCGCAATGCATCAGACGGGTAAGAGAACTGCATGGTTTCTTTTATTTAAACGTAATTTTTTCAAGGACAAGAAAGTAGAGTGCACTTCACATCGGGTGTAAGTGAACCACAACACTATCAAGAAGTGACCCGCATTACTTTTTTTTCGCTTCGGTAGCAATTTTTTTGCACTTATGGGATGAACAACATCATACCACCGCCCGCATTGCTTCAGAATGAAAACCGCACTGCATCGAACGGGCAAGCGGGTTGCATAATTTCTTTTGTCAGACGTTATTTTTCTCATACGAGTTTTTGTTGTCTTTTTTCCAACTTTTTTTACGAGAGTGGACCGCAGAGAGATGATAAGTTAACCACAACGTTATCAAAAGTGAACCGCATTACTTTTTTTGTCGTTTATTCTAATATATTTTACGAATATGTTACATTGAGACAAGGCAAGCGGACTGTATCATTTTTTTCAGTATTTTTTCTGCACAAGGAATCAAAGTGCACTGCATAAACTAAATTTTTTTGCAACAACAAAGTGTACTGTATCTAGAGTTTAGTTTTTTCAGTTCGCCACACAAATGCAGAAAAAACACACTATAATAGGAGACTAGCGAACTGCACCAAAACACACCCATGTCTTTGATAGCACACCCACAACACTTCACTGATAACCTGACATGAATTTAAACTCTTAACCGCAATGCTAGGCACCAGCGTCCCTGGTGAACTACTCGAAAATAAAATCTAAAAAACACACAAAATTCCATGGCACAACAAGCACCACCTCAAATTCAAGCCAAAATGCATGGGCGCAACAACCGAACCGCATCTCTTCATGTTCGATGCCTTCCTGCTCGCTGAAACTGCACTGCAAGAAAGAAAGGAACATGGAAGCAAAGAAAAAAATATGGAACTACACGACTACCATCGAGCTTTGTTAATTTGCACCGACGACGAAGAAGGATGGGGGAAGGTCAGAGGAGGAGGGTGCTGGAGCGCCACCAGGCATCCAACCCCATCACCGCAGGTCACCACCGCTCTCCCTTCAGCAACTGAGCTGTACTGGAGCAGCAACCGAGCTGCACTGGAGCACCACCCGAAGTGCTCAGTCCTCGCCCTCCCAGTAGCAAGATATCGTTGGTTACCCGGAGTTGGAGGAGACACCCCCAGGACCTGCGCGGATCCATACCAGGAGAGGAAGGAGGCGGTGGCCCATCTACCACCGCAAAAAATGGGTCCAGGCCGGATTCCGCATGGATGGGATCGTCGTTGATTGTCGCAAGGTAGGATGGGGGCACCCTGGATGTGCAGGGGAGGAGATGTGCCGCGGCAGCGGCTCACAAGCCGGAGCGGTGGAGCCATTCGTGGCTACGGATGGACTCCTCCCCGAGGTAGAGGATGAGGGGAGGTAGGCCAGGAGAAGTCCACCGGCGGCGGCTCGATTCAGATCGATGGTGAGCGGCGGATCTGGGCATGGGTGATGGGCGATGCAGAGCAGGGGCGGCGCGAGCCTAGGCCGGCGGTGGGGTGGGTCGATGGGCGGAAAGGAGGTGCGATGGGAGGTGGGAGGCGGTAGGACGGAGCGAGGCCTAACCGGCGGCGGGTTGGGGCAGTGCTCCCCATGGTTTGGAGGGACGACGTGGTGGCGCGGACAGTTGGAGCGCCGGCGAGGGGTAGGTGGTTGGGGAATGGAAGGGAGGTGCGGCTGGGTAAGGGAAGGAAGCGCCGGTGGTGGGCAGCGCGGCCGGATCCGCGGTGGTAGCCCGGCGGCAGAAGAAGGTCAGCAGGAAGGTGGGTGGGGAGGAGGATGGTGGGGGGGCTTTTTTGAAGTGGCGGCGGTGGCGGATCCACGCCAGCAGCTACGCGAGGTGCCCGAGGTCCGTGCGGCTGGATCCACACCGGCAGTCGCGCGGGGTTCGTTCCCGACGACGTGGGAGGCGTGGTCGAGGGAGGTCCAGCGCAGGAAGATGGGGGTGCTGCCGCGCTAGAAGGCGGGGTGGGGAGGGGGTTGCTGTCCTCGGGGGCGTTGCCGCGCTAGAAACCTGTGTTAAGTGGGGGGGTGTTATGAGAATAAGGCATTTGTTATGAGAATAAGGTCTTAAGGGATGTTATACAGCCGGTCTATTCTCATAACATTATGAGAATAATATTCTCATAACACTTCCGCACTGCACGCATAACACGAGGTCACTGCACTCTTACTGCAATACAGAGACCAGTGAACTTCATGTTTGAAAAAACTGTACGTGTTGTTTTTTGGTACCTTTTTTGCTCTAGTTTTTAACCGTTTGTCGGAACAATGCGTGTAATATACCGTTGAAAATGTATGGATTATGCGCTACTTCGCCATGTTGAACACTTTTCGAGATTCCGCGCGGTTTAAGAGCAGTTTTGAAAACGGTGCGACCGACGAATAATGGCAGCGAGCGTTTTTTTGTGTTTTTTTCTAAACCGCTCGTCGGAATGAAGCATATGATACACCGTTGGAAAGATATCGTCGGCGCGCATCTTTTTCATATATTTTTTTGTCTAATTCGTTACGGTTTAAAAGCAGTTTCAAATTTACTAAATCGCGGAATTTTATTTTTCGAAATTTTTCAAATTTTCGGTACTGTTTTCACTCCAGTTTTCTAACTGTTTGCCGAAACAAGGCGTGTAATATACCGTTGAAAAGCTATGAACGAGGCGCAACTTTCATATGTTGAAATGTTTTTGAGATTCCTTATGGTTTTAAGTAAATTTTGAAAATCATGCGGCGGACGATGAGTGGCAGCGGCCATGTTTTCGTGAAATTTTTCCAAACCGCTCGTTGGAATGATTCAAGTGATACACCATTGGGAAGATATCGATGAGGCGCAATTTTTTCATGTAGAACACACTCTCTAATTCCTTACGGTTTAAGAGCAGTTTTGATTTTACCGAAAAACGGACACTCTATTTTTCGCGACACCAAAATCGTCGCATGTACTGCATCAGACAGAAAACCACACTGCTTTTGACTGAAAACCACACAGCATCAGACGGTCAAGTGAACTTCATGATTTCTTTTATCGAACGTAAATTTTTCTCACACGAGTTTTTGTCGTTTTTTGTTTCAATTCTTTTGTGAACGGGAGTGGACCGCAGAGAGGAGGCAAGTGAACCGCGACATATATCAAAGTGAACCTCATTACTATCTTTGTCGTTGCGCTAAATTTTAGCACTTCCATTTTGGGCACAAGTGAACATCACTCTCAAAAATGAACCACACCCGAGGACCAAAAACACTGCATGCTTTCATGTAGTCGACTGATTTTTGAAGCACACGAAACAAATTGCACTTCATACATAGGGATAATGAAACTTATTTTTTTATACAAACTAAGTGCACTGCAAAAACAATTCTCCAAAAAATACAACTGTACTGCATAGCTGGGTAGTGCATACTGCATCACTAAACTTTTTGAGCTGCATATTTTTTGTTCACAAGAGGTTCGTTTATAATGTACCACCAATGTACCGCGAGCTCCTTGCATCCACACTACAGTTTTTGTTTATAATGAACTGCAATATATTCAATACTCTTTTCCAAATTGATACAAACTTAAATGCTCGGCACCACCAAACTGGGGGTTTGTCGGATTGCACCACCGTGCTGGAAGAACCTCGCTAATTAAAAAAGAGGAGCCACAAGTTATGCACCACCGAACTGCACACTGAAACCACATGATGGGAAGTGCACACTCCAAAATCTGCAAAAAAAAGAGAGCAAATAAAGCTTTCCAGAACTTCGCACGGGCAGCTAGTGCTTTACTGTACTGCACTGCCAACGCCGCATGTTGTCCACACACAAACGTTGAACTCCTAGCACACTGTAAACACTTTGCCTAAATCAAAAAAGCAAACTGCACAAAATCATTTTCTTGGGGCAGTATGAACCGCACAACGCCGACGACGAGCTGCAGGGACACGATTTGCGAACTGCACAACACGAGACGAATTTGATGAACATCTGCAGTGCACTAGGGAAGAAATGGGTCGCAGCACCCTCAGGAATTTCCTATCCACGCATGGAAACTGCACGCCGCTCCCTACCAAACTGCCCGACGCCGCGCCGGGAAATTTGGTCCATTTTTCATTTGACAGCGAACTACAAAACAAGATTCTGTGAGCTTCAACACCAAAATCCCAATCAAATTAACTGCAACAGTTGGAGGAGAGGCGGATATGGCTCTTCCTTGTGCCACGAGCAGCAGCAACCTTCAGCGACGAAGCAGGGAGCACCCGTGTCGTGGGGTAGGTGGATCCGGCCGCCGTAGACGTGGATCCCGTGTAGCGCAAGGACGGATGCAAAGGAGGCGCTCCTCGCCACAACACTCACAGGCGGAAGGAGAGACGCAGGGGGATCCGGTGATGACGAGGGGAGGGACGCAGTGGAGGAGATCCGGCCGGTCCTCCACGGGAACCGGCGCAGGGGGCTCAACAACGAAGGGACGATCTGGCCATGGCGGGGGGGGAGGAGCCTCAAGATGGCCAGGCAACGGCGGGACGACACGCCCGGATCCACGTCGGAAGCCGCGCTGGGCACCTGGGTGGCGCTCCTGGATCCAGGCCAGTCGGGAGGGAGGGGATGGAGGGCGACAGGGGAGGTGGCGGCGGGGCGGCTC
>LR738711.1:963339743-963376566 GCA_902687465.1 Secale cereale
GGGGAGGTGGAGGTGGGGCGGCGAGGGGGAGGTGGCGATCTGTAGGCGGCTTGGGGGAGGTGGCGATCTGGAGATGGTGGTCGTGGGAGAGAGGGATGGTGGGTGGACGAGTAGAAGATAGGGTGGGGCAGTTTTTTTTTGCTAGCGCAGTTTGGTTCGTGGCGGGGTTCTGGACGTGGATTCGAGCGGGAGGAAGGTGGGTAGGTGTTATGTGAATAAGGTTTTTGTTATGAGAATAAGGTCTTAAGGGGTGTTATGAGAATAGACCCACCCTATATATATATAAGGAAGGAAGACCATGGCCACCACTAGTGTCTACTCCTTGGTCACCGTCGTCGTCCTCCTCCTTCTACTTGGTGCCGCCCCCTCGCCACTACTAGAAAAAGGGCTATAGATGGGATTGACACTAATGGCGCACCAAACAATCGGTGCGCCATTAGTATATACTAATGGCGCACCACCTTCTGGTACGCCATTAGAGTTGAATACACTAATGGCGCACCTGGCTCAGGGTGCGCCATTAGTATCATTTTTTTTCCTTTTCCAAACATACTAATGGCGCATCCAGACAGAGTGCGTGGCGCACCAGTCACAGAGTGCGCCACTACTGTTGTTTTTTTATTATTTTTTTTTTGCAAAACTACTAATGGCGCACTGTTCCACAGTGCGCCATTACTAGTTTAAACTAGTAATGGCGCACTTTGGGACAATGCGCCATTAGTATGTTTTTTATTTTTGCAAAACTACTAATGGCGCACCACCAGAAGGTGCGCCATTAGTAACCTGGGTTACTAATGGCGCATTTTGAGGTGGTGCACCATTAGTAAGTGGACACTGATGGCTTCTCGCCCCTCGTTGGTTACCCCAAGTGGAAGGTTTGAGATGTAGCGTAGCGGTAGTTTTCCCTTGGCAAAGATACCAAGGATCGAATCCCGTGAGACTCCGAGGGTCGACAAGAAGGTGTCAATAGCGCCAGAGACTTTTGCTTGACAGGACCTGCACACAGATACAAATAACTTTGCTCCCAATGAGTACAGAGAGGTTGTCAATCCCTCCGGCCTTGTCGTTTACAAAGGATCAAACGCAAGAGATAATAGTGATAGGTATGACTGCAACTAGTAAATAAGAACTGGAAGTAAATAACGGGTGTGATCAGTGATGGTAATATGGACTGGGGTCCCATGATGTTCACTAGTGATGTCTCTCTCCCAAAAGACGATAAAACAGCTAAGTGAGGTAAACGAATTACAGCTGGGCAATTGACAGGATTATGTGCGCAAACCAATGCTAACTATGCTGTAAGAAAGGTAGAGGCTCAAAAGCATGGGCGGTACGCCAAGGCAAGTAGACCGAAATCCATCTGCATCTACTACTAATCATCCACCTTGAGATATCTATCCAGAACATCTCGCTGGTATTAAGTTGCGAGTCCCACCCATAGTGTAAACTCAAAGCAACAGACAACTGCATTAAAAGAACTTTGCGTAAAGTAAACAATCCTTGCACCCGCAAGTACAAGCATCGTTGTTTTCCCCCTTGTGGCAACAGCACATCCCCTAGACTCATGTTTCTGTCACTCAAGCTAGTCATCGAGGGGCATGAACCCACAATCAAGTATAACGTTCCCTCTTGGAGTTACTACCTACTACTCGGCCAAAGCAATAAATAGCAACGAAGAACATGCAAGAATTACTCAAGAACATAAATATAAAAGAGGTGAATCAAATATATTACTCACACACAATCTGAACATAATCTCATAATCCATCGGATCCCAGCAAACTCAGCATAGCAACAGCATAAAGATTACATATGTGCCTCGATCATGTAGGGCAGCTCACGAGGTCTAATCGATGAAGAACAAAGAGGGGAGGAGAACATCACATAGCTACTGGTCATGGACCCATGGTCCAAGGGAGACTACTCACAACTCATCTGGGAGGCGTCCATGGTGGTGGAGAAGCTCCCGGTGGTGGTTCTCCCCTCCGGCAGGGTGCCGGGAAGAGTTCTCCTGGTGCTCCCGATCTTGGAAGCGCAGCGGCGGTGGAACATAGATGAGATCGCGAAAAAGGGTTCCGTCCTCGAGGGTTTCGGGACGCGGTGTAAATATATGCCAAAGGGGGTCACCAGAGGAGGTAAGGGGGGCCCAGGCGCCCCCCGGCGCGGCCAGGAGGGGGGCCGCGTGGGCAGGCCGCCTGGGCTGCCCCTGGCTCCCCTCTGGCCCTACTTCTGGCGCGTGGAAGCTTCTAGAACGCTGATTTTTTATATATTTTCCCGGAATTTTTCTAGCAATTTAAGTAATGGGAAAACCTGAAATAGAAAAACAGCAGAAAACAGAAACTAGCATTGGGGTGCACTGAGTTAATAGGTTAGTCCAAATATGATCAAAAGTGTATGGAAGCGCATAAATATCATAGCAATATCACACAAAAGAGGCATGGAGCAAGCAGAAATTATAGATACGTTTTGGACGTATCAACATCCCCAAGCTTAATTCCTGCTCGTCCTCGAGTAGGTAAATGATAACAAGCATAATTTCTGTGGTGACATGCTATCAACCATATAAGAACTTTTACAGTCACATGACAAATGCTTACTGAGATAATGAATCTTTAGTAATTAAGTTGCCTCATGAGAATATCACAAAGAACTGAAAGTTTTACAATATGATACTGAAACACCCAATAGATTTGTAGTGAGCATGGTGTGCAAACATGACAAAGTGATACCTCGCTTACCCCCTTTAATGAAGCAAAACATAAATGCAGGGGCACCTCCGAAGTTTAAGTGACGACTAGATACAATGATTTCAGAATAAGCGATATCATAATCATGCAGAAGACAATGGTACTTTGGGACAATGCACATTACACTCAGAATGACAATCATGCTCTCAATAGTTGGTGCTTTGAAGAAAGAAGGTGGAGACTCTCGAACCGTGGATTTTGATGGCAAGGTTGAAAACCCGTGGTTGGAAGCAAAGACTAAACATGTACCAGAGCTCTTGGTTTTAAAAACAGAGGTAAAAATGATTTTTGGGAGATGCATATTTCGTCAACGAATGCTAGTAGATAACTCAATTACTTCTCGAGCTGGACAAGTTTCGAGGAACGGCTCCCGCACGGGGACGATCACATCCCCTTAATCTCCTTTGTTTATCACTGCCAAAAGTTTTCTGATTTCTCATGAACAAAGCGTGAAGGAGGGTTTGTTTGTTGTATTTTTTTATGAGTCGGGCGCACTCATGCCAGTTCCTTCTCGTATTAGGGGTTTGCAGATTAGACATGGAATCCCGGGGTAAAACTTGTCCAACTTAAAAAGATCATGAATTAACTACTACTTCCTCATGAGCTAAAATAGAGGCACAAAAGAGAAATGCTTTTGAATAATTTTGAGATGGTACAAGAAAGTCTTCGTTAGGAATGGCAAGTAAATACCATATATAGGAAGGTATGGTGGACTCATATGGCATAACTGGTTTAAAGGATTTTGGATGCACAAGCAGTCAGTCCGCTTAGTACAGGTGAAGGCTAGCAAAAGACTGGGAGCGACCAACTAAGAGAGCAATGACGGCCATAATCATGCAGAGCGACAAAGCAACATTGAATCGGGCATGGAAGTTATATTGCTACTCAGAAATTAAAGATCATCAAGGCTTGATAGACTTTCTCTAAAGTCTTAAATATGCGTGAGCATATGCCAAGTCAATCAAAATAAATTCTTGGAGGAAGATATCACTAAACCATACCACATCATAGGCAAACAAATCATGCTGGTACTTCAATAACACATTAAGAACCCCCAGATATTTGAGACTAACCATAAGAAAACATGAACTACTAAGCACCATTATGCACATAGCATTTTTATCATAGACATATCAACCAGTGCCACAGAAGCCAACTCTCTTAACAAGATAAGCATGATAACTCAAGAGAGTTCAGCAACCAACTAAACAAAAGCTCTTTAAAAAGTAAAGCATGAAAACTAAGAATTGAACATGACAGTAGCTATTGAAAGACAAAGAACATACACAGCAAAGATCAACATGAAAATCCTATGTTGTGTTCTAGGTTGAAGTGGAGCGTGTTTCTCTCCCACACAAAGAAAGCTGGGTTCTAACTCGTTATGAAAAGCAAGCAAAGCTAAAGAAAACTAAAAAGGAAACTAAAAGCAGGACGCTCTAAGCATAGCACATAACGCATGAAGTGATTAAAATATAGTGGAACGAAAGACGAACTGATAATTGTTGATGGAGAAGGGGATGCACGGGGGCATCCCCAAGCTTAGACGCTTGAGTCTTCTTGAATATTTCTTGGGGGTGCACAGGGGCATCCCCAAGCTTGAGCGTTTGACCCTCCTGAATCTTTTTATCATCTTCCCTCGCACACTTGAAAACTCCCTTCATACATAACTCATCATAATCTGATTAGCGAGGTTAGTACCCATAATAAAATAATTTTTCCTTGCTGGAAATAAGGATAATCTTGAAGATCTACTGTTTCTCAAGATTGCCAAAGGGTTTTTGCAAAGAAAAAGCAAGCTCAAGGTTTGCAAAATGAAGAAAAGGCAAAACAGGACAGAATCTGTGAAAAACAGACCAGCAGGTAGTAAATAATTTTTTTGGGGCACTTCTGCAACTCAAATCAAAAAACTCAGAACAGAAGCACGAAAGCTAATTATATAGAGCACGCTGTCGAAAACATTCAGACCAAAAAGATGATTTGGTGATTTTATATGAATTTTTCTATCCAAGGACAGAATCTGTTTCCTGGACAACACGTCACAACTTTTGAACTTTCTTGCAATCAGAGGCTAAACTTGGCACAGAGCTGAAAAGTAAAGATACAATGATGATGCTACTGTAGTAACAAACATCAAGACACAACAAAAGCAAAACTTTATTCGTTGTGGGCTGCCTCCCAAAAGTGCTTTCTTTTATGCCTTTAAGCTGGGCATAATGCAAAGAGATCAAGTTTTATCAAGAGTAAAAGAATAGCTAGCCCGTATAACGGACTCAAAAGGTAACTTAATCTTATTTCTAGGGAAGTGTTCCATCCCTTTCTTGATAGGAAATTCGAATTTTATATTCCCCTCTTTCATGTCAATGATAGCACCAACGGTGCGAAGAAACGGACGTCCCAAAATAATTGGACAAGAAGGTTCCCATTCAATATCCATAATAGTAAAATCAACGGGAACATAATTGTCATTGATAATGATAAGAACATCGTCGATCCTCCCCAAAGGTTTCTTTATGGAAGAATCAACAAGACGAACACCAAAAGAACAAGAATCAAAAGGTTTCAATTTAAGCATATCATATATTCTTTTGGGCATAACGGAGGTACTAGCTCCAACATCACATAAAGCATAGCAAGAGAAGTTATTCAACTTAATTTTAATCATAGGATCCCAACCATCTTCTAGCTTTCTAGGTATGGAGGCTTCTACCCTAAGCTTCTCCTCCCTAGCTTTGATGAGAGCATTAGTGATATGCTCCTTGAAGGCAAGGTTGAGTGTGCTAGTGTGGGGATCTCTAGACATCTTGTGAAGAAAATCAATAACTTCAGAAAGGGTGCAATTATCAAAATCAAGGTCACTACTATCAAGTAAAGTGGTAGTGGTGTCCTTTAGGCTCACTTGTTTGGTAGCTTCTATGGCCATAGGAGTTTCTACGGTTGAGGTCATAGCATCACCATTAATAGGTCCAATGGGACCAGGAGTGCATTGGGTGCTAAGAGTTTGGATATCCTCAACAACTTGGATAGTAGCAACAGTGTGGTGGGTAGGAAGGCTCTTAATTCTATCTTCTTCCTCCTTTTCTCTAGCCCATCTCTCTTTAAGTTTAGCCAACATCCTAATGTTTTCATTAATTTGCACTTGAATAGCATTCATAGGAGTGGTCTTCCTCTCCTCAAGAGGGGAAGTTCTAATTTTAAGCAACTCTACCTCATGGGCTAAATTGTCTACCTTCGAAGAGAGATCATCTAGTTTGGCTAGTTTTTCTTCTACATTCTTATTGAAGGCTTTTTGGGTAGTGATGAAGTCTTTAAGCATAATCTCTAGTTCAGAAGTGGAGTTCTTGGTGCTAGGATAAGCATTGTTGTTCCCATAGGAATTAGAGGGGAACGGTCTAGGGTTGCTACCGAAATTACTCCTATAAGCATTGTTATTGAAATTGTTTCTAGAGATAAAGTTCACATCTACTTGATCTTGAGCAATCAAAGAATTTAAAGGAACATCACGAGGATCAATAGAAGATTTCTTGGAAAGTAGAGACATGATCAAGTCAACTTTTTCATTTAGGGAGGAAATCTCCTCGACAGAGTTTACCTTCCTACCTGTTGGAGCGCGTTCGGTGTGCCATTGGGAATAATTGGTCATCATCTCATCGAGAAGCTTCGTGGCAGCACCAAGTGTAGTTGACATAAAGGTTCCTCCCGCGGCCGAATCTAACAAGTTCCGCGAGGTAAAGTTCAAGCCTGCATAAAAAGTTTGGATAACCATCCAAGTAGTCAAACCATGAGTAGGGCAGTTCTTGACAAGAGATTTCATGCGTTCCCAAGCTTGGGCAACGTGTTCATTATCCAATTGTTTAAAATTCATTATGTTACTCCTTAGTTGGATAATTTTAGCAGGGGGATAGTACTTCCCAATAAAGGCATCCTTGCACTTGTCCCAAGAATCTATGCTATTTCTAGGCAAAGATTGAAACCAAATTTTAGCTCCTCCTCTCAAGGAGAAAGGAAAAAGCTTAAGCTTAACAATATTACCATCTATAACTTGGTACTTTTGCATATCACAGAGTTCAACAAAATTATTTAAGTGCAAAGCAGCATCATCTCCAGCACCGGAGAATTGATCTTTCATAACTAGGTTCAGTAAAGCAGGTTTAATTTCATAAGAAGGTGCTGAAGTGGCAGGTGTAGTAATAGGCATGCAGATAAAGTCATCGTTGTTATGACTAGTGAAGTCACACAACTTGGTGTTCTCGGTGGAACCCATAGCAGCAAGCAAGCAAGATAACTATTTTTGTGATTTTTGATAGAAGACACTAAAGCGAAAACTGAAAGGTAAACTAACAAGACTAAAAAGCAAAGATAAAAGATAGCGTGCAACTCCCCTATCTTGAAGAGTGGAGTCCCCGGCAACGGCGCCAGAAAACTTTGCTTGATGGCTTCTCGCCCCTCGTTGGTTACCCCAAGTGGAAGGTTTGAGATGTAGCGTAGCGGTAGTTTTCCCTTGGCAAAGATACCAAGGATCGAATCCCGTGAGACTCCGAGGGTCGACAAGAAGGTGTCAATAGCGCCAGAGACTTTTGCTTGACAGGACCTGCACACAGATACAAATAACTTTGCTCCCAACGAGTACAGAGAGGTTGGCAATCCCTCCGGCCTTGTCGTTTACAAAGGATCAAACGCAAGAGATAATAGTGATAGGTATGACTGCAACTAGTAAATAAGAACTGGAAGTAAATAACGGGTGTGATCAGTGATGGTAATATGGACCGGGGTCCCATGATGTTCACTAGTGATGTCTCTCTCCCAAAAGACGATAAAACAGCTAAGCGAGGTAAACGAATTACAGCTGGGCAATTGACAGGATTATGTGCGCAAACCAATGCTAACTATGCTGCAAGAAAGGTAGAGGCTCAAAAGCATAGGCGGTACGCCAAGGCAAGTAGACCGAAATCCATCTGCATCTACTACTAATCATCCACCTTGAGATATCTATCCAGAACATCTCGCTGGTATTAAGTTGCGAGTCCCACCCATAGTGTAAACTCAAAGCAACAAACAACTCCATTAAAAGAACTTTGCGTAAAGTAAACAATCCTTGCACCCGCAAGTACAAGCACCGTTGTTTTCCCCCTTGTGGCAACAGCACATCCCCTAGACTCATGTTTCTGTCACTCAAGCTAGTCATCGAGGGGCATGAACCCACAATCAAGCATAACGTTCCCTCTTGGAGTTACTACCTACTACTCGGCCAAAGCAATAAATAGCAACGGAGAACATGCAAGAATTACTCAAGAACATAAATATAAAAGAGGTAAATCAAATATATGACTCACACACAATCTGAACATAATCTCATAATCCATCGGATCCCAGCAAACTCAGCATAGCAACAGCATAAAGATTACATATGTGCCTCGATCATGTAGGGCAGCTCACGAGGTCTAATCGATGAAGAACAAAGAGGGGAGGAGAACATCACATAGCTACTGGTCATGGACCCATGGTCCAAGGGAGACTACTCACAACTCATCCGGGAGGCGTCCATGGTGGTGGAGAAGCTCCCGGTGGTGGTTCTCCCCTCCGGCAGGGTGCCGGGAAGAGTTCTCCTGGTGCTCCCGATCTTGGAAGCGCGGCGGAGGAGGAACAGAGATGAGATCGCGAAAAAGGGTTCCGTCCTCGAGGGTTTCGGGACGCGGTGTAAATATATGCCAAAGGGGGTCACCAGAGGAGGTAAGGGGGGCCCAGGCGCCCCCCTGGCGCGACCAGGAGGGGGGCCGCGTGGGCAGGCCGCCTGGGCTGCCCCTGGCTCCCCTCTGGCCCCACTTCTGGCGTGTGGAAGCTTCCGGAACGCTGATTTTTTATATATTTTTCCCAGAATTTTTCTGGCAATTTAAGTAATGGGAAAACCTGAAATAGAAAAACAGCAGAAAACAGAAACTGGCACTGGGGTGCACTGAGTTAATAGGTTAGTCCAAATATGATCAAAAGTGTATGGAAGCGCATAAATATCATAGCAATATCACACAAAAGAGGCATGGAGCAAGCAGAAATTATAGATACGTTTTGGACGTATCAGACACCAACAAGATATTTTGGACAGTCACTCCTACCCACTCACTTTCTCACCACTTCATTCTCTCCACCTCCTCCTTGTCTCGGGTGCCTCCTCTTTGTCACCTCATTTCCACCATAGATTCATTCAAATTAAGTGGTTAAATTACCTTGTTTTGATAGGTAAGTAAGGGGGGAAGCTATATTTATGTTGTTCTCCCTACAACAATGTGCACATGCACTTTTTATGGCCTAGCTAGATCTATGTATGTTCGTGGTGTTGCATATGTTTGTGGTGTTGCATATGTGTTTGTGTTTGGAGGTGTACCGGTATTTGAAATGCGAAAGTTGCCAATATTTTGCCGGAATGTTGATTCATTTCCGTTTCGGCGAGAATTTTGGCATTAAGCATTCTTTTTGGTCCTATTTTTAGGGAAAGTCATGCCAAATTTTTTCTTGGTTCTAAAATATCGTTTTGCTCTACCCCGCAGGCGACCATGGTCCGCACGATGACCGAAGGCATCATGAATAGGTTTTTGAGCTCCGCGAAGGCCGAGATGCTTCAAATGAACGAGACAGAGATAAGATGTCCGTGTCGAAGATGCAAGCTGAAGAGCCTTATTGCGAACCCGGATTCCGGGCAGGTGCGGGACCACCTGCTCTTGCGTGGTTTCATGGATGGCTATTGGTGGCAAGGTGATGAAGATGACTACGAAGTCGTCCATGGGGGCCGGGCAAGAAATGAGGAAGGGCAGCAAGACAACCAGCGCGGCTCGGGCGGGCGAGAAGACGAAGAATCCCCAGGAGATGATCACGACGGTGATGCTGTACACAGTCATCATGTAGAAGATGCAGGACATGATGATGAGGAAGATGCCGGAGCAGACGACGGGCATGATCATGAAGATGATGATGCCGGCGGAGCAGACGACGCTGGACCATCGATGGGCTGGGTGCAGGACCCTCATATTCAAGAGCTGCTTCTCAAGCAGACGGATAACGCAAGAGCTGCCGCCCGAGAGAAAGCCAAGATGGATCAACTGGAGTTAGACGCGGTTACTCCATTGTATGAAGGATGCAGGCCCGAGGATACCCGCCTGAAAGTAACGCTCATGGCTCTGGAGATGAAGGTAAAACACAAAATGACCGACGCATGCTTCGACGAGAACATGTCATTCTGGCACGAACGTCTTCCCAAGGGGAACAAGTGCCCGACCAGTTTTGAGGAGGCGAAGAAAATCGTGTGTCCTCTGGATTTACCGCACGTGAAATACCATGTGTGCATGAACAATTGCATCATTTATCGGGACGAGCACGCGGAGTGTCGGGGGAAACTGTCCTCCCACGAACACCTATGGGACCGGAGCCCCTTCTACGTTGCGGTAAGGGAGCGGAGGAAGCACGGAGAGCAGATCGAGGAGCACACGCGGGCGGTTTACCCAGGTTCGGGCCGCGCGGACGCGTAAAACCCTACTCCTGCTTTGGTTGTATTAAGTTCTTGGGCTCGGGAGCTTGAAGATCTACAGTAACAACTACACCGGGCGAGGAAGTGTGTGAGTTTCCGGAATCGAACCCCCTCTACGTTGTGCATGGGCCTCCTTTTATAGCTCAAAGGGGTCACCGACAGGTGTCAACGTAGAGGAGGGTAAAAATGTAAATTTGGTGGTAGTTGTAACAGTGCATGAACAGTGTATGAACAGTGGTCTTCACCTAACTTTGACAGTGGGGGACAAGGGCATTGAATGCCTGTCACCGTCGACCCCAAAAGCGTCCGCCAATGCGTCTCCGTTCGCCACGGCGGTAGCTTCGTCACCGCGGCTTGCCACCGTGTACCCCAGGCTGCACAGCAGTCTGCCACGCGCCCCTGGAAGGGCCCCGGGGCGACGCGTGGACAGACGAGCTGGAGCGCAGGCACACAGTGTAAGTCTCCCCCGGCAAGCACCTTGCCGGGGTCACTATCTTGTCGGGCCCGGAAGCTTGCCGCTCTCCGGGTCCTGCCGGGGCGCTCGATGCGCCACATTATCTCCTCTTCAGATGCCGTTTTCTTGGCCTTCCTGGCAAGCTCCTCTTGCCGGGGTCTTGTCTCTTAACTTGTATACTTTGTTCTTGAATGGCTTCAAAGGGACCAGAGCGGACCCTGGCGAGCGCGTGGTAAGCCCTGCCACGAAAAGCTGCTACTGCCCGTGCACAAGTTGGGGTACTCAGGTACCCCTATCTTAGTACACCGACAGGAGCCCCCGGGCCTGGGCCACACACGGTGCCGAGCGTTGTTGGGCCAGGCCCAAGACAGTGCACGGGCACACGCGGCCCACGGCAAGCCGTATCCATCTCCGCATCCGCCGCATCCCTCCCTAACGGCACGCATCGATTGCGGCGTCGTGGGAGAGATCGTGGCCTGTTCTTTAATGAGAAATGCGGAACGTCCCCCACTCCCCCCTTAAAAGCAGAGGAAGCAGGGGCAGTTTCCCTCTATTGCCTTCATTGTGTCTTCAATCTCCAGAAACCCCCGTCGCCCTTCGCTTCCGCAAAGGCCGACGGAGAGCCGAGCTCCACCCCCTCCGCCGCATCCAACATCCGCAGCGCCGGCGACCCCCTAGCCTCCCTCCTTGCCGCCCCCGCCATGGCTCCGAAGAGCGACAAAGCGAAGGGCGACAAGGTGAAGAAGGAGAAGTCCGAGCAGGCGGCGAAGTTAGCGGCCATGCGGAGAAAGAGGGTGGTCTTCCCGCCGAGGCTCGGCGCGAGGGAGCTCCGGGACAAGTATTACTTGTTCTGGGCGAGGGAGACGAAGGCTCATCCCCGCACCAGAGTCCTCCCCGCCGTCGCCATCGATATGTTCCCCGGCGGGTACTTTTACTTTGCCGCATTCTTCCACTGTGGTCTGTGTCCTCCGTTCTGGGAGTTCTTTTGTGATGTGATGAATACGTACGGCCTCCACCTCCTAGATTTCACCCCCAACGCCGTCCTGACCTTGGCCGTTTTCGCACATCTGTGCGAAAACTACGTAGGAGTTCACCCAAATGTAGGTCTCTTCCGCCACTTCTTCACGCCTAGAGTAGAGTCCGGATCCCCACTCTCCGGCGTCATCTCATGGATCTTTAGGTTGAACAAGAAAGAGGCGTACTTGAAAGGGGAGCTTCGCGGCAAGTGGGAGGAGTGGAGGGCGGATTGGTGCTGGGTTCTGGAAGAGAAGCCTGAGCTGTTTACCTCGCCGCGCAAGACTCCAATAGTGCGCGGCAAGGATTGGAGCGAATTGGCCCCGGAGGACGACAAGTTGGAGATTGCCCTCATTAGGATTCTTCGTCTCCGGGCCGCCAATCTGACTGTGGGCGAAGTTGGGGCTGATTTCCTCCGCCGCCGCATTGCCCCTCTACAGGAAAGAAAGAGACCTGCTTGGGAGTTCGACAACGCGGCAGACCGCATGAGGCTGCGCCCCGGGCTGAACTACAATTTCACCGTCCTGGAGCTAAAGGGGATGGTCCGGGAACTGTTTAAGCATGACCCCAAGCATCCAGAGTGGTTCAAGCCGTCGGTGGGAGTGGTGCCATTATGCAACAACACTTCCCTCAGTGCCATACGCGCGGTGATGCCCGAGTGCGACTCCCACGGGGTCGTCCCCACTTGGCTGGTGCCTTCAGCGGAGACCGTGCAAGCCTTCTTCGACAACTTGGTCGAGAAGCCCCGCAACGCCGAGGAGAAGAAGGGCCTTACCCGGGACACCACCGACCGGGATATTGCATATATTGCCTCCAGAATGGAGGAGGCCGCTGCGGCCGCAGCTGCAGGTGAATTTGGGTACACTATGGACGAGGCGGAAGCAGTGGACGCGGTGAGCAAGGCCGAGGAGGAAGAAATCCTCAAGTTGCTGAAGATTGCGCCCGAGGAGTTTGCCGGGGAGCCTTCCGGGAAGCTTGCCGGGGCGAGCGGGTCCGCCGGGCAGGGCACCGAGTCCAGCGGGCCCGCCGAGGAGGAGGAGGACGCCGAGTCCAGAGATTCTGACGAAGACTCCGGTGGTTCTCTGAATCTTGACGACGACGCCTCCTCATCCTCGGAGAATTCGCCGCCACCACCAAGCCCTCCGTAGCAACAGAAGAAGCGCCTCCGCAAGGCCGCCGAGCCGGCGAGGCCACAGGCGCCTCGACAGCAGCCGAAGCGCCGCGCGACGCGCGCCACCACGACGAGCGAGGTCGTCAAGGAGGCGCCCCGAGCCCGAGCGTCAAGCGGAGGGGGATCTTCCCGGAGCGGCTCCGGAGTACCTTCTGCCCCTCGGTCCTCGGCGACGACCGGGGCTGGGTCTTCATAGCCCATAGCCCCGGAGCCTGCTAAGCGCCCGAGGGAGCCTTCTCCTCCAGCTCCTCGCGCTGGAGCGCACGAGGCGGGGTTTGATTTCTCCGCCCTCAGCTCCGATGAAGAGGAGGAAGAGTAAGTACTTGTTATTTCCTTGATTTTGTCTTGGTTCTTCTCGATTGGTTCTAATTCTGATCTTGCTTGGTTTCCAGGACCTTGACCCAGCGGATGGCGAAGAGGGCCAAGATCCCTGTGGTCAACATCGATGACGACGAGCCCGTCGCGGCGACAGAGGATGTGCCAGCGACAAACTTGCCGGACCAGCCTGCTGCTCCGGAGAGCAGCCCCCAGCGCAGCCCCCAGCGTAAGTCTGGTATTCACTTTTCTGTTTAACGGGCGCGCTTGAGGTTATTATCCTTACTGATATTTTGTTGTCTTGTGCAGAAGTGGAGCCGCAGCCGCAGGAGCACCGGGAGATCGCCCCCGACGAGCCGCTTGCTCCACCCTCCCCGATAAGGATGAGCTCCCCGGCGAGGGACAATGCTTCGACAAGGGTGGGTACTCCGCCAAGGGCGAGTACCCCGCCAAGGGCGAGCAGCCCGACGAGGGTGAGCACCCCGCCAAGGGAGGGCGCACGCGGCCCTCCGCCAGCAAGGGCTACTACTCCACCGCCAAGGGAGAATTCCCCGGCGAGGGACCCCGTTGTCGAAGAAGCTCGCGAAGGTAAACCTTGTAATTTCTTCTTCTTGGATTCACCTTTTTGGATATTTGCTTGACGATCTTCCTTTTCTTTTTCTTCTACTAGATCCTCCCGCCCCGGAGCTGATGGAGACAGAGACCACCGCCGAGGAGGGCGTGCATGGCGACGGCAGCAACGCCACTACTGCCGAGGGAACGGCTGGAGCCGACGAGCCGGCCGTCGAGGAGACCGCCCCGACCGCTGATGCCGCGGCTGGGGAAGGGACCGGCGACCGCACTGCTGGCCCGGAGGCCACATGAGCGTCAGACGCTGCACCGGCCGCCGACCCCTCCGCCTCCGCGGATCGGTCGGGTGTCTATCTGGAGGCCGCCAACGGGGTCTTCATTCAAGTCCCGTGGGCGTCCTCGTCTAGGGCACCCGCGGAGGGAGAGACTTTCGACGGAGAGGTTCTCGCCTCCGCCGGGCTGAAGGTTGTTGATGCGCCCGGCAGCAGCAACGAGCCCGAAGAGGAGAGACTCCTTCGTCGGCTCCTGGCCTTGTACCGGGCCAGGCAGGCGAAGTTGGAGTCTCGGGAGGCCCTGGCTGCCAAGGCTGGTGCTGACTTGGAGAAGCGCGCTGAGGAGCTCCGTGCCGCCAATCAGGCGGCCCTCCGGAACTTGGCGGAGGAGCGCAAAGAGCTTGCCGGGGCGCACCAAGCCTTCCTCCTTGAGAAGGCTGAGGTGGAAGAGCAGCAGCGACTGGCCGCCGAGGAGCTGTCTCGGCGGGAGGGAGCGCTCAACCAGCGGAAGGTCGACCTCGACAGCCACGAGGATGACCTCACCGCCCGGGAGCAAGCCATCGGCGGGGCCCTGCAGGAGGCGAGGGACGCCGCCGCTGCCGCGGAGACTGCTAAGAAGGATCTGGAGGCCAGGGTGGCGCAGCTGGAGCTGTTCTTGAAGGCGAGTGAATACAGGGTCACCACGCTCAACGTGGCGCGGGAAAAAGATGCTCACACCAACTCGGAGCTGCAAATCCGCCTCTCCGAGAAGGGCAAAGAGCTTACTGACGCCAGGGACTCCATTGCTGATTTAGAGCTGAAGGTCTCCACCCTTACTGACTCACTCGACGTCGCCCGGGACCGTGAGACGAAGCTGAAGGACAAGCTCCGCACTGAGAGGCTCTTGCTGGAGAGCGCCGCCGTCTCGCAAAACAACTTCACGCGGATGGTGGAGCAATGGACTGACGAGCTCGTCGCCTCCGCCGCCAACATCGATATGGAGATGATGGCGTTGAGGGCGGAGCACCTTGTGTATTCTCCCGACGAGAACCTCCCCCACAGCGCCAGACTGAGTCTGTTCTTCAGGGGAGTGGCGCCGGCGCTTGCGCGGCTGCGGGAGAAAATCCCCGTGCAGCTGGCCGATGAGGCGCGTCGGCTCTGCATGGGTACCATGGAGCGGGTCTTGTCGAAGATTGTCTACCGCAACCCAGGGATCAACCTCGTCAATGTCCTCCGCACCTTGCCGCCCGAAGCTGACCAAGAGGCGTTGAAGGCCCAAGTTGCCCACATCGTCGCCAAGGTGGGAAAAATCCAGAGGATCGACGGAGACCGAAGAGACTAGGCACCTTGCTTCCCTCGCCGCTGTCAATTAAGTCATAGGCAGTAGTTGGTTAGAAACAGCGGCAAGCTATCTCTGTAATATATACTTTTATTTTGGATGATCAGTGCAATGTTATCTCCCTTGCTTAGTCCCTTCACTTTGTATGCTTTCCACCTTACGTTTTTAGGGAACTTACCGGCAAAGGAACCCTTGCCGCGAGCGCTGAGTGCGGGACTCTTAGCAGCCTGCTGGCAATGTCCTTGCCGGCAAGAAACCTTGCCGCAGCTAGCCGCAGCACACTTAGGTTGTTGAGCGAACTCGAGAACGAAGTAAGGGCGCGACACTTGTCGCAGCTCACTTAAGCCGTTGAGCGTGCTCGAAACAAAATAAGGGCGCGGCTAGCCACGGGTAGGTTCCTCCGCGCACAGGTTTTCCATACAAAGTGTGGTTGTTCAAGGAAGACAACTAAAAATTTAAAAATTTGAGTTGCTCAAATTCTGGGAACTTAACTTTCATGAATTGTTTGCTTCCCGGTAAGGCTTTCCTTTCTTGAACAGCACTTGGTCCACACTTTTATCTCCTCCCCACCCCCCTGGCAAACTTATGCACGAGGAACATTCTTTTTGTTTCATAGAGAAAGGCAGAAAAGGAGGAAATACAAGTACAGGGCCTTGTGGCTCGTTACTGCTTACCGGGGTTGTGTGCTGCACAAGGTGTCAGATGATGCATGCAATTAAAAAGAAAGGAATGAAATGACAATTACTGCGAAGCACAAAAGTTTTACTGATGTACGGGGTCTGCGCCCGGCTTTGTACAAAGGTTTACATGCAATAGCGGCAAGACTTGTACAAAAGGTGGTTGCCGGAACGGATCACGGCAACCGCGCCTTATGGGTGAAACTTGCGAAGATGCTCTATGTTCCAGGAGTTGCTCACCTGTAAGCCTTCTTCGGTTTCAAGGCGGACAGCGCCGGGCCTTGTGCCTTGTCTCACCCGATAAGGGCCTTCCCACTTCGGCGTCAACTTGTTGGAATTCTTGGCAGACTGAACACGCCGAAGAACAAGGTCGCCTTCCTCGAGACTCCTGGCCTTGACCTTGCGGCTATGATAGCGATGCAAGGCTTGCTGGTATCGAGCAGCTCGTACAGCAGCCTGGAGACGTTCCTCCTCGAGGAGCAATGCATCATCTTGTCGCAGTTGCTCTTGCTCGAGCTCATCGTAAGCGAGCACTCGAGGAGACCCGTATATGAGTTCCGTGGGGAGAACTGCCTCTGCTCCATAGACAAGAGCAAAGGGTGTCTGTCCGGTGGCTCGATTTGGTGTCGTCCTGATTGACCAAAGAGCCGCCGGCAACTCCTCTATCCAGTTTCTTCCATACTTGTGCAGCCTGTCGAAGGTTCTTGTCTTGAGTCCGCACAGCACTTCAGCATTTGCCCTTTCTGCTTGACCATTGCTCCTCGGGTGAGCAACGGAAGCAAAGCAGACCTTGGCGCCAAGGTCTTGGACGTACTGCATGAAGGTGCGGCTTGTGAACTGTGTGCCGTTGTCGGTGATGATCCTGTTAGGGATTCCGAAACGGCAAACTATTGACCTGAAGAACCTGACTGCTGACTGTGCTGTCACCTTCCTCACTGGTTCCACTTCTGGCCACTTTGTGAACTTGTCGATTGCTACGTACAAGTACTCAAAGCCCCCGACAGCACGGGGAAAAGGGCCGAGGATGTCGAGCCCCCAGACCGAGAAGGGCCAGGACAAAGGGATCGTCTGGAGAGCTTGAGCTGGCTGATGTATTTGTTTGGCATGGAACTGGCACGCTTCACACTTGGTTACTTGTGCCGTTGCATCTTGGAGGGCTTCTGGCCAGACGAACCCTTGCCGGAACGCCTTCCCGGCAAGTGCCCTTGCGCCAATGTGGTGGCCGCATATGCCTCCATGTATCTCTGCCAACAGCTTCCGTCCATCTTCCCTGGAAATGCACTTCAACCTGACACCGTTGAGTCTTCTTCTGTACAGCTCGTTGTCGACGAACTGGTACATACTTGACTGCCTGGTTATTCTTTCTATCTCTTCTGGTTCTTCGGGAAGTTCTCCAGTTTGAAGAAAACGGACGATTTGCTGTGCCCATGCTGGAGCCCGAGGCTCAACAACAAGGACTAAAGGCATTAGTGCTGCTGCGGGAACCTCAGCTTCTACGGCAAGAACCTGCGGTTCTGCCGGAGCGGAAGGTTCCCCGGCAAGCCTGCCGGGGCAAGGCTTGTCGGGAACGCCTGCTTCAACTGTACAGACCCTTGGGTCTGCAGGAGCAGACTGTTCCTCAGCATTTTGGTTGCTGATCTTGGGGACCTTGGCGGCGGCTTCGGGAAGATCCGCCGGCAAGTAGTCGCCGGAGACCAATTTCCTCTTCTTGCTTTGCCCAACTGATGGTGTAACGGATGGCTGAGTCAGCTTGAGCACGAAGGTCCCTGGTTCCACAGGTAACTTCATGGCGGCACACTTTGAGAGGCCATCTGCGATATCGTTCTGAGCCCGTGGGACGTGCTCCATCTGTAGGCCTTCAAAGTGCTCTTCAAGCTTCCTCACTTCATCGACATAAGCTTCCATCAGAGGGCTCTGGTAACTCTTGTTTACTTGTCAGACCACCAATTGTGAATCTCCCCGCACAATCAACTTCTTGATCCCAAGTTCGGCCGCAATTCTGAGGCCGGCAAGCAGACCTTCATATTCGGCAGTATTGTTGGTTGCTTGCTCCTTGGGAAAGTGCATTTGGACAACATACTTGAGGTGCTCTCCGGTGGGCGCTATAAGTAATACGCCAGCACCGGCGCCTTGCAGCGAGAAGGCACCATCAAAGTACATTATCCACTCTTTGTTTGTTTCTCGGACGGGGGTGCTTGTCTCTGGAACTTCTTCATCCGGTGTTGGGGTCCATTCTGCTATAAACTCTGCCAAAGCTCTGCTCTGTATAGTTGAAGTACTCTCGAACTTGAGACCAAAGCTCGACAGCTCCAGTGCCCACTCGACGATCCTCCCTGTTGCTTCTGGATTTTGCAATATCCTCTTCAACGGAAAGCGAGTGACCACTGTTATCTCGTGTGCTTGGAAGTAGTGGCGCAGCTTTCTCGAGGCCATGAGGAGGCCAAAAAGCAACTTCTGCACCCCAGAGTATCTTGATCTAGCCCCCTGCAAGAGGGAACTTACAAAATAAACAGGGCGCTGCACCATCCTCTTTCGCACTTCTCCTTGTTCCTGCGCAGACTCGTCCTTGCCGGGGCCAGAGCTTGTTGGGGAAGCCCCCTGCTTGTCACTGGATGCGGTTGCCGGGGAAGTGGGTTCCTCATCTGCCTCCCTCTCCGCTACTAACGCAGCACTCACCACTTGATTGGTTGCCGCTAAGTACAGCAGCAACTTCTCTTGTGGCCTAGGTGCGACAAGTATTGGAGTGGAGGACAGGTATCCTTTCAAGTCTTGCAGCGCTGTCTCCGCATCCGGAGTCCATTTCATAGGACCTGCCTTTTTCAAGATTTTGAAGAAAGGCAGGGCGCGCTCTGCGGACTTTGAAATGAACCTGCTGAGGGCAGCCACACAACCAGCAAGTCTTCTTACATCCTTGACGCGCTTCGGGGCTTCAATCTGCTCGATGGCTTTTATCTTGTCGGGGTTGGCTTCAATCCCCCTCTGGGGCACAAAGAACCCGAGAAGCTTGCCGGAAGGGACTCCGAAAACGCACTTCTCGGGATTCAACTTGAGTTGTATCTTGCGCAGATTCTCAAAGGTTTCTCCTAAGTCTTGGATCAGTGTGTCCTTGCTCTTGCTCTTGACGACTATATCATCCATGTAGGCTTCCACATTCCTGTGTATCTGTGGCTCAAAAGCAGTGTGTGCCACCCTTGCAAATGTCGAGCCTGCATTCTTCAATCCAAAGGGCATGCGTATGAAGCAATATGTGCCACATGGAGTAATGAATGCAATCTTCTCTTCATCTTCCTCGGCCATGAAAATCTGGTGGTAACCTGAGTATGCATCAAGGAATGAAAGCAACTCACATCCGGCGGTGGAGTCTACAATCTGGTCGATGCGCGGCAAGGGAAAGGGATCCTTGGGACAAGCTTTATTCACATCCGTGAAGTCTATACAAAGCCTCCATTTCCCATTAGCCTTTCGTACGACAACTGGATTGGCCAACCATGTGGGATGGAGTACTCCTCTAACCAGGCCTGCTGCTTCTAACTTCTTAATCTCTTCAGCAATGAACTCTTGGCGCTCCACAGCTTGCTTCCTGACCTTCTGCTTGACGGGCCGCGCGTGAGGACAAACAGTAAGCTTGTGCTCAATTACCTTCCTGGGAACGCCGGGGATGTCAGACGGTTGCCATGCGAACACGTCGACATTCGCCCGCAGGAAGGCAACGAGCGCGCTTTCCTATTTGGGGTCGAGCGTAGCACTGATGGTGAAG
The DNA here is from genome assembly GCA_902687465.1 of Secale cereale. NCBI lineage: Eukaryota > Viridiplantae > Streptophyta > Magnoliopsida > Poales > Poaceae > Secale > Secale cereale. The sequence continues at coordinate 963,359,552 of LR738711.1, forward strand.
GTACCACCAGTGCCGTCCTCCTTGGCGGACACCTTCTTGGTTGCCGGTGGAGCTGCCATTCCTTTCTTATACTTGCCGGTGGAGCTCGATGGTGCGTCCTCGACGGCAGCGCAGCACTCCGAAGAGGTGCGTTTGCCGGAGTGGGCTCCAGAGCTCTTGCCGGACTTGGTCTTGGTCTTCCCCCCGGGAGCTTCAGCGGCAAGTGTCTTGCTGTCTGCCGCGGCTGCTGCGTCCCGATAGATCTTATCGGCGCAGATAAGCGCGTCCTTCTTGTCGCCGGGGACAGAGATGACGCTTATCGACCCCGGCATCTTGAGCATGTTGTACGCGTAGTGGGAAGCTGCCATGAACTTGGCGAGCGCAGGACGGCCAAGTATCCCATTATATGGCAATGGGATATCGGCGACGTCGAATGTGATCCTCTCCGTCCTGAAGTTAAGCTCTCCGCCAAAGGTCACTGGCAGCGTAACCTTCCCCTTCGGCTTGCTCCTTCCCGGGTTGATTCCTTGGAACGTCCCGGTTTCCTCGAGCTCGCTGTCGGGGATCTGTAACTTCTTGATCACAGCAGAGGAGATCAAGTTGAGGCCGGCCCCGCCGTCAACCAACATCTTGGTGACCTTGAGGTTGCGGATAGTTGGTGAAACCAACATCGGCAAACACCCGACCGCCGTTGTGCGGTCAGGGTGGTCCTCAAGGTCAAAGATGATGGGCGTGCCGGACCATTTCAGTAGTCTGCGCGATTCGACGGGTGGCTCTGCCGCATTCACTTCCCGCACCCACTGCTTGAGTCGGCGGTGAGAAGTGTGCAGAGAGGCACCTCCATCGACGCACAGAACTTCTGTGGCCTTCTGGAACTCCTGCTCGCTGTTGTCTCCATCTTCCATGTCCTCATCGTCGTCTTCGTCCTCGTCCTTGTCGCGGCCCCGGGGAGGTCTGTCACCTTGCCGCTGCTTGGCCTTGCCGCGGCGTCCTCCCCGGCCATTGAACGGCCGCTTCTTGCTTGGCTCTCCTCCGCCTCCTTGGGCCTTCTCCTTGTCGCGACGCTTGTATTCAGCCTTCTGCTGCTCTACGAGGTACTCTACCCTCTTGCAGTTTTGGAGATCATGGCCCTTGGTGCGGTGGATCTTACAGTACTGCTTGTCGGAGCCGTCCTGCTTGTCGGCTGTCGCTACAGGGGCGGGCTCCTTGCCGGAGCCACCAGCCTGTGCCTTCTTGGCGGGAGCCTCCTTGCCGGATTTCTCGACAACCAGTACCTCCTTGTTCTTCTTTTTCTTGTTCCGCCGCCGGTTTTTCCTTGCCGGGGCGGCATCCTCGCTGTCGCTTCCTCCCGCGCCGGTATCCTCTCCGGGGAGTCTCCTCCCCTCTTCAGCGCGTGCACACTTGTCAGCCAAAGCGTAAAGCTCGCTGACGTCCCGGATTTTGGTCATGGCCATCTCCTCCCTCATCCGGCGGTTACGCACGTTCTGATGGAACGCACTGATAACCGCGGCAGGGTGGACATCGGGAATATTGTGTTGCACGCGGCTGAACCTTTGGATGTATTTGCGCAGGGACTCTTCCTCCTTCTGGGCGAGGATATGGAGATCGCTCTCCTGGCCGTGGAGTTTGTGGCCGCCCGTGAAGGCGCCAACAAACTGGTGGCACAAATCCGCCCATGAAGAGATGGAGTTCTCCGGCAAATGCATAAGCCAAGACCGGACGTTTGGCTTAAGCACAAGCGGGAAATAGTTGGCTAGGATCTTCTCATCGCGTCCCCCGGCAGCCTGCACCGCGATGGTGTAGATGCTGAGGAACTCCGAGGGGTGCGTCTTGCCGTCGTACTTCTCGGGTACGTCGGTCTTGAAGTTCTTCATGCTGGGCCACTGGACTTGCCGCAGCTCTCGGGTGAACGCAGGGCAACCTGCCGCGTACGGCAAGTCGCCTAGCTCATCGGGCGCGTTCATGTCAACAGCAGTCCCAGCGCGCTGGTCTGATTGCCTTCGGGCTTCTCTTCGACGCTCGATGCGGGTTCGAGCGTCCTCTTGTCGCCTGTCTTCGAGGACTTGGCGCTGATCGCGGCGAGCCCGCGGATCCGACGACGCCGTAGAGTCGTCGAAGACGTTGATCCGGCGGGGTGGCGATTTCTGCTTCCGCGGCGGGGAGTGCACGGTAGTTGCACCCCCGGCGGTCTTGTCTCCGTCGGCCTTCGCTTGGCCGACTTGCCGCGGCCGTGATGTTGCCGGCTGCTGTGGCGTGTCATTGTTGGCGAAGGCGATGAGGCTCTGGATCGTCGCCCTCCAGTCTTCGGCCTTGTCCGCCGCTGGAGGGAAGTCGAGGAGCAGTTGGGCTCTAGCAAGAGCTTCTGCTGGAGAGGAGGGAAATGGTGGCGACCGGTGCGAGGAGCGAGACACGCTCGGACTTCTAACCGCGTTAGAAGGAGCATGCTCTCGCCCCGGCGACCGCGCCTTGCTCGTGCCAGGACGTTGGCCTTGAGCGTCCCGTGACCCGCCGGCTTGTCCGCGTCCCAGCAAGCGTATGGTACCTCCGGTACCACGTCGCTGCTGGTCCGGCACCTCCTGAGAGGGACGTGGTGCGTGCACGGACGCCGAGGTCTTGGAGTTCGCCGGGTCGTCCGTCTTGTCTTTGGACTTGGCGGCGCCGCGAGTGTCCTCGCCGGCGTCCACCCTACCGCCAGCGTCTACCCCACCAACCGTCGGTTCTGGTGGTGGTGGGATCGACGCGGACGGGCCTCCGACCTCCGAAGCCTTCTACTTCGGAGGCATATTGAAGTTGTCGATGAGGTTGATGAAGCTGGAGAAGTTGATGAAGAGTGTGCCCGCGTGAGCGCCGGATCAGGTTCGCACAACCTCGACGCCCCCTACCTGGCGCGCCAAAGATGTCGGGGGAAACTGTCCTCCCACGAACACCTATGGGACCGGAGCCCCTTCTACGTTGCGGTAAGGGAGCGGAGGAAGCACGGAGAGCAGATCGAGGAGCACACGCGGGCGGTTTACCCAGGTTCGGGCCGCGCGGACGCGTAAAACCCTACTCCTGCTTTGGTTGTATTAAGTTCTTGGGCTCGGGAGCTTGAAGATCTACAGTAACAGCTACACCGGGCGAGGAAGTGTGTGAGTTTCCAGAATCGAACCCCCTCTACGTTGTGCATGGGCCTCCTTTTATAGCTCAAAGGGGTCACCGACAGGTGTCAACGTAGAGGAGGGTAAAAATGTAAATTTGGTGGTAGTTGTAACAGTGCATGAACAGTGTATGAACAGTGGTCTTCACCTAACTTTGACAGTGGGGGACAAGAGCATTGAATGCCCGTCACCGTCGACCCCAAAAGCGTCCGCCCATGCGTCTCCGTTCGCCACGGCGGTAGCTTCGTCACCGCGGCTTGCCACCGTGTACCCCAGGCTGCACAGCAGTCTGCCACGCGCCCCTGGAAGGGCCCCGGGGCGACGCGTGGACAGACGAGCTGGAGCGCAGGCACACAGTGTAAGTCTCCCCCGGCAAGCACCTTGCCGGGGTCACTATCTTGTCGGGCCCGGAAGCTTGCCGCTCTCCGGGTCCTGCCGGGGCGCTCGATGCGCCGCGTTATCTCCTCTTCAGATGCCGTTTTCTTGGCCTTCCTGGCAAGCTCCTCTTGCCGGGGTCTTGTCTCTTAACTTGTATACTTTGTTCTTGAATGGCTTCAAAGGGACCAGAGCGGACCCTGGCGAGCGCGTGGTAAGCCCTGCCACGGGAAGCTGCTACTGCCCGTGCACAAGTTGGGGTACTAAGGTACCCCTATCTTAGTGCACCGACACGGAGTCTACCATATGTCCGGTGTGCGGCGTCACTCGATACAAGAAGAGGAAGAAAGCTCCTCGAAAAGTGGTGTGGTACTTTCCGATCACTCCTCGTCTGCAGCGGTATTTCGCGGACCCTAAGGTAGCAAAGCTCCTGCGTTGGCACGCGGATAGGGAGGAGAAGAAGCGAGAAGATGACGCAAATGATCCGGAGATAGATAAAAAGACAAGATGCTGAGTCACCCTAAGGATGCGAGCCAGTGGCAAGCATTGAACTTCGAAGACCTAGAATTTGGGAACGATCCAAGGAACATCGTGCTGGGCGCGAGCACTGATGGAGTCAATCCGTTTGGCAGCCAGAGAAGCACACATAGCACCTGGCCTGTGTTTGTGTGGATGTACAACCTTCCCCCCTGGTTGTGCATGAAGAGGAAGTACATTCACATGAGTATGCTAATTGAAGGACCGAAACAACCAGGGAATGACATCAATCTGTATCTGGGGCTGCTGAAAGAGGAGCTTGACACGCTGTGGAAAACTCCAGCCAATACGTGGGACGCCGCAGAGAAAGAATATTTCCCTATGAGAGCTGCACTGCTCATGACGGTGCACGACTATCTCGGTTACGGATATGTCGCGGGGCAGGTGGTCCACAGATTTTCTGGATGCGTCAGGTGCATGGATGACACAACGTATCGCCAGCTAGATAGAGATCCCGGGTCTTCGAAAACCGTGTTCATGGGACATCGAAGGTGGCTTCGCGACGATGACCTGTGGAGAAAACACAAGGATCTGTTCGATGGTGAAACTGAACCCCGAGGACGCCCGCGTACGAGGAGCGGCTAGGAAATAGACGAGCTGTTGAAAAATTGGAAAGATTGCCCACTGCCGGGAAAGAAGCAAAAGGCGCCAGAGCCAGGAAAGAAGCAAAAGGCGCTAGAGCCGCTGCTGAAGGTAGGGAAAACGAGGTCTGTTTTCTGGGACTTGCCGTACTGGAAGATCCACCGTGTGCCTCACAGCCTTGATGTCATGCACATCACAAAGAACGTGTGCGAGAGTCTGCTTGGTACACTGCTCAACATGCCAGAGAGGACCAAAGATGGGCCGAAAGCAAGGGCAGACTTGAAATCAATGGGCATCAGGCAGGAGCTTCACGCTAATGATGATGATGATGATGATGATGATGATGAGGCGAAGCAGGACACGGAAAGTCGTCGCAAAGGCAAAAAGGCCAAGAAGACCAGAAATGACTACCCCCCCCGCGTACTTCACTCTAAGTCAGGAGGAGATCGAACAGTTTTTCACCTGCCTCGTAGGAGTAAAACTTCCTTACGGTTACGCGAGGAAGATAAGCAGATACCTAGACCCAGCGAAGCTGAAGTTCAGCGGGATGAAGTCTCACGACTGTCACGTGCTGATGACACAGATACTTCCAGTTGCAATCCGTGGGATCATGGACGCGCACGTCCGTGGAACGCTATTTGGCCTATGCAACTTTTTCGACGTCATCTCTCGGAAGTCGGTTGGCGTGAGGCAACTCAGAAGGCTACAGGAAGAGATCGCGGTGATACTATGTGATACGTCCAAAATGCATCACTATTTTATATCGTAATTCATCCTTATTCATTGATATATTTCACATTACGATGATGTTCTTATGTTGTTTTGGCCTATTTTACACAGTTTGCAACTTTCCGGTGCCGAAGCAGCAGACGCAGGATTCAGCGGTAAAAAGTGGACGCTGAGTTGCTGAAGAAGAATACCTCCAAATTACCTGAAAATCGACGGAGGGTATTTTCCAGAAGGATCACGAAGATACGCAAAAGAGCAACCAGAGGGGGGCCACAGGGTGCCCAGGCGGCCACCTGGCGCGGCCCCCACCCTGGCCGCGCCGGGACGGCGCCTGGAGCCCCTGGCCCACTCCAGGCTCCCCCCTCTGGCCTATATACTCCTCGTCATCCAGAAACCCTAAAGGGGGGAGAGTTTACGGAGTTCCGCCGCCGCTCCGTGGCGGAAACCTACAGAGAAGAAAAGCCATCTCCGGCGGGCAGATTCCGCCGGGGAGATCACCTCCCGGAAGGGGAGATCATCGCCATCATCATCACCATCGTCACGGGCATCATCGAGATCATCATCAACATCATCCCCAACATCAGCACCATCTCCATCTTCATCCAATCTCATCTCACAATTGCAACTTGTGTTGTAATCCGTACTATCTATCCTCTCTACTCTATCGGTGTTGATTACTGCTTTGTGGTGAATGCTATTGAGTTTTGTTGGAGAAATATCATTGTGTCCAGATTGTTTATCATCCATCTATCTCCACTGATCATGATCTCTTTTATGTCTTGTGAGTAGTTACTTTAGTTCTTGAGGACATGGGAGAAGTCTTGTTGTTAGTAGTCATATGATGTTGAAGTAATATGTGTTGTTTGATACTTAAGTTGTGTTGTTATTTTCCTAGTGGTGTTGTGTGAGTCGAACACTCAACACTTCGCCTTATTAAGGACCTAGGGGAATACATTTTGTACAAAGAATGCTTACGGTGGGTTGCCGGAGTGACAGAAACCTGAACCCCAGTTCGCACGCTTTTGCACAAGGGAACAATGGATCATCGATCGTATTGCTATGGTTAGGCCTTTGCCTTAAATACTATCTTATATTTGCGGATGCTTGCAAGGTGTTTAATCATAAGAGTGCACTCATCTTAGTCTAGAGGGTGTACTAGCATAGATCCACCCACTCAACACTTATCAACACATCACATAGTACCGATACGGAATATGGCGAAAGCACATGACTACCTCTCCCGTGTGTCCTCAAGAACACTTTAGCCTTTATAAGTTCAGTTGCTAGGCCTCTCCTTTGCTGAGAAAGGATTGGGCCACTTGTTACTCTCCAGTGCCTTTTACTTTGCTCGCTTTTACTTTCCTGTTGCTTATATCAAGAAAACCCCTAAAAGTTATCTTTCAGTGCTTGCAGTTATTCCTTGCTCAGAATCACTTATCAATACCTTCTGCTCCTCGTTGGGTTCGACACTCTTACTTATCGAAAACGCTGCAATAGATCCCTTACGGTTGTGGGTCATCAAGTACCGTTTTCTGGCGCCGTTGCCGGGGAGTGTAGCTCTATTGGTAAGTGAAGCTGGTAAGGAAGTTTTTATATTTCTGTTTTTATTTTGCTGTTGCTGCTCTTTGTCCTTATGGACAACCTTGCTATTGGATCGTTGCTTGTGGGAAGACGCCCCACATCTGTGGTGGTTGCTCCTCCCCCTACTGAAATTGTGCCCTATAAAATACCAGCTGGTATTATCGATTATGTTTTGGCTAATCGTTATGCAGGAGACAGACATCCCGGTGAACACTTGCTATATCTGTCACAACTATGTTCATTATTTAAGCTTGCAGGTGTATCAATGGAGTTTGTCATGAGGAAATTGTTCTCCGTATCGCTTATAGATAAAGCTTCAGATTGGTATAAGCTTCTCGATAACTCACACTTGCTTGATTAGCAAGAGCTTATGTCTCTCTTTTATACCAAGTTTTATCCTCTTCATGAAATTCATCGAGACAGGAACTATATCTATAACTTTAGGTCTCGTGACGGAGAAAGCATTGCTCAATCTTGGGGGAGATTGAAGTCCCTAATGCTCAAATGTCCTATTCATGAGCTCCCCAAGAAAATTATACTTACAAATTTTTATGCCAGGCTTTCTCGTCAGGATAAGGAGATGCTGGATGCCTCCTCTAGTGGGGTATTTCAGACAAAGAGCGTTGAAGAAAGGTGGGATCTCATTGAAAGGATCCAGAGGAATACCGAAGATTGGGAAATCGATAAAGGTATTGAACCCGCTATAAATTATGAGCATGATTATATTGAGAGCTATGTGAAAACTGATTACTTCAATACCTTTTGCTCTAAGATTGGTCTTGATTCCCATCTAATGATTGATTTCTGTAAGGATTTTGCCTCTCATGTTGATTCTTTTAAAAAGAAGAGAGATCAGCATCATGAACCTTTCAAAGAGTTACCTGTTGATATTCATGTTGCTGACCCTATTTTGCCCGCAGTTATATATGAAAAGCCTCCTTTTCCCGAAAGGATAAGGGAGCACTCTCTTGTGACAGGCATAATAAATAAAAGTGAGAGAAGAATTGATGAGCCTGAGGACCAGATCAAGGTCGATCCTCAAGTTGCATTGGTTAAAGACCTTGTTACTAATGATGTTTTGGATTCCAATGTAAATTTTTGTGCTGTTTCCATTAACCTTGTCACAGCCAAGAATAAAGGCCCAATTTCAGGTACTCCAGTAGTATCTGTTAAAATAGGAGATCACAATTATTATGGGCCATGCGATTTGGGATCGAGTGCTAGTGCTATCCCCTATTCACTTTATCAAGAGATCATCGGTGAGATTTCACCTTGTGAACTTGAAGAAGTTGATGTTACCATTCATCTTGCAAACAGAGCAACTATCTCTCCTATCGGAATTGTGAGAGACGTTGAAGTCCTATGTGGAAAGGTAAAATACCCTACCGACTTTCTAGTACTTGGTTCAGTGAGGGACAATTTTTGTCCTATTATTTTTGGTAGACCTTTTCTCAGAACTTGTGGAGCTATAATAGATTGCAAGAAAGGTAAAGTTTCTGTTGAATTCAATGGTGAGCCATATGAATTTAACTTTTCTAAGTTCTCTAAGCAGCCTCGTGGTACCGATTTACCTAGTGATGATAAAATTATTGAAAGTATTGCTTCTATTGCTATTCCCCCTAATGATCCTTTGCAGCAATATATGGAGGACCACGAGAATGATTTGCATATGCAGGAAAGAAATGAACTAGATGAAATATTCTTGAGACAACCTGCTATCCTGAAGCACAACCTTCCGGTTGAACCTTTGGGAATTTTATCAAAACCAAAAGAACACCCGGTGTTCGATCTTAAACCTCTTCCCGATACGCTCAAGTATGCTTATTTAGATGAAAAGAAAGTATATCCTGTTATTATCAACTCTAACCTTTCAGGATATGAAGAAGAGCGACTATTGGAAGTACTTCGTAAACACCGAGGTGCAATTGGCTATACCCTTGATGACCTTAAGGGGATTAGTCCATCTATCTGTCAACATACTATCAACCTTGAGCCCGATGCTAAACCAGTTGTTGATCATCAACGACGGTTGAACCCGAAGATGATGGATGTTGTAAGAACTGAGATTCTCAAGCTTCTAGCCGCAGGTATTATCTACCCTATAGCTGATAGTAAGTGGGTAAGCCCGGTACATTGTGTTCCTAAGAAAGGAGGTACAACTGTGGTTCCTAATGATAAGAATGAACTAATACCTCAGAGAATTATTATTGGATATAGAATGTGTATTGATTACAGGAAGCTGAACAAGGCAACCAGGAAGGATCACTACCCATTGCCGTTCATCGACCAAATGCTTGAAAGGTTATCCAAAAATACCCACTTTTGTTACCTCGATGGTTATTCTGGCTTCTCTCAAATTCATGTTAACACTGCTGATCAAGAGAAGACCACTTTTACTTGTCCCTATGGTACTTATGCTTACAGGCGTATGCCTTTTGGTTTATGTAATGCCCCTGCTACTTTTCAAAGGTGTATGTATGCTATCTTTCATGGTTTCTGTGAGGATATTGTGGAAGTCTTCATGGACGATTTCTCCGTCTATGGAACTTCCTTTGACCATTGTCTCCACAACCTTAATAAAGTTTTGCAGAGATGTGAGGAGACAAATCTGGTACTCAACAGGGAGAAGTGCCACTTCATGGTTAACGAAGGAATTGTTCTTGGTCACAAGATTTCCGAAAGGGGAATTGAGGTGGACAAGGCCAAGATCAAAGCAATTGAGAGGATGCCCTATCCAAGGGACATCAAAGGTATTCGCAGTTTTCTCGGTCATGCTGGTTTCTATAGAAGATTTATTAAAGACTTTTCTAAGACTTCAAGACCCCTCACTAATCTTCTCCAGAAGGACGTTCCTTTTGTATTTGATGAAGATTGTAAGGAAGCTTTTGAAGTTCTTAAGGAAGCTTTAATAACCGCTCCTATAGTACAACCACCTGACTGGAATTTACCTTTTGAGATTATGTGTGATGCTAGTGATTTTGCTGTTGGAGCTGTTTTAGGGCAAAGGGTTGATAAGAAATTGAATGTTATACATTATGCTAGTAAAACCCTTGATAGTGCTCAAAAGAATTATGCTACTACTGAGAAGGAATTCTTAGCTGTAGTGTTTGCTTGTGATAAGTTTAGGCAGTATATTGTTGATTCCAAAGTTATTATTCATACTGACCATGCTGCCATTAAGTACCTTATGACAAAGAAGGATGCCAAGCCAAGACTTATCAGATGGGTACTCCTTCTTCAAGAATTTGATTTGCAGATTGTTGATAGGAAAGGAGAAGACAATCCGGTGGCGGACAATCTTTCAAGGATGGAAGATATACCGCATGATCCCATCCCAGTCAATGACAGTTTTCCAGACGAGCAACTTGCCGTTGTAAAAGTACAATCTCTTTCCGATCCTTGGTTTGCAGATTATGCTAATTTTATCGTTGCGAAGTATTTGCCTCCAGGTTTAACATTTCAGCAAAGGAAGAAGTTCTTTCATGATTTGAGGCACTACTTTTGGGATGACCCACATCTTTTCAAAGAAGGTCCAGACGGGATCGTGAGAAGATGCATACCGGAACATGAGCAGAAGGACATTCTCAGACAGTGTCATGATAGTCCCTATGGAGGGCATCATGCCGATGAGAGGACCGCACATAAGGTTCTTCAATCAGGTTTTTATTGGCCTACTCTCTTTAAGGATGCTAGAAATTATGTTTTAGCATGTGATAAATGTCAGAGAGTTGGTAACATCAGTAGAAGGAATGAGATGCCTATGAATTACTCACTAGTGATTGAACCTTTTGATTGCTGGGGTTTTGATTTTATGGGTCCTTTTCCTTCTTCGCACAAGTACACTCACATTTTAGTAGCTGTTGATTATGTGACCAAGTGGGTTGAAGCAATCCCCACTGAAAGTGCTGATCACAAGACATCTTTGAAAATGCTCAAAGATTTGATTTTCCCTAGGTTTGGTGTACCTAGGTATCTCATGACTGATGGAGGATCACACTTCACGCATGGAGCTTTTAGAAAAGCTTTAGCCAAGTACGATGTCAATCATAGAATTGCTTCACCGTACCATCCTCAAACTAGTGGGCAAGTTGAGCTCACCAATAGAGAGATCAAGTTGATCTTACAGAAGACAGTAAACAGAAATAGAAAGGACTGGTCAAATAAGTTAGGAGATGCTTTGTGGGCGTATAGAACTGCTTACAAAAACCCCATGGGCATGTCCCCCTATAAGATGGTTTATGGCAAGGCTTGCCATTTGCCATTAGAATTAGAGCCCAAAGCTTTTTGGGCTATTAGAGAGCTTAATGCTGACCCAAAGTTAGCTGGTGAGAAGCGTCTCATGAACTTGACTTCTCTAGATGAGTGGAGAAGTGAAGCTTACGAGAGCGCTAAAATGTTCAAGGAAAAGGTAAAGAAGTGGCATGATAGGAGGATTCTGAAACGTGAATTTAATGTTGGTGATAAAGTTTTGTTGTTTAGATCCCATTTCAGGTTTTCTCCAGGCAAGCTACTTTCCAGGTGGGAAGGGCCATTTCATATTGAAGAAGTCTATCGGTCTGGTGCAATCAAGATTAACAATTTTGAAGGCACCAAACCTCAAGTTGTGAATGGGCAAAGACTTAAGCATTACATAGCAGGAGACCCTGTCAATGTTGATGTGAATATGATATACACAACAACTCACGAAGAACATGTTGCAGCCCTGTTTCAGACACCAGCAGAAGCAGAATAAGAAAAGGTATGTATTACGGTAAGGAAACATCGCGAACCGCCATAAAAGTTCCATATTATGAGTTTTTGCAAAATTAGGAAAATTCTAAGCCTAAGTGGAGCCGGAGACAAGCTCCAGGGGGCCCAGGCGCCCCCCCTGGCGCGGCCTACCTCCTGGCCGTGCCGGGAGGCCGCCTGGGCACCCAGGAGTCCGTCTCCGACCCCACTTTAGCTTGTTACCTTCCTTTCTGTGCAGAAATTTTTGCTATATATTTGCCTGGATTGTTCCAGCAACGTATCTCGCGATTTCGTGTGTTTTCTTTTCGATCTGTTTCTGCCAGGAAATCTTTTAGCTAGACCTAGGTGCCATGGCTTCCCCAAGTTCCCCCAAGGACAAGTTCGTCGTCAACGTCATCAACCCTTACCTCACTGAGGTGAAGAAGCACCCTCAGGTTGTTCGGATGGAGGACGGTGTCCTCCATCAAGAAGATCTGAAGGGACCTATCAAGGAGGGGAGCATCCAGGCCAGGCTAGAAGAAGTGGAGCAAGAAGTCTTCAAGTACAAGAAGATGATCGAGCGTGGTGTTGAAGCTAACTTTGACATCATCAACGAGCTGAAGACCTACTTCCTGAAGGAGATGAAGGAGATGTGGAAAAGCATCACCACATCTGAAGAAAGAATTGAAGAGCTCCAAGGGCAAATTTATGATCTACATCACCAGAACTGTGAGTATGAACTAAGGTTTATGCGCATGGGTATGGGTGCTGCATGCAGGATTCAGGAGACAAACTTCTCATATGAGACTGGAGAACCCCTTCCATGGAAGCGCTTCGCCGAGGACTACGTGATCAACATCAACAAGAATGAGGAGTGAAATCTCCTTGGGTAATGGCATCCCCTTGGCTTGTTCCAAGCTTGGGGGAGTGCCCGGTATCTTTATCTTTATCTTTTGTCTTTTAGAGTCAAGTAGAGTCGTATCATGTCTAGGGAGGTTATTATATGAAATAGGTGTGTGCATTGAGGTCTATCACTCCTTCTGTGGAGAGATTGTATCCGTGAGTGTGGAGTCGTCTATGATGGAATATTAACGAGAAGTCTATTGGTTCCTTTGCTGCACTCGGTATTCTCTTCACGCAATCGACCTTATATGATGATTCTTATGGGGAGTATTGACCTTATATCAGGTATGGCTTTGAAAACTTTATTTAATTTTGACAAACATAGCTTTGGTCATAACAACAAGCATGATTTTCTTAAATTAGCGACATAGCCAAAACCTTTATGTTATTATGCTTGAAGTGTTATGCTGACAAGGAAGACAACTTGATGTGTTATGCTTATTTTAATGTTTATGCTTTATATTGCTTTGCATCTTAGTCATCATCAATTGTCTGTTCTCTCAAAGCCTTTGCTAGCCTAAACTCTGTACTAAGCGGAATTCTGTTTGTGCATCCATACCCTTAAACCAATACCTTCCATATGAGTCCACCATACCTTCCTATTCATGGTATCCCACTACCACCTCCTAAAGTATAGAATTTATGTGTTATCCTTAAATGTTCAAAATCTTCTATTTTGTGCCCCTGTTTTAGCTCATGAGGAAGTAGTAGTTAATTCATGATCTTTTTTAAGTTGGACAAGTTTTACCCCGGGATTGCATGTCTAATCTGCAAACCCCTAATACGAGGAGGAACTGGCATGAGTGCGCCCGGCTCATAAAAGATAATACAACAAACAAACCCTCCTTCATGCTTTGTTCATGAGAAATCGGAAAACTTTTGGCAGTGATAAACAAAGGAGATTAAGGGGATGTGATCGTCCCTGTGCGGGAGCCGTTCCTCGAAACTTGTCCAGTTTGAGAAGTAATTGAGTTATCTATTAGCATTCGTTGACAAATCATGCACCTCTCAAAACTTGTTTTCATTCTGTTTGATTTAAGGATAGCACATGAGTTTTCCCTACTTCCCTAGAGCAGGGCCTATCTCTTAGTTTTAGGTTGAGTCAGTTATTCCTACTTCCTTCTATTCTTAAAGAGAGCAGACATTTGATGTTGACGAGGATTCATTCATATAAAGTTGCATTAAGATTTGTCATATCATATCCTTGTTGACATTACCATTTGATAAGTAAGTTGTTTGTCAAGCCCAGCTAAAGCAAACATCTTCCTTTGTGTTAACACTTTCACTTCTTGCCTAATAACATGTTCTTTCAAAAGCTTCAATTAATCTCATCAAAACATAAAGAGAAAGAGCAAAAGTAAAAGCTATTAGTTGTTCTTTGACCAAAGGACATGTTTGCCATGATTTGATGAGTTTCCTTAGCCCTACTTTCGATTATAAGTGTTACCACTCTTTTATAAGGGCCTTATGAGTTGAAGATTGCTGTTGAGGATATTTGAGTTTGGTGAAGAAACTGTGATGCTTCTTGTCCGTATTCTATTTATCGACACTTCACCCTCTAAACTTGTGGACAGGTTTACCGAGCTCAGTATTCGCTTGGGGACAAGCGAGGTCTAAGCTTGGGGGTGTTGATACGTCCAAAATGCATCACTATTTTATATCGTAATTCATCCTTATTCATTGATATATTTCACATTACGATGATGTTCTTATGTTGTTTTGGCCTATTTTACACAGTTTGCAACTTTCCGGTGCCGAAGCAGCAGACGCAGGATTCAGCGGTAAAAAGTGGACGCTGAGTTGCTGAAGAGGAATACCTCCAAATTACCTGAAAATCGACGGAGGGTATTTTCCAGAAGGATCACGAAGATACGCAAAAGAGCAACCAGAGGGGGGCCACAGGGTGCCCAGGCGGCCACCTGGCGTGGCCCCCACCCTGGACGCGCCGGGAGGGCGCCTGGAGCCCCTGGCCCACTCCAGGCTCCCCCCTCTGGCCTATATACTCCTCGTCATCCAGAAACCCTAAAGGGGGGAGAGTTTACGGAGTTCCGCCGCCGCTCCATGGCGGAAACCTACAGAGAAGAAAAGCCATCTCCGGCGGGCAGATTCCGCCGGGGAGATCACCTCCCGGAAGGGGAGATCATCGCCATCGTCATCACCATCGTCACGGGCATCATCGAGATCATCATCAACATCATCCCCAACATCAGCACCATCTCCATCTTCATCCAATCTCATCTCACAATTGGAACTTGTGTTGTAATCCGTACTATCTATCCTCTCTACTCTATCGGTGTTGATTACTACTTTGTGGTGAATGCTATTGAGTTTTGTTGGAGAAATATCATTGTGTCCAGATTGTTTATCATCCATCTATCTCCACTGATCATGATCTCTTTTATGTCTTGTGAGTAGTTACTTTAGTTCTCGAGGACATGGGAGAAGCCTTGTTGTTAGTAGTCATATGATGTTGAAGTAATATGTGTTGTTTGATACTTAAGTTGTGTTGTTATTTTCCTAGTGGTGTTGTGTGAGTCGAACACTCAACACTTCGCCTTATTAAGGACCTAGGGGAATACATTGTGTACAAAGAATGCTTACGGTGGGTTACCGGAGTGACAGAAACCTGAACCCCAGTTCGCACGCTTTTGCACAAGGGAACAATGGATCATCGATCGTATTGCTATGGTTAGGCTTTTGCCTTAAATACTATCTTGTATTTGCGGATGCTTGCAAGGTGTTTAATCATAAGAGTGCACTCATCTTAGTCTAGAGGGTGTACTAGCATAGATCCACCCACTCAACAATTATCAACACATCACATAGTACCGATACGGAATATGGCGAAAGCACATGACTACCTCTCCCGTGTGTCCTCAAGAACACTTTAGCCTTTATAAGTTCAGTTGCTAGGCCTCTCCTTTGCTGAGAAAGGATTGGCCCACTTGTTACTCTCCAGTGCCTTTTACTTTGCTCGCTTTTACTTTCCTGTTGCTTATATCAAGAAAACCCCTAAAAAGTTATCTTTCAGTGCTTGCAGTTATTCCTTGCTCAGAATCACTTATCAATACCTTCTGCTCCTCGTTGGGTTCGACACTCTTACTTATCGAAAACGCTGCAATAGATCCCTTACGGTTGTGGGTCATCCCTATGCGAGCTTGAGATGTACTTCCCACCCGCATTCTTCGACGTTATGGTGCATCTGCTGGTCCATATCGTGGACGATATCATCCAACTCGGGCCGACGTTCCTGCACAGCATGATGCCGTTCGAAAGGATGAATGGTGTCATCAAAGGATACGTTCGCAACATGTAACGTCCAGAGGGAAGCATAGCCAGGGGCTTTCTGACCGAAGAGTGCATCTCCTACTGCACGAATTATCTAGGCATCGAGAACCCCGTTGGTCTGCCCATCAACAGGCACCTCGGCAGGCTCGCTGGATGGGGTCACCGTGAGGGTCACCGCGAAATGCATGTCGACTTCGAGGGTCGACTCGCCGACTTTGAAAGAGCAAACCTAGTCGCGCTACAACACATAGACGTGGTCGATCCTTGGGTGGTAGAGCACAAAACCTTTATTGAGAAGACGTACAATGACCGAGTCCAACAGAGGACGGACGGAGATATAATCAAACAGCACAACTCATGTTTCACGCGTTGGTTCAAGCAGAAGCTTCTGTCGTACCCTTTACATGAGGATTCTTCCGCGGAAGAACAACTCATATTCGCCTTGTCACAGGGCGCCGAGCACAACCTGATGACCTATGAGGCATACGATATCAACGGCTACACATTCTACACCGAGGCCAAGGACATGAAGAGCGATGGTTATCAGAACTCCGGGGTAACGACAAGGACCGATACTACGGAAGGATCGAGGAGATCTGGGAGCTGAGCTACGCTGGAGAGAAGGTCCCGATGTTCCGTGTCAGATGGGCCAAGAGCGTCCTAAAAGAAGACCGGTATTTCACCACCATGGTTATACTCGAAGCCAAATCCAAGACCGCGGGCGCAAACGTCACCGCGAAAAATGAGCCATGGGTACTGGCTTCCCAAGTTGACCAATGCTTCTTCATTACTGACCCGTCAAAGCCGAGTCGTGTTGTCGTGAGGAGAGGCAAAAGGAAGATCATCGGAATGGATGGAGTAGCCAGTGAGCAAGACTTCGACAAGTACGGCGACTCGAAGATCGAACATGACGACGATGATGAAGTAGCAGCATACACCACAAGAAGAAGCAGGACCACCCTACCTAAAGGACGTCCGTTCCACAGAAGAACTCCATTTGCGAAAAAGAAGGGCAAGAAGATTGTGAACAGATAGCTAGCTAAGATCGATTGTATTTAAATTGTAATCTTCATTTCTCGATTGTATTTCATGGGCACTTTTTGAACTATCATGAATATTTTTAAATTTCATGGGCACTTTTTGAATTCATGAAAAAATATTGAATATTCATGAGGACACTCGATCTCGATCCCCCTC
>LR738711.1:963376705-963421398 GCA_902687465.1 Secale cereale
CCGCTCCACCACCGCCGACGACCCCCGCACCCTCCCCCGCTCCACCGTCACAAATGAATGCAACTAAAAAAAATTGATTATATTTTCAAAAAACAAATTTGATTATATTTTCAAATAACAAATTTGATGGTATTTTCAAATAACAAATTTGATGATATTTTTTATATTCATAAATATTTTCAAATAAAAAAATCTGATGATATTTTTTTAAAAAATTATTACTGTTTTTATAAAAATTTATTACTGTTTCATATTCATATTCATATTCATATTCATGATATTTTTTTATATTAATAAATATTTTCAAATAAAAAATTATTACTGTTTTTAAAAAAAATTATTACTGTTTCATATTCATATTCATATTCATATTCATATTAATGATATTTTTTTATATTCATAAATATTTTCAAATACAAAATTATTACTGTTTTTATAAAAAATAATTACTTATGGCGCACCGCTGGCTGGTGCGCCATTGCTATCTAAAAAAAATTACTTATGGCGCACCGCTGGCTGGCTGCACGAACGATACAAGTTCCCCGCTGAATTTGAAAACACAAGCCTCAAAGGGAATAAAGTGAACAATGCCGCCCTCACGAAGATGAGCACGGCCCTGTCTACTTGGAAAAGCACGGTGAAGAGAATGATTGACAAAGGTGATAGTTATGAGAAGATCAAGGAGAAAAATCCTTCGATCACTGAAGATGACTACAACGACTTCAAGATCAAGTGCTCGAGCACCGCAACCTCTGAATCAAGTCAGTGGGGGAAAGAAATGCAGGAGCTGAACTTAGGGGAACACACACTCGGTCCCGGCGGTTACAGAGTGGCGGAGCCTATATGGGACAAGGAGGAGGCGGACCGTGCCGAGCAAGGCCTACCACCCCTCTTCGATAAATACGGTGACAAGCAGACCAGGAACTTTGTCAGGGCCCGGTACAAGAAGGACCCGAAAACAAAGGAGCTTACCACGGATCCGAAGACCAGGGCGCTTGAGCTTGTTCTGGTAAGGAATACACCCCCGCGTAATTAGCTCCATATGGTTGCATTCTAATTAATGAAGCCAAATTTCTAAATGGTTCACATTCCTTCCGCAGGCGACTGAAAGCAGTAGCGCGGGGTCGACTAAGAGCAACCCTTGGGACACCACTCTAAATAGGGCGTTGAATGTAATGAAGAAAAAGGATAAGCTCAGTAAGCCGTCGTCAGCTGGTCGTGTGGCCGGCAAAGGCTTGTCCACAAAATGGTCGTCATACTATAACGCTGGTGGGCGAAAGGAGAAAAAGACCAGCTCGGAAAGCCAGTCGCGCGAGGTTCAAGAACTCAAGGCACAAGTGGCGCGGATTCCAGAGATTGTCCAAGAGCAAGTGCAACAACAACTGGGAGCGACGATCACCGCCATTGTGCCTACCTTGATTGAGGGGTTGTAGGTGTGGATTGCGGGCGGCCAACAGGGGCCGCCCCCGATTCCAGCTTCACGGCCAGCAACTCGCAGAACGCGATGGCGGGGCCATTGGTGTCTCCGGCGGAGGCGGCATTGGTGTCTCCGACGCCGGCACGGGAGCTTAATGCACCCGGGTGTACGCCGGCCGGCACCTCTGCAGCAAGCGGCCCCTCCGTCAACTGCACGCCCGCCGTTGGCGGTGCCTCGATATTAGCCGAGCTCGACGCCATCATCACGGTAACTAATTAAGCCTCTCTCGGCCGAGGACTTCATCTCCTTGCCTTTGACTGGGCATCCCTGACGCCCTACATGTTTTCGCAGGCCGCCGCCGACGTTCCGTGCACTCTCCTGCACTTCATGAACAACGAGTTGGTCGATGTCGCCAAGGGCAAAATCGTTCAACCGGGCAACCCCGTGTTCCACTGTACTAGGATGCCACCCAACTTGTATAGGGTTCAACTGGTTTGGGTGCTGCCAGGCTGCGACGAGTTGTTACCTCTGATTCGACCCGTCGGGGCCGACGAAGATGATGTGATGACTCTCAACGCCTGCCTGAGCTGGCCCCTGCTTTCGGCCGAAGAGCCAGATTCGTTTGGGGGCGGGGGACACCACCCCAAAGACAACACCGCCAGTCGTGCCGACGCCAAGTCGGCCCCATGGCAAGACCGCCGCAACGCTGCCGGACATCCCTATGCAACTGGATCCAAACATGCATATGGCACATGATCCGAACGACGACGACGACAACGACGACGATACATTTGCCAACGTCGATCAGTACTTTGCCGATCATGGGTACGGTGGCGACTTCATGGGGCCTCCTTCTCAAGAACCCAACCCTACAAAAGACGTACGCGATCTAGCTGGTACCACGGAGAAACCAAGTTGCAACAGGCGTCGTTTGCCGTTCAGTTCTCAGGAGACGCCTCCAGCTGCCGACTTCACCTAGCCTCAGATAGGCGAGGTGCAAAATATTATCAGCCCCAACACACTCAAGAAGGCGGTCTGTGAGCCGAACTCGGTCCCATTACAGGAGAAGAAGAAGGCACGGAAAAGAAAGACTAACAAGGGTGCGAGCCAGCCGGCACCGAGTACGATCCGTGCTCAGGACGGGCCACCTTCACCTGAGGATGTAATGAGGAGGGTGCATGTGGCGGGTAGGGCGATGCTACCGAGTAATATGCTCAATGCTGCAACCGGTGCTATGCGAAGTCTGCATGACAGTGTTCTTTCTTTGGAGAAGGATGTGGCATACCCGGTTTTCGCGGTCAAGGTGCCAGCGGGCAAGGGCTTTGTGGATAACTCCATCGGGGGTACGATCGTCTTGCGGTTTGATGACATCTACGCTATGTTGAACCTTCATCCGTTACACTACACCTTCGTTCGGCTATTTTCGCTGAGTATGGAGATGCGGATCATTCGCGACAAGACCCCAGACATCGTGATAGTCGACCCCTTCTACATGCGTGCCAAGATCTTGGGCAGCGCTGGGGACCGGCAAGTCGCGAGTTCTTACCTCGAAGCACTAGTAGAAAACAGGGCTTTGGTCCAGGCCTGTCCAGCCCATTAGCCCCGGTTCAATCTAGAACCGGGTCCAATGGGGGCACTGGACCCGGTTCGTGAGCCCAGGGGGTCGGCCGGGCCACGTGGGCCATTGGTCCCGGTTCGTCTGGACCTTTTGGTCCCGGTTGGTGCGACGAACCAGGACCAATGGGTCTTGCTCCTGGCCCACCACCATTGGTCCCGGTTGGTGGCATGAACCGGGACCAAAGGCACCCCTTTAGCCCCGGTTTGTAGCACCAACCGGGACCAATGAGGTGCCTATATATACCCCCTCGCTCAAGAGCAGAGCACACTGCTCTGTTTTTTTTCTGGCCGAGGGGGAGAGGGGTTAGTGGTGCTCTAGCTCACCTCCTATGCACACAACGTGTTCGATGGAATGCCCGAGCCACACTAGCTAAACTTTTCTCCTCTCGAAGCTCTATTTTCTCCGAGATTTGTCTAGTTTAGCGGTCCGTCACGTCCCGTCCCCGTCTTCGCCACCATCGATCGCCCCCGGCGATCTCGTCACCGGCACCACCGTGGTGAGCCTCTTGTTATGTCCATGCTTTTCTTACTTTTATTATTGCTTTAGATAGATATTTGTCTCATTTTCTTACGTTTATTATTGCTTGTTATTATATAGTGCGATGGTTTTGATATCCGCCCACGTGGGCCCTCGTCCTGTCTACGATTCGGATGTGGTATAGTATCTTTAATTTATAACTATTGTCAAAGTATTGAAGAAATCCATGACTTCATCATTTGCCAGAAGTAACCGGGGCATGTTGGTACGAAGTTATGCAAAGTTATTTTGGAACGGAGTTCCTGATAGGATAATCCGTCTTTTGTTACGAATTATCCTATCTGGTACTCCGTTCCAAAATAACTTTGGAGAGCTTCGTACCATCATGCGACTGTTACTTTCGCCTAATGATGAAGTATTGGTTTTGTTGAATCCTTTGACACTAGACAAAATGTGACATGAGGGGGTCTAGGGTTGTGGATCGCCGAGCAGTCAAGGGTCGTCCAGGGGTCGAGGGTCGAAGCTAGTTCTACGTTTGCCATTAATATATCCATCTGTCATGTTTGAATAATAATTGGCATGTTGTAAATATTTGTAGAAACTATGGACGACAACACCCGAGACCTAGCACAAGAAGCGATGTTGATGGACATAATCGCAGACGGACAAGATGTCGTCTTGTCGTTTCTCAATGACACCAATGAGCTGGTGGAAAGAGAGCTGCAGCTGGAAGATCTAGGCTATGATATTGATGGCTCCGGTGACCCAATGCACATGGAAGAAGTAGACCGTGAGGACGGCTCCGGTGACCCAATGCCGGTGCAAGAAGGAGACCGTGATGCTGGCTCCGGTGACCGCGATGCTGGCTCCGGTGTAAGTACTATATAGTAGCATGTTCCGCGCATCTCCTGTATCTTGATTCAAGCGCTAGTTTCATCAATACCATTTGGCATTCTTGCTTATTGATGTCTACACACGCTTCTACTCTTGTAGACTATGTTGGGCCTCCAAGCGCAGAGGTTTGTAGGACAGCAGCAATTTCCCTCAAGTGGATGACCTAAGGTTTATCGAACTCAGGGAAGTAGAGGCTGAAGATGGTCTCTCTCAAGCAACCCTGCAACTAAGATACAAGAAGTCTCTTGTGTCCCCAACACACCTAATACAACTAGGAGTTGTATAGGTGCACTAGTTCGGCGAAGAGATGTTAAATGGCAAGTGATATGGATGATAGGAGTGGCAAAGCAAAGTAATATAAATCTGTAATAAAAAGTGCAGCAAGCAAACAAGTGGTAAACGTGAGCACAAATGGTATTGCAATGGTGGAAACAAGGCCTAGGGATCATACTTTCACTAGTGGCAACTCCCAACAACATTAACATAATCAAATCACATGATATTTCCCATAAAACATGCAATGGGGACGCACCCGGAGGTCATTCCTTCATGGTCAAGAGAGGACGAGAATTATGTAGGGCTACAAAAGCACACCTCAAAGTTCGTAGTTCTCAATCTAAGGATTTCCCAATGTCACCGCGGCCATCCAAAGGGAGTCCCACAATCACCACAACATATCTAAAGGATAGTCAAAGACAAGCACCAAGAGACTCTCAATCTTCAATCAACACACAAGAGAGGAAATCACTCATGAAAATATTTTTCTAATCCATGTCCAATAGACCGCTGTCATCTTGGTCTCGGGGATTATACTAGATAAAGACAAGTGAGTACATCAATCCAATACATAGAGGAAGGGGAAACATCATGGGATCACCCTAGATTAACATAGCCTATGATCACAACGAAGATCACATCATGGGAGAGAGAGATAACCACATAGCTACACGTACAAGCCCTCGGCCCCGGAGGAAACTACTCACGCATGGACATGGTGAGGAGAAGGTTGATGATGGTGTTGATGGAGAGGTACAGCCCCGCGAAGAGGAGATGGCCGGCGGCAGCCACGGAAGCGGCGGCGGCCCTAGGGGCAGCGGCTCCTTGGCCCCCTTCTTCCTTGTGGATGGTGCTGCAATGGTGCTGGTCCTCCCCTCCAAGACGGCGGCTCGGGAGGAGGAAAATTCGTGGCCCTTGGTGACCTAGGT
The DNA here is from genome assembly GCA_902687465.1 of Secale cereale. Lineage (NCBI taxonomy): Eukaryota > Viridiplantae > Streptophyta > Magnoliopsida > Poales > Poaceae > Secale > Secale cereale. The sequence goes on from LR738711.1 coordinate 963,382,317, forward strand.
TTCCTCTCTTTATATAGACTCTCGGATTCCCGTCATCAGATTTTGGGCCTCAGTAAAACGGGCTTTACTCGGCCGTCCGGACTCCGATTTGGACGAATTTTATATCCAGAAGCATCACCTCGAAATTCCCCACAACTTTCGCAAGTAGACTTTTTCCGTTTGACGTCGTCTTCGGGCTGGAACGTGACCATCTTTAAAAAACGTTCTCAGACAGATTTCAAGAAAGTCAGAGTCCTACTCCAATACGACTCCTTTTGTGTTTTTGTCAATTTCCAAGTAATTCCTACACAATAAAGTGTAAAACAAGAACATTGTGCACTTTTGCAACCATTAGTAGGTTAGTCCAAATATGATCAAAAGTGTATGGAAGTGCATAAATATCATAGCAATATCACACAAAAAAGGCATGGAGCAAGCAGAAATTATAGATACGTTTTGGACGTATCACTTATCAGTTTGATTGACCCCTATTTCTTGTAAAGTGGTTGTGGCAGGAACCCGGGAATGATTACTGTGGATACTACATTTGCGAGTCCATCCGCCACACGACCTGTGAGCGGGGCTACTCGGAGAAGGAGAGGTGGTCGATATTACTTCTCTCTCTCTCTCTCTCTATATATATATATATATATATATATATATATATATATATATATATATATATATATATATATATATATATATATATATATATATATATATGTTGATTATACGATCTTCTGTTTCCTTCGTTTGCTTACTAGCTAGCTAGCTAGCTAGCGTGTCTGGTCCTCTCTATACGTATGTGTAGTACGTAGCGTCGACCAAGCAGGGACATAAGAGAGGACACTTCTCTCTATTAATTAGCTAGCTAACACAATATGAAACACCTAAATTAACCCCCCAAAACCTCCAACCCCCCCTCCGCTTTAAAAAAAAAACAAAAACCACATCCACAGAAATGCTGACGCGTGGATGCCTTTTGGTCCCGGTTGGTGCCACCAACCGGGACCAAAGCCCCTCCTGCCTGGGCTCGGCGCACAGGCCACGTGGACACCCATCTGCCCCCGGTTCTGGATCGAACCGGGACTAAAGGGTCAGGGCATTAGTACCGACACTTTTGTCCCGGTTCAAGAACCGGGGCGAAAGACTCAAACAAACCGGGTCTGATCTTCCTTTATCTACTAGTGAAGGCGTCATTCTGGCAAACCGAGATAAGGATAACTTCCTCATGCCTTACTTTCCCGAGTAAGTCCTCCCCTCAACCGCCCCATAACGTATGAATTCTTAGATTTCGATCATTTTTCTTTTAACATTCCGTGTTTTGTGCAGTGACACACATTGCACACTCATCCTCCTAAGCCCCAAATATTCCATGGCCACGTATTTCGACTCGGACCGTTAGTCGAAGGTAGACTACACAAATGTCAAGAATGTTCTTGATGATGTTCTCCCCGGCTACGCCAAATCTGGAGGCACCTTCACCAGGCCTATTCGTAAGTACGGCAAGCACGTGTTCTCCCACAATACGACGTTCTGCTGCGTCAAGCAGCCGCCTGGCGGTCAGAAGGGTGCCTACTATGCCATTCATCACATGCGGGCGATCGTACGGGACCATCATCAACTTCTGCTACCGAGTAAACTCAAAGATTGGGCCGCGAGCGTGTCGGCAATCCAGGACGCGGACATCAGACAAGAATTATTTCGCATCCAGTTAGAGTTTGCGGAAATCATCCATCAAGATGTCCTTCGTACCTCGGGGCAGTTCTACCTCAGAAATCAACCATCCAACAGTGACATCGACACAATGCTACAAATGCAGGCTAACAACGCCCGCGATTTCATGACTCCCACGATAGACGGCGGCTTCATCCATGCTCCGGTCCCTTGAGTCGAGTCGAAAGTAGTGATGTTGTGTCTAGTTCTGAAACATCGATTGGCTCATGTTGTAATTAAACTTTAATGAACTTGTAGTATGTCTCTTTGGTTTCGACAGTCGTTCAACTTAGATGTAATCGATGCTATTAATGTCTTGTTTTTCTCTTCCGACCGTTCTGTTGCATACTTATATATTGCTTATGTATTGTCTGTGAATTGGTACTAACGTTTCGTTTGGCTAGTGCATAGCGATGCCGTCGTATGTCGTGTACAAGGGTAAGGTTCCCGGAGTCTACGACGACTGGGAGGAGTGTCGGAGACAGGTTCACCGATTCAGCGGTAACAGTTACAAAGGGTACACCACTAGGGCCGAGGCGGAATCTAGATACGCCCGCTATCTAGCGGGAGAGGGGAGGGAGCGTTGGAGGAACCGGATGAAGACGAGTTTTATCGTGATGATGCTCATCGTGATGACCGCAGCTCTCTTCTATATGATGGTAGTTTAGATGATCGATATCGACTTGTAATGTGAAGACAAACTCGCTACTCGCGGTCTCGAGACTTGTAATATAATGTTCTATCTTTGTTCGGTCTTTTGAATTCGGAGACTAATATGATGAATTGTATTCGTAGACTAATATGATGAATTGTATTTAGAGACTAATCTTCTATTGTATTCGATGAATTTGTTGTTGCTGTGTGCTGATGCTGTCTATATTCTGTCCAATAATACATTTTGTAACCTGTGCAAAAAATAGAAAATTAAAAAATAAATAAATAAACCTAATATTCATAATAATGGCGCATCACATCACAGTGCGCCATTAGTATGCCAAAGGATACTAATGGCGCATCATCCAACAGTGCGCCATTAGTATGCCAAAGTTACTAATGCCGCATCAGGCAAGAGTGCGCCATTAGTATGCCAAAACACCTGGGTATATATGGCCCCCTGGGAGGTATACTAATGGCGCACCGTGGTATATACTAATGGCGCATCTGTGGTGCGCCATTAGTATACCAGATACTAATGACGCACCACAAGTGCGGCATTAGTAAAATATACTAATGGCGTGGCACTAATGGCGCACCACAAGTGCGCCATTAGTAAAATATACTAATGGCGTGGCACTTTGGCATATTAATGGCCAAAATAGGTGCGCCATTAGTAGGCCTTTTCCTAGTAGTGATACCACCATGTGCGACCCTCCACCTGACGTACTCTTTCTCCGGCCAATGAACTCCATGTGGATCAACGGTTGTGGATGCATCAGGTAAAACTTTCGGAGCCCTACACTGTATCAAGCCGAACCCACCCAAAAACGTCCAAAAGTATTACTGGTTTAGTCCCACCTCGCCGCGTGAGGTGCGCGCCGACCAACTTAAATAGCCGCGTCAGCGGACGGCGGTAAGCTTCTCTCTTGTTGCATTAGGTCCATCAATTCTCGTTGCGTCAACGAGATAGCTTGACACTGGATTGCATTTCATCAATCGATGATTGTTCACCGAGTGTCAAGTTCGTCTTGTTCATGTATGTTGATAACCCTACTACAATGAAAGAGATTTTTAAATTGATCAATGATCACGAGGACAGAAGTCGTTGATTATCTATGTATGAACTATTGACTTTTATTCTGCCTACACTAGATCTGTATTGTTGAATGTACTTTGAATTTGTGTTGTATGATCCTCGTGCATGGATTTGGGCATCAAGATTTGAGAATTGTGGTTGTGGAGACAACCAAATGGGGATGTACTCGACCCTAATGAGATTGCCTGGAGTCGTCGCTTTTGTCAATAGGACAATGTCAACAGTTCAAATACTAGAGTCCTCGATACTGAGATTGCATCGTCCGTATAGAACCAAAATCTACATCTCAGATACATTTTATTTTACAGTTACTTACTAGTTGTGTGACATTGTTGTTTACAGATGTTTATCTTGTGACCTAAAATGTGTGAAGAATACACTTGTATACATGCAAGAAGTACCTGGAGCTCTCAAGAAGACCCTGCCACGTGGATAAAATTAAGGATATGAATATTTCTGTGGCAGCGCTTTATGAATAGATTCGGTCCACCGAGATTGCACTTACAGTCTACACAAAAGAACATGAAGTCATCCACAAAGGCAACGGAGTGAAAAAAATTGCTCTTGAAAAGACTCTTCGAGATACTGAGGGAGCTCTTTGCTACATCATCAGGATGTTGTCACAATAATACATCGCCCACAGCTGAAAAATACCGCCATCATACTAGTGCATTGTCTGAAGTTGATGAAACTGCATCCAAGTGTCTAATTTTATTTTGTGACTTTGTGCTATGGTTGTCTATTGTAAAATCCCACACAGTCTGGGAGACAATTGTTATGCTCACGATGTAGTCACTGCTCCGAGGGCTAAATTTGCATTGTAATTCAAATTTTGCACAAATTCATATTAAAGTTCTTGAATAAAGTCATTTTTTTATCAAATATACCCGCCATTTGCAATACATAAAACAAATTGACGGCACCTACAAACTGTGACGGTTGTGGACGCCGTCACAATCGTATTGACCCACATGCAAGAGGCCATGTCACCCATGAATGGACCTGCTTGGCGGGATCCACATCAGCACTACAATGGGCCCACATGTCAGAATCTTTGACTAGTCAAATGACACATCATCATAGAAAAAATAATGCCTGGTCCCACATGTAGGCAGCCGCGTCAACCTCTTCTAGGCCCATATGTCAACAGCGTTGACCAAATATATGGCTAAATTTGTACAATTTGTAGTCCCTCACATATGGTTTCACAAATATATGATTAAATTTGTGCATGGGTGCTCCCAAACGAGTATATCTCAAGCAATCACTCACGTATAGTTAAATTGTACTCTGGAGTTTTCTACAGATATGTAATTTCAAGTCATATAGTAAATCCACAATTAGATACTTGCTAAACCATTTGTGTTAGAGATGCGTAACATAGATATGTATAAACAATATAGTTGATAAAAGTATCAAAAAATAATTTTTGCTACAAAGTAAACATTAAATCAATGTAAAACATGAGTAATATCAAATGATATACATTACAAATATTTAATAAAATATAATACAACTTATATTTAACCTTTCTGTGTGTTTAAGTATGTGAAATAAGTAATGAAAAGTTATAACACTGCACTATGGTAAGTATAAAACTTTAGTATAAAATATGTATTAATCGAGTGACACTACTAAATATAGGGTTATTACCGACCAGCCACCAAAATTTTTTTATCGTTACTTGTAATAATTAACTTATTTCATGTCCAATTTTGGTTCATGATGTCTTCACAAGGAAGATATAGAAGAATGAAGTAACCGCAAAAGAAATAATAAAACTTAATGTTTTTCGACCCATCCACTCTCGCACCGTGCTCAACTCTTTATATAAAAGAGCGAGCACATACCCATTATTTATTTATTTTACAATGATGATGAAACATGATTACTTGACGAGCTTGGTTGACGTAAGAAAGTCCGGCGATCTTTGCGTCTATTATTTGACGAGTTTTCAAGTCAGCGCGATTCAGATATTTTAGCTTTTGTAGAGCGGCCATGAGGCTTGAAGATAGTCTGTGAAGAACACTTAGCAACATGATGATGAGCCCCCCGAGGTAGTATAGTTCCTACTTGTTCTTCACGGACAATTTGAGGCCGTGCGTCCCGGAGTTCCTGTAAAAGGTAATGACTTCTTCTTTACATTTGTTGATGTTGTGCATATGATGACCTCGGCACGTTGGTATTGGCCCTTGGGTGATGCGTAGCTGATGATGAAACTTACACGCTGATCCTTGGCTGCTGGGTAGCTGATGACACTGATGATGAAGCTTGCACACTGATTCTTGGCTGCTAACTAGATGTTGAAGCTGGAGTTGGGACATGAGGAGAATTGCGTTTCTGAGCATTCTTTTTCTTCTAGTTGTCAAGTTTCCTAGCATTGTAACAAGCAGATAAGTAAGTGCTCAATTTAGTCGGAGTTTCCCAATCAGGTGGGAAGTCAAGTGAATCTAGTATGTCTTGGTAATCAGTAGGATTGCAAAGTTTCATGCAGTTCAACACAAATGTATACGCTATTAACAAAATCCTCATTTTTCTCACCCATATCTAGCGGCGAGGGGTGGGCGTATATGAGGTCTCTATTTGCAGAGCCATTCAAGGCAAGCAAATCGAAGAGGTCCTCGATCTTAGGCGCTATATTTGGATAGCCAGCCATCACATTTTCACGAAGATTGTTATCAATCATGTCATTAGTTGCTCTTATGTACATGAGACCCTACCTAAACTTGGTCACATTCCCTTCATCCAAAAGCATAATGATATCATCTCGTTGGAGGTTTTTCAGGCAAAGATTCTCATCAAACGTATTTTTAAACAATTGTAAGAGTTTATTGTAAGCACTCGCCCTACATTGGAAAAATGGGGTAAGGTAGGGTCTAGTACGTGGACTAAATGGCGAGGGACACGAGGAACAACTATGTCAAAGTACTCTTATAATTCTGGTTCTCGCAACGCAATCAGGAAGTTTGCTCGTCCTATGGGACACAATTCTGTTCTGTTGGGTTAAGCAATCATAGCACATGAATTGATCATACTTGCTAAGAACATCAATAAAGTTACTCGTTTTCAATGAGAGCGAAAGGGGGTAAAGGAAACCCCCTGGGTTGGTTTGTTGACAGGGGATGAAGCTGGAGCTCCAATGCTTTGTCGAGCCCGTCCCTCGCAATCGACCGATACTGTCCAGCCCGTCCGCGCGAGGAAATCTCACAATAGTACAAAGAGATAGTGAGCATGCATCTGATTAACTTTGCTGTCATTTAAGGGTTTTGTTCTTCACATAGCAAGATAATGATCGTGGCTCAGCACATGGCCTAGGAAAAAAATTGGCGCATAATTAACCTAGACTGATGTTTTATTACCATCGACGAGGGCATCCACGGCTATTGCCACTTTTGTTGTTTCATTACCATTTGTCATGTTTTATTTGATGAAAAGAAGAAGAAAAAGAAGAAGTCGATCATCAAATAGCGTTTTCTTGGAGGCATGAACCAAATAGCAACATTTTCTTGATTATGAGATCGACCGATCAACCAATCAACGATCCAACAAACAATTTTTCCTTTTTGCGTTAAGATCGACGAATGAACGGAAAGAGCAAAACGCGAGACACATATTTGTTGTCAGGTTTCGTTCTGATGGCTACGGTTCGTACCCGCCTGATCCAGCGACAGCGACCCACCCGACCCAATCCGGTGGCGTCAGCGAGACAGACAAGCAGGACCTACGAAACTAGGGTTTCAAGCCCGTGGCCGGCGGTGGAGCACCTAATATAGCCTGCCAGTCCGTCCGATTCATGAAGCATTTTTTCCTCGCTCCCTCTCAGGCCTATGCACGGGCCATGATGCGAACCCGCTAGGAAACTCTTTCGAACCGACCTCACCAGCCTGGCCCGCGGTCAAAAGCCCGCCCTACTAGCCCGGTACCCATGCCACGCGCAAGCAAAAGAGTCTCCCTTCCGCCTCTCTCTCTCTGCTGCCCCCCACGTCTCCGCCCCCACCCACCCCACCCACACCTAGCTATAGGGGTTTCGCTTCTCCGATGCCGTTGGTTGGCGGAGCGACGACTTCCACTTGGCGTGGCCCGAGCGGGGGGCGGCCGATAGACGACGAGAACCTGACCTCTCGGCGGGGGTCGAAGCGGTGTGCAACTTCGACGCCATGGGCATCCACGAGGACCTCCTGCGCGACATCTACTCCAATATGTGAATTTGTTCACGAATACCTTCCAACCAATTTTCCCCATCATCTTTCAATCTTTTGACATAATTCTTTTCCTCGTGTCCGAAGCAAATGCTTTGGAAAAAGTAGCGTTGCGGTCACCACTTATCAACCAAGTGGCTCGAGATCGCTGCATTACTTGAATCTCTTCAAGTTCTAACAAATACACAATTAACTCGGCCAATTTTTTTCTCTTTTCATCATTAGCATCATTTATAGGCTCAACCATAACTCCTTCAAGGTCTCAGTATGCTTTCCTTAACCGCTTCTTCGACTTCTAAAGGACCCGATGGTCCCGATCATGGAAGCGCCCATGCATCTTGTTTAGTTTTTCTTATATATTTGTCAGATTTGGATATGTTGCAGCCTTTGTCCACGCCTCCATCACTGTTTATCGAACTTCTATTCTCTCAACCATCTCGCTTCAAAACTTTTTACATGGTTGTTATTTGATGGTCTGAGTGGTCTGCATCAATTAAAAGAGGTTGGTGGTCTGAGTGGTTATGCTTAATTTTTTTACATGGTCCATGCATCATTTAAAAGACCCCACAGATTCTCCCACCGTCGGGGTCGAAACCCCACACAAATCGTTATTTTCCTGTCACGAGAGCGGCCCACTCATGACCCGCGATGCAAACCCCTCTGTCGAACCGACCTCGCCAGTCAGGTCCGCGGTCAAAAGCCTGCCCCGCCAGCCCGGCACCCACACGCAAGCAAAAGAGTGTCCCCCTCCCTCTCTCTCCCCACGTCTCCCCATGTCTCCCCACTTCTCTCAAGAACTAGAACATGAAGGCGCGCTTTGTCGCGCCCACACAATATTGAAAACAAATAATTGAATTATTTAGAATTAAACCGGGTGGGATTACAATCATCTTAGAAATACATGGAGACATGTTTTTCAAACAGCAGTTCAAATTAAAGTTTTTACAGGTAAGCAAAAAACATATCACATGAAATGGTTGTTAACAGTGCACCTCACTCGTGCACTAAGACCATGAAAAATCACTATCCCAACGCTTAATTGATGATGTACCCATGATATGATTAATAAAGTGAGCCACGATGGCATTCCCTCAAAAGAAAAAACAACTATCACAACAACGACACTGATGAGCGATTAAGCTGAATTCCATTAAGCAGAACTTAGATATTTGGATCTCACTCCACCAGCTAGTAAACAAAAAAGATCGACTTAAAAAAATTGAGTTAATTGGCACCCCATATATGAGGAAATTTTGATTTAATTGAATCCTCATAGTGCATCAGGCACACAACAGAAGTCAGATCTGAATGTCATGATATGGATTTATTGTTGCCGTGGTGACCATAATTGGAGCAGAGAGAGATGTTCTCATCATCTGGAGAGGTAAAAGTAAGATTAGGTGGAGATGTGAAATCATGGGCAACTCATTCAGCTGGCTATTAAAACCTCTCATAAATTAACGAAACATACTTATCTAACATATTATCTTCATCAAATAAGATATAACTACAAAAACCAAAACCAGGCACACCATGCAGATCAAGGTTGTTACCAACAAGAAATCTCATGGCTACAATATATTTCCTCTTCCTCCTTCAATCCAGTTCCATACTCAATATCTGCTATGTTTGTAGCACTCAAAAGATTAAGAAAATTTTATGACCATTGCCCCATGGTATTGGAAAGGGAAGAAAACCATCCACTATGACATATGCACCATAACATACATTCTTAGCTCCAAATCATCGCACCATGCTTGCCTTACAATTTGGTCAGAGAATTTCAATGACTTTCTTAGCTCCAAACACAAAAGCAACATTGGGTTAAGTAATGCAGGCATCTACATGGCTCTCATTATCGAACTAAACACAAACGTTTCCAGGTTCACCGGTGTCCTACACTACTTGTCAAAAACAGGATTGACTCGAAAGCTTAAAAATGATAGATCAAGCAATCTGCACTTCAGTCAAGCTCTTTTAACAAAATTTAATCCAAAATGTTGAAAAAGAGAAGATTGCTAAGACATGGGAACTCAACATATAACTCCACACAATATAGTACTTTCAGGAATACTTGGCCCGGCAACACAAACATCTACTGACCTCGGCAATTAGTTGTGCATATATACTCTCAACGAAGGGAAAAACACTTACATGAATAAAAAGAGAAGATTGCAAGACATGGGAACTCAACATATAACTCCACGCAATATAGTACTTTCAGGAATACTTGGCTCGGCAACACGAACATCTACTGACCTCGGGAATTAGTTGTGCATATATACTCTCAACAAAGGGAAAAAACACTTGCAGGAAAAAAATTGTGCATATAAATACTTTCTGGAGTAATATCTAGAAACATTAAAAAAATAGCAAAGGAGACAAACATTGGTTCACATCTATCAGAGTCCAATAAAGGATTAAACATCAGCATCACTTGATCAAAGCAAAAATTAATTCCAATTTGGTCCAAATGAGGCATAAATCACACATAACTGGAATCAAATCCATGAACACTTGGACAATTTCATGCAAACATGAGATAAAAAAATCACATACTATTACTATGAATCCAAACATGAATTCCAAAATCACATAGCTATGTATATTAACAATTTTAGTACATGTTGCCCAACCTCACAAGGATATTTTCACACGGGATTTAAAACTGAACTCACCTTTCCATCAATAAAAGGAGAGGTACAAAAACTATCCAATAATATGCAGAACAAGAAAGAACACCGCCACCATCAACACCTGGAACCCACCCAGGAATTTTTGTCACACCTGCAGGTCCTGTGTGATGCAGGTGGACATCAGTTGGGCCTATGGCCAGCCTGGAGGTGCGTGTGTATTTAACCTGAACAGTGGGATTGGCATGAATGAGCAAGTATGCTGAATCTCACCAGCTACTCTCCGTTCCTTGTTGGAAATATGCCCTAGAGGCAATAATAAATTGGTTATTATTATATTTCCTTGTTCATGATAATCGTTTATTATCCATGCTAGAATTGTATTGATAGGAAACTAAGATACATGTGTGGATACATAGACAACACCGTGTCCCTAGTGAGCCTCTACTAGACTAGCTCGTTGATCAAAGATGGCTACGGTTTCCTAGCCATAGACATGAGTTGTCATTTGATGACGGGATCACATCATTAGGAGAATGATGTGATGGACAAGACCCAAACAATAAACGTAGCATATGATCGTATCAGTTTATTGCTATTGTTTTCTACATGTCAAGTATATGTTCCTACGACCATGAGATCATGCAACTCACTGACACCGGAAGAGTACCTTGTGTGTACCCAACGTCACAACGTAACTGGGTGACTATAAAGGTGCTCTACAGGTATCTCCGAGGGTGTCTGTTTAGTTGGCATAGATCAAGACTGGGATTTGTCACTCCGTATGACGGAGAGGTATCTCAGGGCCCACTCGGTAATACAACATCACAATGAGCTTGCAAGCAATGTGACCAATGAGTTGATCACGGGATCTTGTATTACGGAACGAGTAAAGAGACTTGCCGGTAACGAGATTGAACTAGGTATAGAGATACCGACGATCGAATCTCGGGCAAGTAACATACCGACAGACAAAGGGAACTATATACGGGATTGTCTGAATCCTTGACATCGAGGTTCAATCGATAAGATCTTCGTAGAATATGTGGGAACCAATATGGGCATCCAGGTCCCGCTATTGGTTATTGACCGTAGAGGTGTCTCGGTCATGTCTGCATAGTTCTCGAACCCGCAGGGTCTACACACTTAACGTTTGGTGATGATATAAGTATAGTCGAGTCATTATGTTGGTAACCGAAGGTTGTTCGGAGTCCCGGATGAGATCCAGGACGTGACGAGGAACTCCGGAATGGTCCGGGGATGAAGATTGATATATTGGATGATGGGAATCGGAGTCCGGAAGTGTTCCGGGGAGCACCGGGGAGTCGTCGGATGACCGAAAGGAGTTTCGGGGGGTCCCGGCAAGTGTTGCGGGCCTCATGGGCCAAAAGGGGGGAGGCACATCAGCCCACACAGGGGCTGTGCGCCCCCCCACAGCCCTCCCACGCAGCTAGGAGGGTGGGGGCGCCCCTAGGGCAGCCGGCCCCCTCTGGCTTGGGGGGCAAGGCACCTAGGGGGGCCACCCAAACCCTAGGCGCCCCCCCTCTCCCTTGTGGCCGCCACCCCCTAGGGGAAACCCTAGGGGCGCCTCCACTTCTCCCCTCCCCCTATATATAGAGAGGTAGAGAGAGGGCAGCCCAACCCCTACGTGCCTTGGCGCTGCCTCTCCTCTCCCTCGTAGCATATCTTCTTCTCCGCAGCGCTTGGCGAAGCCCTGCTGAGTTTTCTCCACCACCACCTCCACCACGCCGTCGTGCTGCCGGAGGACTCGAGTTGCTACTTCACCATCGCTCGCTGGATCGAGGAGGTGAAGGCATCATCAAGCCGTACGTGTGTTGAACGCGGAGGCGCCGTCCGTTCGGCGCTAGATCGGATCTTCCGCGATTTGAATCGCCGTGAGTACGACTCCATCAACCGCGTTCTAGCAACGCTTCCGCTTAGCGATCTACAAGGGTACGTGGATCCGACTCTCCTCTCGTAGATGTGCATCTCCTAGATTGATCTTGGTGAGCGTAGGAAAATTTTTGTTTCCCATGCAACGTTCTCCAACAGTGGCATCATGAGCTAGGTCTTTGCGTAGATGCAATCACGAGTAGAACACAAAGGAGTTTGTGGGCGTTGATGTTTAGATTGCTTCCCTCCTTGGTCTTTTCTTGATTCAGCGGTATTGTGGGATGAAGCGGCCCGGACCAACTTTACATGTCCACATACATGAGACCGGTTCCATCGACAGACATGTGACTTTTGTTGCATAAGATGGCTAGCGGGTGTCTGTCTCTCCCACCTTAGTTGAATCGGATTCGACAAAGGCGGTCCTTGTAGAAGGTTAAATAGCAACTTAAATATCACCGTTGTGGCTTTGCGTAGGTAAGAAGCGTTCTTGCTAGATACCCATAGCAGCCACGTAAAACATGCAACAACAAATTAGAGGACGTCTAACTTGTTTTTGCAGGGTATGTTTGTGATATGATATGGCCAATGACATGATGAGATATATTTGATGTATGAGATGATCATGTTGTAATAGTTAATATCGACTTGCATGTCGATGTATACGGCAACCGGCAGGAGCCATAGGGTTGTCTTTAATTTTTGTATGACCTGCGTGTCAATCATTAAGCGCTATGTAATGCTTTACTTTATCGCTAAACGGTAGCTATAGTAGTAAGAGCATGGTGGGCGCGCGACAACCCCGATGGCGACACGATGATGGAGATCATGATGATGGGGATCATGGTGTTACGCCGGTGACGATGGAGATCATGCCGGTGCTTTGGAGATGGAGATCAAAAGCACGAGTTGATGGCCATATCATGTCACTTATGATTTGCATGTGATGTTAATCCTTTTATGCATCTTATTTTGCTTAGGACGACTGTAGCATTATAAGATGATCCCTCACTAAAATTTCAAGATAAAATTGTGTTCCCCCCGAGTGTGCGCCGTTGCGAAGGTTCGTCGTTTCGAAGCACCACGTGATGATCGGGTGTGATAGACTCTACGTTCGCATACAACGGGTGCAAGCCAGTTTTGCACATGCAGAACACTCGGGTTAGACTTGACGAGCCTAGCATGTACAGACATGGCCTCGGAAAACGGAAGACCGAAAGGTCGAGCATGAGTCATATAGTAGATATGATCAACATGAAGATGTTCACCATTGACACCACCTCATCTCACGTGATGATCGGACTTGGGTTGGTGGATTTGGATCATGTCACGCTCGGATGACCAGAGGGATGTCAATTTGAGTGGGAGTTATAAGTAATTTGATTAGTTAAACTCACTTATCATGAACAATAGTCTAAGATGGCTTTGCAAATTATGTTGTAGATCAATAGCTTGCGTTGTAGCTCCCTGTTTAATACGATCCTAGAGAAAGACTAAGTTGAAAGATATTGTAAGCAAGGATGCGGACTGGGTCCGTAGTCCGAGGAGTGTCCTCACTGCTGCACAGAAAGCTTACGTCTTTGATGCACCGCTCAATGTGCAAACCCCTACAACGTTGTCTGTGGATGTTGTGAACACCTAAGAGACACGTCCTGATGACTACTTTATAGTTTAGTGCACCACACTTTACGGCTTAGAATCGGGATTCCAATGACGTTTTGAACGCCATGGAACATATGAGATGTTCTAAGAGCTGAAATTGGGATTTCAGGCTCATGCCCGTGTTGAGAGGTATGAGACCTCTGACAAGTTCCTTTGCCAAAAAGATGGAGGAGAATAGCTCAACTAGTGAGCATGTGCTCAGAATGTCTGGGTGCTAAAATCACTTGAACCAAGTGGGAGTTAATCTTCCAGGTGAGATAGTGGTTGACAGAATTCTCTAGACACTATCACCAAGCTACTAGAACTTCGTGATGAACTATGACATGCAAAGGATGGTGATGATCCCGGAGCTATTAGCGGTTCTTAAGACCGCGAAAGTAGAAATCAAGAAGGAGCATCAAGTGTTGATGGTTTAACAAGACCACTGGTTTCAGAAGGGCAAGGGCTAGAAGGGAAACTTCATGAATGGCAAACCAGTTGTCACTCTAATGAAGGAACCCTAGGTTGAACCCAAACCTCGAGACTAAGTGCTTCTATTGTAAGGGGAACGGTCACATGGTAGCGGAACTACCCCAAATACATGGTAGATATAATAGCAGGCAACTTCAACAAAGTGTATTTGATATACGTGTTATTGATGTGTACCTTAGTAGTACTCCTTGTAGCACTTGGGTATTGGATACCGGTTCAGTTACTAGTATTAGTGACTTGAAGCAAAAGCTATGGACTGAACGGAGACTAGCTAAGGGCGAGGTGACGATGTGTGTTGGAAGTGTTTCCAAGGTTGATCACCATCGCACGCTCCCTCTATTTTCGAGATTAGAGTTGAACCTAGATAAATGTTATCAGGTGTCTACGTTGAGCACGAATATGATTAGATCATGTTCATTGCAATACAGTTATTCATTTAAGTTAGAGAATAATGGTTATTCTGTTTACATGAATAATACCTTTATGGTCATGCACCCAATGGTTTATTGAATCTTGATTATAGCAATACACATGATGATAATGTTAATGCCAAAAGATGTAGAGTTAATAATGATAGTACCACTTTCTTGTGGCACTACCGCTTAGGTCATTTTGGCAAAATATGCATGAAGAAACTCCATGCTGATGGACGTTTGGAGTCACTTGATTTTGAATCGCTTGACACATGCGAGCCATGCCTCATGGGCAGGATGACTGAGATCTCGTTTTCAGGTACAATGAAACGAGTAAGTGACTTATTGGAAATCATACATGCTGATGTATGTAATCCAATGAGAATTAAGGCGTGTGGTGGATATCGTTATTTTCTCATCTTCACTGACGATTTGAGTAGATATGGTATATTTACTTAATGAAGCAAAAGTCTGAAACGTTTGAAAGGTTCAAAAGATTTCAGAGTGAAGATTAAGAATCATCATAACAAGAAGATCATGTTCCTACGATCTGATCAAGGGGATATTATCTGAATTATGAGTTTGGCAATCACTTAAGACATTGTGGAATTGTTTCGCAGTTGAAGTCCCCTGGAACACCACAGCGTAATGGTGTGTCCGGACATCGTAATCGAACCTTATGAGATATGGTGCGATCTATGGTGTGTCTTACCGATCTACCGCTATTATTTTGAGGTTATGCATTAGAGACAGCTGCATTCACTTTATATAGGGCACCATATAAGTCCGTTGAGACGACGTCGTATGGTTTGGCAAGAAACCAAAGTTGTCGTTTTCTTAAATGTTTGGGGCTGCGATGCTTATGGCTTCTGCCGGGAAAGGCTCGAACCCAAAGCGGACAAATACATCTTCATAGGATACCCAAAGGTAACAGTTGGGTATACCTTCCATCTCAGATCCAAGGACAAAAATGTTTGTCGCTAAGAATGGGTCCTTTCTCGAGAAGGAGTTTCTCGCGAAAGAATTGAGTGGGAGGAAGATAGAACTTGATGAGGTTGTCGAACCCTCACTTCAACCGGAGAGTAGTGCAACACAGAAAGATGTTTCTGTGGAACCTACGACAGTTGAAGAGGATACTAATGATAGTGATCATGAAGCTCCAGATCAAGTTGCTATCGAACCTCGTGGGTCGACAAGGATGTGTACTACTCCTGAGTGGTACGGTGATCCTGTCTTAGAGGTCATGTTGTTGGACAACAATGAACCTACGAACTATGGAGAAGCGATGGTGGGCCCATATTCTGACAAATGGTTAGAAGCCGATAAATCCGAGATAGGATCCATGTATCAAAACAAAGTATGGACTTTGGTGGACTTGCCCTATGATCGGCAAGCCATTGAGACAAATGGATTTTTAAGACTAAGACGGACGTGGACGGTAATGTCACCGTCTATGAAGCTCGACTTGTGGCGAAGAGTTTTCCACAAGTTCAAGGAGTTGACTACGATGAGATTTTCTCACCCGTAGCGATGCTTAAGTCCGTCGGAATCATGTTAGCATTAGCTGCATTTATGAAATCTGGCAGATGGATGACAAAACAAGTTTCCTTACCAGTTTTCGTAAGGAAAGGTTGTATGTGATACAATCAGAAAGGTTTTGTCGATCCTAAGGATGCTAAAAGATATGCTAGCTCCAGCGTTCCTTCCATGGACTAGAGCAAGCATCTCGGAGTCGGAATATACACTTTGATGGAGTGATCAAAGTTTTTGGGTATACAAAGTTTGCTGGAAACTTGTATTTGCAATAAAGTGAGTGGGAGCACTACAACATTTCTGATAAGTATATGTGAATGACATATTGTTGATCCGAAATGATGTAGAATTTCTGGAAAGCATAAAGGGTTGTTTGAAATGAGTTTTTCAAGGGAAGACCTGGATAAAGCTGCTTACATATTGGGCATCAAGATCTATACAGATAGATCAAGACGCCTGATGATACTTTCAAAAGGAACACACACCTTGGCATGATTTTGAAGGAGTTCAAAATAGATCAGTCGAAGAAGGAGTTCTTGCCTGATTTGTAAGGTGTGAAGTTGAGTAAGACTCAAAACTTGACCACGGCAGAAGGAAAAGGAAGGACGAAGGTCGTCCCCTATGCTTTTGTCATAGGCTCTGTACGGTATGTCATGCTAAGTACCGCACCTGATGTGTGCCTTGCCACATGTCTGGCAAGAGGGTACAAAGGTGATCCAGGAGTGGATTACTAGATAGTGGTCAAAATTATCCTTAGAGGAATAAGGAAATGTTTCTCGGTTGTGGAGGTGATAAAGAGTTCGACGTAAACAGTTACGTCGATGCAAGCTTAACACCTATCCGGATAACTCTAAGTGGAGATACCGGATACGTATAATGGAGCAACAGTTTGGAATAGCTCCAAGTGGAACGTGGTAGCAGCATCTACGATATGACATAAAGTTTTGCGAAGTACATAGGGATCTGAATGTTGCAGACCCGTTGACTACAACCTCTCTCACAAGCATAACATGATCAAACCCAGAACTCATTGAGTGTTAATCACATATTGATGTGAACTAGATTACTGACTCTAGTAAACTCTTTTGATGTTAGTCACATGGCGATGTGACCTATGAGTGTTAATCACATAGCGATGTGGACTAGATTATTGACTCTAGTAAACTCTTTGGGTATTAGTCACATGGCGATGTGAACTATGAGTGTTAATCACATAGCGATGTGAACTAGATTATTGACTCTAGTGCAAGTGGGAGACTGTTGGAAATATGCCCTAGAGGCAATAATAAATTGGTTATTATTATATTTCCTTGTTCATGATAATCGTTTATTATCCATGCTAGAATTGTATTGATAGGAAACTAAGATACATGTGTGGATACATAGACAACACCGTGTCCCTAGTGAGCCTCTACTAGACTAGCTCGTTGATCAAAGATGGCTACGGTTTCCTAGCCATAGACATGAGTTGTCATTTGATGACGGGATCACATCATTAGGAGAATGATGTGATGGACAAGACCCAAACAATAAACGTAGCATATGATCGTATCAGTTTATTGCTATTGTTTTCTACATGTCAAGTATATGTTCCTACGACCATGAGATCATGCAACTCACTGACACCGGAAGAGTACCTTGTGTGTACCCAACGTCACAACGTAACTGGGTGACTATAAAGGTGCTCTACAGGTATCTCCGAGGGTGTCTGTTTAGTTGGCATAGATCAAGACTGGGATTTGTCACTCCGTATGACGGAGAGGTATCTCAGGGCCCACTCGGTAATACAACATCACAATGAGCTTGCAAGCAATGTGACCAATGAGTTGATCACGGGATCTTGTATTACGGAACGAGTAAAGAGACTTGCCGGTAACGAGATTGAACTAGGTATAGAGATACCGACGATCGAATCTCGGGCAAGTAACATACCGACAGACAAAGGGAACTATATACGGGATTGTCTGAATCCTTGACATCGAGGTTCAATCGATAAGATCTTCGTAGAATATGTGGGAACCAATGTGGGCATCCAGGTCCCGCTATTGGTTATTGACCGTAGAGGTGTCTCGGTCATGTCTGCATAGTTCTCGAACCCGCAGGGTCTACACACTTAACGTTTGGTGATGATATAAGTATAGTCGAGTCATTATGTTGGTAACCGAAGGTTGTGTTCGGAGTCCCGGATGAAATCCCGGACGTGACGAGGAACTCCGGAATGGTCCGGGGATGAAGATTGATATATTGGATGATGGGAATCGGAGTCCGGAAGTGTTCCGGGGAGCACCGGGGAGTCGTCGGATGACCGAAAGGAGTTTCGGGGGGTCCCGGCAAGTGTTGCGGGCCTCATGGGCCAAAAGGGTGGAGGCACATCAGCCCACACAGGGGCTGTGCGCCCCCCCACAGCCCTCCCACGCAGCTAGGAGGGTGGGGGCGCCCCTAGGGCAGCCGGCCCCCTCTGGCTTGGGGGGCAAGGCACCTAGGGGGGCCACCCAAACCCTAGGCGCCCCCCCTCTCCCTTGTGGCCGCCACCCCCTAGGGGAAACCCTAGGGGCGCCTCCACTTCTCCCCTCCCCCTATATATAGAGAGGTAGAGAGAGGGCAGCCCAACCCCTACGTGCCTTGGCGCTGCCTCTCCTCTCCCTCGTAGCATATCTTCTTCTCCGCAGCGCTTGGCGAAGCCCTGCTGAGTTTTCTCCACCACCACCTCCACCACGCCGTCGTGCTGCCGGAGGACTCGAGTTGCTACTTCACCATCGCTCGCTGGATCGAGGAGGTGAAGGCATCATCAAGCCGTACGTGTGTTGAACGCGGAGGCGCCGTCCGTTCGGCGCTAGATCGGATCTTCCGCGATTTGAATCGCCGTGAGTACGACTCCATCAACCGCGTTCTAGCAACGCTTCCGCTTAGCGATCTACAAGGGTACGTGGATCCGACTCTCCTCTCGTAGATGTGCATCTCCTAGATTGATCTTGGTGAGCGTAGGAAAATTTTTGTTTCCCATGCAACGTTCTCCAACATTCCTCACCTTCTTTCTCTCCAAGTTTCATCTCCTTCCTCTACCTACCCTATCTTCTGGCGCGATCCTGATCCCTTGGTGATCAGGCCGTCACAGTTTTGCCTCAAGCAATTTACAAAAAGTATATACTCCCTCTGTAAACTAATATAAGAGCTGACGAAACAACTACCCTATCCAAGCTGACGAAATAGGGAAATAAAAACAGGATATCTGCAAGAAAGGACAGCCAACCTAAGTTAGAATAAATGGCGGTCGAGGAAATCAAAGGAAAACAACATGGAATCACAGCACATATATAGAGGAACCAAGTGTAGAGAGGAATACCGCACCTCCACTCCGAGCAAGACTCACGGGGGACGGCCGAGCGGCCACCCATTATTCCGCCGCCGCCGCCGCCGCCGGGATGATGAACACATCCAGCGTATGGAGAAATCGAGAGAGACGGAAATACGGACAGCCCTCGTCTACCCAATTTTCTGGGCCAGTTTACGCTTTTCCGAGTTGGCCCAATTAAGGAGCAATCGTCTAGGTCAGCCTGTGGAGCAGCGGCCCGGTTACGGTGGAATGAGCTGGTTGAGCCGGTGACGTGGTAAAAAAAAAAGCAATGCGCGGGAGTGGTTGGGTGATCTGGAGCGTACAGTACATGGATCCGACGGCACACGAGTTGAAATCGCTGCGGAGAGGAATAGCTCGCCCCATTTTACTGTTTCTCAATGCTCGTGTGCTGCTCCCCACGATCTCTACCGATGATTAATTGGTGACTTAAAGTAAAGCATCTGATCGAGGTAACAAAACACTGTTTGCAGTAGATGATTAGTTAGACTGCTTAGCTCCAAATTTATTTTATTTTAAGTCACCATTTCCACTTGATCTATGCATATTCTATACTTACCATACTATAGAGTTAAGAGTATAATTTTTCATTACTTATTTGGCATACTTAACTACATAAAAAGGTTAAATATAATTTGTATTTCTATTTTATTAAATATTTGTAATGTTTATGAGTGAAAATACTCATGTGTTAGGCTGAATTCAATTTTTACTTTATATAAAAAATTATTTTTTGATACGCGTGTAAATTATATTGTTTATACATATCTATGTTAGACATCTCTAAAACAAATGGTTTAGCAAATATTGCAATAGGGGATGTACTATATGATTAGAAAAACATATCCGTTAAAATTCTAGAGTACCTGTGCTTGTAGTCCTTGCTAGGTGGTCCACGGACCTGGGTATAATTTTTACTTTTGGTGTTATTTGTATTACCTTGATAAGTGATGAATAGATCAGAAGTTTTCTCCGCAAAAAATAAAATAAAATTCTAGAGTACAAAGTTAACCATACGTGAGGGGTTGCTTGAGATATACTTGTTTTGGAGCACCCATGTACATATTTAACCATGTATTTATCAAACCATATGGTTTAACAGATTTACCTATATATTTGGTTTTTTCTCTACTACTATTAAACAAGAGAACGTATTCAACGCTAAACGCACCCAGCCTAATTTACACATAACATTCCCGGTCAATTGGAGCCTCAGGATCAAATCGCTTAATTATATCTGGCCGTCACGATCACAGCACCCCACAACCCAAGTGCGTTTAGCAGTTTTACAGGGCGGACGAAAACTCTGCCAACGCCCGCACGGCCGCACCAGGGAAACAACTCTGAAAGGAAAAAGGAAACACCCCACGTCTAATTTATACGGAGAGTCATATACGGAAAGAAATATGCTGACTTGGTGGGAATATATCCAGAGAATCAATCCAGCTTGCATGCGCCCTCGCTGCCCTGCGCAGCCGCTGCGTCGAGGCACCCGACGACGGCCACGACGACGAGCTCGCGAGTCACCGACGACGGCCGCGACAACGAGATCTTCCCCAACACAGGTGCAGCCGTCCAGTGACGCTTGGCTGCGACGACGAGCTCTTCGCCCGGCACAGGTGCATGCTCTTCTTTTACACGCCGCTGCCGCCAAGACTTCGTTAGGATACAAAGACGCCTCTGCTCCGCAGATGCATGCTCATTTGTCAACCTGTTCATGTGATCCATCAATTGCTTTCATTGAATTTACAAAAATTAAGAGCAGTTCTAAAAGGAAAATGTAGGAAGCACTAAAACTGTAAAAGCATGCACTACATGTGCTTCTAATCCCATTTTCGTTAACACTGCTTCTAAGCCTCTTAGTTTACCATGATTATTAACGTGTCAGAACGCATTGCCTTCTCAAACCAAATTGACAAGCAATCATCTAACATCACTACAGAAATTTAAGCATTTGCTTCACCTTTTTATTGACAGAAATACAAAAAGAATGAAACTAACTTCACTGTATAATTTAAACTTTGGCTTCATCTTTCTTGTTGATAGAAATGCAAAAAAGGAGACTATAATATCACCACAGAAATTTAAGCATTGGCTTTACCTTTTTTGTTGAGATATACATAAACAACAAAATGTACTCCATGTAAAGTGCCCGGCATTTCACATAGAAAATAGGAACGATGAGAACCGTATAAGAGGGAATTATGTACAGCAAGATCAATTGCCTAAACCGAGCTGTAGCACGACCGATTGTTTCTAAGTAAAAGTACAGGGATTGTGACTTGCACAATAGTGTTTGTAGATGACACTATGCAGTACTAAATTCAAAATATATGGCTAAAATCATAAGGCGTAACATATACGGTTCTATTGTTGCATCTCACCGACCTGATTTTTTCTTGAAACTTCCTTGATGCCAGGATATGGTGCGGGCAGGAGAGCCACGGAGCATAACCCCATGAATATTGTTCAGATCTAAGAAATCACAAGACACAAATTAAAAATCCAAACAAGTCTGAATCACAAGAGCACGTGAGTTTACCCATGTCGGCGTGCCGGGCTGGGGCGCAAAGACTTCACCCTTGGCAAATGAGCTTTGTATTGACTTCACGTAAAAATGCATCATCAAGCTGCAAATGGATCGTTCATTGCTCCGTTCCAATTCATATGAACAAAAATAAAGTCACCCTAAGATGTACGTACATGAATAGTAATAGAACCTACTACATCCTGATGCATTTTTCCAGTTATATTACTGAAAAATGAATTCAATTTGTTCAATATGCACCATAAGAAAGCTTTGATGGTAAACATGTTAATGGAGCTGAACATATAATTGCACTCTGTCTGCGTTGTGCTAATACTATTTTCTTCACATTCACAGGGTTGAAGGACTTCTTATGGCCCCGACCAATACCAATGGGACGCGCACCCCGTTCCAGGATATAAGCAACAACCAATCCTTGGGTGATGAGCATTACACAAGTACACAATTTCAATTTTTGTATCTCAACTGCTGAATTGTGCCATTGATTGCAGACCCTAAAGAAGTAAAAAGGCAGAGGGATAAAGAGCGCTATGCACAAAATAAGGATGAGATTAACAAGAGACGACGTGAGGCTTACAAACAGAAGAAAATTGCCTCTGCCGAGAACAGTGGGCAACAAACACAGCTGGCTGTATCAGAAGGTAATGAAGATGAACAGTGGGCAAAGAGATGGGTATACCTTCTAACTCGGAGTCTCAAAGGCTCAATGAACAATTAATAATAAAGTATGCACATGTCAAATTATACAAGCTGAAAGTATAAAGATATGCACCGATTTGACGGGGACGAGCAGGCGGTGGGGTTGGAGAGACTAACCTCGACCCGGACGAGCAAGGCGAAGCATAGGGAGGGTACTGAACAGCAGCACAGCAAGCGGGGGTCATCGTGGTGATCCTAATCAAGATGGAGGTCGCGAGAAGCAACTGCTCCTTGGCCTAAACAAATATCATCATCACACGGTAATATTTCACAAGAATCACACAAACATATTTATATAACACTGGTTCTATAGCTAACAAAATGACTATAAAATGGAACAAGTTCACAAGGTTGAACACAAACACATGCTAGCAGATTACTAACTTGGGAAGCAAAATCACATAGACCAAATATTAAACGTGCACTATAGCTACAAGCAAGAAACAGAACCAAAATCTGAACCTTACAAAGTTTTACATATGTTAATTTTACAGAAATTAGGTGTTCAAAACAGTACACAGGGTCACCTAGCAGTTCTAGAATTTTGCAAGAAGTAAAGAAAGAAGAGAAGCAACAGCAGCTTGGCTTCAGAGAAGAAGACAACAACAAGAGGCATTAGAGAAGAGCAGTAGCAGTTTTCTGGTTCAGAGAAGATTAGGATGAGCAGCAGCGGCAGAGGAGGAAGAGATAAGGCGCAACAGCAGGTGAGGGAGATTCAGAGCAGCAGCAAGGCAATGGAGAGAGGGAGTAGCAGCAGGAGGAGGGGATTCAAAGAAGAAGAAGAAGAAGGAGCCTGGGCGCAAGAAGAACAGCACCTCGAGTATGCATCTCTACTGAGCTTGGGCGCAGGAGGGGATTCAGGAAGGCCCCGGCGCCGCCGGCGAGCATGCCCAGCTTGAGTGCCCCACTGTCGCCAGGAGGAGGGAGGACCCTGGTGTCGCCGGCGAGCATGCTCAAGTCGAGCACCCCGCCGTTGCTAGAGGAGGGAGGACCCCTGTGTCGCCGGCGAGGATGCCCGGCTCAAGCGCCCCGCCGTCGCTAGGAGGAGGGGGGCCCGGCGCAGCCGGCGAGCATGCCCAGCTCGAGCGCCCTCCGTCTCCAGGAGGAGGGAGGGCCTCGGCGTCGCCCGCGAGCATGCCCGGCTCGAGCGCTCCGCCGTCGCCAGGAAGAGGAAGGACCCCAGCGGCAGCGGATAGGAAGAAGGGAGCGGGCAGAGCAGGGGCGCTCGCGCCCACCGGAGCGTGCTGACGAGGAGGAAGGGTGGAGCAGGGCAGGGGTTAGTAGAGAGCTCCGGCGGCTGTGGATGGGGATCGCGAAGGGGGAGGTGCGGCCAGGCTGTGGATTAGGAGGAGTGAGAGAAGACCGGGGAAGAGATAAGCCGTGAGGGGGCGGTGGAAAGGTTGACTCAGATTTTTTTTATCTCTATATATGCTATACTACTACTTAACATAAGAAATCGAGACATGGAAGATGACGATAACAACACAGATCCCATGGAATGTATGATTCTGGATAGACCTCCTGAGAATTTCAAAACATCAAATAAATTAGAAGAAGTCGAGGTCATCTCGCAGTCATTTATCCTTTCACTGTCTATCAATCCAACAAACGATGATTTAATAGATGGACTTTGTTTGTTCATCAGTATGGTTGATGATGTCGCTCTACTAGAGTAAGCCATATTTTTTAATTCATTTTGTATTCCAATAAATTACTCTGATGTCACTATAATTGAAAGTATTTTGATTTTATAGGAGCGAATGGGTGAAAAGCTCTGATCTGTACCTTATTAGCTTAAATTTGAGACAAATAAAAAACATATTAAACAATGATGAATACATGGATATTCATTGCTTTAATATGGCTGTGCGGATACTAGCGTGCCATGAAGTCCAGCTTCTCAAAGACATTCCATCTCACTATATGGATCTAAACTTTTGTGTAAGTTACTATAATCACATATTACATTTTTTTCTCATTGCACTAATATTTTTGTCATTCTTATTTAAGTCGATGTTCCACTATGCACGAGACTCAAGTCATCATGAAAAAAATGGAAATTGCTACATTGAAAGGGTTGTTTCATAGTTGGCCCTACAGTAATGATTATCATATCTCACAATGTGATGTGGTAATATTTTAATTTTTCATCTCTAACAATGCTTTATTTGATCTTAATTAATATTTCATGTATTTCTAAATTATCTCATCATTGCAGATTTTATTGCCTTGGTATATGTTTGGACTATTTTTATTGTTTGTATTGGATCAAAATAAAAAAGGTGTCTCAATTTTCGATCCGATATCAATACCTACTTTGGGGAATAATGTACTTAAAATTATGGTCGACAACCTAAACCTTGCGCTTGATGTTGCAAATCCTGCATTCAAGGATGATATTTCTAAATGGAAATGCATAGTTACTGCTGCTCCAACAAACTCACAGTGGTATGAATCTTTTAGATGCATTACAATATTAATTGATTCATTCAACGCACATTATGTGTTTATTTCATACATGCACTGCCCTGTCCGGTTATTTGGTTTTCTACATGCACTCACTGTACGATGGAAAACTATATTTTTTTCCATATCCAAGGTGAGTATTTACACCATGCTTATTTGTATACACATTGCACATGCAACTTGTTATAACAATGTTGTATAATGCATATGTAGGATGGTTTTCAGCTGAGGAAGCAATTTTTGGTGCATATTTTAAAGTATGAAAAGAATGAAGCTCAAAACAATATCCTATACATTGAACGAAGCATCATTGATGGCATCTATAGATGGACATTCATTTCTCCAAAAGATGAACCTTCAAGAGATGCTTAGTTGCGGTTTTTCAAATATATTTTTGTAACAATTGTAATATAATTATTATGTGACAGTGAATTTTATGCGAAGACATGTTTGTGGATAAGACACATTTAAATGGCTCGGTAAAAGAACTCACTAAAATAAAAATTTGATTCATAATAGTTATTTTTACTATAGACTATAATACACGTGTTGGATGGGAAATATGCCACATTTTTTTGAAAATACAATTTGAGTGACATAATAACATTTCGTACCGATCTGAATTTTTTGTAAAAAATATTTTAGTATTATATCATGTAAGCTTGTTTTATTTGAGACGTGCATTGCACGTGCATGCTTACTAGTGCAGAAATAATGAGTGTACATTAGTACACCCATATACTCATCTAGCTTCCTAAACCCTAAACCCGAAACAGTCCGATTAATCATCTACTACAGTAGATGCGTTCGATTGCAGGCACAAACTAAATAGTTTTTTTTTTGAGATCGATCAATCAGTGAACCAAACAAAAATTTTCTTTTTTTCTTTGAGATCAACAAACGAACACCAGATAGAGCAAAAAAAGGAGAAGAAGACGCTAAATTTTGGCCCCTTTTTGTTTTCATCCTTACCTGCCAGATTTGGTGCCAACGACCCGACCTGATCAGGTGGTAGTGAGAGCGGCAGTGAGACAAATAGGAGGGACCCTTCTGTCTGTCTCTGAGCTTGGATTTCGAACCCTGTGGATGGTCGCGGGGCTCTAGATATAGACCAGCCTGGTTCGCCGGGGACAAAACCCTAGGGCCGTCCACACGACGCAACGACTACATCTCGCTTAGTGTGAGTGCTCCTTCTTTCTCGCCGAAGGATTCCCTCCTACCTGTAGCTACTGAGCCGGCCCATAT
The DNA here is from genome assembly GCA_902687465.1 of Secale cereale. NCBI lineage: Eukaryota > Viridiplantae > Streptophyta > Magnoliopsida > Poales > Poaceae > Secale > Secale cereale. Next base: position 963,408,876 of record LR738711.1, read on the forward strand.
TTAGAGTTTTTTTTCATTTGCTGGATTTCAATTGGGTTTGATGTGTTCGGTCACTGGGTTGGTTTCCTCAAATTTTTCCTTTTTATATTTTCTTTTGTTTTTCTTTATGGTTTTTCTTTGTTTTTCCTAATGTCCAGGATATCACTTCTGTTAGCGTTTTGGATGGATGATTATTAAAGATGTATCCGAAAATGTCTATTAATCGATTTTATCGGTCGACTAATAATTTGTCAGTTTTCACTTGCAATTTCCAAGTTCCGAACCTTAATAAGGTAAAAATGCAAACAACCATCATTGTGCTCTAAGCCTTTAAATAGGAAAACACTACATTAATACTCCCTCCGTCCGAAAATACTTGTCATCAAAATGGACAAAAGGGGATGTATCTAGAACTAAAATACATCTAGATACATCTCTTTTTATTCATTTTGATGACAAGTATTTTCGGACGGAGGGAGTACATAACTACACATTACATGTCAAACAATGAGTAAATTACAAATAAAATCGGATGATGTGCGATGTGCAGGAGGCTGTTGAAGGGGATGACCTGTTTTTGGGGTTTCCGACCACAAGGACCTGGCTCGATTAATTAGCAGATTCCTGATTAATCACTTGTTCGATAAATCAGCCCAAATGATAAATAACAAAGATAACTTATAATCTTAGAGTCACCCACTGATAAGAGACAAATCGCTGAATCCGATTATATTTTGGACGTTCGTTTTTTCATTTTTTTTCTTTATTTTTTCACGGTTCTAACAATTTTTTATTTATTTCTTCATGATTTTTTAAGGTATTTTCCATCTTTTTCGCAACATTTTCTCGCTTTTCACTGAGTTATTTTTTTTCCTTTTTTCTTTCTCAGTTTTTTTCCCACTCCGGCTAGGGGCGCCCGCCAGACGAATCGTGTTTTTTTCTCTCTCTCTTCCAGGCCCGAGAGCGGCCCACGCAGGGTCCAAAAAAAACAGATCCACCGACCTGGCATCGCGGCCCGGCCCGCCAGGTACCCACGCCAGGCGCAAACGGCAAAAGAGTCTCCTCCCCCCTCCCCCTCTGTCTGCTGCTCCCCACGTCTCCACCCCAACCTCAATACCCAACTCCATCTAGGGTTTCGCATCTCCAATGGCGGCGGCGGGCGGCGCGACGACGTCGACGAGGCGCGGGCCGGGCGGCGGGGGCCGGCCGATGGACGACGAGAACCTGACCTTCGAGACCTCGGCGGGGGTGGAGGTGGTGGGCAGCTTCGACGCCATGGGGATCCGCGAGGACCTGCTCCGCGGCATCTACGGCTACGGCTTCGAGAAGCCCTCCGCCATCCAGCAGCGGGCCGTCATCCCCATCATCACCGGCCGCGACGTCATCGCCCAGGCCCAGTCCGGCACCGGCAAGACCTCCATGATCTCCCTCTCCGTCTGCCAGATCATCGAGACCAACGTCCGAGAGTAAGCCGCCCCTCCCTCTGCCGGGTTGTCAGATTGCTTGCTCGCTGGGTAGATTTTAGGGTTTGTATTCACCTAATATTCGTCTTGGATTGCCATCGCCCGCTGCTAGAGCTGCTCTCATTAGCGTGGATTTGTTCGTGCCGTGCGCGGGACCGCCCGCGCTCGGTTTTGCAGCGGGATGTGTGATTTCGGCATGGATTTGTGGAACTGGAATCTGTTCAAACATTCGAGTCCACCTGCCATTTAACCCTGTAATGCACCAGCTTTCAATGATGCATATGCACTCGATCCAAAATAGATTTGTGGAGCCTGTTATTAAAACCAATGCATCTTTGTTCCCCCCCCCCCCCTCCCCGAGGATAGGCTATACATTTTACACTCTGTTGACCTTATGCCTTGTCAGTTTTACTCTCGGTGCCGGTACTGTGTATGTAGCACTTGCTTCGAAAGAGTGAAGCTGAACTCGATATTCGATTCTGTAGGGTGCAGGCGCTGATACTGTCGCCAACTAGGGAACTTGCCACGCAAACAGAGAGGGTGATGCAGGCTGTTGGTAACTTCATGAGCGTCTCTGTGCATGCCTGTGTTGGTGGCAAAAGCATCGGCGAGGATATCAGGAAGCTCGAGTCTGGAGTGCATGTTGTTTCCGGAACCCCGGGCAGAGTGTGTGATATGATCAAGAGAAGGACCTTGCGCACAAGAGCCATCAAGCTCCTAGTCCTGGTTAGTTTGCTCTTGTCAGGCTGCATTTGTTTTTTAAAATTCAAATTTGGTCAAGTTCAATGATTCTAACATGATTGATTTCGTAACAGGACGAAGCCGATGAGATGTTGAGCAGAGGTTTCAAGGATCAGATATATGATGTCTACAGATATCTTCCCCCAGAACTTCAGGTCCGTCTTTGAACTACTCGTTTGTGTAGTTTATTAGTCTATCCTGTTGGGCTTTTCACTGCAGAATTCAAGTTTTCACCTGACTGTATTTCTCTCTCTATATATCACCTTTATGACTTGATTTTTTCATTGAGAAACACCAATTTCTTGCACCGTTTTCTACTGTAATCATCTTGCTGTAGCTAGCAATGAATGGCATTGTTATTCACTAGTTAGCTGCCTGTGTGTTGCGATGGAAGATAAAATTTCCTAAAAAGAAAGCTAAGGAAGATAAAACATGTATGGAAATATATTGTTGAAATTCATTGTATTTTGCGAGTCATCAACCACACAGCTGTTGATCACGAGTTTATCACGAAATCTTATGGGTTTCACCTCTAGCCTACCCCAACTTGTTTGGGACTAAAGGCTTTGTTGTTGTTGTTGTTATCAACCACACAGCTGTTGGATTCTTAAATGCCCCTTTTTATCTCTAGCCTCTGGTTACTTTCTCTGTGCATATTTTTTACCTCTGCCTTTTACACTCTTCGTCCACCCTCTACCATGGTAGTAATATTATGGCAAAATCTTCTTTGCAAAAACAGTAGACCTCTACTTCTAATTGAACTATTGTTATATACCTACCAGTTCCTCTCCCCTGAAATAAGGACAATAATGGACCAAGGGCATGGAACTGCATCATACAGTAAAGACCAAGGCATACACTTCAATCACAATCACAACAAAAAAACTAATCCATGCTGACGAGGCAACAGAAGGTGTCACTTCTGTTACTACATGCAGACAGTATGCGGAAACTCGTGAGGAAATGAAAGAAATAATTAAGTTTGTTTATACTGGACAGAATAGAGCACTAACTACAATAAATAATTTACTTAATTCAGGGATTTCACCATTGTCCGTGTGTATCTCCCTTATCTGAAACCCATACAACAATTCCTCTCTTGGGACCTCATCCGACAAACAACACAAATATCAGTAACTATAGACATGTAAGTCAGTGCAAAGCATTTTAATAAGCTATTCTAGCAGCAGAATATCTAATACCATGGTATCAACTTACAAACTCCTAAGTCCTAGGCTGAGCCTATCTACTGCTGCCACCCCCCTTGCTGCCATTCCTCTCTGATCAGTGCAAGCTGCAAGCAGCCAAGCACACATTCAGCACTTAACAGAGCAAGCAAACCAAGGTAGAGTAAACACAGAGAAGTGAAAGGCTACCTGTTTGCCAAAATGAAGTGTTAATTATGCCTAGTCCCTTTTTATGCGACTTGATCAATCCTAGGCTTTTAGGAGATGTAAAAGATCACACTATATGCATGTTTAAAGCTTGTCAAATAAAGGTTAATTATCTATCATTGGTTTGTTTAATTGCATGATTATCTTACAGTTTAGTGTTCAATGTCAATGCAGCATATATCTATAGACAAAAAAAAAGGGAACCTTGCAAACAGTAATGGATGGGAGAGTTCTAGAAATAGCCACATGAAACATCACCAACTGTGCTTTTTTATAGGAGTTATATGGGGACAGATTGGGGTGCTCCTTTGTTTTGCGTTTCCTTCTTTTTCATCAGCATTGCATCAGTTGAACATTTGTAACATCCCTCAAGCAGTGAAATGTAATGGGAAAATTAGCCTATCTGAATTAATATTAACATTGATGTTTGAGCACTGATTCTAATATCTCCATGACAGAGATCTCATACTTTTCTAACTGTGTATTATTGTACAACACAGGTTGTTTTGATCTCTGCAACTCTGCCCCATGACATCTTGGAGATAACTAGCAAGTTCATGACTGATCCAGTCAGGATCCTTGTAAAACGTGATGAGTTGACCCTAGAGGTAAATACTGCCTTGTTTTGCTTTATTGTATGTTACCTTATCTGGCACTTACATTTTCCATGTCATGTTTGTAGGGCATCAAACAATTCTTTGTAGCTGTTGAGAAAGAGGAATGGAAGTTTGATACACTATGTGATCTTTATGATACACTTACCATCACCCAAGCTGTCATTTTCTGCAACACTAAGAGAAAGGTAATGTGTAGCTCAGTTGGATGATTCTTGTTATTCATATGATTGCCCCTGGTGAATTGCTGTTATTCGAAGTACTCTGCTCTACTCCCTCCGTCCTTTGAAAAGTGTACTTCCAACTTTGTTGGAAAGTCAAACATTTCTATGTTTGACCGCATTTATACAAGAATACACCAACATTTATGCCATCAAATTAGTAGCTTTAGATTCATGATAAAATATATTTTCATCATATACGTATTTGGTTTCACAAACATTGATATATTTTTGCACAAACTCGGTCAAACATTGAGATAGTTTGACCCTCCAACAAAGTTGGAAGTACACTTTTTAAAGGACGGAGGGAGTACTCCAGTTAGTATTTGTCGACACCAATCTCTTGTTTGTGCTTATGGACATGACATATGCATATCACTTTGTTGCTGAATCTGCGTGTTCCTTTTATCCTCCTCCGTGCTGATCAGTGCTGAAATTTAAGCCTGTCACTATGTTTTGGGTTTGCTATTAAATTGTAGTGATGTGCTTCTTTGACTTAAGAAGTATTATAAAATTGATGGTTCACAGCTTGCTAAAGCGATAGTTCTCTTTTGTTCAGGTGGATTGGCTTACTGAAAGGATGCGCACCAACAATTTCACGGTGTCAGCTATGCACGGTGACATGCCTCAGAAGGAAAGGGATGCGATCATGAATGAGTTCAGGGGTGGCACGACCCGTGTTCTGATCACAACCGATGTTTGGGCTCGAGGGCTGGATGTCCAGCAGGCAAGTCTTGTCTGCCTGTTTTAGCTTTCACTTTTGGTTAACCTTTAAGCACACTGGTGCATGATGATGCTCATCTTTGATTACTGACTTGAATCTGTTTGGATTTGTTTCAGGTCTCTCTTGTCATTAATTACGATCTCCCGAACAACCGTGAGCTTTACATCCATCGTATTGGTCGCTCCGGGCGTTTTGGGCGCAAGGTAAAGTTCACACCCCCTCTTCATAACTCAAGTTAGTTTAGGATAGAGAATTTTGGTTATAGTTTCTGTGTTGCTAAAAAACAATTAAAAACATAATGCTGTCTCAGTAAAGAAAACAATTGGAGTAAATTCGGTGATTCAACACTTTATTTTTTGTTTAAAAACAATTGTCGTAAGTGAGTATGCAAGGCTTGACTAATCTGAACTAAACGTTTGCTTCTCTGCATCCCAAATGCTGCCTACTATTGACTTGGATGAAAATTTTCTGTGTGCCTTGACTGCAGGGTGTGGCAATCAACTTTGTGCGCAAGGACGACATCCGTATCCTTCGGGACATCGAGCAGTACTACAGCACGCAGATCGACGAGATGCCCATGAACGTCGCTGATCTTATTTGAGCTGTGGACCGGGGCGATGTCTCCCTCCCTCTCTCTTTGCCTGTGTGTGTGGGGATTTGGTCGCGATGCGATGTTTGGGCTGTATTTCTGGTGCTGTAGCTTGAGATTTCTTTTGTTGCTTTGGGAACATGGAAGTGTATATATTCTTTCTCGGATTTGACCAGCTCATGTAAAACACTCTTTTGTTGTTCCGCCATCTTCTGATTTGGACGCCATGACAGACAAACACTCTTCGTTTCGATTTTGATATTATTAGATTTTGTATCAGTGTTTTGGTTAATTCCACGAATTTTGTGACTTGCTAAATCACGTTTGATTTGAATGTTTGGAATGTTGCGGTGTTTGCTGCCATCTATATCTGCATCTCTTGTTTCTAAAGAAAATCCTGAAATATTATCATGTTCAAAACAAGTACCCTGTTGAGAAGAAAAACCTAAAATCTAAAAGCACCATTTGGAGACAACGAGCTGCTGGGCTTCACAGCCATGCATGAGTTGTTTTTTTGTCTGCTAGTCCACGTCGTTGCTGTTTAGTTTGATTTGAAAGAAACAACTTCATGTACAACTATTTTGGTTTTTTGAATTTTTAAAAAGCCATATCTTTCAAATCGCGCGTCAGAATTCAGATCCGTCTTCACTGTTGGATTCTTGGCGACAAGATCTTTGAAACTAGATCACGCATGGGTATGTTTTGACGAATTTTTTTTAATGCCAACTTTGACGCTATATTGTGCAACTTCATACTGCATTGTGCAAGTTTAGTACTATATGATGCATTTTTTAAACCAGTTTTTGGAGCTGCATGATCTAACTTCACGTGAGGTTACAATCTAGAAACCATGAAAATTTGATGTACAACTAGTCTACTGTCCCGACCAACTATGTAGTAGTCGATGTGCAACCCTTGTCTCTACTCGTGGATGTGTATTTTTTTTATAGTTGACACACCCTACCACAGTGCAATTAACTTAGTTTGTTGTTCGGGCCAACTTCCTATTACTAATGTGCAACTCCTTCCCCTCCATACTTGTGGATATGTAGTTTCAGTTGACGAGGGCAACAAATGGAGTTGCACAAAGTCTTCTAGGCAGTTGGCCGGAGCAACATATAAAGTTGCACACCTCACAAGCAGGGATAGTTGGATGGTGGAAATTTCACATTCATGAGGGTAGTGAAAAGTTACATATTCATGAGGGTAGTATAAGTTGCATATAAATAGGGCACTAAAGTTGTACATCCCTCGGTGGTTCCGAGTGCTAGTTAGGAAATTACACATTCATGAGGTATGAGGGATAGTTGCACATCGGTGATAGACAGTTGACGGTGACAGTATCCGAAGTTGCACAACCACTACCTAGACAGTTGGCTCATGCAGCAAACAGTGAAAGCACATTCACGGACGGGGGAAAAGTTGCACATTAACTACTAGGCAGTTGGTCTGGGCAAAACACGAATTTGAACATCTCACTATGAGGAGGTAGTTTGGGGGTAGATGTCCATCAATGAAAACTACCACTTCCACGGGTAGGCGAAAATTTGCACATCCACTGTCAGATAGTTGCACATCGACTGTTAGGCAGTTGCACACAAAAAAATTCATCAAAATATACTCATGCGAGATCTAGTTTCGAAGAGCCCGTCAGGAGGATTCCAACTGTGAAAACGGATCCGAATTCCAAGATGGTTTGAAAGATATGTCTTCAAAAAATATATTAAAAAACCCAAAATTATTACACAAAAGACAATGTGAGCAGAAGGCATGCAGACATCCATCATATGACAAGCGAAACTACTACGAAGCCGACAATCCATGCACAATCTACACACGACGGGCAATCAGACGGATGTGCTGCACTTTTACCAAGATTGGATGGCTTGATGTGAAGCATGGTGCATTGATGGTGATAAAAGTGTCGTGTGCATAGCAGTTCTCTATAACAAGAGATCACATGGGATGATTAATTAGCACTGTCTTTTTTAACGCTTTCGGTTCACACGAAAGGTAATATCTCTTTTTTTAGGATCACGTCGGGACAAAACCTTTCCAAATAAGTAGGCCACCCTGGGAGCAGCCGGCCGCTGCCTAGACGTGTCCAAAGAAAAAAACAGGTCGTGGTTGGCTGGCGATGTGCTCGTTGATCGGTCACTGATTGTGGCAGGCGATCTTATCCACCACCCAAAAATTCTAATAATGATTTAAATTTACAGCTGGATTAGCCGGCCTTTTCTTTGCTTGTGAAAAAAGAATAGCTTATATACGATTCTGCCATTTCGACGGTGAGACTTTTATTTATTTCGCTGCAGTGGTCGGTGGAATTTGTTGACATGAGCGCACAACTCCTCCATTCCGATTGAGTTATGAAGTATAAAAAACACCAACTTGAACTAGTTGGCGTCTGATTAGCAGAACCGAGCGATGGCGGATGCGGATGCTCCGGCGGCGAAGCGGCTGGCCCGCGCGGGCAGCTTCTCGGGCGTGTGGTGGAAGCTCGGCGACCCCGCGGGTGACCCGGCCGCGGTGGAACGCCGGCTGCGCGCCGTCGCCGACGAGGAGGCCGCCGTCCGTGCCCGCATTAGCAGGCGCCACGCCGGCGCCCGTGGTGTCCGGCGCGGCATCGCCGTCGCCTCCCTCGCCATCGAGGTCCGTCCGTCGTTGTGTTGCTCAATCATCTTCTCCTACCCTGGTCCTTGGTCCATTGCCGTCATCTCATCTGATCGCCCCCTGCACATTTACTCACCATTTCCGCATGCTTTTGGGCTGGCCAGGTGGTGGCGCTGGTGCATGCTTACTGGACGGCGAGGCGGCGGCGCGTGGCCGGTTGGAGCCGGAAGCTGCTGCTCCTGCTCGCGCCTCCTCTGCTCGCCGTGCCGGCCTCGGCCGCCGTCGTCTTGGCGGCGTTCGCCAGGCTCCAGAAGATGTGTAAGTTGAGATCAATCAAGCACCGTAAAGAAATTAAGATCAAACATCTCTCAGATGGTCAATCATTTTTGTTTGATTCGTCAAATATATTTTGCATATGGCAGTCGACGCGCGGGACGAGCAGCGGCTGAGGGCGCTGGTGGCGGAGCGCAAGGCCAAGATCGGGCAGTTCCGCGGCAGCCACCACAACATGCAGAAGCTCCTCGAGGTCACCACCGTACGTCCTGCTCCTCTCCTCTCCTGCATCTGCATACACACATTCATACATGAATGGATACATCAAAATCACCATCTATAGTATATGACGATGATGATGATTCAGTTTTAACTTTTAACACATCCACCACCGTTCAGTTTAACGAGCCTTGTTTCTTGTCGTCTATGCTCATTTCTTGGATGAATGCAGAAGTACGATCCAGATGCTGCTGCTTCTGCTGCTACAGCTGCCAGTTCCGACCACCAGCCGGTAGCCCCCGCCGCCGCCGCCTCCGGGAGGATCAAGCGGAGCCACTCGCGGCTGAGCTTCCACATCGGAGACGACTGACTGACTCAACCTCCATCCACCTTCTCCGCATCATCCATGGCGACGACGACATCGTCGATCATGGGTGGAACATTTGTATTCACCGTCCGCCAGTACTGTAAATCTGCAACGTGCTGCCACTAGCCTCGTGGCACTACCATCATAGTAAGGCCTGCGGATTACTAGCATAATACGTGAGGAAAAAAAAGTGTGGCTTCAGGCATATTATTTATTATATATACACATACGTGCAGACACATTGGTTTGGTTGGTTGTACCCTTGGGCTTTTGAATTGGGACACTTTCTTACGATTCAATTCGGGTTGTGTAATTGTGTTGCGACTTGCGAGCCAGCCTTTGTGGGCTGGCATGGAACATCGTCATCATGCTGCTAGCTTGGATGCATGTCTCTCTGAGATCTTGGCATTGCCAGAACGTGCCCATCATAACCATAACCACAACCACAACAGAAATGCTCGCATATAATATGAACCAGGCAATAGAGAGGCTTAGCTCATGCGGTTGTGCAGTATAGCCATCCTAGTTCGATTCCTAAAATTAACGGGTGATGCACAGGGGTTTCCCCACATCTATTGAGGATCAAGCTCGGTGCACGGTGAAACCACTCATCAAGAGAAAATCTTGGTACTAATTTACAAAAACAAAGGACAATGCTTGTCTTGGCACTCGTGCTAAAAAGATCGTGTACATCCCTAATTGGTGCAGAGGCCGGGAAGTGAAATTCTCTCCCTTTTTACCGCTTCTATCCCACTTGGTTGGTGAGGTTACCGAGGTTGGTTTGGATGATGCAAGAGCAGAGTCCATTTTTTGTGACTTTACGACGTCCTTGCGTAAACCCAAATCTCATTCCTCCAAAAAGAAATACAAACCGCCCAAGAAGGCGAAGATGTACACCCCATCCGAGTTTTCACATGAGAGGCATGTTTTGGAGGGGATGGCTATTGCGCGCGCGCGTCGCATCGGTCGTTTTCAGACCGGGTCTACTTCTCTGATTAATTATATGCTAATCATTATGGTTTTCTTTTTAGTTATTACATAAACAGCCCCCACCCCGTTGAAATCAGGGGGGCATAGAGATTATGGAAAGTTAAGCTTGGCCCCACTGATGGAATTCACCGGAGGGAGGAAAACTATGGAAGGATACCCACACATGCACGCCCCCCACATCCGACAGGGACATGTTTTGTCTCAGCGCTTTGCTTGTGGATCGCGTGTGGCAGCGAAGCGGCCGCGAAAAAGCCTTTTCCTCTTTTGGAATAGCAGAGCTTTTTCAGACTTGGCTAAACATAAACACATCAGTGATTGTGTGCTAGATCATGGCCTCAATTTTGTGGCAATTTCCGAGGCTGATAAATGTGACCTTCGTGTGCATGCCCTTGATCACCTATCAGGTGGTTTTGACTACACATGGCATAGTCTCCAGCACGTGGAAGGTCTGGAGGAATCCTACTTGGGATACAAACCACAACCATGTACTTGTTAGCTTTTTCGATCGGTGAATTTCACATTAGATTCCATCTCCGAAACAAAGATGATAATTTTACATGGAGCCTGATAGCAGTGTATGGTGCTGCCCAATATCGCATAAATATGCTTTCTTTAGGGAATTGGTAAATCTGGCTAACGATAACCCATATCCAATGCTTATTAGACGGGACTTTAATATCCCTAGGTACCAGAAAGAGAAAAATAATGGCAGCTTAATGGACCTTCCTATTCAATGCAGTCATTGATAGTTTAAATTTTCAAGAAGCCAGTATGTCAGGCCGCAAATTCACTTGGGCTAATAACTGTGTTGTGCTGACCTACGAGAAGCTCGATAGGGTACTCATGGATACTGACCGGGAGCTAAAATTCCCTATGGTAACCATACTGGCCCTTGAGCCTATCGAGGAATTATCAGATTCGAACTCCAAGAGCCCATCTACTGGCCGCCCTTTCAAATTTGAATTGGTATGGTTGCACCGGGAAAGCTTTGAGGACATAATCAAGAATGTATGGGCTCGTAGAAGATAAAGATATGCTCACGAGGGCGAAACACACCAATGGGATCTACAAAGAAAAGCAACGCCTATACACCGTTATTGAGGGCCTCGACAAAATTGCAGAGAATCACATCTTGTAGCAACAAGATATTGAATTGAAAAATCAATCCAATGAGAAAGTTGCATGTATTTTGCGAGAAGAGTAAATCAAATGTTACCAAAGATCTAAAGCCCACTTCATCTTGAAGGGAGACAATAATACATGATACTTCCAACTCGTCACCAATGGTCGGCATCGAAAGAAGTGTATTTTAAGTCTTCAACAAGATGAGGGGTGAATCGAAGGTCAGGCAGAGCTCGAAAGTTATATCACCAAATACTACTAATCTCTGTTCGGGGCGCCAGATGAAAGTAATTTCACACTTGCGAAGCCCAAATGGATGGCATTGCATACGTCACGGTAGAAGAGAACGATATCCTCATGATAGCTTTCTCTAAAGAGGAGGTGAGAGATGCGGTGTTTCAAATGGAACATAACAAAGCTCCAGGTCTGGATAGTTTCCCCGCAGAATTCTATCCAAATTTTTGGGAGGTCATCAAGATTGACCTTTTGGAATTGTCCAATTGTCTTCATGCCGGCCAACTTTATCTATTCAGGCTTAACTTTGGCAAGATCATTTTGTTGCTGAAAATTCAGCAGATCCAACAATATAGACCCATATGCCTCCTTAATGCCAGCTTAAAGATTTTCACCAAAGTGGCTATTAATAGGCTCAACGCGGTTGTTGACCGCGTGGTCCGGCCATCTCAAACGGCTTCCATGCAAGGCAAAAATATACGTGACGGAGTTGTAATCCAACATGACAAGGTCAACTGTTCATGAGATGCACCGGAAAAACATGAGTAAAGAATTTTTCAAGATTGACTTTGAAAAGGCCCATGACAAGGTCAACTGGTCTTTCTTTCAACATGTCCAAGGAGATGGTGCTATTGGGTGAGTTGTAGAAGGTGACAACTCTGTTGAGCGGCTGCACGAACCATGCGTTCCGATTGGAGACACTACGACAGTAGAGTCATCGGGGAGACGAACGGAGCCGAAGAGTATGTAGCAAGGTGCTATGTCAATATTAATTTAGGAGATACGTAAAATGCAAGAACCAACATAATAGTCCACGAAACGGGCCAGAATCGGCCTGAATAGCGAGTGTTGATGACCGACACGTAGACGCACCCCGGGGTTCGTTAATCATGGAAATCACTCTGGGACCCCAAAACGGTGAGTAATAGTCCACGAAACGGGCCAGAATCGGCCAGAACTGCGAGTGTTGATGACCGACA
>LR738711.1:963421742-963435506 GCA_902687465.1 Secale cereale
CAGTGTTCATGACCGACACGTAGACGCACCCCGGGGTTCGTTAATTGTGGAAAAATCACTCCGGGACCCCAAAACGGTGAGTAATAGTGCAGGAAACGGGCCAGAATCGGCCAGAACTACGAGTGTTGATGACCGACACGTAGACGTACCCCGGGGTTCGTTAATCGTGGAAATCAGTCCGGGACCCCAAAACGGCGAGTAATAGTACATGCAAAGAGAGGCTTAGCTCATGCGGTTATGCAGTATAGCCATCCTAGTTCGATTCCTAAAATTAACGGGTGATGCATAGAGGTTTCCCCCATCTATTGAGGATCAAGCTCGGTGCATGGTGAAACCACTCATCAAGAGAAAATCTCGGTACTCATTTACAAAAATAGAGGACAATGCTTGTCTTGGCATTCGTACTAAAAAGATCGTGTGCATCCCTAATTGCTGCAGAGGCCGGGAAGTGAAATTCTCTCCCTTTTTGACGCTTCTATCCCACTTGGTTGGTGAGGTTACCGAGGTTGGTGTGGATGATGCAAGGCTTGGGTCCATTTTTTGTGACTTCACAACGTCCTTGCGTGTCGGGGAAACTGATCCACGAACACCTATGGGACCGGCGGGCCGAGTCCCTTTCGGTTTGGCGGGGGCGGAGATCGCACGAAGAGCAGATCGAGGGGAAGCACACGAGCAGTTTACCCAGGTTCGGGCCGCACGGATGCGTAAAACCCTACTCCTGCTTTGTGGTTTGTATTGAGTTCTTGCTCGGGAGCGCTGAGAGCTACAGTACACTTCAGCAGCTAACGAGACCGAGCGTGAGAGTTCTGAATCTCTAACCCCTTTCTACGTTGCGCATGAGCCTCCTTTTATATGCTCAAGGGGTCACCGACAGATGGCAACGTAGGCAAGGGCAAAAATGGAAAAGGTGTTGTAGTTGGTACAACCACCTGTACAGTGTTCCATACCTAACCCTGACGGCAGGGGACAAGGGCATTAAATGCCCATCGCCGTCGCCCAAACAGTGCAAAAAGGGGCCGTCAGGGGCGCCACCGTTCGCCACGATGGCAACCTTGTCAGCGCCGCTTGCCACCGCGTACCCCTGGCTGCACAGCCTCCCGCCACGTGCGCCTGGAAGGGTCCCAGAGCGACACGTTGATGGGTGTGCTGGAGCGCGGGTACAGAGTGGTTGCTTGCCGCAGCCGTTGTCTTGTCGTGCCCGGGAGCTTGTCGCTCACCTGGTCTTGCCGGGACGCATGGCGTGTCGCGGCAAGTTCCTTGAGATGCCTTGGTTGGCCTTCCCGACAAGCTCCTCTTGCCGGGGTCTTGTCTCCTTGGTTTGAATACTTTGTTCTTGAATGGCTCCAAAGGAACCACAGAGGGCCTTGGCGGTCACCCGACAAGCCTTGCCGCGGGGTGCTGCGACTGCCCGTGCACAAGTTCGGGATACTAGGGTACCCCTACTCTAGTACACCGACAGGAGCCCCCGGGCCTGGGCCATACATGGTGCCGAGCGCTGTTGGGCCAGGCCCAAAACAGTGCACGGGCACGCGCGGCCTGGGTCACGCCGTATCTTACTCCGTATCCACCGCGCCCTCCCTTAACGACACGCGTTGATTGCGGCGTCGTGGGAGAGATCGTGGGCGGTTTCTTTATTCGGAAATGCGGAACGTCCGCCCTCTCCCTCCTTATAAGCAGGGGAAACAGGGGCAGTTCGTCCACCCGCCCGTTACTACTCTATCCTCGAAAACCTCCGCCGCTCCCCTTTTTCCCAAAGCTGAAAGAGAGCAGCGCTCCGCCCCCCATCGCCACCAGCACCACCAACGCCGTCGACCTCCCTCACCACTTCCGCCATGGCTCCGAAAGCCGAGAAGGGGAAGGGCGTGAAGTTGGCCGAGGCGCAGCGGCTCGCGGCGCTGCGCAAGGAGCGGGCTGTCTTCCCCCCAAGCTTGCCGCGAGGGAGCTGAGGGAGAACTATTACCTCTTCTGGTCGGGGGAGACGCGGGCACACCCGCGCACGAAGGTACTCCCAGCCGCTGCTTGTAAAATGGTTCCAAGTGGATACACGTTCTTCGCCTTGTTCTTCTACTGCGGGCTCTGCCCGCCTTTCTCTGAATTCTTCTGCGACATTATGAACACCTACGGGTTCCACCTCCGATGAGAACCTCCACCCCAGCGCCAAGCTCACCTTGTTCTTCAAAGGCGTGGCGACGGCACTCCAGCGACTCCGGGAGAGGATCCCAAAGCAGCTGGCCGACGAGTCGCGCAAGCTCTACGCGGGAGCTCTTCAAAAGGTGTTGGTGAAGGTGGCCTTCCGGAATCCAGGCCTCAACCTCACCAACGTCCTCAAGTCCCTGCCTCCGGATGCTGACCTGGAGGCGCTCAAGGCCCTTGTCGCACCCATTGTGGACAAGGTGAGTGGGATCAAGAGGGTTGAGGGCGGCCGCGTAGACTAGGCCGCCCATTTTCTTCTTTCCTTGTCGCTGCTTGTCATGTTATGAAAACAATCTGTTAGAGCTGCGACAAGCTATCTTGTAATATAACTCTATTTTGGGTAGTGATTGCAACGTTATTTCCTTTACTGGATTCCTTCCTTTGTATGTTTTTGCCCTACGCTTTCAGGGAACTTGCCGGCGTAGGCACCTTAGCCGCGGGCGCTGAGTGCGGAACGTCAGCAGCCTGCTGGCGGTGCCGTTACCGACAAGAAACCTTGTCGCAACTAGTCGCAGCTCACCTAAGTTGTTGAGCGAACTCGAAACAAAGTTGTTGAGCGGACTCGAAACAAAGCTGTTGAGCGAGCTCGAAACAAAGTTAAGGGCGCAACTAGCTACGAGTTGGTTCCTCCGCGCACAGGTTTTCCATACAAAGCACGGTCGTTCAAGGAAGATAACTTGAAAATTTAAAAATCTGATTGCTCAAACTTTGGCAACTTAGCTTTTCTATTGTTTGCTTCCCGGCAAGGCGAAAACTTCTTTGAACGACGCCTGGTTCATACCATTATCTTCTCCTTCCCCCCGGCAAACTTGTGGGCGAGGGAACCTTCTTCTTCTTAAGAAAAAGAAAGAAGAGAAAACAAAGATATGGAGCCTTACGGCTCGTTATTGCTTACTTGGGGTAAGTGCTGCACAAAGTGTCAGATAACACATGCAAAAATATAAAGCATGAAATAGACAAGATGTGCGGAGCACATGAGCTTTACTGATGCACGGGGTCTGCGCCCGGCTTTGTACAAAGGATTACATGCAACAGCGGCAAGACTTGTACAAAAGGTGGTTGCAGGAACGGGTTCCGGCAACCGTGCCTTACGGGTAAAACTTACGAAGATGCTCAATGTTCCAGGAGTTGCTCACCGGAAAGCCATCTTCGGTCTCAAGGCGGACAGCGCTGGGCCTAGTGACTCGTTTCACCCAATAAGGGCCTTCCCACTTCGGCGTCAACTTGTTGGAATTCTTGGCGGACTGAACGCGCCGAAGAACAAGGTCGCCTTCCTCGAGACTTCTGGCGTTAACTTTGCGGCTATGGTAGCGGCGCAAAGCTTGCTGGTAGCGAGCAGCTCGCACAGCAGCCTGAAGACGGTCTTCCTCAAGGAGCTGCGCGTCATCTTGTCGCAGCTACTCTTGCTCGAGCTCATCATAAGCGAGCACTCGAGGTGACCCGTATACGAGTTCCGTGGGGAGAACTGCCTCTGCTCCATAGACTAGAGCGAAAGGTGTCTGCCCGGTGGCTCGATTTGGCGTCGTCCTGATCGACCAAAGAACCACCGGCAGCTCCTCGATCCAGTTTCTTCCGCACTTGTGCAGCCTGTCGAAAGTCCTGGTCTTGAGTCCACGCAGCACTTCAACATTTGCCCTCTCCGCTTGACCGTTGCTTCTCAGGTGAGCAACAGAAGCGAAGCAGACCTTGACGCCAAGATCTTGAACGTACTGCATGAAGGTGCGGCTCGTGAATTGCGTACCGTTGTCGGTGATGATCCTGTTAGGGATCCCGAAGCGGCAAACAATCGACCTGAAGAACTTGACTGCTGACTGTGCGGTCACCTTTCTCACTGCTTCCACTTCCGGCCACTTTGTGAACTTGTCGATTGCAACATACAAGTACTCAAAGCCCCCGACTGCGCGGGGAAAGGGGCCGAGGATGTCGAGCCCCCAGACCGAAAATGGTCAGGATAAAGGGATCGTCTGGAGAGCTTGAGCTGGCTGGTGTATCTGCTTGGAATGGAACTGGCACGCTTCACACTTGGTTACTTGTGCAGTTGCATCCTGGAGGGCTGTCGACCAAAAGAAACCTTGCCGGAATGCTTTGCCGGCAAGTGCTCTTGCGCCAATGTGGTGACCACATATGCCTCCATGTATCTCTGCCAACAGCTTTTGTCCGTCTTCCCGGGGAATACACTTCAATTTCACACCGTTGAGTCTTCTTCTGTACAGTGTGTTGTATGCATAGTGAGAGGCTGCCATGAACTTGGCGAGTGCTGGACGGCCGAGTATCCCATTGTAAGGCAATAGAAAATCGGCAACGTAAAAAATGACCCTCTCAGTCCTGAAGTTCAACTCGCTGCCAAATGTTACCGGCAACGTGACCTTCCCCTTCGGCTTGCTCCTTCCCGGGTTGATTCCTTGGAACGTGCCGGTCTCTTCGAGCTCGCTGTCAGGGATCTGGAGTTTCTGGAGTACAGCGGAGGAGATCAGGTTTAAGCCGGCCCCGCCATCAACTAGCATCCTGGTGACCTTGAGGTTGCGGATAGTTGGTGAAACCAACATCGGCAAGCACCCGACCGCAGTTGTGCGATCAGGGTGGTCCTCAATATCAAAGATGATAGGCGTGCTGGACCATTTCAGAAGCTTGCGCGATTCGACAGGTGGTTCTGCCGCATTGACTTCCCGCACCCACTGCTTGAGTTGGCGGTGTGAAGTATGCAGAGAAGCACCGCCGTCAACGCACAAGACCTCTGTGGCTTTCTGGAACTCCTGCTCACTGTTCTCAACATCATCCATGTCTTCATCGTCGTCGTCGTCTTCATCCTTGTCGCGGCCGCGGGGAGGTCTGTCTCCTTGCCGCTGCTTGGCCTTGCCGCGGCGTCCTCCCCGGCCGGGGCGCTTCTGGCCGGATCCTCCACCACCTCCTTGGGCCTTCTCCTTGTCGCGTCGCTCGTACTCAGCCTTCTACTGCTCGACGAGCTGCTCGACCCTCTTGCAGTTCTGGAGGTCATGACCCTTGGTGCGGTGGATCTTGCAGTACTGCTTGTCGGTGCCGTCCTGCTTGTCGGCGACTGCCACAGCCTGGCAGTTGGTGCATGCGGCAGTCTCCTTGCCGGAGCTACCAACTTGGGCTTTCTTGGCGCCACATTCGTTGCCGGACTGCTCAACGACTAGCACCTCTTTGCTTTTCTTCTTCCTGTTGTTCCGCCGCCGGTTTTTCTTTGCCGGGGCAGCATCCTCACTGTCAGATCCTCCTGCTCCTGTATCCTCTCCGGGGAGTTTCCTCCCCTCCTCAGCACGTGCACACTTGTCGGCCAGGGCATACAGCTCGCTGACGTCCCTGATCTTGCACATCGCCATCTCCTCTCGCATCCTGCGGTTACGCCCGTTCTGATGGAACACGCTGATGACCGCGGCAGGGTGGACGTCTGGGATGTTGTGCTGTACGCGGCTGAATCTCTGGATATACTTGCGCAGGGGCTCTCCTTCCTTCTGGGCG
Source organism: Secale cereale (assembly GCA_902687465.1). Taxonomy (NCBI): domain Eukaryota; kingdom Viridiplantae; phylum Streptophyta; class Magnoliopsida; order Poales; family Poaceae; genus Secale; species Secale cereale. The sequence goes on from LR738711.1 coordinate 963,427,419, forward strand.
AGCAGATGAAGGTCACTCTCTTGGCCATGAGGTTTGTGGCCGCCTGTAAAGGCGCCAACAAACTGATGGCACAGGTCAGCCCAGGAGGATATGGAGTTGTCCGGCAAGTGCATGAGCCAGGACCTGACGTTGGACTTGAGTACCAGCGGGAAGTAGTTGGCAAGGATCTTGTCGTCCCGCCCCCCAGTAGCTTGCACCGCAATGGTGTAGATGCTGAGGAACTCCGACGGATGCGTCTTGCCGTCATACTTCTCTGGTACGTCTGGCTTGAAATTCTTCATGCTGGGCCACTGGACTTGCCGCAGCTCACGAGTAAACGCAGGGCAACCTACCGCGTACGGCAAGTCGCCTGGTTCCCCTGGCGCATGCATGTCGACAGAGGGCCCAACGCGCTGGTCGGATTGACGCCGCACTTCTCTTCGGCGCTCGATGCAAGTACGAGCGTCTTCTTGCTATCGTTCGTGAAGAACTTGGCACTGATCGCGACGAGCTCGTGGATCCGATGACGCAGTGGAGTCGCTGGCGAGGTGGATCCGACGAGTCGGCGATCTTGGCCTTCGGGGCGGAGAGTGCACGGTGGTTGCACCCCCACCGGTCTTGTCGCCATAGGCCCGTGCCTGGCTGACTTGCCGCGGCCGCGATGTGCTTGGCTGCCGTGGAGTGTCGCCGTTGGCGAAGGCGATGAGACTCTGAATGGTGGCCCTCCAGTCGTCGATCTTGTCTGTCGCTGGAGGGTAGTCTAGGAGCAGTTGAGCTCGTGCCAAAGCTTCTGCTGGAGTGGCGGGTAGCGGTGGCGAACGGTGCGAGGAGCGGGATATGCTCGGACTTCTAACTATGTTAGAAGGAGCAGTATCCCGTCCAGGCGACCGTGCCGTGCTCGTGCCGGCATGTTGGTGTGCATGCTGGTCTTGAGCATTCCGAGATCCACCAGCTCGATCTTGATCCAGCAAACGTATGGTACCGTGAGTACCATGATGCTGCCGGTCCCGCGCCTCCTGAGATGGGCGCGGTGCATGCACGGACGCCGAGGTCTTGGAGTGCGCCCGGTCGTCGTGGGAGCCGGCTACGCCGCCGATGGACAGCGCAGCCTTGTCCTTGGACCTGGCAGCACCGTGAGCTCCCTCATCGGCGCCCGTTCTTCCGCCGGCGTCTACCCCACCAGCCGTTGGCTCCGGCGGTGGTGGGATTGACGCGGACGGAGCAGCTGCCTCCGAAGCCTTCTTCTTCGGCGGCATGTTGATGAAGATGATGAAGATCTAGCTCGTGCGAACGCCGGATCAGGTTCACACAATGTCGACGCACCCCTACCTGGCGCGCCAAAGATGTCGGGGAAACTAATCCACGAACACCTATGGGACCGGCGGGCCGAGTCCCTTTCGGTTTGGCGGGGGCGGAGATCGCACGAAGAGCAGATCGAGGCGAAGCACACGAGCAGTTTACCCAGGTTCGGGCCGCACGGATCCGTAAAACCCTAGTCCTGCTTTGTGGTTTGTATTGAGTTCTTGCTCGGGAGCGCTGAGAGCTACAGTACACTTCAGCAGCTAACGAGACCGAGCGTGAGAGTTCTGAATCTCTAACCCCTTTCTACGTTGCGCATGGGCCTCCTTTTACATGCTCAAGGGGTCACCGACAGATGGCAACGTAGGCAAGGGCAAAAATGGAAAATGTGTTGTAGTTGGTACAACCACCTGTACAGTGTTCCATACCTAACCCTGACGGCAGGGGACAAGGGCATTAAATGCCCAACGCCGTCGCCCAAATAGTGCAAAAAAGGGCCGTCAGGGGCGCCACTGTTCGCCACGATGGCAACCTTGTCAGCGCCGCTTGCCACCACGTACCCCTGGCTGCACAGCCTCCCGCCACGTGCGCCTGGAAGGGTCCCAGAGCGACACGTTGGTGGGTGTGCTAGAGCGCGGGTACAGAGTGGTTGCTTGCCGCGGCAAGCGCCTTGCCGCGGCCGTTGTCTTGTCGCGCCTGGGAGCTTGTCGCTCACCGGGTCTTGCCGGGACACGTGGCGTGTCGCGGCAAGTTCCTTGAGATGCCTTGGTTGGCCTTCCCGGCAAGCTCCTCTTGCCGGGGTCTTGTCTCCTTGGTTTGAATACTTTGTTCTTGAATGGCTCCAAAGGAACCACAGAGGGCCTTGGCGGTCACCCGGCAAGCCTTGCCGCGGGGTGCTACGACTGCCCGTGCACAAGTTCGGAATACTAGGGTACCCCTACTCTAGTACACCGACATTGCGTAAATCCAAATCTCATTCCTCCAAAAAGAAATAGAAACCGCCCAAGAAGGCGAAGATGTACACCTCCATCCGAGTTTCCACATGAGAGACATGTTTTGGAATAGCAGAGCTCTTTCAGACATGGCTAAACATAAACGCGTCAGTGATTTTGTGCGAGATCATGGGCTCGATTTTGCGGAAATTTCCGAGGCCGATAAATGTGACCTTCGTGTGCATCTCCTTGATCACCTATCAGGTGGTTTTGACTACACATGGCATAATCTACCAGCACGTGGAAGGTCCGAAGGAATCCTACTTGGGATACAGACCACAACCGTGGACTTGTTAGCCTTTTCGACTGGTGAATTTCACATCAGATTCCATCTCCGAAAGAAAGATGACAATTTTACATGGAGCCTGATAGCAGTGTATGGTGCTGCCCAATATCGCATAAATATGCTTTCCTTAGGAAATTGGTAAATCTGGCTAACGATAACCCATATCCAATGCTTATCAGACGGGACTTTAATATCCTTAGGTACCAGGAAGAGAAAAATAATGGCCGCTTTCATACACAGTGGACTTTCCTATTCAATGCAGTCATTGACAGTTTGAATTTTCAAGAAGCCAATATGCCAGGCCGCAAATTCACTTGGGCTAATAACTGTGTTGTGCTAACCTACGAGAAGCTCGATAGGGTACTCATGGATACTGACAGGGATCTAAAATTCCCTATGGTAACCATACCGGCCTTAGAGCGTATCGAGGAATTATCAGATCATGCGCCTATCATTCTTGATTCTAACTCCATGAGCCCATCTACTGGCCGCCCTTTCAAATTTGAATTGGGATGGTTACAGCGGGAAGGCTTTGAGGACATAATCAAGAATGTATGGGCTCGTAGAAGATAAAGATATCCTCACGACACCTTTCTCTGAAGAGGCCCACCGTTGGTCATACACCTATTCAAAGATGAAACTTTAAAATAAGGGCCACAAGGCAACACCTCTCTGGAAGGGCGAAACACACCAATGGGATCTACAAAGAAAAGCAACGCCTATCCACTGTTATTAATGACCTTGACAAAATCGCAGAGACTCGCATCTTGTCGCAACAAGATATTGAATTGAAAAATCAATCCAATGAGAAAGTTGCATGTAGTTTGCGAAAAGAGGAAATCAAATGTTACCAAAGATCTAAAGCCCACTTCATCTTGAAGGGAGACAATAATACATGATACTTCCAACTCGTCACCAATGGTCGGCATCGGAAGAAGTGTATTTTAAGTCTTCAACAAGATGAGGGGCGGATCGAAGGTCAGGTAGAGCTCGAAAGTTATATCACCAAATAGTACTAATATATGTCCGGGGCGTCAGATGAAACTAATTTCACACTTGACGAAGCCCAAATAGATGGCATTGCATAAGTCACGGTAGAAGAGAACGATATCCTCATGACAGCTTTATCTGAAGAGGAGGTGAGAGATGCGGTGTTCCAAATGGAACATAACAAAGCTCCAGGTCCAGATGGTTTCCCCGCACAATTCTATCCAATTTTTTGGGAGGTCATCAAGATAGACCTTTTGGAATTGTCCAATTGTGTTCATGCCCGCCAACTTGATCTATTCATGCTTAACTTTGGCGAGATCATTTTGTTGCCGAAAATTAAGGAGGCTGAGTGGATCCAACAATATAGACCCATATGCCTCCTTAATGCCAGCTTCAAGATTTTCACCAAAGTGGCTATTAATAGGCTCAACACGGTTGTTGACCATGTGGTCCGGCCATCTCAAACGGCTTCCATGCAAGGCAAAAATATACGTGACGGAGTTGTAATCCAACATGAGACTGTTCACTAGATGCACCAGAAAAACATGAGTGAAGTAGTTTTCAAGATTGACTTTGAAAAGGCCCATGACAAGGTCAACTGGTCTTTCCTTCAACGGGCTCTGAGAATGAAATGATTCTCTGAAAAATGACACCGCGCGCCCTGCCTTGGGAAGCAGTTAACGGAGTCAGAGAACTTGACACGACATAGTGGCGACGGGTCGAAGTGCTTTCGGGAGACATGTGATTTGATATATATCAAAGTATATCAATTGAACATGTATAAATGGCATCATCATAGTTGTCTTTCAAAACAATTTTATTTCATATGTCTATAGTGATACTAATTTTATAGACATACAATATGTGAAAATGATAGTTAAAGTTGTGCAAACGAAGATCGAAAAAGTCAATTGACGCCTTGTATTTTAGGAAGGAGGGAGTAAAACAAAGACAACATGGAGAGAAAGCAAAAAGGAGATTAGTTGGTCAGTAGTTGGTGGCGATACACAAATACAGTAGTACATTAATTTATATGTAATTAGCGTATAGTGATGAGGGATTCATGGATGATAAATATTATTCACATGTCAAAGGAGATGGTGATATTGGGTGAGTTGTAGAAGGTGACAGCTCTGTTGAGCGGCTGCACGAACCAGGCGTTCCGATTGGAGACACTACGACAGTAGAGTCATCGGGGAGACGAACGGAGCCGAAGAGTATATAGCAAGATGCTATGTCAATATTAATTTAGGAGATACGTAAAATGCAAGAACCAATATAATTAACCACCATTTACCCAAGATTGATTATGCCTCAATTGAGTAATAAAGACTGAGAAACGGTCCTTCAGTGAATACAACATACAGAAATGTCTCGCGTTGATTTTGTTGTAAAAATATATCATGGTATCAAGACCAGTATATATTGTAAAGAAAAAAAAAGATGAAGATAAATCAACATTAATGTATTATTTAGTAGAAAATATATGCTGGAAACTACATGAGCACCATCAATCGATGATATGATTACGAATCGATTGACAAACAGTTAATGCAAATTGATTGAGAAATATCCAGTTAATAAATAAAAATATAAAGATATCTTTGACATTGATTTTGACATAACAAGATATCATAATATCAATACCAACATATATGTAGGTATAGTGTAGGGAGAATACACATGGAAGATATGATTGCAGATCGATTTAGAAGCAATTATTTCAAATCAAATGAGAAATATTCACTTAATAAATACAAAAAATATAAAGATACGCGTATCACTGATTTTGATGTGACAAGATATCATGATATCAATACCAATATATAGTGTAAGGAGTACACACATGCAAGATATATCAACACTAATTTAATAAATTAATGCAAGAAAATATATGACGAAAAACATCAGAATATGATTATGCTTCTATATAAACACCGACAAACTAGAGGAGCTCTTGGCAACGAAGGAGCACGCAAGAACCATGCAAGGAATAAGGCAAAACACAAGTCACGCGCCTCTTCTCTTCATGGTATCTATCAACCAGAGCAACACAAGGAGGACCATGGCTATGGCTTTCCTGGTCCTTATAATGCTGTCTGGTTGTACACTGCCATCTTGTCATGCACGTGGTAAGCAGATACATGCATCAACCAATAGCCAAAATAGCAAACCTACTTGAGATCTTATTCATCTGGATTACATTCGCAGTTGTTGTTCCGTATTGCATGGATGTGCCCCGAGGATGCGCTATCGCTGATTGCGTGGACGAATGCAACAGGATAGAGGGACATGTGCGTGCCGTATTTTGCAACGACGTTGGCCAGTGCTGTTGCTACACTCTATAGCATGGCCGGAGTACATAGCCGCTTTGGTTACTTGTACGATGTAGTCCAGATGAATAAGCTCATTGCATGTAGTGCGCCCGACTATGAGTCGCAAACATAATAAGATGTTCCTTGAGAATGTCATTAGTGCAGTGGCATCTGCTGCGGACTTCATTTGTTTCACGCCCAAACTTTTCGTTCCTACCGTGTAGTTTTAGAGTCTGAAGAACCACCATTACTCTTAAGTAACTTATGGTGATGGTTACAGAATGCATGGATTGACCCTATAGTAAGTGAACTAATCCTAGCGCTGGCCTGCCTGTCGAGCTGCGGCAGCAGAGCAGTGATTCTACTCTACCACGAGCCCATTAATCTAGTCCAGTGTTTCTTCATGCCTGCAGCCTAAATCCGGGGCGAGCCTCTTCCTCACTCCCTGTTGCCGGCCTACCACTTAGGTCCACGCACATCCACGAACGTACTGAGTCCACATTGCCGTAGAACCATGAAGCCCCTACGAACCATCTCGCCATGCTTTCTTCTCTACCACTTCGCCCCGCCGGCCGCCGCTCACAGACGCTCGCGGTACCACAAGCAAGAAAGGGACCACATATACAGTAGGAGTAGGACCAAGCTAAAGATAAGGTAGGAGAGCGCCTGTGGGTATTTGTATATGATTCACACCTTTCTACTTCCCTAGCTCATAGCATCTATAACCCGACCCCCATACGCACCCCAAATGCACGGACGGGATGCACTGTCACTATTCAGATGAAAAAATGCTACCCAACCGGACGCCCCATATCCGGCTCAAACACCCGGAGTTACAAGTCCCCATATCTAGGGATCACAATTCGTCAACGAAAATTGACCAAGAAAGAATGAAAGTGCATTGAAAATCGATTTGAGAAAAAGCTTATGTCTAGGGGCGGAGCCAGGATTTTGACATAGGGGGGCAAGACGACGGTAAAGCAAAAAAAAAGTTGCCTCACAAACTACCTAATATTTTTATGGGAAACACTTACCATCAACCGGTGGATAACATGGCCGCGTCCATCACCTTCCCTGCGTAACACGCGTCCCGCATATCATCCTTCAATAAACTCGCTTCTGCAACATGAGCTATGCTTCCGAAACATATGCGGGTCTACATTTTACAACAAACTTCTTTTGCGAATTTTTCTGCAACAAGTTCTCAGTTGCAAAAAATACAAAAAAACCGTTGTTGCAAAAAAATCGCAACAAGACCTGTGTTGCAGAAATAATTCCGCAACAAGACCCGTGTTGCAGTATGGAGGCACGTTCGGCCGTGTGACGTGGAAAATCCGACGGCTCGCGGCCCGGCTGATCTTTTAAAATGATCAGCCGGCGGACGCGTAGCGCGCCCCTATTTTTATATCCAAATATCATTCACATTTTATTTTGCCTAGATACACACAGTATTATTTTATTTTTCAGCTGGAGCGTGTCTAGCTATAGATAATGTAGGTCAATAATTCCACATGCGAAGTTGATATTCAAGCTACTCCGAAATATGACATGCCATGCCTTGCTACAAAACATTGTCGCATGAAAAATTATGATATACAGAAATGTACAATTATTGTATACAGGTCTGAATGAAAAATCCCCACTAGTATTGTGAGTTTTTTTGTATTACAAAAAAAAAAGATCAATGTTGTCAAAATACATACCCAAAGAATCAAATATAGCCCCTCGTCGTATACCCTCTGCCGCCAGGTCGAAGAAGATTGGCTGGTCGTGGTTGCTAGATGGGTGATAACCATTAGCGATGCAGCGATGCTCAACGAAGCATTGATTGGTCTGAGCTTTCAAAAGATTGTGGTGCATATGCCTAGCGTTGCAACGCATCACAAATCACACAACCAAGATAATTGAAATATGATGTATAACAATGAACCGAGAGGGATTAGTAAATGGTATTTTAACCTTGGTCAATTCATTGGTTACAAACTTAAGAATTGATGAGAGGATCAAGCTGGGTCGCCTTATAATCGGATCTTGGGCAGAGATAGTAGAAGCAGGTAGACGGCACCGTCCACGGGCACAGGACGGCAACGGCGTATCACTAATCCACCCACGCGCTAATGAGATCTTAGCGGAGGCCAACCGCCGAATCAGGCCTTGCAAACAAACGACTTATTCGTGGGCTTTCGCATGGGCATGTTTTTCTTCCGTTTTTCAGAGTTCGCGTCAA
>LR738711.1:963435573-963496676 GCA_902687465.1 Secale cereale
AACTACTTCTGTATGTGAAACATATCGTTAATTAACAAGCATATACTCAATGATTACTCGAGTGATAGGGGGCCAGGCCCTGCTCACCCCCCTTGTCTCCGCCACTTCTTATGTTTTATACGGGTCAACTCATTCTCATTAATTTGGTGTCTACGAGCATGCCGATGTTCCTGTTTTATCATTCTTTGAGTTAACCGTAGGGGTACGAAAAAGGTTGAATTTTCATCGATTGCGATTTTTTTTGGCAAAGCGATGAGATTAAAACTAAATGCAGACTTGATAAGTGGGACATACTTTGTAGACCGAAAGATCAAGGGGCGTATGGTATTGGGAATCCTGAAGAAAAGAACAAGTGCCTACTTAGCAAATGGTTATATCGGCTTTTCGTAGAGGAGGATGGGGTGTTAACATAGTTATTGCGCAATAAATATCTGCATTCCAAAACTTTAGCACAAGCTAAAGTGCAGCCGAATGATTCTCCCTTTTGGCAGGGCCAGGCCCATAGTTGTGCCGAATGTGCAGCCCGCACATGGCCCATAATTTTGGCGGGGCCCAAGTTTTTTATGCAGGCCTAGTATTTCAAAAAAAAAAAAACCAGATCAAGGCCGCACCTGGGTTGCTGGGGCTAACTCGATCGTAACTACTCAGGCCCGAGGCCATCGAGCGCTGGTGCCTTCAAAACTCAGGATGTTTGTGTGGAGGTTAGCTAGGCAATCTATGTCAACTGGCGAGCTGATTAAACACCGTCATATGTCGACGGAGGACACAGGTAACCTGTGCGGGGCAAGGGACACATGGAGGCACGCTCTCCTTACCTGCCCGATGTCCAGCAGTGTTTGGGCGCGGGCTCCGGAGCAGCTTGTACAACAGCTGGTTGACCGACATGAGGAGAGCTCGAAGGACCGGCCTTTTGCACTACATGAGATACTAAGCAAAGATGAGTTTGTACGGCTACTTGTCACTTCATGGGCAATCTGCGGAGCGAGAAATAAATCAATACATGCGGATATTTTCCAATCACCATTGTCAATCCACGGCTTCATCACACGATACTTGAGTGAACTACAAGTGGTGAATACAGTGTTGCCGAAGCCGGTGGTAACCAGGGCCCCAAGACCTATAGTTTGGCTGCCGCCGGTTGCGAACAGTGCGAAAGTGAATGTTGATGCGGCTGTACCTCCGCATAGAAGATATGGCGCGGTGGGGGCAATAAGCAGAGATGCAGATGGGGTGTTCTTGGGAGCCTCGGCGCTAGTCTTCAGATATATTGCCGAACCACAAACTCTTGAAGCCTTGGCTATAAGAGAAGCTCTTTCCCTATCAGATGATCTATATCTACGGAGTATCCATGCGGCTTTGGACTGCAAAGTAGTGGTGGAAGATATTCGGAAGGAAAATGCCTCTCATTACGGAGCAATCATACATGAAATAATAGATCACTCTTCGACTTTTGATTTTTGTAAATTTGGTCATGAATTTAAGAGCTCAAATTTTGAGGCTCACAATTTAGCGAAGCATGCACTTCTCTAGGGGTTGGGCGTCATGTTTGGTTAGGCCATCCCGGAGACCTACCATCCGTCCCTGTAAACATTCTGACGATTTAATAAAAACTTCGCGAGATTGTCAAAAAAAGAAAACTACTCGAACCGTAAGATGAAAAAAACTACTCGATCGTAAGATGGAAAGTGGAAATGGGATCGAGCGTAATAAAAAAGGGATTGCCAGATCAGGAATCAGGATCGTCTCAATCGCGAAACCGTAACGGCAGTCTGCAGTTGCGTCGACGACCCTGCTGGAAACAGGATCGGGGGATCGTCTCGTTGCTTTCGCGTCATCAGATCGATTGGATTCAGGCCGCTGCCGTTGTTGCCCTCCTGTTCTTGGCTTCCTCTCTTAAATTTCATACTCGTCGCCTCGTTGCCTCCATCCATGATCGACTCCAGCCTACAGGTGTTTAGCTAGTCCTTCTTTTCAATTAACTTCGGTTCCTACTCCTAATTTCTTATTTCCTAATTAACTTTTGACATGGATTGTTACTTTGTGTCTTCGTTAAGATCACACTCATAGTGTAGTAGTTCAACCGAACATGACCCAAAACTAGGCGAGTTAGACGGCTCGTCTACTTTTGCTAAACATTGACGCATGATCTTCAATTGATATAGGCTACGGTATAACTTCAATTGTATTTTATTCATCCTGAGGCTGCCCTTATGAAGGATAAACAATCTGATATTGATCCCAATGATCTGTTTGTTGAGTTGAAGTTTCTTCAAAATTTCATGCATTGTATCGGCAGATAGAAGTTTTTCTAAATTGAAGCTATTGAAGTCCTATATGCAGACAATTATGACACAACAAAGACTCAACGATTTGGCCACAATAGCACTTGAGAGTGAAGTGTCGAAGAAGATTGATTACGAGGATATCATTGCATATTTCATTCCAAACAATACTAAAAGAATGATGTTGTTTAGATAAATAGCAACTGAAAGTTGAATAGGTATGGTTTTTATATGTCCAATTGCTCGTTAGTTGAATAGCATTATAATTGCTCGTTAGTTCATTTTTTTTAGTGGGATAGGACCCCATTTTTTAGTTTCGCACAGGGCTCCGGATTTTGCCCGCCCGACCTTGCCTTTTGGACGGGGTTGATGAGGACAAATGTCGATTGTTTAAACATGACTAAATTTATTGTTGGGATGGAGATACTACTAGATTCTGGAAGTGCTTGGCCATGGGAGATGCCTCTAGCCTTGCAGTATGCAACACTTTATAATATTATAGAGTGTAAATACGGCTTATGAGTACAATAGTAGGTTATGTTTCATTAAACATTCTGTTTAGGAAGGTACTAGTGGGGGGCGATGGGATACATGGCTACATTTAGTGCTTAGGTTGATTGAGGCCAACCTATCTAATGTGCCATATACATTCTGATGGACTTCGGTTTCAGGCGTATTCTCAGTCAACTTTATGTATGTCGACTTGATTAATATTGGATCAATCCCAAGGTCGATTCATATTTGGAAATAAAGGTACCTTTAAAAATCAAGGTTTCTATGTGGTTTGTGCACAAGGGAGTGGATTTTTACGAAGGACTACTTGGCGAAACATATATGAGAAGGTAGTAAACAATGTTGTTTTTGTGGTTAGGAGGAAATGATTCAACATCTTTTTCTGGAAAGTCCACTAGTCAGGTTATTGTGCGGATGTCAGGAAGCTTATGGCCTTTGGGTTCAACCGATGGGCGATGGTAGCACGAGCTACATTCAACCGGTTTGGATGACGATCTAATAATAGGCTAGGTGTTTATACACCGTGACCTATTTTTGCCGGTTGTAGCATTATGTTTTGTGATTTGTTTTTGCTTATGTAGCTGAGAAGAAACTCATACTTGTTGCTATATTATTTAAATAAAATGGTTGTGTACATCGCTTGATGCAGAGGCCATGGATAATCCTCATTTTCAAAAAATTAAGTAAGACAATGACAACATGGAGAGAAATCGAAAAGGAGATTAGTTGCTCAATACGTTGGCGGCGATACACGAGTACAATACTACATTGATTTCAATGTAATTAGCGTATGATAACGAGGGATCCATGGATGATAAATCTGATCACATGACGAAGAAGATGGTGCTATTGGGTGGGTTGTAGATGGTGACAACCCCATTGAGCGGCTACACAAACCAGGCATTCGGATTGAAGACACTGCGGCAAGAGAGTCATCAGGAAGCGATGAGCATAGCCGAAGAGTATATAGCAAGATGCTATGCGAACATAAATTTAAGAGATATGCAAAGCACAAGGCCTCGATTGAGAAAAACGACTGAGATGTGGTCCCTCAATGAATATAAATACAAATATTTCTCGCATTGATTTTGATGTAAAAAGTATATCATGGTATTAATACTAGTATATGTGTAAAGAGAAAAAAGATGCAAGATATATCAACATAAATGCTGTATTTATTAAAAAGATATGCATGAAACTATATGAGCTCCGTAAATGGAAGATATGATTGCGGATTGATTGACAAACAATTATTTCAAATAGATTGAGAAATATTCACTTAACAAATACAAAATACTATAAAGATATGGGTGACATTGGTTTTGACGTATCAAGATATCATGATATCATATCAACACTAATTTATTAAATTCATGCAAGAAAGCATATGAGAACTCTATATAAACACCAACAAACCAAAGGAACTATTGGCAGGGAAGGAGCACACGAGAAAGAAGAACAAACACAATAGTCACGCGCCTCTTCTCCTCATGGCCCTCGTCAACCCGAACAACAAGAGGATGACCATGGCTATTGCTGTCCTGGTCCTTGTAATGGTGTCTGCTTGTACCTTACCGTCCTGCCATGCAGCGCATACGTATGATCTTCCTCCATCTCCTCCAGGTGGTACCCGATATTGCTCCTTTTTGATAGGAGGTCAATGCAATTATTCCGATTGCAACGATATGTGCAGCAGGCTGGGGCGGGGACGTCAGCATTCCACGTATTGCACCAGCCCTGGCCAGTGCTGTTGTTGGTTTACATAGTTTGACCGGACACAACCGTTTTGGTTACTTGTGCGATGTAATCCTCCGGATCAATAAGCTTCTTGCTTCTAGTGTGCGGCGTTGATTTATTCAATCAGGGGATGACGTTGTTTTTCTTTCCTTCTTGTTGTTGAACTTTGAACCTGAGACCTCTCTTGTGGATGGATGTTGGTGTGGTTGCTTTATACTCCCTCCGTCCCAAAATATAAGAACGTTTTTGACACTACACTAGTGTAAAAAACGTTCTTATATTTTGGGACGGAGGAAGTAATATAAAGCGGGGGAAAACCCTTTTTCGTCAGTGTGCGATGTTGATCTAATTAATTAATGAAGACTGAATATCATGCTCCTTAAAAAATGTGATCAGTGGCATCTGCTGCTGCTGACTTTCTTGCTTGTATACCTGATTCTTCTTCTCTACCCTATGGTTCAAGAGTCTGAACCATCATTACTCTTAAGTAAGTAATCCTACCGCTGGTTTGCCTTGCGATCTGCAGCAGCAAAGCAGTGGTTTCTACTGTACTACTAGCCCATTAGTCCAGTCCAGTGTTTCCTTGTCGGAAAGCTAAGAAGTAATGGTGGCGCCATCCACGCACACGCACGGACGTACCGACAGACACCATTGTGGAAGAAGCGTGAAGCCCCTGCGATCTCGCCATGCCTCCTCCTGCTCTACCACCTCGCCCCACACCGCCCGTCACCCGCCGGCTCCTGTAACAAAAATGACTTGATGGATGATTCTTACCTTTCTACTTCCCTAGCTAAGTAGCGATTGCGTGATGATAGTGGAGCTCAAAGCTAGCGACCTACAAACCCAGTTATTGATCAAATCCTTGCTGGATAGAGACCGAGACAAATAAGCCTAGCCATGGCAAGATGTCTTAACAAATGGAGTTTAAATGGGCTGCAGATACTGCGGTCCATGGTGCACACACTATTTTTTAAAGATATTTTAAAACATGAGTTATAAATTTCAAATATTTATGTGGTAATAATGTTATACATAGAGACGATGATTAGTAAATAAAAAAAATATAAACCTATGTATTATTTAATTTTTTTTGTAGGTAACAAAAAGATTTAAGATATTTATAAAATGTAAGTAATAAATTTGGGTACAAATTTTGGTGTGTAAAAAATATTACACATACAGACGATGGTTAGTAAATGAAAAACATTTCAATTTAAAGCTTGAGCTATACAAATGTGCATGTAATTAAATTACTGAAATGCTTTTATAAATAAAATAATATTTTTGAAGTGTAGTTTTGAAATTATTAGTAGTATTTAAATTATACATACATTTTTTGTAATTCATAAATATCATTTTAATTACATGAAATATTTGTAAAATAGTACATGAACTATTTCAAAAGTAGGTTATTTGTTTGTATGTTCCACTATTTAAATTTAAAGTATGAATATTTTAAATTATATAAATGTTGGGCTATACAAATGTGCGTGTAATTATTGAAATGCTTTTATAATTAAAATAATACTATTGATTTGTAAATTTTTATTTTTTTATAATTCATAAAAATATTTTAAATAGATGAATATTTTTGAAATAATACATGATTTTTAAAAGTAATTTATTTTGTTTGTATGTACAATATGTGTAACACGTGAATATTTCAGCGTTTTATTACTGAGATTATACTCTGGGTGATGGGCGGCTGGTGGATATGTTTAAATTCTGTTTATTCCTTAGTTTGGCTAATGTTGAACATCGTGTTGAAGAGCCTTTTGTCCGTTAATAAAACATAAGTTATTCTTGGTCGACTCTTGGTCGACTGTTAGTGTGTGAGCTAATCTTCGCGTGATGGTACCATTTTGTAGTTCCTATATTTTCCCAAGCCACTTATGTGCTAAAAGAAGGGTTTTTTTGCGCAGAGGAGGGTTTTCTGTAAAAGTATGTCACGCCCTGCGTCATCACTGGCTGACACTGGGCAATATGCACTGGCATGGCATACAAGCGGGTCATATGTCAATGTCTTCCTTAATTACTCAAAATCTCACTGAAAGTGAAAACCATGGTCCTTGATGAGTGGTGGCCATCAGTGGAGTGTTCCGGTTTGGCCGACACCATGTGAGGGTTGGTAAGGTGGCTAGGCTCGTGCTGACGGCGCGGGCTAGGCGTGGTGGAGCTGCTCCGGCTCCTCCGGGCGGCCGCGGGGCGGCCCGCTGCTCTATTTCGACGGTGATCCGTGTCAACAGCAGGCGGCGGTTGCCGTTAGGGCGACACAGATCTCCGAAATATTTGAAGTGACATTTTCTTACAGACTAGCAAAGTGCCTATGCATTGCAACCCATACAAAATAGACTAATACACGATCACTCTATTTTTGGGTATATGAGAAAAGGGGCGGCCTGTGCACATAGCTCCCACTTGCACATGATTTAAGGAAGGGTCAAACCATTTTTGGTCTTTTATACGCATCCTTTTCTTACATTTCTGCAACAGACTGTTTCCAGAACTCCCTTCATTTTCGATAAATATATCACCAAAATTATGTTATGTTTTCCCAGAATTTATGCCTCATATATGTTTGGATTGGATCAGATGGGGGAGAGACGGGCATGGTCTGGAGAGACTAAGGGGTTTTCTGTAGATCAGAGTGATAGGGGTTATTTTGCAAAAATATGCCAGCTTACCTCGCATGCATTAGATGTAGATCAGATGGTCAGAAATGATAGATGATAGACAAACCATCATCACCAACTGGATCTTTTAAAAGAGTACAGAAAAGAGGGCCTCTAGGTCATGGAGGTGCGGATGATCTAGCATCCCCGCCGGCGGGAGGGACCCGTTCTCATTCTTGTTAGATTCAGCGTCTTGGTTGAGGCTGTATAGTGGCGGCGATGTATCTTAGTAGGAATAATGTCTCCCACGTTCTATCCCTATCCCGATGGTGTGTGTAGCCTCGTCAGAGGGCTTATGGAGGCTGTATAGTGGCGGAATTCAGTTTGTTCCGGTCTTTGATGGATATGTTTGGATCCGGTCTTCGTTCGTCTTCTTTTGAGTGTTTACATGTTTGATCCCTTTTATCTACGACTTTTTTCATCGGTGATGGTTCCTATTCTGGTATGCTTGTCCTATGAGGTCTTAGCATGACTGTCTAGAACAACAAGGTGTGCCCGGCTTCGGTGAAGGAGGGGAGATGACGACGCTCATGTTAGAAGATTTGTTGGTACTACGAAAAATGTCTTCATGTACGTAAAATCAATCGGCATGAAGAGCGTAGGCCATTAGAGCACGGTGTGGCAACTCGTAGATGCAGGACTTGTGGTGGATCAGGCGGAGGGGAGCCGACGGGGAGTTCTTGCCGATCTTGACGCCCATCAACCAGAGCGCACGCTGCCGTATGCTCGAGTTGTCCTCGCTGATCCCGATGGTCCAGGCGATGCAGAACTCGCCGTCGCCGAGGTAGGCCAGGCTGCTGTCCGGGAAGCGCGCGACGGCGGCGATGTTCTCTTGGCTGAAGGACGTCGGCCAGCACGGCCGGGTGTCGTCCCAGGCGTACCGGATGGGCGGCGGCGAGCGCCGGATGTCGCAGGCGAGGAGGCGGGTGGTGCGGGGGCAGAGGCCGAAGCAGAGGCCGGGGGCCAGGTCGGGGACAAGCAGGCCTCGGCACTGGAACGGCAGCTGCCAGTCGCCCTCCTTGCACCACCCATCGGCGGAGCGGGCGGCCGTGTCGATGGAGTAGGTGCCCCTGTCCCTGGCCGAGACCCAGAGGCGCGTCCCAGCGGCGAAGCAGGCGGTGACACTGCACGCCGGGTTGTGGCGGCTGGAGTGGACCAGCTCGGGCGGCGGGTCTGGGAGCGTGCGCCAGGCTCCGGAGCCCGCACCGAGATCGCCGATCAGGGTCTCGCCGAGCGGCTCGTCCAGGCAGGCGGGCCCGCTGCGGCGCTTAACGGCGCAGAGCCGGCGACGGCCGAGCGGGACGACGAAGGAGCCGCCGGCCTTGTCGTGCGCCAGCTCCGGCCCGGCCGAGGTGGCGCCGGACGCGGCGTCGTGTAGAACGGTGCGGTACTGGTTGCTTACGCCGACCAGGGTGGCCCCGCCGCTGGCGAGCGCGAAGTCGATGCGCTCGGGCCTGTCGGGCATCGTGGCGAACCGCGTGACGGGAGCCGGGAGGCGCCGCATCTTTGTTTCCTCGGAGGAGGAGGAGGAGGAGGAGAAGAGACGGTTGACGTTGATCCTGAAGAGGAGGTACCCGTGGTCGCCGTCGTCGACGACCACGGGAAGGACGCGCCTTCGCTGCACCATGGATTCGATGCCGATGGACTGTTATTTTATTCCTACCTTCCTCCGATGATGCTGCTGGATGCATATATACTGTATATAAAAGAAGAAGACATCGACAGGCAGAGCCGACTCGGATACGTAACCAGGGAAAAACATCGTGTCACCGACCTCGAATATTCTGGCACCTTCGAATATTTATTTTTATGAGTGGTCAAAAAAATTCTTGGAATGTGATGTAACTTAGCGTGTGGTCTTATTATAGCAAAGATGGACCGCCTGTCAAATTTCGTCGCATTCGGAGTTTGTTTGATAGCCCAATGGTTAACCGCGTTAACCGACGGAAGCCCTTTCTCTTTTGGCCCAGCACCCCACCACAACAACCCTCTAGGACATCCTAACCCCCTCCATGTTCTCGTTTGTCAGATCGCGATCACGTGGCCAAAAATCGCACCTCATTTGGACCCTCCTAGCTCCCTCTACCTATATATATGTGTCTCCCACCATAATTTTCGCAGATGAAACCCTAACCTTCTTCCCTCCGCGCCGCCGGACACTTCTTCCCCACCGACGGACATGTCCAGCGGCCCCCGCAGCCAACCGTGTGTTGCCATGTGTCCCCGTCGGCCTCCTCTCTCATCCCCTCCGCCGCGGAGCCCGTCGCAGGCCCACACGGGCCCGTACGCCGCCGCCACCAGCCGCAGGCGCCCGAGCCGCCTGCCCGCTTCCGCCCGAGCGCCCCGCCTCCCGCCGGTCGCTCGACTGCCGCCCCGCCTCCTGTCGGCCGCTCGACTCGCCGCCCCGCCGCCTGTTCACCGACGCCGCCTCGCCGCTGACCGCGCCATGCGCCGCCGCTAATCGCCGCTCCACGGCCCTCGCGTGCCTCCCCGCTTCTCCCTCGCCTCGCCTCGCCCTACCTCCGCCTCTCTGCTCTGCCAGAGCCCAAGACCAGGATGGCTTCTCGCCCCTCGTTGGTTACCCCAAGTGGAAGGTTTGAGATGTAGCGTAGCAGCAAATTTCCCTTGGCAAAGGTACCAAGGATCGAATCCCGTGAGACTCCGAGGGTCGACAAGAAGGTGTCAACGGCGTCAGAAACTTAGCGGTTGACAGGACCTGCACACAGATACAAATAACTTTGCTCCCAACGAGTACAAAGAGGTTGTCAATGAAGGAAATATGCCCTAGAGGCAATAATAAAGTTGTTATTTATATTTCCTTATATCATGATCAATGTTTATTATTCATGCTAGAATTGTATTAACCGGAAACATAGTGCATGTGTGAATACATAGACAAAACAGAGTGTCCCTAGTATGCCTCTACTAGACTAGCTCATTGATCAAAGATGGCTACGTTTCCTAGCCATAGACATGAGTTGTCATTTGATCAACGAGATCACATCATTAGGAGAATGATGTGATGGACTAGACCCATCCGTTAGCATAGCACTATGATCGTTTAGTTTTACTGCTATTGCTTTCTTCATGACTTATACATGTTCCTATGACTATGAGATTATGCAACTCCTGAATACCGTAGGAACACCTTGTGTGCTATCAAACGTCACAACGTAACTGGGTGATCATAAAGATGCTCTACAGGTGTCTTGGAAAGTATTCGTGGTGTTGGCATAGATCAAGATTAGGATTTGTCACTCCGAGTGTCGGAGAGGTATCTCTGGGCCCTCTCGGTAACACACATCATAATAAGCCTTGCAAGCAAAAGACTAATGAGTTAGTCACAAGATGATGTGTTACGGAACGAGTAAAGAGACTTGCCGGTAACGAGATTAAACTAGGTATAGAGATACCGACTATCGAATCTCGGGCAAGTAACATACCGATGAC
Organism: Secale cereale; assembly: GCA_902687465.1. Classification (NCBI taxonomy): domain Eukaryota; kingdom Viridiplantae; phylum Streptophyta; class Magnoliopsida; order Poales; family Poaceae; genus Secale; species Secale cereale. The sequence goes on from LR738711.1 coordinate 963,446,228, forward strand.
AAAAGGAACAACGTATGTTGTTATGCGGTTTGACCGATAAAGATCTTCGTAGAATATGTAGGAACCAATATGAGCATCCAGGTTCCGCTATTGGTTATTGACCGGAGATGAGTCTCGGTCATGTCTACATAGTTCTCGAACCCGTAGGGTCCGCACGCTTAATGTTTGATGACGATCGGTATTATGAGTTTATGAGTTTTGATGTACAGAAGGTAGTTCGGAATCCCGGATGAGATCACAGACATGACGAGGAGTCTCGGAATGTCCGAGACATAAAGATTGATATATTGGACGACTATATTTGGACACCGGAAGTGTTCCGGAAAAGTTTCGGATTTAACCGGATTGCCGGAGGGGGTTACCAGAACCCCCCACGAGGGGGGATGGTCCATAGTGGGCATTGAGGAAAGAAGAGAGGCAGCCCATAGAGGCTGGCCGGCGCCCCACTAGGGGATCCTAGTTGGACTAGGATTGGGGGGCGCCACCTCTCCCTCTTTTTCCTTTCCCTCTCTTCCTTCTTGGTGGACTCCTACTAGGAATAGGATTGCAATCCTATTCTTAGTAGGATTGCCCTAGCCGCACCATAGGAGGCCGGCCGGCCCTCCTCCCTTGCTCCTTTATATACGGGGGCAGGGGGCACCCAAAGACACACAAGTTGAATTGTTCCAGCCGTGTGCGGTGCCCCCCTCAACAGAAACACACCTCGGTCATACCGTTGCAGTGCTTAGGCGAAGCCCTGCGCCGGTGAATACATCATATCTGTCACCACGCCGTCGTGCTGATGAAACTATCCCGTGAAGCTCAACTGGATCAAGAGCTCGTGGGACGTCATCAAGCTGGACTAGGATGTGCCGTACGTTCGGTGCTTGATCGGTTGAATCGCGAAGAAGTTCGACTACATCAACCGCGTCACTTGACGCTTCCGCTTCCGGTCTACGAGGGTACGTAGACACACTCTTCCCTCTCGTTGCTATGCATCTAGTAGATAGATCTTGCGTGATCGTAGGAAAATTTTAAAATACTACGTTCCCCAACAGTGGTATCAGAGCCAGGTTTATGCGTAGATGATATGCACGAGTAGAACACAATGAGTTGTGGGCGATCTAGTCATACTGCTTACCAGCATGTCATACTTTGCTTCGGCGGTATTGTGAGATGAAGCGGCCCAGACCGACATTACGCGTACGCTTACGCGAGACTGGTTTCACCGTTATGAGCACTCGTTGCTTAAAGGTGACTGGCGGGTGTCTGTCTCTCTCACTTTAGCTGAATCAAGTATGGCTACGCCCGGTCCTTGTGAAGGTTAAAACATCACATACTTGACGAAACATCGTTGTGGTTTTGTATGCGTAGGTAAGAACGGTTCTTGCTAAGCCCGTAGCAGCCACGTAAAACTTGCAACAACAAAGTAGAGGACGTCTAACTTGTTTTTGCAGGGCATGTTGTGATGTGATATGGTCAAGACATGATGAGTTATACGGTTTTGTATGAGATGATCATGTTTTGTAATGTTATCGGCAACTGGCAGGAGCCATATGGTTGTCGCTTTATTGTATGAAATGCAATCGCCATGTAATTGCTTTACTTTATCACTAAGCGGTAGCGATAGTCATAGAAGCAATAGTTGGCAAGACGACAACGATGCTACGATGGAGATCAAGGTGTCGCGCCGGTGACGAAGGTGATCATGACGGTGCTTTGGAGATGAAGATCAAAAGCACAAGATGATGATGGCCATATCATGTCACATATTTTGATTGCATGTGATGTTTATCTTATTATGCTTCTTATTTTGCTTAGAACGACGGTAGCATTATAAGATGATCCCTTACTAAATTTCAAGGTATAAGTGTTCTCCCTGAGTATGCACCGTTGCGAAAGTTCGTCGTGCCGAGACACCACGTGATGATCGGGTGTGATAAGCTCTACGTTCAAATACAACGGGTGTAAGCCAGTTTTGCACACGCAGAATACTCGGGTTAAACTTGACGAGCCTAGCATATGCGGATATGGCCTCGGAACACTGGAGACCGAAAGGTCGAGCGTGAATCATATAGTAGATATGATCAACATAAGATGTTCACCATTGAAACTACTCCATCTCACGTGATGATCGGACATGGTTTAGTTGATTTGGATCACGTGATCATTTAGATGACCGGAGGGATGTCTATCTAAGTGGGAGTTCTTTAATTAATATGATTAACTGAACTTTAATTTATCTTGAACTTAGTCCTGGTAGTATTAGCATATCTATGTTGTAGATCAATAGCTCGCGTTGTTGCTCCACGTTTATTTTTTATATGTTCCTAGAGAAAACTAAGTTGAAAGATGTTAGTAGCAATGATGCGGAATTGTTCCGTGATCTGAGGGTTATCCTCATTGCTGCACAGAAGAATTATGTCCTTGATGCACCGCTAGGTGACAAACCTATTGCAGGAGCAGATGTAGACGTTATGAACGTTTTGACAAAAGCTCGGTATGATGACTACTTGATAGTTTAAGTGCACCATGCTTTACGGCTTAGAACCGGGACTTCAAAAACGTTTTGAACGCCACGGAGCATATAAGATGTTCCAAGAGTTGAAACTAGTATTTCATACTCATGCCCGTGTCGAGAGGTATAAGACCTCTGACAGTACTTTGCCTACCAGATGGAGGAGAATAGCTCAACCAGTGAGCATGTGCTCAGATTGTCTGGGTACTACAATTACTTGAATCAAGTGGGAGTTAATCTTCCAGATAAGATAGTAATTGACAAAGTTCTCTAGTCACTATCACCAAGTTAGTAGAACTTCGTGATGAACTATAATATGCAAGGGACTACGAAGGTAATTCCCGAGCTCTTCGCGATCCTGAAATCGGCGAAGGTAGAAATCAAGAAAGAGCATCAAGTGTTGATGGTTAATAAGACCACTTGTTTCAAGTAAAGGGCAAAGGATAGAAGGGGAACTTCAAGAAGAATGACAAGCAAGTTGTCACTCCCACGAAGAAACCCAACTCTGGAACCAAGCCTGAAACTGAGTGCTTCTACTGCAAGGGGACTAGACACTGGAAGCGGAACTGCCCCAAGTATTTGGCGGATAAGAAGGATGGCAAAGTGAACAAAGGTATATTTTGATATACAGATTATTGATGTGTACTTTACTAGTGTTCATAGCAACCCCTGGGTATTTGATACCGGTTCAGTTGCTAAAATTAGTAACTCGAAACGAGAATTGCAGAATGAATAGAGACTAGTTAAAGGTGAAGTGATGATGTGTATTGGAAGTGGTTCCAAGCTTGATATGATCATCATCGCGCACTCCCTATACTTTCGGGATTAGTGTTGAACCTAAATAAGTGTTATTTGGTGTTTGTGTTGAGCATGAATATGATTTGATCATGTTTATTGCAATACGGTTATTCATGTAAGTTAGAGAATAATTGTTGTTCTGTTTACATGAATAAAACCTTCTATGGTCATACACCCAATGAAAATGGTTTGTTGGATCTCGATCGTGTGATACACATATTCATAATATTGAAGGCAAAAGATGCAAGGTTAATAATGATAGTGCAACTTATTTGTGGCACTGCCGTTTAGGTCATATTGGTGTAAAGCGCATGAAGAAACTCCATAGTGATGGACTTTTGGAATCACTTGATTATGAATCACTTGGTGCTTGCGAACCATGCCTCATGGGCAAGATGACTAAAACTCCGTTCTCCGGAACTATGGAGCGAGCAACGGAGTTGTTGGAAATCATACATACTGATGTATGCGGACCAATGAGTGTTGAAGCTCGCGGCGGGTATCGTTATTTTCTGACCTTCACTGATGATTTGAGCAGATATGGGTATATCTACTTAATGAAGCACAAGTCTGAAACATTTGAAAAGTTCAAAGAATTTCAGAGTGAAGTGGAGAATCATCGTAACAAGAAAATAAGAGTTTCTACGATATGATCGTAGAGGTAAAATATTTGAGTTAGCGAGTTTTGGCCTTCAGTAAAAACAATGTGAAATAGTTTCACTACTCATGCCACCTGGAACACCACAGTGTAATGGTGTGTCCGAACGTCATAACCGTACTTTATTAGATATGGTGCGATCGATGATGTCTCTTACCAATCTACCACTATCGCTTTTGGGGTTATGCATTAGAGACAGCTACATTCACGTTAAATAGGGCACCATCTAAATCCGTGGAGATGACACCGTATGAACTGTGGTTTGAAAAGAAACCTAAGCTGTCATTTCTTTAAGTTTGGGACTGTGATGCTTATGTGAAAAAGTTTCAACATGATAAGCTCGAACCCAAATCGGAGAAGTAAATCTTCATAGGATACCCAAAAGAAACTATTGGGTACACCTTCTATCACAGATCCGAAGGCAAGGTCTTTGTTGCTAAGAGTGGATCCTTTCTAGAGAAGGAGTTTCTCTCGAAAGAAGTGAGTGGGAGGAAAGTAGAACTTGATGAGGTAATTGTACCTTCTCCTGAATTGGAAAGTGGAACATCACAGAAACTAGTTCCAGTGATTCCTACACCAATTAGTGAGGAAGCTAATGATGATGATCATGAAACTTCAGATCAAGTCTCTGCTGAACGTCGTAGATCAACCAGAGTACGTTCCGCACCAGAGTGGTACGGCAACCCAGTTCTGGAAGTCATGTTACTAGACCATGATGAACCTGCGAGCTATGAGGAAGCGATGATGAGCCCAGATTCCGCGAAATGGCTTGAGGCCATGAAATCTGAGATGGGATCCATGTATGAGAACAAAGTGTGGACTTTGGTTGACTTGCTCGATGATCGGCAAGCCATCGAAAATAAATGGATTTTTAAGAGGAAGACTTACGCTGACGGTAATGTTACTGTTTACAAAGCTCGACTTATTGCGAAAGGTTTTCGACAAGTTCAAGGAGTTGACTACGATGAGACTTTCTCACCCGTAGCGATACTTAAGTCTGTCCGAATCATGTTAGCAATTGCCCCATTTTATGAAATCTGGCAAATGGATAACAAAACTGCATTCTTTAATGGATTTATTAAAGAAGAATTGTATATGATGCAACCAGAAGGTTTTTTCAATCCTAAAGGTGCTAACAAAATGTGCAAGCTCCAGCGATCCATCTATGGACTGGTGCAAGCATCTCGGAGTTGGAATATACGCTTTGATAAGTTGATCAAAGCATATAGATTTATACAGACTTGCGGTGAAGCCTGTATTTACAAGAAAGTGAGTGGGAGCACTACAACCTTTCTGATAAGTATATGTGAATGACATATTGTCGATCGGAAAAGATGTAGAATTTTCTGGAAAGCATAAAGGAGTGTTTGAAAGGAGTTTTTCTAAGAAAGACCTTGGTGAAGCTACTTACATATTGGGCATCAAGATCTATAGAGATAGATCAAGACGCTTGATAAGACTTTTGATGAGTACATACCTTGATAAGATTTTGAAGTAGTTCAAAATGGATCAGTCAAAGAAGGAGTTCTTGCCTGACTTGTAAGGTGTGAAGTTGAGTAAGACTCAAAGCCAGACCACGGCAGAAAAATATAGAGAGAATGAAAGTCATTCCCTATGCCTCAGCCATAGGTTCTATAAAGTATGCCATGCTGTGTACCAAACATGTTGTGTACCTTTCCATGAGTTTGACAGGGAGGTACAATAGTGATCCAGGAGTAGATCACTGTACAGCGGTCAAAATTATCCTTAGTAACTGGATGACTAAGGAAATGTTTCTCGATTATGGAGGTGACAAAGAGTTCGTCGTAAAGGGTTACGCCAATGCAAGCTTTGACACTAAATCCAGATGACTCTAAGTATCAATCTGGATGCGTATTGAAAGTGGGAGCAATTAGTTAGAGTAGCTCCATGCAGAGCATTGTAGACATAGAAATTTGCGAAATACATACGGATCTGAATGTGACAGAACCGTTGACTAAACTTCTCTCACAAGCAAAACATGATCACACCTTATTACTCTTGGGTATTAATCACATAGCGATGTGAACTAGATTATTGACTCTAGTAAACCTTTTAGGTGTTGGTCACATGGCGATGTGAACTATGGGTGTTATTCACATAACGATGTGAACTATCGGTATTAAATCACATAGCGATGTGAGCTAGAGTATTGACTCTAGTGCAAGTCGGAGACTGAAGGAAATATGCCCTAGAGGCAATAATAAAGTTGTTATTTATATTTCCTTATATCATGATAAATGTTTATTATTCATGCTAGAATTGTATTAACCAGAAACTTAGTGCATGTGTGAATACATAGACAAAACAGAGTGTCCCTAGTATGCCTCTACTAGACTAGCTCATTGATCAAAGATGGCTACGTTTCCTAGCCATAGACATGAGTTGTCATTTGATCAACGAGATCACATCATTAGGAGAATGATGTGATGGACTAGACCCATCCGTTAGCATAGCACTATGATCGTTTAGTTTTACTGCTATTGCTTTCTTCACGACTTATACATGTTCCTATGACTATGAGATTATGCAACTCCCGAATACCGTAGGAACACCTTGTGTGCTATCAAACGTCACAACGTAACTGGGTGATCATAAAGATGCTCTACAGGTGTCTCCGAAAGTATTCGTGGTGTTGGCATAGATCAAGATTAGGATTTGTCACTCCGAGTGTCGGAGAGGTATCTCTGGGCCCTCTCGGTAACACACATCATAATAAGCCTTGCAAGCAAAAGACTAATGAGTTAGTCACGAGATGATGTGTTACGGAACGAGTAAAGAGACTTGCCGGTAACGAGATTAAACTAGGTATAGAGATACCGACGATCGAATCTCGGGCAAGTAACATACCGATGACAAAAGGAACAACGTATGTTGTTATGCGGTTTGACCGATAAAGATCTTCGTAGAATATGTAGGAACCAATATGAGCATCCAGGTTCCGCTATTGGTTATTGATCGGAGATGAGTCTCGGTCATGTCTACATAGTTCTCGAACCCGTAGGGTCCGCACGCTTAACGTTTGATGACGATCGGTATTATGAGTTTATGAGTTTTGATGTACCGAAGGTAGTTCGGAGTCCCGGATGAGATCACAGACATGACGAGGAGTCTCGGAATGTCCGAGACATAAAGATTGATATATTGGACAACTATATTCGGACACCGGAAGTGTTCCGGAAAAGTTTCGGATTTAACCGGATTGCTGGAGGGGGTTACCGGAACCCCCCACGAGGGGGGATGGTCCATAGTGGGCCTTGAGGAAAGAAGAGAGGCAGCCCATAGAGGCTGGCCGGCGCCCCACCAGGGGATCCTAGTTGGACTAGGATTGGGGGGCGCCACCTCTCCCTCTTTTTCCTTTCCCTCTCTTCCTTCTTGGTGGACTCCTACTAGGAATAGGATTGCAATCCTATTCCTAGTAGGATTTCCCTAGCCGCACCATAGGAGGCCGGCCGGCCCTCCTCCCTTGCTCCTTTATATACGGGGGCAGGGGGGCACCCAAAGACACACAAGTTGAATTGTTCCAGCCGTGTGCGATGCCCCCCTCCACAGAAACACACCTCGGTCATACCGTTGCAGTGCTTAGGCGAAGCCCTGCGCCGGTGAATACATCATATCCGTCACCACGCCGTCGTGCTGACGAAACTCTCCCGTGAAGCTCAACTGGATCAAGAGCTCGTGGGACGTCATCAAGCTGAACGTGTGCTGAACGCGGAGGTGCCGTACGTTCGGTGCTTGATCGGTTGAATCGCGAAGAAGTTCGACTACAACAACCGCGTCACTTGACGCTTCAGCTTCCGGTCTACGAGGGTACGTAGACACACTCTTCCCTCTCGTTGCTATGCATCTAGTAGATAGATCTTGCGTGATCGTAGGAAAATTTTAAAATACTACGTTCCCCAACAGTCAATCCCTCTGGCCTTGTTGTTTACAAAGGATCAAACACAAGAGATAATAATGATAGGTATGACTGCAACTAGGAAATAAAGACAGGAAGTAAATAGCGGGTGTGATCAGTGGTGGTAATATGGACCGGGGTCCCATGATCTTCACTAGTGATGTCTCTCTCCCAAGAGACGATAAAACAGCAAAGCGAGGTAAACAAATTACAGCTGGGCAATTGACAGGATTATGTGCGCAAACCAATGCTAACTATGCTGCAAAGAAAGGTAGATGCTCAAAAGCATGGGCGGTACGCCAAGGCAAGTAGACCAAAATCCATCTGCATCTACTACTAATCATCCACCTTGAGATATCTATCCAGAACATCTCGCTAGTATTAAGTTGCGAATCCCACCCATAGTGTAAACTCAAAGCAACAAACAACTGCATTAAAAGAACTTTGCGTAAAGTAAACAATCCTTGCACCCGCAAGTACAAGCACCGTTGTTTTCCCCCTTATGGCAACAGCACATCCCCTAGACTCATGTTTCTGTCACTCAAGCTAGTCATCAGGGGGCATGAACCCACAATCAAGCATAACGCTCCCTCTTGGAGTTACTACCTACTACTTGGCCAAAGCAATAAACAGCAACGGAGAACATGCAAGAATTACTCAAGAACATAAATATAAAAGAGGTGAATCAAATATATTACTCACACACAATCTGAACATAATCTCATGATCCATCGGATCCCAGCAAACTCAGCAGAGCAACAACATAAAGATTACATATGTGCCTCGATCATGTAGGGCAGCTCACGAGGTCTAAACCATGAAGAACAAAGAGGGGAGGAGAACATCACATAGCTACTGATCATGGACCCATGGTCCAAGGTGGACTACTCACGACTCATCCGGGAAGCGTCCATGGTGGTGGAGAAGCTCCCGGTGGTGGTTCTCCCCTCCGGCAGGGTGCCGGGAAGAGTTCTCCTGATGCTCCCGATCTTGGAAGCGCGTCGGCGGCGGAACAGAGGCGAGATCGCGAAAAAGGGTTCCGTCCTCGACGGTTTCGGGACGCGAGGAATATATATGCGAAGGGGGGTCACCAGAGGCGGAGAGGGGGCCCCAGGCACCCCCCTGGCGCGGCCAGGGGTGGGTCCGCGCCAGGTGGCCGCCTGGGCCACCCCTGGCTCCCCTCTGGCCCCGCTTTGGTTTTTCTCGAAGCTTCCTGTACACTGATTTTTCCTGTATTTTTCCCGGAATTTTTGGAGCACATTTAATATGGGAAAAACCTGAAATAGAAAAACAGCAGAAAACAGGAACTGGCACTGTGGTGCACTGAGTTAATAGGTTAGTCCAAATATGATCAAAAGTGTATGGAAGTGCATAAAATCATAGCAAGATCACACAAAAGAAGCATGGAGCAAGCAGAAATTATAGATACGTTTTGGACGTATCAACATCCCCAAGCTTAATTCCTGCTCGTCCTCGAGTAGGTAAATGATAACAAGCATAATTTCTGTGGTGACATGCTATCAACCATATAAGAACTTTTAAGTAAAGCAATCAAGGCATGTAATTCAATTCAAGTCATAACAAGCAAGAGTCTATATTAGCATTGTAACAAGCAACATAAGAACATAAAGGTGCAAGAGCTCTCGCTGTCCGTGACTCGAATGTCTCCAAATGGTGTTTGCGTGCAAGAAAGGGAATAGGGATATACGAGAGAGTAAAACATAGTTTTTGTATTGTTGAGAACTTAATCTACTAAAGTTTCACACTTGGTCTTCTTTGGAATCTTATCTTGACTCATCCCCAGACCGTCAGCCAGGTACAAGTCAAAATGATCCACTCTCTTTCGATATTTTGAGCACTCATGCAATGGATGAGCGTAAGCAAGAAAGTTGACACTTAGGATGGCAAAGAGAGAAAAATGATGAAGGTGGAAGACAAAAAAGGTGTGAAAGGCTCACATCAATGAGGACAATCATAGGCGAGAGAAAGCCAAATGATAGATATGATGTGAGGAGTAGGGATTGCCATGTAACGGATGCACATATGAGCTAAGGTAAGCTCTCCAATGGAACTAGTGGGGGTGCATCCAACTTGCTTGCTCAAGAAGACCTAGAGCTCTTTTGAGGAGGCTCATCATTGGAATATACAAGCCAAGTTCTATAGTGTGAAGGTCCCCACATAGCTATATGCATGAATGATAATCTCTATGGAGTACAAGGTATAAGATGGAGTACGAGTGTGGATCTCTCAACAGGAATAGTAGTGTGCCCCCTTCTCTCTTTTTTTTTCTTTTTTCTATTTTTTTTATTTTTTGTGGCCTCAATGGCTCTTTCTATTTAACTCTCATTTGTCCTCTTTGGGATCTTTTGATTTTGTACTCTTTGGGATCTTTTCCTCACTTTAGGGGCAACACTCTACAAATTACAAGAAGTATAGAAGATCTTTCACACTTTACAAAAGTACTCAACATAAAGAAAATGAAACTATCATGATGTATGCAAATGTATGCCTCTGCCAGTGTAGCAGGATATGCAATGATACTAGCGCGTCATGTAGCAATGATTAGGGCAAGGCCCAACTAGCATGCGGCTCATCGATCAAGCAAAAAGCATGTATGACATGAAGATCAAGTCATGAGAAGATGGATGTTGCATGGCAATGTATCTCGGAAAGGCTATGGAAATGCCTTGATAGGTAGGTATGGTGGCTGTTTTGAGGAAGGATATAATGAGGCTTATGATGACAGAGCGTATCATGCCAAGGATTTGGATGCACCGGCGAAGTATGCGCCAACTATCGAGGTGAGAAAGGGCAATGCACGGTACCGAAGAGGCAAGAAAAATATGGCTAGGTGGAAGTGTCAACTTTCGAATACTCACATTAGTCCGAAGAACTCATGCACTTATTATCGGTAACTCTCAATCTAATTAGGAGGTTCACAAAGAGACAAGTACCCCGAGGAGGAGTGTATGGGGGTTTGGTTATCCTTGCGCATCCTCGGCTCATGGTACGTGAGTGTACTCTAATATTCGATCCCTCCAAAGATTAGTGATCCATTTAGTAGCTAAAGTTCTCAACTATTTGTAGGTTTTCGAAAATAAACATGGATTGCCCAAAATACGACATCTATCACTAATAGGCTAAAGCTCTTGACACCAAAAGTTCAGACATTACTCATGGCAATACCTCAAAACTATTGCAAGTTACTACTAAAATTAAATAGCAACCTCAATTACCTACTTTAAGTTAAGACACACAACTCAGTGCAACAGGCAAACTCTCTTAACAAGATAAACATGAAAACTCAAGAGAGTTCAGCAACCAACTAAACAAAAGCTCTTTAAAAAGAAAAGCATGAAAACTAAGAGCTAAACATGACAACAACTATGGAAAAACAAAGAACACACACAACAAAGATAAGCATGAAAATCCTATGTTGTGTTCTAGGTTGAAGTGGAGCGTGTTTCTCTCCCACACAAAGAAAGCTGGGTTCTAACTTGTTATGAACAGCAAGCAAAGCTAAAGAAAACTAGAAAGGAAACTAAGCGCAAGACGCTCCAAGCATAGCACATAATACATGAAGTGATAATTATAGTGGAACGAAAGACGAACTGATAATTGTTGATGGAGAAGGGGATGCATGGGGGCATCCCCAAGCTTAGACGCTTGAGTCTTCTTGAATATTTCTTGGGGGTGCATGGGGGCATCCCCAAGCTTGAGCGTTTGACCCTCCCGAATCTTCTTTTATCATCTTCCCTCGCACACTTGAAAAATCCCTTCATACATAACTCATCATAATCTGATTAGCGAGGTTAGTACCCATAATAAAATAACTTTTCCCTGCTGGAAATAAAGATAATCTTGAAGAGCTACTGTTTCTCAAGATTGCCAAAAGGTTTTTGCAAAGAAAAAGCAAGCTCAAGGTTTGCAAAACGAAGAAAAGGCAAAACAGGACAGAATCTGTGAAAAACAGACCAGCAGGTAGTAAATAATTTTTTCGGGGCACTTCTGCAACTCAAATCAAAAAACTCAGAACAGATGCCCGAAAGCCAATTGTATAGAGCACGCTGTCAAAAAAATTCAGATCAGAAAGATGATCTAGTGATTTTATTCGAATTTTTCTGTCCAAGAAAAGAATCTGTTTTCTGGACTGCACGTCACAACTTTTGAACTTTCTTGCAATCGGAGGCTAAACTTGGCACAAAGCTGAAAAGAAAAGATACAATGATGATGCTACTGTAGTAACAAACATCAAGACACAACAAAAGCAAAATAAAACCTAATTCGTTGTGGGCTGCCTCCCAAAAGCGCTTTCTTTTATGCCTTTAAGCTAGGCATGATGCAAAAAGATCAAGTTGTATCAATTGAACCATCATCAAGATCATCAAAAAGCTCTTCAATAGTACAACTAGTCTTAAGAGGACTTTCAAATAAAGGCCTAGTGAAGATACTTCTAGGGAGAAAACCAAAAGGTGGAAAGTCAATGGGAGATTCATTTATAAATTTATCAAAGAGAGGTATTTCTTCCAACGTTTTCACAGTTTCAACCCCTTTGGCAATAGATGGATTACTTTTGGAACGCGGAGCCTTTGGAACGTAAACGAACTTAGGTTCCTTCTTTGCCGGTGTTTCTACCTTTTTGGCTTTGATTGAGGAGAAAGTAGTTCCTAAAGTGTCAAAGATTTCCTCAATCTTGTCTATCCTAGAAGAATCCAAGTCATGGGATTTGATGGTCTCCAAAGTTTTGAGAATTTTATGCATGGAGCTATCAAGCCTATTCAAATTCCCTTGGATCTTACGGTCCAACTCATTTATCTTATTAATGCTTGGCATCTCTAGCTCTATCTTTTCAAGTTTTTTCATAATGTGAGCTAGGGTAATGTCCTCTTGAATGCTAACAACAGGGTGATTTCCAACAAGATTTTCCATAATACCAAGAGATTCCCAAACTGGGGCTTCTAGGAAATTTCCATTGATAGCAGAATCTAGAATAAACCTATTCCAAGAAGTAATTCCAACATAAAAATTTCTAAGAAGGATAGTAGTAGATTGCTTCTTGGTGGCTCTTTTTTGAGAATCATTAATTCTATACCAAGCATCATTTAGAATTTCACCACCTCTTTGTTTAAAGGTGAGCACTTCTGCCTCACCAAAGGCAAAAGGACCAGACATAATGCCAACTAAAAGCAAGATAACTATTTTTGTGATTTTTGGTAAGAGACACTAAAGCAAACACTGAAAGGTAAACTAACAAGACTAAAAAGAAAAGATAAAAGATAGCGTGCAACTCCCCTATCTTGAAGAGTGGAGTCCCCGGCAACGGCGCCAGAAACTTTGCTTGATGGCTTCCCGCCCCTCGTTGGTTACCCCAAGTGGAAGGTTTGAGATGTAGCGTAGCAGCAAATTTCCCTTGGCAAAGGTACCAAGGATCGAATCCCGTGAGACTCCGAGGGTCGACAAGAAGGTGTCAACGGCGCCAGAAACTTAGCGGTTGACAGGACCTGCACACAGATACAAATAACTTTGCTCCCAACGAGTACAGAGAGGTTGTCAATCCCTCCGGCCTTGTTGTTTACAAAGGATCAAACACAAGAGATAATAATGATAGGTATGACTGCAACTAGGAAATAAAGACATGAAGTAAATAGCGGGTGTGATCAGTGGTGGTAATATGGACCGGGGTCCCATGATGTTCACTAGTGATGTCTCTCTCCCAAGAGATGATAAAACAGCAAAGCGAGGTAAACAAATTACAGTTGGGCAATTGACAGGATTATGTGCGCAAACCAATGCTAACTATGCTGCAAAGAAAGGTAGATGCTCAAAAGCATGGGCGGTACGCCAAGGCAAGTAGACCGAAATCCATCTGCATCTACTACTAATCATCCACCTTGAGATATCTATCCAGAACATCTCGCTGGTATTAAGTTGCAAATCCCACCCATAGTGTAAACTCAAAGCAACAGACAACTGCATTAAAAGAACTTTGCGTAAAGTAAACAATCCTTGCACCCGCAAGTACAAGCACCGTTGTTTTCCCCCTTGTGGCAACAGCACATCCCCTAGACTCATGTTTCTGTCACTCAAGCTAGTCATCAGGGGGCATGAACCCACAATCAAGCATAACGCTCCCTCTTGGAGTTACTACCTACTACTTGGCCAAAGCAATAAACAGCAACGGAGAACATGCAAGAATTACTCAAGAACATAAATATAAAAGAGGTGAATCAAATATATTACTCACACACAATCTGAACATAATCTCATAATCCATCGGATCCCAGCAAACTCAGCAGAGCAACATCATAAAGATTACATATGAGCCTCGATCATGTAGGGCAGCTCACGAGGTCTAAACCATTAAGAACAAAGAGGGGACGAGAACATCACATAGCTACTGATCATGGACCCATGGTCCAAGGTGGACTACTCACGACTCATCCGGGAAGCGTCCATGGTGGTGGAGAAGCTCCCGGTGGTGGTTCTCCCCTCCGGCAGGGTGCCGGGAAGAGTTCTCCTGATGCTCCCGATCTTGGAAGCGCGGCGGCGGCGGAACAGAGGCGAGATCGCGAAAAAGGGTTCCGTCCTTGAGGGTTTCGGGACGCGAGGAATATATATGCGAAGGGGGGTCACCAGAGGCGGAGAGGGGGCCCCAGGCGCCCCCTGGCGCGGCCAGGGGTGGGGCCGCGCCAGGTGGCCGCCTGGGCCACCCCTGGCTCCCCTCTGGCCCCGCTTTGGTTTTTCTCGAAGCTTCCTGTACGCTGATTTTTCCTGTATTTTTCCCGGAATTTTTGGAGCACTTTTAATATGGGGGAAACCTGAAATAGAAAAACAACAGAAAACAGGAACTGGCACTGTGGTGCACTGAGTTAATAGGTTAGTCCAAATATGATCAAAAGTGTATGGAAGTGCATAAATATCATAGCAATATCACACAAAAGAAGCATGGAGCAAGCAGAAATTATAGATACGTTTTGGACGTATCAGACCACCGCCGCCGTCGTCCGCCTCGCCACCAACCACCGCCCCTCGCCGGAGATCACACCGCCGCAGCCATGGTTCCGCTCGGGAGCGGGTAGAGGAGCTGTTGCTCCCGTGCGCCTGGCATGGGCCGAGCCAGGCAGCAAGGCCCATCCGCTCGGCCTCCACTGGCCCAGTGCGCCGCCAAGGCCGGCCCTGCTCCACCTCGCCACCGATCCGGCCTGAGAGGTCCATGGTGAGTTTTTCCCCCTCATGCCCAGCTTAGTGTTTTTTGGCGAAGTCCTCAGAAATCTTCAGCATGTTGCATGTTTGTGATGGTGATAACTTGGTGCACGTAGATCCAAATGAAGCATATGATATGTCAAAATGTTCGTCTCAAAGTGCTCTACATGTTAGTTGCATTTGCATACATGTTACTGTTCATATTGTTGTCTTAATCTTTGTTACAAAACTGCTATGTGATGTTACTGCTCAGCTATAGTTGTCTGTCAACAATATGTTAGCATCTTGAGAGTGTGATAACTTTGTGCATGTTGGTCCAAATGGAGTGTATGATATGTCAAAATGTTCATTGTGAAGCGCTCTACATGATGGTGGTTGTTGCATTCATGTTAGGTGCCATATTGCGATGTTTATCCCTGTTGCAAAAGTGCATGTGGCTGTTAAGTGCTGAAACTTGTTATGAGATGCTGATTTGTCTTTTTCATATCTTTTTGTGTGATTTTGTTTGAGCTACATGCCAATATGTTTTAGAAGCACAATCATGTCATCTTTGCTGTGGTGTAATCCATGTTTCATGATATGCCTTGTGGTGAGTGGAACGAGCTTGTAAAGTAGCCTACTCACTGTTGCCGATTTTTATGACTTGTTGAAAACTGCTAAGTTTGAAACTGTTATATCCCGATGCCATGTTTTCTTGATGCCCCACTCAAATGCATGAATGTTTTGGGATGTCCAATGATCATCTCTTGAAGTCCATGTTATGCTCTATCCATCCATGTTCTTATTTGCAATTATAGGTTGCTGTAGCTTGTTGTTTTCATGCTCTAAAGTTGCCATAAAATGTTTCTGTCAGCCTGTTAACAATAAGTTCAGTTTTGCCATGTGAATAGCTTGTGTTCTAAGCATCATATGACCATGTTCTTGCCATGAGTAGCTTCATAAACATGTCTTCTTGTTGTTGGTTATGTTCACATGCCATGATATGCTCTGAGATGAGTTGCACAAGCTTGCAAACATGCCTACTTGTCGTTGTTGCTACCATGTCTAGTTTATTTCACTAAGTTTCTGAATCTGTTATCTTTTGCAATCTTGCCATGATGTTTTGAGCATGTTCTAGTGGTGTTTGGTAGTAGCTCAGTGATCATGCTTGTAGTTCTTGACATGTACATGCTTTCCATGCCCTTTGTTGCCATGAAGTGTTATTGTATCATGTTGTTTTGATATCAACTATATGCATACTTGCTGTTTTGGACAGTTTGTGTTTCAAACTTGTTCCATGTGTATGTGATGAACCGTTGCTCCGTTTTGAGTGTGCTTTATATGAAACTTGTGTGTTTTGCATGTAGATGCATAATAACATGTTGTATACCTGTTTGGAGTGTGTTTTCTTGATGTTTGGATGCGTTTTGCATCAATGCCATGCTTGACTTGTTTTGCTCATATCTTCTAGGCCGTAGCTCCGAACTAAATGAACTTAATATGAAACTTGACTAGAATTTCGAGTAGATCATCATGGTGCATGTTAACTTTCTGTTTAACAACTTGAACTTAAGGTTTGTTCAGATCTGGACCAATTTCGAAATTTGCATATGAGGACTTACCAGAATTGTTATAAGTTATTTCCGGCCTCTTTTAAATTTGCATATGAGGACTTACCGGAATTGTTCGCTATGCATCATCCCTTGCCATGTTTTGCATCATATAGACTTGTCTTGCATCATACTTGTTTGAGCATCATGTCATGTTCTTGAGTGGTGTGTTTACCATGTTGTGTGCTTCTTCTCGCTAGTTCTTATTCCGTTGTGATCGTGATGATTCGTTCGACTACACTTGGTTCGTCTTCGTGGCTTCTTCTTCGTCTACTTCATGGACTCGTTCTTCTTCCTTGCGGGATCTCAGGCAAGATGGCCGTCACCTTGGATACCTTTACTACCATTGCTATGCTAGGTGTCTCGATGCTATCGCTATATGTCGCGCTACCTATCTATTTGTTGTCAGCCTCTCCTTGTTGCCATGAAACCCCTAACCTTTGACACCATCCCAGCAAACTGTTGTTTGGCTATGTTACTCGCTTACTCAGCCCCTCGTATAGCGTTGTTAGTTGCAGGTGAAGATGAAGATTGCTCCATGTTGGAACTTGTTGTTGGAATATCACAATATCTAATACTATAGTTTAACACACCTATATACTTGGCAATGGGTGGAAGGCTTGGCCTTTTGCTCGGTGTTTTGCTCCAGTCATGCCACCTTAAGAACCGATAAACCGGCGTTATGTTCCTTGATTTTGCGTTCCTAACGCGGTTGTGTATATGGGGACCCCTTGACAGTTTGTCTTTGAATAAAACTCCTCTAGCAAGGCCCAACATTGGTTTTAATTTACAACATAATAAAAACTTAATTAATTAATTAAATTGCATAGGGAGTTAGCGCTACCCGAGGATTCTTCTACATACAGGGGGGGTGGGGGCCAGTGCCGATGGTGTTGGTCCCAAACGGGCAGCTTGCGGGGCCACCACGGGGAAACTCGAGGATTGGTTCCGGCCTGTAGCCTTTCCCATCCGATCGTAGCCTGAGACGAGATACGCATGGCTACTATTAGGGTGTCGGCACGCCGGGAGGTCTTGCTGGACTTCTTTTACCATTGTCCAAATGTCTTGTGCACCGGGATTCCGAGTCTGATTGGGTTGTCCCTAAGATAAGGGGTATTATTATTTTTACATCTGCTGATCGTGAGTGCTCGTGATGGGCTAAATTGGGACACCCCTGCAGGGTTATGATCTTTCGAAAGCCGTGCCCGCGGTTATGTGGCAGATTGGAATTTGTTAATGTCCGGTTGTAGAAAACTTGACAGAGGATCCGAAATAAAACACACAACCGCGTGAGTAACCGTGACCGTCTCTTTTCACTTTGAAAAGAGAACACGGTGGGGTTATGTTTGACTCGTAGGTAGTTCAGGATCTCTTAGTGATCATTACTAGTTTGTGATCGTTTTCGTAGATGCTCATCTTATTCTTGTACTCGTAAGTGAGCCGCTGCTGCAACCTCACCAGTTAACCTCTCCATACCCTTTAAGCTTTGCTAGTCTTGATACCCATGGTTATGGGATTGTTGAGTCCTCGTGGCTCACATATACTACAACACCATTTGCAGGTGCAGGTTCCGATGACTCGACGTGAGAGCGATGTACTTGTGTTGGAGTTCTTTCTTCTTCACCAGTCTTGGGTTAGGTTCCTGGTCGGCAGCCTGGGATAGCAGGATGGATGTCGTTGTGCTTTTCATGTTTGCATCCGTAGTCGGATGTCTTGTATTGATGTTGTTGTATTCATGTGACTTGTATGAATTGGTGTATCCCCATGTAATTATGTAATGGTATGATGTAATGATATCCGTCTTGCTAAGCGCCTGCCCTAATCACAAGTGTATCACGTGATCGGGATAGAATCGCATCTTGGACGTGACACAAAACTAATGGCTGCGCCTGTTACCTAATCAAACCAGGCTTTGACTGAAGCTACTCCAGTGTGCCCCATGTTGTGTTTACTCAACATCACAACAAGTATATTGTCAATGCATCATGACATTTTCTTTTTTTATACACAAATTTGCCATGTTTTTTTATGCTTTTTGTTTTGACACATAGATTATTTTTCACTAAAAAATGTCATATCACTAGCCCTTATCATAGTCTTAAGTCCACAATGCTGGGCAATTGTAGATTAACAAGGGTTGGCAAATAATTGAACAAGCATATCCATGTTTCATAAAACATGGCAATTTTTGAATCTCGAATTCCTACCCTTTCGTTTTAGTAAGACGATTTGCCATGGCAAATTTTCATCATTCGACATGGCAAATTTACAATTTTCATAACCTACCATTTTTTGGTTTTAGTAAATAGTTGCCATGGAAATTATTAAAATGAATTTGATACGAATTTCCATACACCTTGGCAATTTCATACAAAGGATGACATTTTCTATTAAAACAATATGGTGATTTACATATCCATTTACCATGGCAATTTTGTTTGTAATTATTGTGTTAATTTACATACTCGGTAATTTTCTCGTTCAAAACCATGGCATTTTTAATTGGAATACCATGTCAAAATTTGATACAAATCTACGATGGAAACTAGAAGGTTATGATGCCATGTTTGTTTTGTCAAATTAGTACCATGTTTTTTTGTTAACTAGAACCTTTGTAGATGTGTGCCATGACAACTTGAAGCTTAGGTTTCCATGACGGTAACATTCGTGTTTTTTTTTGCCCTATCTATTTGAAGAATGTTGCCATGGCAATTACATTTTTGTTTGAGAACATGGCAACTTTGATCTTCTAACTTTTTTTGCCATGGCAAAATTTATGATATTTTTTATCTGAAAACATAGAAAACTTGCCGTGTCAACTCTGCCATGTTAAAAAAACATGGCACTTTTTTTCTTCAGAAAACATGCCACCCTGGCAAATTTGCCATGTTAACAAAATGGCAAACATTGCTCTATATGACACCATTCATGTGATTTCCCATGGTACATTTTTATCTAAAAAAATGGCAAACTTGCCATGGCAACTTTGTCATGTTCAAAAAGTTGCCATGACAACTTTATCTTTGTTGTTTTTGAAGGAAATATGCCCTAGAGGCAATAATAAAGATGTTATTTGTATTTCCTTATATCATGATAAATGTATTTTATTCATGCTAGAATTGTATTAACCGGAAAGTTAGTACATGTGTGAATACATAGACAAAATAGTATGTCCCTAGTATGCCTCTACTTGACTAGCTCATTGATCAAAGATTGCTATGTTTCCTAGCCATAGACATGAGTTGTCATTTGATCAACGGTATCACATCATTAGGAGAATGATAAGATGGACTAGACCCATCCGTTAGCTTAGCACTATGATCGTTTAGTTTTACTGATATTGCTTTCATCATGACTTATACATGTTCCTATGACTATGAGATTATGCAACTCCCGAATACCGTAGGAACACCTTGTGTGCTATCAAACGTCACAACGTAACTGGGTGATCATAAAGATGCTCTACAGGTGTCTCCGAAAGTGTCCGTGGTGTTGGCATAGATCAAGACTAGGATTTGTCACTCCGAGTGTCTGAGAGGTATCTCTGGGCCCTCTCGGTAATGCACATCATTATAAGCCTTGCAAGCAAATGACTAATGAGTTAGTCACGAGATGATGTATTATGGAACGAGTAAAGAGACTTGCCGGTAACGAGATTGAACTAGGTATAGAGATACCGACGATCGAATCTCGGGCAAGTAACATACCGATGACAAAAGGAACAATGTATGTTGTTATGCGGTTTGACCGATAAAGATCTTTGTAGAATATGTAGGAGCCAATATGAGCATCCAGGTTCCGCTATTGGTTATTGACCGGAGATGAGTCTCGGTCATGTCTACATAGTTCTCGAACCCGTAGGGTCCGCACGCTTAACGTTTGATGACGATCGGTATTATGAGTTTATGAGTTTTGATGTACCGAAGGTAGTTCGGAGTCCCGGATGAGATCACGGACATGACGAGGAGTTTCGGAATGTCCGATACATAAAGATTGATATATTGGACGACTATATTCGGACACCAGAAGTGTTCCGTAAAGTTTCGGAATTAACCAGAGTACCGGGGGGATGGGGGGTTACCGGAACCCCCTGGGGAAGCTATGGGCCTTAATGTGCCGTAGGAGAAAGAGGGAAGGAGGGCCAGGGCTGGGCCGCACGCCCCCCATCCCTTGGTCCAAATTGGACAAGGAAGGAGGGGGGCCGACACCCCTTTCCTTGTCCTTCTCCCTCTCCTTCCTTTCCCCCTTCTCCCTTTTGGTAGTTCCTACTAGGAATAGGATCCTATTCCTAGTAGGATTGCTCCTCCTTGGCGCGCCAATAGGGGCCGGCCAGCCTCCCCCCTTGCTCCTTTATATACGGGGGCAGGGGGGTGATACGTCCAAAACGTATCTATAATTTCTGCTTGCTCCATGCCTCTTTTGTGTGATATTGCTATGATATTTATGCACTTCCATACACTTTTGATCATATTTGGACTAACCTATTAACTCAGTGCACCATAGTGCCAGATCCTGTTTTCTGCTGTTTTTCTATTTCAGGTTTCCCCCATATTAAAAGTGCCCAAAAAATTCCGGGAAAAATACAGGAAAAATCAGCGTATCGGGAGCTTCAAGAAAAACCAAGGCAGGGCCAGAGGGGAGCCTGGGGTGGCCCAGGCGGCCACCCGGCGCGGCCCCACCCCTGGCCGCGCCAGGGGGGCGCCTGGGGCCCCACCTCCGCCTCTGGTGACCCCCTTGGCATATATATTGCTCGCGTCCCGAAACCCTCGAGGACGGAACCCTTTTTTACGATCTCGCCTCTGTTTCGCCGCCACCGTGCTTCCAAGATCGGGAGCACCAGGAGAACTCTTCCCGGCACCCTGCCGGAGGGGAGAACCACCACCGGGAGCTTCTCCACCACCATGGACGCTTCCCGGATGAGTTGTGAGTAGTCCCCCTTGAACCATGGGTCCATGACCAGTAGCTATGTGATGTTCTCCTCCCCTCTTTGTTCTTCATGGATTAGACCTCATGAGCTGCCCTACATGATCGAGGCACATATGTAATCTTTCTGCTGTTGCTATGCTGAGTTTGCTGGGATCCGATGGATTATGAGATTATGTTCAGATTGTGTGTGAGTAATATATTTGATTCACCTCTTTTATATTTATGTTCTTGAGTAATTCTTGCATGTTCTCCTTTGTTATTCATTGCTTTGGCCGAGTAGTAGGTAGTAACTCCAAGAGGGAACGTTATGCTTGATTGTGGGTTCATGCCCCTCGATGACTAGTTTGAGTGACAGAAACATGGGTCTAGGGGATGTGCTGTTGCCACAAGGGGGAAAACAACGGTGCTTGTACTTGCGGGTGCAGGGATTGTTTACTTTACGCAAAGTTCTTTTAATGCAGTTGTCTGTTGCTTTGAGTTTACACTATGGGTGGGACTCGCAACTTAATACCAGCGAGATGTTCTGGATAGATATCTCAAGGTGGATGATTAGTAGTAGATGCAGATGGATTTCGGTCTACTTGCCTTGGCGTACCGCCCATGCTTTTGAGCCTCTACCTTTCTTTACAGCATAGTTAGCATTGGTTTGCGCACATAATCCTGTCAATTGCCCAACTGTAATTTGTTTACCTCGCTTAGCTGTTTTATCGTCTTTTGGGAGAGAGACATCACTAGTGAACATCATGGGACCCCGGTCCATATTACCATCACTGATCACACCCGCTATTTACTTCCTGTTCTTATTTCCTAGTTGCAGTCATACCTATCACTATTACCTCTTGCGTTTGATCCTTTGTAAATAGCAAGGCCGGAGGGATTGACAACCTCTCTGTACTCGTTGGGAGCAAAGTTATTTGTATCTGTGTGCAGGTCCTGTCAACTGCTAAGTTGGCGCCGTTAGCGTTGACACCTACTTGTTGGCCCTCGGAGTCTCACGGGATTCGATACTTGGTATCTTGCCAAGGGAAACTTGCCGTTACGCTACATCTCAAACCTTCCACTTGGGGTAACCAACGAGGGGCGAGAAGCCATCAAGAAAAGTTTCCGGCGCCGTTGCCGGGGACTCCACTCTTCAAGATAGGGGAGTTGCACGCTATCTTTTATCTTTGCTTTTTAGTCTTGTTAGTTTACCTTTCAGTTTTTGCTTTATTGTCCTTTATCAAAAATCACAAAAATAGTTATCTTGCTTGCTGCTGCTATGGGTTCCACCGAGAACACCATGTTGTGCGACTTCACTAGTCATAACAACGATGACTTTGTCTGCACGCCTGTTACTACACCTGCCACTTCAGCACCTTCTTATGAAATTAAACCTGCTTTACTGAACCTGGTTATGAAAGATCAATTCTCCGGTGCTGGAGATGATGCTGCTTTGCACTTAAATAATTTTGTTGAGCTTTGTGATATGCAAAAGTACCAAGAAATATATGGTGATATTGTTAAGCTTAAGCTTTTTCCTTTCTCCTTAAGAGGAGGAGCTAAAATCTGGTTTCAATCCTTGCCTAGGAATAGCATAGATTCTTGGGACAAGTGGAAGGATGCCTTTATTGGGAAATACTATCCCCCTGCTAAAATTATCCAACTAAGGAGTAACATAATGAATTTTAAACAATTGGATAATGAACACGTTGCCCAAGCTTGGGAACACATGAAATCTCTTGTCAAGAACTGCCCTACTCATGGTTTGACTACTTGGATGGTTATCCAAACTTTTTATGCAGGCTTGAACTTTACCTCGCGGAACTTGTTAGATTCGGCCGCGGGAGGAACCTTTATGTCAACTACACTTGGTGCTGCCACGAGGCTTCTCGATGAGATGATGACCAACTATTCCCAATGGCACACCAAACGCGCTCCAACAGGTAGGAAGGTAAACTCTATCGAGGAGATTTCCTCCCTAAATGAAAAAGTTGACTTGATCATGTCTCTACTTTCCAAGCAATCTTCTATTGATCCTCATGATGTTCCTTTAAATTCTTTGATTGCTCAAGATCAAGTAGATGTGAACTTTATCTCTAGAAACAATTTCAATAACAATGCTTATAGGGGTAATTTTGGTAGCAACCCTAGACCGTTCCCCTCGAATTCCTATGGGAACAACAATACTTATCCTAGCACCAAGAACTCCACTTCTGAACTAGAGATTATGCTTAAAGACTTCATCACTACCCAAAAAGCCTTCAATAAGAGTGTAGAAGAAAAACTAGCCAAACTAGATAATCTCTCTTTGAAGGTAGACAATTTAGCCCATGAGGTAGAGTTGCTTAAAATTAGAACTTCTCCTCTTGAGGAGAGGAAGACCACTCCTATGAATGCTATTCAAGTGCAAATTAATGAAAACATTAGGATGATGGCTAAACTTAAAGGGAGATGGGCTAGAGAAAGGGAGGAAGAAGATAGAATTAAGAGCCTTCCTACCCACCACACTGTTGCTTGTCGGTGTACTAAGGTAGGGGTACCCTAGTACCCCAACTTGTGCACGGGCAGCGGCAGCTCCCCGCGGCAGGGTTCACCACGCGCTTGCCGGAGACCTTCCTGCCCCTTATCTAGCCATTCAAAAACAAAGTATACAAGACAGAAGACCAAGACCCCGGCAAGAGGAGCTTGCCGGGAAGGCCGTCCCAGGCTCGAGATTGCTTAACTAGCACGAGGCCCTGGCAAGAGGAGCTTGTCAGGACGAATAGAAGATTTTATCTTAGAAGACCCGGCAAAGGGCTCGGGGAGCGGCAAGCTTCCGGGCCCGGCAAGGTCGAGATCCCCGGCAAGGTGCTTGCCGGGGGAGGTGCGCTGTGTGCCCGCGCTCCAGCTCATCGGCCCACGCGTCGCCCTGGGGCCACTCCAGGGACGCGTGGCGGATGGCTGTGCAGCCTGGGGGACACGGTGGCACTCCACGGCAGTGGATCCATCGCCGTGGCAGACGGAGACGCAACGGCGGGAGCTTTTGGGGTCGACGGCGACGGGCATTAAATGCCCTTGTCCCCCACTGTTAAAGTAGGTATAGACCACTGTTCTGTACTGTAGCTCCACTGTTCCCGCACTGTTACAACTACCACTTCTTTTACATTTTTACCCCTTTCTCCTACGTTGACACCTGTCGGTGACCCCTTGCACTATAAAAGGAGGCCCATGCACAACGTGGAGGGGGTTCGAAACCTAGATTACTCTCACGCACGGTGTAGCTGCTTCTTCAAGCTCCCGAGCGCTCAACTCAATACACAACCAAGCAGGAGTAGGGTTTTACGCCTCCGTGCGGCCCGAACCTGGGTAAAACTGCCCGCGCGTCCGCTCCGATCTGCTCTTTGTGCTCCCTCCGCCCTCGTACCGCACAGACAAGGGGCTCCGGTCCCATAGGTGTTCGTGGCGGACAGTTTCCCCCGACATCTTTGGCGCGCCAGGTAGGGGGCGTCGAGGTTGTGCGAACCTGATCCGGCGTTCGCGCGGGCGCATTCTTCATCAACCTCTCCAAGCTTCATCAGCAACTTCATCAGCGACAACTCCATGGCCCCGAAGAAGAAGCCTTCGGAGGTCGGGGGCCCGTCTACGTCTCACCCGCCGCCACCAGAGCCAACGGTGGGCGGGGGAGACGCCGTCGGAAGGGTGGTTGCCGGCGAGGACACTCACGGCGCCACCAGATCCAAGAACAGGACGGACGACCGGACCTCGGTCTCCGTGGACGCGCCACGTCCATCGCAGCATACGACGACCCCGCAGCGCCATACCACGGGAGGTGGTATCCGCTTGCTGGGACAAGGCCAAGCTGGAGGTTCGCGGGACGCCCCGGACCCCCGTCCGGGCACAAGCAAAGCGAAGGCGCCGGCGCGGGACCCCGCTCCTTCTAACGTCGTTAGAAGTCCGAGCGTATCCCGCTCCTCGCACCGCTCGCCCGCGTTCCCCACTACTCCGGCAGAAGCGCTCGCAAGGGCGCAGCTGCTCCTCGATTTTCCTCCAGCGGCCGACAAGGCCGAGGAATGGAGGGCCACTATCCGGAGCCTGATAGACTTCGCCAACAATGACTCACCGCAGCAGCCGTCGGCCTCACGGCCGCGGCAGGCTGAGAAGACGAAGGCTATCGGCGACAAGACTGCCGGGGGTGCGACAAGCGTGCACTCCCCGCCGCGGAAGCAGAAGACGCCGCCCCGCCGGAACAATCCCGACGACGGCTCCACAGCCTCGTCGGACCCGCGGGCCCGTCGGGACCAGCGCCAGGTCCTCGACGACCGGCGAGATGAAGACGCTCGGACCACGATCGAGCGCCGCCGAGAAGCTCGGCGACAATCCGACAAGAGAGCTGGGAACACTGTCGACGCACCCGCGCCCGGTGAACCAGGCGACTTGCCGTACGCGGCAGGCTGCCCTGCGTTCACCCGCGAGCTGCGGCGCGTCCAGTGGCCCAGCATGAAAAACTTTAAGCCCGACGTACCGGAGAAGTACGACGGCAAGACGCATCCCTCGGAGTTTCTCAGCGTCTACACTATCGCAGTGCAAGCTGCCGGGGGGCGCGACGAGAAAATCCTAGCCAACTACTTCCCGCTCGTGCTGAAGCCGAACGTCCGTTCGTGGCTCATGCACTTGCCGGAAGGCTCTATCTCTTCTTGGGCCGACCTCTGCCATCAGTTTGTCGGCGCCTTCACCGGCGGCCACAAACCCCATGGCCAGGAGAGCGATCTCCATATTTTGGCCCAGAAGGAAGGCGAACCCCTGCGCAAATATATCCAACGCTTCAGTCGGGTACAGCACAACATCCCAGACGTTCACCCTGCTGCGGTTATCAGCGCGTTCCATCAGAACGTGCGTAACCGCCGCATGCGTGAGGAGATGGCGATGACCAAGATCAGGGACGTCAGCGAGCTCTACGCTCTTGCCGACAAGTGCGCCCGTGCAGAAGAGGGGAGGAAACTCCCCGGGGAGGACGCTGGCGCAGGGGGAAGCGACAGCGACGACGCCGCCCCGGTAAAGAAGAGCCGGCGGCGGAACAACAGGAAGAAGGGCAAGAAGGAAGTGCTTGCCGTCGAGAAGTCCGGCAAGGAGGCCCCCGCCAAGCAAGCGCAGGCTGGCGGCTCCGGCAAGGAGCCTGCCCCTGCGGCGGCGGCCGACAAGCCGGGTAGCTCCGACAAGCAATACTGTAAGATTCACCGCACCAAGGGTCATGACCTCTCCAACTGCAAGCGCGTCGAGTACCTCGTCGAGCAGCAAAAAGCTGAGTACGAGAGGCGCGACAAGGAGAAGGCCCAAGGTGGCGGGGAAGAGCCCAGCAAGAAGCGGCCGTTCAATGGCCGGGGAGGACGCCGCGGCAAGGCCAAGCAGCGGCAAGGAGATCGACCTCCCCGGGGCCGCGACAACGACGAACACGACGATGAAGACATGGAGGACGACGAGAACAGCGAGCAGGAGTTCCAGAAGGCCACGGAGGTCCTGTGCGTCGACGGTGGCGCCTCCCTGCACACCTCCCACCGCCAGCTGAAACAGTGGGTGCGTGAGGTGAATGCAGCGGAGCCGCCCGTGGAGTCGCGCAGGCTCCTCAAATGGTCCAGCACGCCCATCATTTTTGACCTTGAGGATCACCCTGACCGCACCACGGCGGTCGGGTGCTTGCCGATGCTGGTTTCCCCCACCATCCGCAACCTCAAGGTCACCAAAATGTTGGTTGACGGCGGGGCCGGGCTGAACTTGATCTCCTCTGCTGTGATCAAGAAACTCCAGATTCAAGACGGCGAGCTCGAAGAGACCGGTTCATTCCAAGGAATCAACCCGGGAAGGAGCAAGCCCAAGGGAAAGATTACTCTGCCGGTGACCTTTGGCGGGGAGCTCAACTTCAGGACTGAGCGCATCACCTTTGACGTTGCTGATATTCCATTGCCCTACAATGGGATACTCGGCCGTCCCGCCCTCGCCAAGTTCATGGCAGCTTCCCACTATGCCTACAACGTGCTGAAGATGCCGGGGCCGATAAGCGTCATCACTGTCCACAGCGACAAGAAAGATGCGCTTATTTGCGCCGACAAGATTTACCGGGATGCGGCAGCAGCGGCCGAAAAGGATACTCTTGCCGCTGTAGCTCCCGGGGGGAAGAAGACGAAGACCAAGTCCGGCAAGTGCTCTGGGACCCACTCCGGCAATCGCACCTCTTCGGAGTGCTGCGCTGCCGTCGAGGACGTTCCATCGAGCTCCACCGGCAAGAGCAAGAAAGGAATGGCTGCTCCTCCGGCAACCAAGAAAGTGTCCGCAAAGGAGGATGGCACTGGTGGTACCTTCACCATCAGTGCCACCCTTGACAGCAAATAGGAAAGCGCGCTCGTCGCCTTCCTGCGGGCGAATGTCGATGTGTTCGCTTGGCAACCATCTGACATCCCCGGTGTTCCCAGGAAGGTGATTGAGCACAAGCTTGCTGTCTGTCCTCATGCGCGGCCCATCAAGCAAAAAGTGAGGAAGCAAGCCGTGGAGCGCCAAGAGTTCATCAATGAGGAGATCAAGAAACTAGAGGCAGCAGGCCTAGTTAGAGGTGTGATCCATCCGACGTGGTTAGCAAACCCGGTCGTCGTGCGCAAAGCCAACGGGAAGTGGAGACTGTGTATAGACTTCACTGATGTCAATAAAGCATGTCCCAAGGATCCCTTCCCTTTGCCGCGCATTGACCAGATCGTTGACTCCACTGCCGGATGTGAGCTACTCTGTTTTCTTGATGCATACTCAGGCTATCACCAGATTTTCATGGCTAAGGAAGATGAAGAGAAGACTGCATTTATCACTCCATGTGGCACCTATTGCTTTATCCGCATGCCATTTGGACTGAAGAATGCAGGCTCAACTTTTGCAAGGGTAGTGTACACTGCTTTTGAGCCACAGATCCACAGGAATGTAGAAGCCTACATGGATGATATCGTGGTGAAGAGCAAGAGCAAAGAAACACTGATTCAAGACTTGGAAGAAACGTTTCAGAACCTGCGCAAGATACAACTCAAGCTGAACCCCGAGAAGTGCGTCTTTGGAGTTCCCTCCGGCAAGCTTCTCGGGTTCTTTGTATCACAGAGGGGGATTGAAGCCAACCCCGACAAGATCAAAGCCATCGAGCAGATAGAAGCCCCGAAGCGCGTCAAGGATGTCAGAAGACTTGCAGGTTGCGTTGCTGCCCTCAGTAGGTTCATTTCAAAATCCGCAGAACGCGCCCTACCTTTCTTCAAAATCTTGAAGAAGGCAGGTCCCATGAAGTGGACTCCGGAAGCGGAGGCGGCGCTGCAGGATTTGAAACGGTACCTGTCCTCCACTCCTACACTTGTCGCACCTAAACCACAGGAAAAGTTGTTGCTATACTTAGCGGCAACCAACCAGGTGGTTAGTGCTGCGTTAGTGGCGGAGAGGGAGTCCGACGAGGAGTCAGCATCACCGGCAAGAGAATCTAGCGACAAGCAGGGGGCTGACCCGACAAGCTCTGGCCCCGACAAGGAAGACTCTGCGCAGGAACAAGGAGAGGTGCGGAAGAAGATGGTGCAGCGCCCAGTGTATTTTGTAAGTTCCCTTCTCCAGGGAGCAAGATCAAGGTACTCTGGTGTGCAAAAATTGCTTTTCGGCCTCCTCATGGCCTCGAGGAAGCTGCGCCACTACTTCCAAGCCCATGAGATAACGGTGGTCACTCGCTTTCCGTTGAAGAGGATATTGCACAATCCAGAGGCAACAGGCAGGATCGTCGAGTGGGCACTGGAACTGTCAAGCTTCGGACTCAAGTTTGAAAGTACCTCAACCATACAGAGCCGAGCCTTGGCAGAATTCATTGCTGAATGGACCCCAACGCCCGACGAGGAAGTTCCAGAAACAAGTGTACCCGTACAAGAAGCTACAAGTGAATGGGTAATGTATTTTGATGGTGCCTTCTCATTGCAAGGCGCCGGTGCTGGCGTGGTACTCATCGCGCCCACCGGAGAGCACCTCAAATATGTTATCCAGATGCACTTTCCCAGGGAGCAAGCGACAAACAACACCGCAGAATATGAAGGCTTGCTTGCCGGCCTCAGGATTGCGGCCGAACTTGGGATCAGGAAGCTGATTGTGCGGGGCGATTCTCAGTTGGTGGTCCGACAAGTTAACAAGAGCTACCAGAGCCCTTTGATGGAAGCATATGTCGATGAAGTGAGGAAGCTTGAAGAGCACTTTGAAGGTCTGCAGATGGAGCACGTCCCAAGAGCCCAAAATGAGATTGCAGATGGCCTTTCAAAGTGCGCCGCAATGAAGTTACCTGTGGAACCAGGGACCTTTTTGCTCAAGCTGACTCAACCATCAGTTACACCATCAATTGGACAGTCCAAGAAGAGAAAGTTGGTCTCCGGCGACTACTTGCCGGCGGATCTTCCTGAACCCGCCGCCAAGGTTCCCAGGATCAACGACAACGCTGAGGAACAGTTTGCTCCTGCAAGCCCTCGGGCTTGTGCAGTTGAAGCAAGTGTTCCCGACAAGCCTCGCCCCGGCGAGCTTGCCGGGGGACCGTCAGCTCCGACAGGACCAGAGGTCTTTGCCGTAGAAGCTGGGGTTCCCGCAGCGGCCCTCGAGCCTTTAGTCCTTGCCGTCGAGCCCCGGGCTCCGGCATGGGCACAGCAGATCGTCCGTTTTCTGCAAACTGGAGAACTTCCCGACGACCCTCAAGAGATAGAGAAGATAACCAGGCAGTCAAGTATGTATCAGTTTGTGGATAACGAGCTGTACAGAAGAAGACTCAACGGTGTCAGGTTGAAATGCATCTCCAGAGAAGATGGACAGAAGCTGTTGGCGGAAATACACGGAGGCATATGCGGCCACCACATTGGCGCAAGGGCGCTTGCCGGAAAAGCTTTCCGGCAAGGGTTCTTTTGGCAAGAAGCCCTCCAAGATGCAACTGCACTAGTAACCAAGTGTGAAGCGTGCCAGTTCCATGCAAAGCAAATACATCAGCCAGCTCAAGCTCTCCAAACAATCCCTTTGTCATGGCCCTTCTCGGTCTGGGGGCTCGATATCCTCGGCCCTTTCCCTCGCGCTGTCGGGGGCTTTGAGTACTTGTACGTTGCTATCGACAAGTTCACAAAGTGGCCAGAAGTGGAGCCAGTGAGAAAGGTGACAGCACAGTCAGCGGTCAGGTTCTTCAGGTCGATTGTCTGCCGTTTCGGGATCCCTAACAGGATCATCACCGACAACGGTACGCAATTCACTAGTCGCACCTTCATGCAGTACGTCCAAGACCTTGGCGCCAAGGTCTGTTTCGCTTCTGTTGCTCACCCGAGGAGCAACGGCCAAGCGGAGAGGGCAAACGCTGAAGTGCTGCGCGGACTCAAGACAAGGACCTTTGACAGGCTGCGCAAGTGCGGAAGGAATTGGATAGAGGAGCTCCCGGCGGCTCTTTGGTCAATCAGAACGACACCAAGTCGAGCCACCGGACAGACACCTTTTGCTCTAGTTTATGGAGCAGAAGCAGTTCTCCCCACGGAACTCGTATACGGATCTCCTCGAGTGCTCGCTTATGATGAGCTCGAGCAAGAGCAACTGCGGCAAGATGACGCATTGCTCCTTGAGGAGGGACGTCTCCAGGCTGCTGTACGAGCTGCTCGATACCAGCAAGCTTTGCGTCGCTACCATAGCCGCAAGGTTAAGGCCAGGAGTCTCGAGGAAGGCGACCTTGTTCTTCGGCGTGTTCAGTCCGCCAAGAATTCCAACAAGTTGACGCCGAAGTGGGAAGGCCCTTATCGGGTGAGACAAGTTACGAGGCCCGGCGCTGTCCGCCTCGAGACCGAAGAAGGCTTACCGGTGAGCAACTCCTGGAACATAGAGCATCTTCGCAAGTTTCACCCCTAAGGCGCGGTTGCCGTGATCCGCTCCGGCAACCATCTTTTGTACAAGCCTTGCCGCTGTTGCATGTAACCCTTTGTACAAAGCCGGGCGCAGACCCCGTGCATCAGTAAAGATTTCGTGTTTTCGCATCAATTGCCTTTTTGCATGCTTCTCTTTGCTATTTGCATGTTTTGTTTGGCATTTGATGCTACACTTAGACATACGGTAAGCACTATTACGCCGAAAGGCAATATGCTTGTTTCCCTCTCTTTTTCCTTTTCTCTTAAGCAGAAAGAACGTTCCTCGCGCACAAGTTTGCCGGGGGGGAAGGAGATGAAGGAGGAACTAAGTGCTGTTCAAGTAAGAAGAGCCTTACCGGAAGACAAACAACATGAGCAAGCAGCATATGAAAGATAAGTTGTTGGAATTTGACCAGTTCAAATTTTAAATTTTGGTTGTCTTCCTTGAACAATCACACTTTGTATGGAAAACCTGTGCGCGGAGGAACCTACCCGTGGCTTGCCGCACCCTTATCTTGTCTTCGAGTCCACTCAACGATTTAAGTGAGCTGCGACAAGTGTCGCGCCCTTGCTTCGTTTCCGAGTACACTCAGCAAGCTAAGTGCGTTGCGACTTGCTGCGGCGAGGTTGCTTGCCGGCGAGGACCTTGGCCAGCAGGCTGCTCAGGGTCCAGCGCTCAGCGCTCGCGGCAAGGGCCCCTTGCCGGCAAGCTCCCCGGGAGCGTAGGGTGAAAAACATACAAAGTCAAAGATGGGAACAAGGAAGATAACATTGCACTGATTGATTGAAGTAAAGCAAATATCTTACAAGGATAACCTGTCGCAATGGACTAATGAGTTCATAACATAATGTGCAGCAACAAAAAGATAAAGATAAATGGGGCCCTAGTCTACGCGGTCGCCTTCCTTCCTGCCAAGCCTTGCCACCTTGGCGATGATATGGCCGACCTGCTCCTTCAGGGCCTCCGTGTCCGCATCTGCCGGCAAGCTGCGAAGAACGTTCGTGAGGTTGATCCCCGGGTTGCGGAACACGATCTTCGTCAAGACCCGCTCCAGAGTTCCTGCGCAGAGACGGCGCGACTCCTCGGCCAGCTGCGCAGGGATGCGGTTCCGGAGACCTGCAAGGGCTGGAGCGACGCCTCTGAAGAAGAGGCTGAGCTTGGCGCTGTGCGGGAGGTCTGGATCCGGCGAGTAGATAAGATGCTCAACCTTCAAAGCAAGCAACTCCTGGTCAATGTTGGACGCAGAAGAAACCAGCTCTTCGGTCCACACCTCGATAGTCTGCCGGAAGAGCTCGGAGGCCTTGTTAACGCTCTCCATCAAGGTTCGCTCCTTGCGGAGCTCATCCTTCAGCTTTGCCTCCTGGGCCCGGGCAGCATCAAGCGATTCCTTCAGGGTGGTGACCTTCAGCTCCAAGTCTTCGATGGAATCCTTGGCGGCCTTCAGCTCGTCACCCCTCTGGGACAAACTCACCTGGAGCTCTGAGTTGGTGTGAGCATCCTTCTCGCGCTCCAGG
The DNA here is from genome assembly GCA_902687465.1 of Secale cereale. Classification (NCBI taxonomy): domain Eukaryota; kingdom Viridiplantae; phylum Streptophyta; class Magnoliopsida; order Poales; family Poaceae; genus Secale; species Secale cereale. Next base: position 963,479,196 of record LR738711.1, read on the forward strand.
ATGAGCGCGGCAACCTTCTCGGCGCTCACCTTCACCGCCTTCTCCAGTTGTTCGACCTTGGCGGCAAGCTCCTTCTTGGCGTCTTCCGCGGCAGCAGCAGCGGCTTTCGCCTCTTTCAGCTCCCCGCCAAGGGCAGCCTCGCGAGCGGCAAGGTCCTCCTCATGGGAGTCGAGATCCACCTTCCGCTGCGCGAGCTCTCCTTCTCGCCGGGACATCTCCACCCCGGCGAGCCGTTGCTGTTCTTCAGCCTCGGCTTTCTCCAAAAGCCACTCTTGATATTCACCGGCGAGACGCTCGCGCTCCTCCGCCACCTCGCGGAGGCCCGCCTTGTGGGCAGCGCTGAGCTCCGCCGCACGCTTCTCCATTTCGGCGGCGGCCTGGGCAGCAAGGGCTTCCCGGGAGGCAAGCTTCGCCTGCCTGGCCCGGTAAAGGGCCAGGAGTTGGTGGAGAAGCTTCTCCTCCTCGGGCCCATCTCCTTCGCCGGGCGCCTCGACGACTGTCAGACCCGCGGAGGCGAGGACTTCTCCGTCAAACGCCTCGCCCTCCGCGGGAGCTCTTGATGAAGACCCCCAAGGCACTTGGATAAAGACGCCATTGGGGGCACGAAGATAGTACGCCTGCTTCTCGCCGGTGGAGGGGCCGGCGGCCGGTGTAGCATCCGGTGCTCCCGCCACCTCCGGGTCGGCGGTGCGGTCGCCGTCCCCCTCCCCGGTCGCGGCGTCAGCGGCCGGAGTGGCCTCCTGCGCGGCCGGCTCGGTGGCCTCGGTCGCCTCCTCGGTGGCCTCGGCCATCTCCACGACGACGGGAACGTCATCGTCGCCGCCCTGCGCGCCCTCCTCATCCTCGATATTGATGACCTCGGTCTCCATCGGCGCGGGAGGAGGAGGAGGAAGATCTAAGGGAAGAAGAAAAAGAAGTTCAAAATCAAGCAAAGATCCAAAAAGAAGCAAAGTCAAGAAAACCAAGTACAGAACGTACCTTGGCGGACGTCCTCTGCGGCGGGCTCCCTTGCCGGGGAGCTCGGCCTCGGCGGAGTGGCCGTCCTCGCCGGGCTGCTCGCCCTTGGCGGGGTACTCTGCCTTGGCGGAGTACCCGCCCTTGGCGGAGCGCTCTCCCTTGCCGGAGAGTTTTGCCTTGCCGGGGATGGCGGGGCCTGCAGCTCCTCGGTGACGGTCTCCGGGCGCTCTTCCCGCTGCGGCTCCACCTCTGCACAAGAGAAGATAGAAGAACCAAGACATTCAAAAAAAAAAAAAGAGAGATCAAAGCCCTAAGCGCGCCCCGACGAGCAAAAACAGTAAAACCTCTAACTTACGCTGGGGGCTGCGCTGGGGGCTGCTCCCCGGAGCGGCACTCGGGTCCGGCAAGATCGGCTCCGGCGCGATCCCTGCTTCCGCGACGGATGGGTCTTCTACGACCTCAACTGTGGGCACCCTGACCCTCTTCGCGCGCTGCTCCAAGGTCCTGCAATCACAAGCAACAAGCAAAGTCAAGCGTCAGCAACAATCGAGATATACAAATCAAGAAGGAGTAAGGTCTCGGGTCCTTACTCTTGGTCCTCCTCGTCGTCCTCGCTCAGCGCGGAGAAGTCAAACTCCACGGTGGGCGCGTTCGCGCGAGGAGCGGAGGATGAAGATTCCCTCGCGCGTTTCGGAGCCACCGGGGCTGGGGGCTGCGTAGGCCCAGCCCCTGTGGTGGCCGGCGCCCGAGAAGTGGGCGGAGCAGCTGCTCCGCTCCGAGAAGATCCTTGCCGGCTCGGTGCCGGCCTGCGGGACGCCTCCGTCGTGGTCCGCGCGCGCGGGGCCTCTGCCGTGGCCGGCACGCCGGTCGCCCTTGGCACGGCTTGGCTCGGCCGGGGAGCTGCCCGGCGAGCTGGCTGTTGCCGGGGCGCTCGCGCCTGCTCCCCCGTCGCCGCCTTGCGGAGGCGCTTCAATGGGGACTGCTTCGGGCTCGCCGGGGGTGGGGAGCTCTCCGACGAGGAGAGGTCGTCGGCGTAGAGCTCGGTGGATCCGCCGGTGTCTTCCTCCTCGCCCTCCTCTCCCTCGGCCGGTTCGCTGGCCCCAGCGCCTTGCACTGCGGGCCCCTTCCCCTTGGTGGCCCCGCTTCGTCCGGCGCCTTCGCTCCTCGCGGCACCCCTGCTCCCTCCGGCTGTGCCCTCCATTGCCGCGGCCTCCGTCGCGATCCCACTGATCCCGGAGTGCCTCAGCGAGGGGACCCCGGCGAGCGCATCGGGAGGGAGCTCTAGCAGCTTGCGAATCTCCTCCTTATCCGCCTGGCTGGAGGCATCCGCGGCTTCCGCCTCCGCGGGTGTGTATCCAAAGTTTCCCGCCGCCGCGGCTGCGGCGACTTCTTCAGCGCGAGAAGCCATGTAAGCAATCTCTTGGTCGGTGGTGGCCCGCGTGTGCAGCTTGAGATCGTCCGTCTTCTCCAACACCTCCGCAAGGTTGTCGTAGAACTCGAGGACGTCGATAGGCTTGGGCGCAATCCACGTGCGCTCCAATCCATGAGAGTCGCACGCGGGCATCATAGCGACAAGGCGATCCCGGGCGCTGCTGGCGCAGAGCGGCACCACTCCCCGGGGAGCGCGAAGTACTCGGGGTGTGCCGGGTCGAACTTGAAAAGTTCCCTGACCATACCCCGCAGCTCGAGTGTTGTGAAGTTAAAATTGAGGCCGGGGCGCAGCCTCATGATGTCTGCCGGGCCGCCGTATTGCCACGCCGGCCTTTTCCGGTCTTGGAGGGGGGCGATCCGGCGACGAAGAAAGTCCGCGCCCACTTCAGCGACAGACAGCGGCGCCATCCGAAGACGAAGGATTCTGACGAGAGCGATATCCAGCTTGGAATCGTCGGAATCGAAATTACTCCAATCCCTGCCGCGCACGATGGGCGATGTGCGCGGCGCGGTGAAGTGTTGCGGCCGCTCCTCGACGACCCAGCACCACTCCGCACGCCACTCTTCCCACTTGCCGCGGAGCTCCCCCGGCAAGTAGGCTGGTTTCTTATTCAGCCTAAACACCCAAGAGATTCCTCCGGAGAGGGGGGCGTCGGCCTCTACTCTGGGGATGAAAAAGTGCCTAAAGAGAGCTACGTTGGGCTGGATTCCTACGAAGTTCTCGCACATGTGTGCGAAAACGGACATGGTGAGGATGGCGTTGGGAGTGAAGTCGAGGAGGTGGAGGCCATAAGTATTCATGATATCGCAGAAAAAGTTTGAGAAGGGAGGGCACAGACCGCAGTGGAAGAAGGCTGCGAAAAAGTAATACCCGCCGGGGTAGTGGTCCTTGGCGACGGCCGGGTAGACGCGCGTGCGGGGGTGCGCTGGGGTCTCCTTGGCCCAGAACAAATAATATTTGTTCCAGAGCTCCCGCACGCCGAGCTTCGGCGCGAAGACAATGTGCTCCTTCCGGTACGCGGCGAGCTTCGCCGCCTGATCTGACTTCTCCCGCTTGGACTTCTCCGACTTCGCCTTGTCGGTCTTTGGGGCCATGGCGGACGCGGTGGAAGGAAGGGGACGAAGAGCTTGGTGGTGGCGGAGGAGTAGAGGCAAAGCGCAGAGGAATCTAAGGAAGAAGACGATGGCAATGAGTGCGCAGGGAGGGGAATCGCGCCGCTCTCTCTGCTTTTATGGGAGAGTGGGGGGCGTTTCGCCCTTCCCATTAAAGAAATCGTGGGCACGTCCCATCCCACGGCGCCGCAATCGACGCGTGCCGTTGCCGTGGGGTGCGGCGGATATGGAAGTGGATTCGGCGCGCCGCGGGCCGCGGGTGCCCGTGCACTGTTTTGGGCCTGGCCCAACAGCGCTCGGCACCGTGTGTGGCCCAGGCCCGGGGGCTCCTGTCGGTGTACTAAGGTAGGGGTACCCTAGTACCCCAACTTGTGCACGGGCAGCGGCAGCTCCCCGCGGCAGGGTTCACCACGCGCTTGCCGGAGACCTTCCTGCCCCTTATCTAGCCATTCAAAAACAAAGTATACAAGACAGAAGACCAAGACCCCGGCAAGAGGAGCTTGCCGGGAAGGCCGTCCCAGGCTCGAGATTGCTTAACTAGCACGAGGCCCTGGCAAGAGGAGCTTGTCAGGACGAATAGAAGATTTTATCTTAGAAGACCCGGCAAAGGGCTCGGGGAGCGGCAAGCTTCCGGGCCCGGCAAGGTCGAGATCCCCGGCAAGGTGCTTGCCGGGGGAGGTGCGCTGTGTGCCCGCGCTCCAGCTCATCGGCCCACGCGTCGCCCTGGGGCCACTCCAGGGACGCGTGGCGGATGGCTGTGCAGCCTGGGGGACACGGTGGCACTCCACGGCAGTGGATCCATCGCCGTGGCAGACGGAGACGCAACGGCGGGAGCTTTTGGGGTCGACGGCGACGGGCATTAAATGCCCTTGTCCCCCACTGTTAAAGTAGGTATAGACCACTGTTCTGTACTGTAGCTCCACTGTTCCCGCACTGTTACAACTACCACTTCTTTTACATTTTTACCCCTTTCTCCTACGTTGACACCTGTCGGTGACCCCTTGCACTATAAAAGGAGGCCCATGCACAACGTGGAGGGGGTTCGAAACCTAGATTACTCTCACGCACGGTGTAGCTGCTTCTTCAAGCTCCCGAGCGCTCAACTCAATACACAACCAAGCAGGAGTAGGGTTTTACGCCTCCGTGCGGCCCGAACCTGGGTAAAACTGCCCGCGCGTCCGCTCCGATCTGCTCTTTGTGCTCCCTCCGCCCTCGTACCGCACAGACAAGGGGCTCCGGTCCCATAGGTGTTCGTGGCGGACAGTTTCCCCCGACATTGCTACTATCCAAGTTGTTGAGGATATCCAAACTCTTAGCACCCAATGCACTCCTAGTCCCATTGGACCTATTAATGGTGATGCTATGACCTCAACCGTAGAAACTCCTATGACCATAGAAGCTACCAAACAACTGAGCCTAAAGGACACCACTACCACTTTACTTGATAGTAGTGACCTTGATTTTGATAATTGCACCCTTTCTGAAGTTATTGATTTTCTTCACAGGATGTCTAGAGATCCCCACGCTAGCACACTTAATCTTGCCTTCACGGAGCATATCACTAATGCTCTTATCAAAGCTAGGGAGGAGAAGCTTAGGGTAGAAGCCTCCATACCTAGAAAGCTAGAAGATGGTTGGGATCCTATGATTAAAATTAAGTTGAATAACTTCTCTTGCTATGCTTTATGTGATGTTGGAGCTAGTACCTCCGTTATGCCCAAAAGAATATATGATATGCTTAAATTGAAATCTTTTGATCCTTGTTCTTTTGGTGTTTGTCTTGTTGATTCTTCCGTAAAGAAATCTTTGGGGAAGATCGACGATGTTCTTATCATTGTCAATGACAATTATGTTCCCGTTGATTTTACTATTATGGATATTGAATGTGAACCTTCATGTCCAATTATTTTGGGACGTCCTTTTCTTCGCACCGTTGGTGCTATCATTGACATGAAAGAGGGGAATATAAAATTCCAATTTCCTCTCAAGAAAGGGATGGAACACTTCCCTAGAAAGAAGATTAAGTTACCTTTTGAGTCCGTTACACGGGCTAGCTATTCTTTTACTCTTGATAAAACTTGATCCTCTCTTTTTGCATTATGCCTAGCTTAAAGGCATAAAAGAAAGCGCTTTTGGGAGGCAGCCCACAAACGAATAAAGTTTTATTTTGCTTTTGTTGTGTCTTGATGTTTGTTACTACAGTAGCATCATCATTGTATCTTTTCTTTTCAGCTTTGTGCCAAGTTTAGCCTTCGATTGCAAGAAAGTTCAAAAGTTGTGACGTGCAGTCCAGAAAACAGATTCTGTCCTTGGACAGAAAAATTCGTATAAAATCACCAGATCATCTTTTTGATCTGAATTGTTTTGACAGCATGCTCTATACAATTGGCTTTCGGGCGTCTGTTCGGAGTTTTTTGATTTGAGTTGCAGAAGTGCCCCGAAATAATTATTTACTACCTACTGGTCTGTTTTTCCTTCGTTTTGCAAACCTTGAGCTTGCTTTTTGTTTGCAAAAACCTTTTGGCAATCTTGAGAAACAGTAGCTCTTCAAGATTATCTTTATTTCCAGCAGGGAAAAGTTATTTTATTATGGGTACTAACCTCGGTAATCAGATTATGATGAGTTATGTATGAAGGGAGTTTTCAAGTGTGCGAGGGAAGATGCTAAAAAGATTCAGGAGGGTCAAACGCTCAAGCTTGGGGATGCCCCCGTGCACCCCCAAGAAATATTCAAGAAGACTCAAGCATCTAAGCTTGGGGATGCCCCCGTGCATCCCCTTCTCCATCAACAATTATCAGTTCGTCTTTCGTTCCATTATATTTTAGTCACTTCATGCGTTATGTGCTATGCTTGGAGCGTCTTGCTTTTAGTTTCCTTTTTAGTTTTCTTTAGCTTTGCTTGCTGTTCATAACGAGTTAGAACCCAGCTTTCTTTGTGTGGGAGAGAAACACACTCCACTTCAACCTAGAACACAACATAGGATTTTCATGCTTATCTTTGCTGTGTATGTTCTTTGTCTTTCCATAGCTACTGTCATGTTTAGCTCTTAGTTTTCATGCTTTTCTTTTTAAAGAGCTTTTGTTTAGTTGGTTGTTGAACTCTCTTGAGTTTTCATGTTTATCTTGTTAAGAGAGTTTGTCTGTTGCACTGAGTTGTGTGTCTTAACTTAAAGTAGGTAATTGAGGTTGCTATTTAATTTTAGTAGTAACTTGCAATAGTTTTGAGGTATTGCCATGAGTAATGTCTGAACTTTTGGTGTCAAGAGCTTTAGCCTATTAGTGATAGATGTCGTATTTTGGGCAATCCGTGTTTATTTTCGAAAACCTACAAAATAGTTGAGAACTTTAGCTACTAAATGGATCACTAATCTTTTGAGGGATCGAATATTAGAGTACACTCACGTACCATGAGCCGAGGATGCGCAAGCATAACCAAATCCCCATACACTCCTCCTCGGGGTACTTGTCTCTTTGAGAACCTCCTAATTAGATTGAGAGTTACCGATGATAAGTGCATGAGTTCTTCGGACTAATGTGAGTATTCGAAAGTTGACACTTCCACCTAGCCATATTTTTCTAGCCTCTTTGGTACCGTGCATTGCCCTTTCTCACCTCGAGAGTTGGCGCATACTTCGCCGGTGCATCCAAATCCTTGGCACGATACGCTCTGTCATCATAAGCCTCATTATATCCTTCCTCAAAACAGCCACCATACCTACCTATCAAGGCATTTCCATAGCCTTTCCGAGATACATTGCCATGCAACATCCATCTTCTCATGACTTGATCTTCATGTCATACATGCTTTTTGCTTGATCGATGAGCCGCATGCTAGTCGGGCCTTGCCCTAATCATTGCTACATGACGCGCTAGTATCATTGCATATCCTGCTACACTGGCAGAGGCATACATTTGCATACATCATGATAGTTTCATTTTCTTTATGTTGAGTACTTTTGTAAAGTGTGAAAGATCTTCTATACTTCTTGTAATGCATAGAGTGTTGCCCCTAAACTGAGGAAAAGATCCCAAAGAGGACAAATCAAAAGATCCCAAAGAGGACAAAATCAAAAGATCCCAAAGAGGACAAATGAGAGATAAATAGAAAGAGCCATTGAGTCCACAAAAAAAAGAAAAAAAAAGATAAAAAGAAATAAAAAGAGAGAAGGGGGCACACTACTATTTCTTTTGAGAGTTCCACACTCGTACTCCATCTTATACCTTGTACTCCATAGAGATTATCATTCATGCATATAGCTATGTGGGGACCTTTACACTATAGAACTTGGCTTGTATATTCCAATGATGAGCCTCCTCAAAAGAGCTCTAGGTCTTCTTGAGCAAGCAAGTTGGATGCACCCCCACTAGTTCCATTGGAGAGCTTACCTTAGCTCATATGTGCATCCGTTGCATGGCAATCCCTACTCCTCACATCATATCTATCATTTGGCTTTCTCTCGCCGATGATTGTCCTCATTGATGTGAGCCTTTCACACCTTTTTGTCTTCCCCCTCTATCATTTTTCTCTCTTTGCCATCCTAAGTGTCGACTTTCTTGCTTACGCTCATCCATTGCATGAGTGCTCAAAATATCGAAAGGGAGTGGATCATTTTGACTTGTACCTGGCTGACGGTCTGGGGATGAGTGATTCCAAAGAAGACCAAGTGTGAAACTTTGCTAGATTAAGTTCTCAACAATACAAAAACTATGTTTTACTCTCTCATATATCCCTATCCCCTTTCTTGCACGCAAACACCATTTGGAGACATTCGAGTCACGGACAGCGAGAGCTCTTGCACCTTTATGTTCTTATGTTACTTGTTACAATGCTAATACAAACTCTTGCTTGTTATGACTTGAATTGGATTACATGCCTTGATTGCTTTACTTAAAAGTTCTTATATCGTTGATAGCATGTCACCACAGAAATTATGCTTGTTATCATTTACCTACTCGAGGACGAGCAGGAATTAATCTTGGGGATGTTGATACGTCCAAAACGTATCTATAATTTCTGCTTGCTCCATGCCTCTTTTGTGTGATATTGCTATGATATTTATGCACTTCCATACACTTTTGATCATATTTGGACTAACCTATTAACTCAGTGCACCACAGTGCCAGTTCTTGTTATCTGTTGTTTTTCTATTTCAGGTTTCCCCCATATTAAAAGTGCCCAAAAAATTCTGGGAAAATACAGGAAAAATCAGCGTATCGGGAGCTTCAAGAAAAACCAAAGCAGGGCCAGAGGGGAGCCTGGGGTGGCCCAGGCGGCCACCCGGCGCGGCCCCACCCCTAGCCGCGCCAGGAGGGCGCCAGGGGCCCCACCTCCGCCTCTGGTGACCCCCTTTGGCATATATATTGCTCACGTCCCGAAACCCTCGAGGACGGAACCCTTTTTTACGATCTCGCCTCTCTTCCACCGCCACCTCGCTTCCAAGATCAGGAGCACCAGGAGAACTCTTTCCGGCACCCTACCGGAGGGGAGAACCACCACCGGGAGCTTCTCCACCACCATGGACGCTTCTCGGATGAGTTGTGAGTAGTCCCCCTTGGACCATGGGTCCATGACCAGTAGCTATGTGATGTTCTCCTCCCCTCTTTGTTCTTCATGGATTAGACCTCGTGAGCTGCTCTACATGATCGAGGCACATATGTAATCTTTCTACTGTTGCTATGTTGAGTTTGCTGGGATCCGATGGATTATGAGATTATGTCCAGATTGTGTGTGAGTAATATATTTGATTCACCTCTTTTATATTTATGTTCTTGAGTAATTCTTACATGTTCTCTGTTGCTATTTATTGCTTTGGCCGAGTAGTAGGTAGTAACTCCAAGACGGAACGTTATGCTTGATTGTGGGTTCATGCCCCTCGATGACTAGTTTGAGTGACAGAAACATGAGTCTAGGGGATGTGCTGTTGCCACAAGGGGGAAACAACGGTGCTTGTACTTGCGGGTGCAAGGATTGTTTACTTTACGTAGAGTTCTTTTAATGCAGTTGTCTGTTGCTTTGAGTTTACACTATGGGTGGGACTCGCAACTTAATACCAGCGAGATGTTCTGGATAGATATCTCAAGGTGGATGATTAGTAGTAGATGCAGATGGATTTCGGTCTACTTGCCTTGGCGTACCGCCCATGCTTTTGAGCCTCTACCTTTCTTTACAACATAGTTAGCATTGGTTTGCGCACATAATCCTGTCAATTGCCCAGCTGTAATTTGTTTACCTCGCTTAGCTATTTTATCGTCTTTTGGAAGAGAGACATCACTAGTGAACATCATGGGACCCCGGTCCATATTACCATCACTGATCACACCCGCTATTTACTTCCTGTTCATATTCCTAGTTGCAGTCATTCCTATCACTATTACATCTTGCGTTTGATCCTTTGTAAACAGCAAGGCCGGAGTGATTGACAACCTCTCTGTACTTGTTGGGAGCAAAGCTATTTGTATCTGTGTGCAGGTCCTGTCAACTGCTAAGTTGGCGCCGTTAGCGTTGACACCTACTTGTTGGCCCTCGGAGTCTCACAGGATTCGATCCTTGGTATCTTGCCGAGGGAAACTTGCCGTTACGCTACATCTCAAACCTTCCACTTGGGGTAAGCAACGAGGGGCGAGAAGCCATCAGGGGGCACCCAAAGACACACAAGTTGAATTGTTTTAGCCGTGTGTGGTGCCACCCTCCACAGGAACACACCTCGGTCATACTATCGCAGTGCTTAGGCGAAGCCCTGCGCCAGTAACTTCATCATATCCGTCACCACGCCGTCGTGCTGACGAGACTCTCCCATGAAGCTCAACTGGATCAAGAGCTCGTGGGACATCATCAAGCTGAACGTGTGCTGAACGCGGAGGTGCCGTACGTTCGGTGCTTGATCGGTTGGATCGCGAAGAAGTTCGACTACATCAACCGCGTCACCTGACGCTTCCGCTCCCGGTCTACGAGGGTACATAGACACACTCTCCCTCTCGTTGCTATGCATCTGGTAGATAAATCTTGCGTGACCGTAGGAAAGTTTTAAAATACTACGTTTCCCAAAAGTGGTATCAGAGCCAGGTCTATGCGTAGATGATATGCACGAGTAGAACACAATGAGTTGTGGGCGATACTAGTCATACTGCTTACCAGCATGTCATACTTTGCTTCGGCGGTATTGTGAGATGAAGCGGCCCGGACCGACATTACGCGTACGCTTACGCGAGACTGGTTTCACCGTTATGAGCACTCGTTGCTTAAAGGTGACTGGCGGGTGCCTGTCTCTCTCACTTTAGCTGAATCAAGTGTGGCTATGCCCGGTCCTTGTGAAGGTTAAAACAGCACATACTTGACGAAACATCGTTGTGGTTTTTGTATGCGTAGGTAAGAACGGTTCTTGCTAAGCCCGTAGCAGCCACGTAAAACTTGCAACAACAAAGTAGAGGACGTCTAACTTGTTTTTGAAGGGCATGTTGTGATGTGATATGGTCAAGACATGATGAGATATACGGTTTTGTATGAGATGATCATGTTTTGTAAAGTTATCGGGAACTGGCAGGAGCCATATGGTTGTCGCTTTATTGTATGAAATGCAATCGCCATGTAATTGCTTTACTTTATCACTAAGCGGTAGCGATAGTCGTAGAAGCAATAGTTGGCGAGACGACAATGAAACTACGATGGAGATCAAGGTGTCGCGCCGGCGACTAAGGTGATCATGAAGGTGCTTTGAGATGGAGATCAAAAGCACAAGATGATGATGGCCATATCATGTCACATATTTTGATTGCATGTGATGTTTATCTTATTATGCTTCTTATTTTTCTTAGTACGACGGTAGCATTATAAGATGATCCCTTACAAAATTTCAAGGTATAAGTGTTCTCCCTGAGTATGCACCGTTGCGAAAGTTTGTCGTGCCGAGACACCACGTGATGATCGGGTGTGATAAGCTCTACGTTCAAATACAACGGGTGTAAGCCAGTTTTGCACACGCAGAATACTCGGGTTAAACTTGACGAGCCTGGCATATGCAGATATGGCATCGGAACACTGGAGACCGAAAGGTCGAGCGTGAATCATATAGTAGATATGATCAACATAAGATGTTCACCATTGAAACTACTCTATCTCACGTGATGATCGGACATGGTTTAGTTGATTTGGGTCACGTGATCATTTAGATGACCGGAGGGATGTCTATCTAAGTGGGAGTTCTTTAAGTAATATGATTAATTGAACTTTAATTTATCATGAACTTAGTCCTGATAGTTTTTGCATATCTATGTTGTTGTAGATCAATGGCCCGTGCTACCGTTCCTTTGAATTTTAATGCATTCCTAGAGAAAGCTAAGTTGAAAGATGATGGTAGTAATTACACGGATTGGGTCTGTAACTTGAGGATTATCCTCATTGCTACACAGAAGAATTATGTCCTTGAAGCACCGCTAGGTGACAAGCCCCCTCCCGCTAATGTAGACTTTTTGAACGTCTGGCAGACGCGGTCTGATGACTACACGATAGTTCAGTGTGCCATGCTTTACGGCTTAGAACCGGGACTTCAACGGCGTTTTGAACGTCATGGACCATATGAGATGTTCCAGGAGTTGAAGTTAACATTTCAAGCAAATGCCCGGATTGAGAAATATGAGATTTCCAATAAGTTCTACAGCTGCAAGATGGAGGAGAATAGTCCTATCAGTGAACACTTGCTCATAATGTCTGGGTACTACAATCATATGACTCAACTTGGTTGCAAAGTTGACGAGGATAGTGTTATTGATAGAGTTCTTCAATCCCTGCCACTAAGCTATAAAGGCTTCGTGATGAACTATAATATGCAAGGGATGCAAAAGACAATTCCCGAGCTCTTCGCTATGCTCAAAGCTGCGAAGGTAGAAATCAAAAAGGAGCATCAAGTGTTGATGGTTAACAAGACCACTAGTTTCAAGAAGAATAGCAAGACAGTTGCTACTCCCGCGAAGAAACCCAAGTCTGGAGCCAAGCCTGAAACTGAGTGCTTCTACTGCAAAGGGACTGGACACTGGAAGCGGAACTCCCCCAACTATTTGGCGGATAAGAAGGATGGCAAGGTGAACAAAGGTATACGTGATATACATTTTATTGATGTGTACCTTACTAATGCTCGTAGTAGTACCTGGGTATTTGATATCGGTTCGGTTGCTAATATTTGTAACTCGAAACATGGACTACGGATTAAACGAAAATTGGCTAAGGACGAGGTGACGATGCGCGTGGGAAATGGTTCCAAAGTCGATGTGATCGCCGTCGGCACGCTACCTCTACATCTACCTTCAGGATTAGTTTTAGACCTAAATAATTGTTATTTGGTGCCAGCGTTGAGCATGAACATTATATCTGGATCTTGTTTGTTGCAAGACGGTTATTCATTTAAATCAGAGAATAATGGTTGTTCTATTTTTATGAATAATATCTTTTATGGTCATGCACCCTTGAAGAGTGGTCTATTCTTATTGGATCTCGATTTTAGTGATACACATATTCATAATATTGAAGCCAAAAGATACAAGGTTAATAATGATAGTGCAACTTATTTGTGGCACTGCCGTTTAGGTCATATTGGTGTAAAGCGCATGAAGAAACTCCATAGTGATGGACTTTTGGAATCATTTGATTATGAATCACTTGGTGCTTGCGAACCATGCCTCATGGGCAAGATGACTAAAACTCCGTTCTCCGGAACTATGGAGCGAGCAATAGATTTGTTGGAAATCATACATACTGATGTATGCGGACCAATGAGTGTTGAAGCTCGCGGCGGGTATCGTTATTTTCTGACCTTCATTGGTGATTTGAGCAGATATGTGTATATCTACTTAATGAAACACAAGTCTGAAACATTTGAAAAGTTCAAAGAATTTCAGAGTGAAGTAGAGAATCATCGTAACAAGAAAATAAAGTTTCTGCGATCTGATCGTGGAGGAATATTTGAGTTACGAGTTTGGTCTTCATTTGAAACAATGTGGAACAGTTTCACAACTCACGCCACCCGGAACACCACAGTGTAATGGTGTGTCCGAACGTCGTAACCGTACTTTATTGGATATGGTGCGATCTATGATGTCTCTTACCGATTTACCACTATCGTTTTGGGGTTATGCTTTAGAGACAGCTGCATTCACGTTAAATTGGGCACCATCTAAATCCGTTGAGACAACACCTTATGAACTATGGTTTGGCAAGAAACCAAAGTTGTCATTTCTTAAAGTTTGGGGCTGCGATGCTTATGTGAAAAAGCTTCAACCTAATAAGCTCGAACCCAAGTCGGAGAAATGTGTCTTCATAGGATACCCAAAAGAAACTATTGGGTACACCTTCTATCACAAATCCGAAGGCAAGATATTCGTTGCTAAGAATGGATCCTTTCTAGAGAAGAAGTTTCTCTCGAAAGAAGTGAGTGGGAGGAAAGTAGAACTTCATGAGGTAATTGTACCTTCTCCCGAATTGGAAAGTGGAACATCACAGAAACTAGTTCCAGTGATTCCTGCACCAATTAGTGAGGAAGCTAATGATGATGATCATGAAACTTCAGATCAAGTTTCTGCTGAACGTCATAGATCAACCAGAGTACGTTCCGCACCAGAGTGGTACGGCAACCCAGTTCTGGAAGTCATGTTACTAGACCATGATGAACCTACGAACTATGAGGAAGCGATGATGAGCCCAGATTCCGCAAAATGGCTTGAGGCCATGAAATTTGAGATGGGATCCATGTATGAGAACAAAGTGTGGACTTTGGTTGACTTGCCCGATGATCGGCAAGCCATCAAAAATAAATGGATCTTCAAGAGGAAGACCGACGCAGACGGTAATGTTACTGTTTACAAAGCTCGACTTGTTGCGAAAGGGTTTTGACAAGTTCAACGAGTTGACTACGATGAGACTTTCTCACCTGTAGCGATGCTTAAGTCTGTCCGAATCATGTTAGAAATTGCCGCATTTTATGATTATGAAATCTGGCAAATGAATGTCAAGACTGCATTCCTAAATGGATATCTCAAAGAAGAGTTGTATATGATGCAACCAGGAGGTTTTGTCGATCCAAAAGGTGCTAACAAAGTGTGCAAGCTCCAGCGATCCATCTATGGACTGGTGCAAGCATCTCGGAGTTGGAATATACGCTTTCACTACTAGGAAAAGGCCTATTAATGGTGCACCTAGTTTGGCCATTAATGGCGCATTTGTGGTGCGCCATTACTAGCACGCCATTAGTATACTTTACTAATGGCGCACCTCTGGTGCGCCATTAGTATCTGGTATACTAATGGCGCACCACTGATGTGCCATCAGTATGCACAGTGGTGCGCCATTAGTATGCCTCCCAGGGGCCAGGTGCTTTGGCATACTAATGGCGCACTCTGCTGTGATGCGCCATTAGTATGAATATTAGGTTTTTTTTTTCTGTTTTTTGCACAGGTTATGCATATATATAAATATAATTTCTCGTGGAGCCAACATATATGGTACGCACATCGAAACTATTAGAATCTACTCCCCCCGTTCCGATTTACTCGTCGTGGTTTTAGTTCAAATTTGAACTAAAACCACGACGAGTAAATCGGAACGGAGGGACTATATAATAGCTCATAGAACAACTTAGCATCATGCATCATCGATCATAATAATAATAAAAACTCAACATAGGTATTAAATAATAAGTCTTACACATCATTATCGACCATACAACTTCTACTACGTAGCAATTTTCTAAGATAAAATGGCATAAAAGAAGATGGCGTTTGTCTCTAAGTCAATTAGATTTAAAGGGCCATTATGAAGAACGCAGATTATCTTGTCTCCATTTCTTGCCCTTCTCACTCTATTGCTTCCAAGTACCTCCTTACGAGTTTTCGTTATTTTTCGCCATTCTTTGATTCTCATTCCTTCATTGTTAGAAGAAATCCGATATGGACACATGTGATTTGTAGGTTCACCTGGCAGAATGTTTAAAACTTGTAGTTGACCAGATTGAAACATGAGAGGAGGCACACAGTCACTAGGGAGAATCTGTTGCAAAACATATAGTAAGACTTCGTAGTTAGCATTGTAGTTCAGTTCGAGAAGAACTAATGCAAAACATGCATGAATGTCGTAATAATATCTCCATTGATATTAACGTAGTTCAAGACGTGCACTAGTGGGACGTATTGACTATATTGTGGATCAATATTGCGATGTTGAATGTAATCCAGAAGAAAGGAATAAAAGAAGATGATCTGCTCTTTGTCCTTATAAGTACATTCTGAGCCAGGGGTGTAGTAGGTTCTGTCTAGCATCATCCTCACATTATTTGAATAATCAAAATAACCTATCAATGGAAATAAGTTGTCAACTATTTTGAAATAAACAATATAAATTACTAAATAACTATGTTTGATAAACTCACTTCTCGGTAGAATTGGAATCATATCGTCAACAAGGACCCAAATGTCCAAATCATCTTCGGCGATGGAATCCGGATTACCAAGATCCATGGTGAGAAGCATACCCTCATAAAAACCATATATCTTGCAAAATGATTCCCAATTCTTGCAACCAAAAGTGGTTATGTTATCTGAATTGTACAAATCCACTTCTAAATCAACATTATGCATGGTCCTTAGTTGAATTTGCTTTGTCTCCGAAGTTTCATGATCTTCAAATCCCATCCTCTCCAAGACATAGCGTCTTGCATGACACGGGATAAACTAGTTGCATGTAAAAGAAGAAAATTAATTACTTACACGTTGAAGTAGCTAGAAATCGTGCTTAATTAATTACGAAACAAGACTTGTCGTTGCGTACCGTTTCGACATCGAAGGTCTCGTCGAGCTTAATACTGAAGTAACGACCGTCTACCAGGTGAGGCCTGTCGCACAGACCCCGGTCGTCACCGCACCAGGAGCACTCCGGGATCCTATCATCGTCGGAAGACGGCATTTCCTATGTTTCAAAGAGATTAAACTTTATAAACTAAAAATATGTACCTAGACAAGCTAGCTGTGGCACCATCCTAGGCTCATTACTATCCTCTCTATAAACTCATTTTAAATGATTTCAAAAAGTGTAAGATCTTTATCCTAAAACACCACCAAAAAATTAGGGCATGGCATCTAATAAGCAATGTTTGGAAATACAGTAAGTTTAATCTATTCCACCAAAAAATTAGAGCTTATTGACATTCGAAAGAGCACAAGATGGTCTGAGGGGGAGCATTTTTAAGAGGAGTCCTGGACTTGTTCTGTTGAAGTCCTTTTGGAAGAAATGCTGGGTGGTGGGCCTGCTAATGAAGACCCTATTCCACCTGATGGTGTTGACCCACACCTTGTGCCTCAACATGCTAATGACTTTCCAGGATTTCAGCCACTGCCTATCCATAATATTCATGCTCAAAATGGAGACTCGAATGATTGTGAGGAGCAAGAAGAACAAGATCAGCACTCGGCTTTTCCCCAACCAGAACCAATCCAACCTCAGAAACATAAGTTGAAATTCCTACATTACCAGAAGATGGGGCCCCAGACAGTAGCATCACTACAACTGTATCTTTTTCTGATAGCTTATTTTCTATTACTCACTATACTAGGGAAGAGGTTAATCAAGGAGCTCCAGTGCCACCAATTGGTCAGGGCCTCCTCAACATTGCTTTAGCCTATAATGCAGATGGAAAGGAGGATGATATTCAGGTGGCACAACGCAATGTGGACAACATACAATTCCAAAAGTTGGCCATATAGACTGATGTGGTAGTTCATTCTGCTAATTCAGAGCTCCAACACAATTTACAACAAGTTGACATGACTGTTGTGCACAAGGAAGGAGGAGATACCATGCCATGCCTGCTAATGACTACCATTGAAGAGCAAGCTCGAATCTTAAAGGTATATCAGTATATCATCATCTTCATGAGAACAATAATCAGGAGCTAGTTTAAGCAACCGGGCTAATCAAATTTTGATCCAAGTGACCTAAATTTT
>LR738711.1:963497398-963515558 GCA_902687465.1 Secale cereale
GCGGCGCTCGACTCAGCGGGGGTGGCGCGGGGGCGGCGGCGCGGCGCTGGAGGGAGAGAGAGGCGTTGGGGAGAGGGGGGAGATCTAGCGAGGGAGAGAGAGGAGGGTGCGACCGGCCGGTGGGGGGGTATGGATGGGGGAATACTAATGGCGCACTGCACCTCTGTGCGCCATAAGTATGTATATTCTTATGGCGCACGTTCCCCATGTGCGCCATTAGTATGTTTGGACAGGCGCGCTTGTTCAAAAAAAAAAACTTCTTGATACAAATGGCGCACTCTGGACATCGTGCGCCATTAGTAGTTCGAGCTCTAATGGCGTATCTGTTGCTGGTGCGCCATTACTATATTCTAATGGCGCACTGCTTGTCCGGTGCGCCATTAGTATCAGTTCCATCTATAGCCCTTTTCCTAGTAGTGTTTGATGAGGTGATCAAAGCATATGGTTTTATACAGACTTTTGGAGAAGCCTGTATTTACAAGAAAGTGAGTGGGAGCTCTGTAGCATTTCTGATATTATATGTGGATGACATATTGTTGATTGGAAATGATATAGAATTTCTGGATAGCATAAAAGGATACTTGAATAAGATTTTTTCAATGAAAGACCTCGGTGAAGCTGCTTATATATTAGGCATCAAGATCTATAGAGATAGATCCAGACGCTTGATTGGACTTTCACAAAGCACATACCTTGATAAAGTTTTGAAGAAGTTCAAAATGGATCAGTCAAAAAAGGGTTCTTGCCTGTGTTACTGATACGTCCAAAACGTATCTATAATTTCTGCTTGCTCCATGCCACTTTTGGGTGATATTGCTATGATATTCATACACTTCCATACACTTTTGATCATATTTGGACTAACTTACTAATCCAGTGCACCCCAGTGCCAGTTTCTGTTTTCGGCTGTTTTTGTATTTCAGGTTTTCACGTTTCGAGAACTGCCCAGAAAAATCCAGAAAAATTATATAAAAAATCAGCGATACGGAAACAACACTGCGTCCGAAGGGCAACCTGGGGGGCCACAGGGGCTCCAGGCGCCCTGTGGGCGCGCCCCCCCTGGGCCGCGCCGGGGGGGCGCGTGGGCCCCCCGAGGCTCCCCCGGTGCCCTACTTTGGCATATATTTAAAGGACTCTCCGAAACCCTCAGAATAGGACTTCTTTTCGCGATCCCATCTCTGTTCCGCCGCCGCCGCCGCTTCCAAGATCGGGAGCACCAGGAGAACTCTTCCCAGCACCCTGCCGGAGGGGAGGATCACCACCGGGAGCTTCTCCACCACCATGGACGCTTCCCGGATGACTCGTGAGTAGTCTCCCTTGGACCATGAGTCCATGACCAGTAGCTATGTGATGTTCTCCTCCCGTTCTTGTGCTTCACTAATTAGTCCTCGTGAGCTGCCCTACATGATCGAGGCACCTATGTAATCCTTATGCTGTTGCTATGTTGAGTTTGCTGGGATCCGATGGATTATGAGATTATGTTCAGATTGATCTTGAGTAATATATTTGATTCACCTCTTTTATATTTTAGTTCATAAGTAATTCTTGCATGTTCTCCGTTGTTATTTATTGCTTTGGCCGAGTAATAGGTAGTGACTCCAAGAGGGAACGTTATGCTCGATTGTGGGTTCATGCCCCTCGATGACTAGCTTGAGTGACAAACACGAGTCTAGGGGATGTGTTGTTGCCACAAGGGGGAAAACAACGGTGCTTGTGCCCGCGGGTGCAAGGATTGTTTACTTTACGCAAAGTTCTTTTAATTCAGTTGTCTGTTGCATTGAGTTTACACTATGGGTGGGACTCGCAACTTAATACCAGCGAGATGTTCTGGATAGATATCTCAAGGTGGATGATTAGTAGTAGATATTGATGGATTTCGGTCTACTTACTTTGGCGTACCGCCCATGCTTTGAACCTCAACCTTTCTTGCAATGTAGTCAGCATTGGTTTGCGTTCGTGGTCCTGTCAATTGCCCAGCTGTAATTTGTTACCTCACATAGCTGTTTTATCGTCTTTTGGGAGAGAGACATCACTAGTGAACATCATGAGACTCCGGTCCATATTACCATCATTGATCACATCCACTATTTACTTTCCGTTATTTACCTACTATCGCAAAAACTATCTATCACTACTATCATTGCTTTTAACCCTTTGTGAACTACAAGGCCGGAGAGATTGACAACCTCTCTGTACTCGTTGGGAGCAAAGTTATTTGTATCTGTGTGCAGGTCCACGTTGGTTGCTACTAATCTGGTGCTGTACCAATTGACACCTACCTGTTGAACCTAGGAGTCTCTGGGGAATCGATCCTTGGCATCTTTGCTAGGGGAAAACACTTCTACTTACTGCATCTTACACCTTCCACTTGGGGTAACCAACGAGGGGTTCGAGGCCCATCAAGGAGTATTTTCTGGCGCCGTTGCCGGGGACTCCACTCTTCAGGATAGGGGAGTTGCATGCTATCTTTTACCTTTGCTTTTTAGTCTTGTTAGTTTACCTTTAATTTTTTGCTTTAGTTCCTTTTATTGAAAATCACAAAAATAGTTATCTTTCTTGCTTGCTACTATGGGTTCCACCGAGAACACCAAGTTGTGTGACTTCACTAGTCACAACAACGATGACTTTATCAGCACACCTATCACTACACCTGCCACTTCAACACCTTCATATGAAATTAAACCTGCTTTACTGAACTTAGTCATGAGAGAACAATTCTCCGGTGCTGGAGATGATGCTGCTTTACACTTGAACAACTTTGTTGAACTTTGTGATATGCAAAAGTACCAAGAAATAGATGGTAATATTGTTAAGCTTAAGCTTTTTCCTTTCTCCTTGAGAGGAGGATCTAAAATTTGGTTTCCGTCTTTGCCTAGAAATAGCATAGATTCATGGGACAAGTGCAAAGATGCTTTTATCGGAAAATACTATCCACCTGCTAAAATTATCCAACTTAGAAGTAACATTATGAATTTTAAACAATTGGATAATGAACACGTTGCCCAAGCTTGGGAACGTATGAAGTCTCTTATCAAGAACTGCCCTACTCACGGTTTGACTACTTGGATGGTTATCCAAACTTTTTATGCAGGCTTGAACTTTACCTCGCGGAACTTGTTAGATTCGGCCGCGGGAGGAACTTTTATGTCAACTACACTTGGTGCTGCCACAAAGCTTCTCGATGAGATGATGACCAACTATTCCCAATGGCACACCGAACGCGCTCCAACAGGTAGGAAGGTAAACTCTGTCGAGGAGATTTCCTCCCTTAATGAAAAAGTTGACTTGATCATGTCTCTACTTTCGAAGCAATCTACTGTTGATCCTCGTGATGTTCCTTTAAATTCTTTGATTGCTCAAGAACAAGTAGATGTGAATTTTATCTCTAGAAACAATTTTAACAATAATGCTTATAGGAGTAACTTTGCTAACAATTCTAGACCGTTCCCCTCTAACTCTTATGGGAACAACAATGCTTATCCTAGTACCAAGAACTCCAATACTGAACTAGAGACTATGCTTAGAGATTTCATCACTACCCAAAAAGCCTTTAATAAGAATGTAGAAGAGAAACTACATAAACTAGATGATCTTTCTTTTAAGGTAGACCACTTAGCCAATGAGTTAAAATTGCTAAAAATTGAAACTTCTCCTCTTAAGGAGAGGGAAGTCATCCCTATTAATGCTACTCAAGTACAAATTAATGAAAACATTAGGATGATGGCTAAGCTTAAAGAAAGATGGGCTAGAGAAAGGGAGGAAGAGGAAAGAATTAAGAGCCTTCCTACCCACCACACTGTTGCTACTATCCAAGTTATTGAGGATGTTCACACTCTTAGCACCCAATGTACTCCTGGTCCCAATGGACCTATTAATGGTGATGCTATAGAAACTACCAAACAGGTGAACCTTAAGGACACCACTACTACTTTACTTGATGCTCGTGACCTTGATTTTGATAATTGCACTCTTACAGAAGTTATTGATTTCCTTCACAAAATGTCTAGAGATCCCCGCACTAGCACGCTAAACCTTGCCTTGACAGAGCATATCACTAATGCTCTCATCAAAGCTAGGGAGGAGAAACTTAGAGTAGAAGCCTCCATACCTAGAAAGCTAGAAGATGGTTGGGATCCTATGATAAAAATTAATTTGAATGACTTCTCGTGTTATGCATTATGTGATATTGGTGCTAGTACCTCTGTTATGCCCAAAAGGATATATGATATGCTTAAATTGAAACCTTATGATTCTTGTTCTTTTGGTGTTCGTCTCGTTGATTCTTCCATAAAGAAACCTTTGGGGAGGATCGATGATGTTCTTATTGTTGTCAATGATAATTATGTGCCCGTTGATTTCACTATTATGGATATTGAATGTGATCCTTCTTGTCCAATTATTTTGGGACGTCCCTTTTTGCGCACCGTTGGTGCTGTCATTGACATGAAAGAGGGTAATATAAAGTTTCAGTTTCCTCTCAAGAAAGGGATGGAACACTTCCCTCGTAAGAAGGTCAAGTTACCTTTTGAGTCCGTTGTACGGGCTAGCTATTCTTTTACTCTTGATAAAACTTGATCTATGCATTATGCCTAGCTTAAAGGCATAAAAGAAAGCGCTTTTGGGAGGCAGCCCACATGAATAAATTTTTTGCTTTTGTTGTGTCTTGATGTTGTTTACTGCTGTAGCATCATCATTGTATCTTTACTTTTCATATTTGTGCCAAGTATAGCCTCTGATTGCTAGAAAGTTCAAAAGTTGTGAGGTGCTGTCCAGGAAACAGATTCTGTCCTTGGATAGAAAAATTCGTATAAAATCACCAGATCATCTTTTTGGTCTGAATTGTTTCGACAGCGTTCTCTATATAATTGTCTTTTGTGCGTCAGTTCTGAGTTTTTTTATTTGAGTTGCAGAAGTATCCCGAACAGGTCAATTACTGCCTGCTGTTCTGTTTTTCACAGATTCTGTCCTGTTTTGCCTTACCTTCACTTTGCAAATTGAGAACTTGCTTTTTCTTTGCAAAAACCTTTTGGCAATCTTGAGAAACAGTATAAATTCAAGAATATCCTTATTTCCAGCAAGGTATAATTATTTTATTAAGGGTACTAACCTCGCTAATCAGATTATGATGAGTTATGTATGAAGGGAGTTTTCAAGTGTGCGAGGGAAGATGATAAAAAGATTCAGGAGTGTCAAGCGCTCAAGCTTGGGGATGCCCCCGTGCACCCCCAAGAAATATTCAAGGAGACTCAAGCGTCTAAGCTTGGGGATGCCCCCCGTGCATCCCCTTCTCCATCAACATTATCAGTTCGTCTTTCGTTCCGCTATATTTTTATCACTTCATGTGTTATGTGCTATGCTTGGAGCGTCTTGCTTTTAGTTTTCCTTTTAGTTTTTCATAATGAGTCAGAACCCATCATTCCTTTATGTGGGAGAGAAACACGCTCCACCTCTACCTAGAACATTACATAGAATTTTCATGTCTATCTATGCTGTGTGTGTTCTTTGTCTTTTAATAGCTACTATCATACTCTGCTCTTAGTATTCATGCTTATCTTTTCAAGAGCTTTTATTTAGTTGGTTGCTTGAACTCTCTTTAATTACCATGCTCACCTTATTAAGAGAGTTTGCTTCCGTTGCATTGGTTAATGTGTCTATGATAAAGATGCTACTTGCATGATGGTGCTTAGTAGTTCAGGTTTTCTTATGGTTAATCTCAGATAGCTGGGGGGTTCCCAATGTTTTATTGGAGTACCAACTTGGTTTGTTTGCCTATGATATGGTATGGTCTAGTAATATCTTCCTTCGAGAATTTATTTTGATTGACTTGGCGTATGTTCTCCGTTGTTACTTATTGCTTTGGCCGAGTAATAGGTAGTGACTCCAAGAGGGAACGTTATGCTCGATTGTGGGTTCATGCCCCTCGATGACTAGCTTGAGTGACAGAAACATGAGTCTAGGGGATGTGCTGTTGCCACAAGGGGGAAAACAACGGTGCTTGTGCCCGCGGGTGCAAGGATTGTTTACTTTACGCAAAGTTCTTTTAATGCAGTTGTCTGTTGCATTGAGTTTACACTATGGGTGGGACTCGCAACTTAATACCAGCGAGATGTTCTGGATAGATATCTCAAGGTGGATGATTAGTAGTAGATATTGATGGATTTCGGTCTACTTACTTTGGCGTACCGCCCATGCTTTGAACCTCAACCTTTCTTGCAATGTAGTCAGCATTGGTTTGCGTTCGTGGTCCTGTCAATTGCCCAGCTGTAATTTGTTACCTCACATAGATGTTTTATCGTCTTTTGGGAGAGAGACATCACTAGTGAACATCATGAGACTCCGGTCCATATTACCATCATTGATCTCATCCACTATTTACTTTCCGTTATTTACCTACTATCGCAAAAACTATCTATCACTACTATCATTGCTTTTAACCCTTTGTGAACTACAAGGCCGGAGAGATTGACAACCTCTCTGTACTCGTTGGGAGAAAAGTTATTTGTATCTATGTGCAGGTCCACGTTGGTTGCTACTAATCTGGCGCCGTACCAATTGACACCTACCTGTTGAACCTAGGAGTCTCTGGGGAATCGATCCTTGGCATCTTTGCTATGGGAAAACACTTCTACTTACTGCATCTTACACCTTCCACTTGGGGTAACCAACGAGGGGTTCGAGGCCCATCAGTTACAAGGTGTCAAGTTGAGTAAGACTCAATGCCCAACCACTGCAAAAGATAGAGAGAAAATGAAAATCATTCCCTATGCCTCAGCCATAGGATCTATCATGTATGCAATGCTGTGTACCAGACCTGATGTGTGCCTTGCTATAAGTCTAGTAGGGAGGTACCAAAGTAATCCAGGAGTGGATCACTGGACAACGGTCAAGAACATCCTGAAATACCTGAAAAGGACAAAGGATATGTTTCTCGTGTATGGAGGTGACAAAGAGCTCGTCGTAAACGGTTACGTCGATTCTAGCTTTGACACTGATCCGGATGACTCTAAGTCACAAACCGGATATGTATTTCTATTGAACGGTGGAGCTGTCAGTTGGTGCAGTTCCAAGCAGAGCGTCGTGGCGGGATCTACGTGTGAAGCGGAATACATAGTTGCTTCGGAAGCAGCAAATGAAGGAGTCTGGATGAAGGAGTTCATATCCGATCTAGGTGCAATACCTAGTGCATCGGGTCCAATGAAAATCTTTTGTGACAACACTGGAGCAATAGCCTTGGCGAAGGAATCCAGGTTTCACAAGAGAACAAAGCACATCAGAAGACGCTTCAATTCCATCCGTGATCTAGTCAAGGAGGGAGACATAGAGATTTGCAAGATACATACAATTCTGAATGTTGCAGACCCGTTGACTAAGCCTCTTCCACGTGCAAAACATGATCAGCACCAGGACTCCATGGGTGTGAGGATCATTACTTTGTAATCTAGATTATTGACTCTAGTTCAAGTGGGAGACTGGAGGAAATATGCCCTAGTGGCAATAATAAAGATGTTATTTGTATTTCCTTATATCATGATAAATATCTTTTATTCATGTTAGAATTGTATTAACCGGAAACTTAGTACATGTGTGAATACATAGACAAAATAGTATGTCCCTAGTATGCCTCTACTAGACTAGCTCATTGATCAAAGATGGCTATGTTTCCTAGCCATAGACATGAGTTGTCATTTGATCAACGGGATCACATCATTAGGAGAATGATGTGATGGACTAGACCCATCTGTTAGCTTAGCACTATGATCATTTAGTTTTACTGCTATTGCTTTCTTCATGACTTATACATGTTCCTATGACTATGAGATTATGCAACTCCCGAATACCGTAGGAACACCTTGTGTGCTATCAAACGTCACAACGTAACTGGGTGATCATAAAGATGCTCTACAGGTGTCTCCGAAAGTGTCCATGGTGTTGGCATAGATCAAGACTAGGATTTGTCACTCCGAGTGTCTGAGAGGTATCTGTGGGCCCTCTCGGTAATGCACATCATAATAAGCCTTGCAAGCAAATGACTAATGAGTTAGTCACGAGATGATTTATTATGGAACGAGTAAAGAGACTTGCCAGTAACGAGATTGAACTAGGTATAGAGATACCGACGATCGAATCTCGGGCAAGTAACATACCGATGACAAAAGGAACAACGTATGTTGTTATGCGGTTTGACCGATAAAGATCTTTGTAGAATATGTAGGAGCCAATATGAGCATCCAGGTTCCGCTATTGGTTATTGACCGGAGATGAGTCTCGGTCATGTCTACATAGTTCTCGAACCCGTTAGGTCCGCACGCTTAACGTTTGATGACGATCGGTATTATGAGTTTATGAGTTTTGATGTATCGAAGGTAGTTCAGAGTCCCGGATGAGATCATGGACATGACGAGGAGTCTCGAAATGTCCGAGACGTAAAGATTGATATATTGGACGACTATATTCGGACACCGGAAGTGTTCCATAAAGTTTCGGAATTAACCAGATTACCGGGGGGGGGGGTGTTACTGGAACCCCCTGGGAAAGCTATGGGCCTTAATGGGC
Organism: Secale cereale; assembly: GCA_902687465.1. Classification (NCBI taxonomy): domain Eukaryota; kingdom Viridiplantae; phylum Streptophyta; class Magnoliopsida; order Poales; family Poaceae; genus Secale; species Secale cereale. The sequence continues at coordinate 963,505,952 of LR738711.1, forward strand.
CGTAGGAGAAAGAGGGAAGGAGGGCCAGGGCTGGGCCGCGCGCCCCCACCCCTTGGTCCGAATTGGACAAGGAAGGAGGGGGGGGGGGCGCCCCTTTCCTTCTCCTTCTCCCTCTCCTTCCTTTCTCCCTTCTCCCTTTTGGTAGTTCCTACTAGGAATAGGATTGCAATCCTATTCCTAGTAGGATTGCTCCTCCTTGGCGCGCCAATAGGGGCCAGCCGGCCTCCCCCTTGCTCCTTTATATACGGGGACAGGGGGCACCCAAAGACACACAAGTTGAATTGTTTTAGCCGTGTGCGGTGCCCCCCTCCACAGAAACACACCTTGGTCAAACTATCGCAGTGCTTAGGCGAAGCCCTGCGCCGGTAACATCATCATATCCGTCACCACGCCGTCGTGCTGACGAAAATCTCCCGTGAAGCTCAACTGGATCAAGAGCTCGTGGGACGTCATCAAGCTGAACATGTGCTGAACGCGGAGGTGAGGTACGTTCGGTGCTTGATCGGTTGGATCGCGAAGAAGTTCGACTACATCAACCACGTCACTTGACGCTTCTGCTCCCGGTCTACGAGGGTACGTAGACACACTCTCCCTCTCGTTGCTATGCATCTCGTAGATAGATCTTGTGTGATCGTAGGAAAATTTTAAAATACTATGTTCCCCAACAGTTTTTTGTACTGCCATGATTGAAGATGAATATATTGAAAGTTTCTCGTAAAAAAAGTGATATTTAGGGAATATTCTATAATAGCTTCATTAGAGCATCTCCAACAGGCGCGCTATACTAGCGCTGCGCTGAATAATTAGCTCTTTTAGCGCGCGCGGCGCCGTTTCGGGTGCTCCAGCAGCGGCGCAAAAAATGCGCGCGCGGCAAAACGAGTTCAGCGCGCGGGCAAAAACGCCATCGCGCGCCGTTTATTTGCTGCGCTCGTTGCCGCGCGTTGCACTCTCGCCCGACCGCTCGCGACTCCACCCACCTCGTCCAGCGCTCGCGCCGCCGCCTCCTACGCCAACATTTTTCTCCGGCGACTGCTCCGGCGCTTCCCCGGCCAATCCCCGCGTCGCCGCTGCGCCCTCCGCCTTCCTCTAGTCATCGGCGCCCCTCGCGCGCGGCCGCCCGCTGCCGCTCGGCGCCCGGCTGCCCGCTACCGCTCGACGCCCCCAAGGTGTTCGACAAAACGCCCGCAAGGTATGTATTGCTTCAACTTCACAATTTTTTCGTGAATTTGATGCATGTTGTTTGTAGTTTTAATAGCCTAGTTTAAATAGAACATTGTAGATGAGTTCGTCATACGATTCTTCCGAAGAAGAATTTGATATGGAAGAGGAGGAGGATCTTGCAATGATCCTAGCTGTGCAAATCAATAAAAAACCGAAGCACGGTGGTTCGGTTATGGGTCGGCAGAAGATTTGGAGGGATAGAATCGATGCCCACAACAGATTGATGAGGCACTATTTTCTGGAGAATCCCACATACCCGGAGTCGTACTTTCGTCGCCGGATTAGGATGAGCACCGAGTTGTTCAGGCGCATTGCAGAGAAACTAGCGAGCCATGACCGGTTTTTTCAGCAAAGGAGGAATGCCGCTGGAGAGCTCGGGCATAGCACCTTTCAGAAGGTGACAGCCGCTTTGCGTATGTTGGCATACGGTATCCCCGCTGATTTAGTTGATGATCACTTGGCCATGGGTGAGAGTCAAGCCATCATGTGTGTCAAGCGCTTCGCAGTCGGAATTGTGCAAGTGTTTGGCGAGGAGTATTTGAGATCTCCTACTGCTGAAGATGTCACAAGGCTATTGGAGATGAACAAAGCTCGCGGCTTCCCAGGTATGCTTGGCTCAACAGATTGCATGCATTGGAGTTGGAAGAATTGTCCTAGGGCATGGCATGGACAATTCCAAGGGCAAAAAAGGGTTTCAGTATAATCCTTGAAGCGGTGGCCGATCAAGAGACTTGGATTTGGCATGTTTTTTTGGAATGCCTGGATCTTTAAATGACATCAACGTTGTCAACCGGTCACCACTGATCAATAAGATTGCAAACGGTGAACTGCCACTGGTGCAGTTTGTAACAAATGGCCGTACATACAACTATGGCTACTATCTTGCGGATGGCATCTACCCCAAGTGGCAAACATTTGTGAAGCCGTTGAAAAAACCGGAAGGTAAGAAAAATCTTGATTTCCACAATGCTCAGTCGACGGCTAGAAAAGATGTGGAGAGAGCTTTTGGGTTTTGCAATCCCAATTTGCTATTGTGAGAAGACCGGCTAGATTTTGGGATCAAAAGATGCTTTGGTTTATCATGCACGCTTGTGTGATCATGCACAATATGATCATCGAGAATGAGCGTGGCCAAGATGTAGACTACTCTCACTATGAGCTGTTAGGACATCCCATGCGAGTGCATCGGAGGGCTGAAAGGGTGGCCCGTTTTGTTGCTTCCTATCATGCCATTCGCCGTCTCGAAGCCCATAAAGATCTTCAGAAGGATCTCATTGAGGAGTGGTGGGCATGGAATGGCCGCCAAAGAGCATGATGATTTGTGCGTTTGTTGTTGTATTGTTGTATTGTTGTATTGTTGAACTATTTGTTGTATTGAAAGATAAACTATTTGTTTGAGTTGTAATCACGAAATTGAATTATTTATTATTGATTTATTTTGTTTGTGTTTGCTTTTCTTGCTTGTGGTTGAGTCAAAATGTTGTTTGTGCGGAAGCGCGCGCTGCATTCTAGCGCGCCTGCTGAAGCTGCTCGCGCCCGCTAAAATTTGCAGCTGCAGCCGGAGCCAGCGCGCCGCGCCGTACTAAAACGGCCGAACCACGTGCTGCAAACTGTTTTTTTACCTCACCGCGTGTTGGGCGTCTGTTGAAGATGCTCTTAAGTATGTTCACGTAGACACAGTTGGCTACTTTATAAATCACAGTGAAGAGGAAATGTTAGAAGATTTGTTGGTACGAAAAATGTCTTCATGTAAATCAATCGGCGTGAAGAGCGTAGGCCATTAGAGCCCGGTCCGGCAACTCGTAGACGCAGGACTTGTGGTGGAGCAGGCGGAGGGGGGCCGACGGGGAGTTCTTGCCGATCTTGACGCCCATCAACCAGAGCGCACGCTGCCGTATGCTCGAGTTGTCCTCGCTGATCCCGATGGTCCAGGCGATGCAGAACTCGCCGTCGCCGAGGTAGACCAGGCTGCTCTCCGGGAAGCGCGCGACGGCGGCGATGTTCTCTTGGCTGAAAGACGCCGGCCAGCACGGCCGGGTGTCGTCCCAGGCATACCGGACCGGCGGAGGTGAGCGCCGGATGTCGCAGGCACAGAGGCGGGTGGTCCGGGGGCACAGGCCGAAGCAGAGGCCGGGGGCCAGGTCGGGGGCCAGGAGGCCGCGGCACTGGAACGGCAGCTGCCAGTCCCCCTCCTTGCGCCACCCATCGGCGGAGCGGGCGGCCGTGTCGACGGAGTAGGTGCCCCTGTCCGTGGCCGAGACCCAGAGGCGCTTCCCAGCGGCGAAGCAGGCGGTGACCAGGCACGACGGGTTGCCACGTCTACTTCGGATGAGGTCGGGCGGCGGGTCCGGGAGCGCGCGCCAGGCTCCGGCGCCAAGGCCGCCGACCAGGGTCTCACCGAGTGGCTCGTCCAGGCCGCTGCGGCGCTTGACCGCGCAGAGCCGGCGACGGCCGAGCGGGACGACGAAGCAGCAGCCGACCTTGTCGTGCGCCAGCTCCGGCCCGGCCGAGGTAACGCCGGACGCGGCGTCGTGTAGAACGGTGCGGTGCTGGCTGCTGACGCCGACCAGGCTGGCGCCGCCGCCGGCCAGCGCGAAGTCGATGCGCTCCGGCCTGTCGGGCATCGTGGCGAACCGCGTGATGCGAGCCGGGAGGCGCCGCATCTTTGTTTCCTCGGAGGAGGAGGAGGAGGAGGAGAAGAGACGGTTGACGTTGATCCTGAAGAGGAGGTACCCGTGGTCGCCGTCGTCGACGACCACGGGAAGGACGCGCCTTCGCTGCACCATGGATCCTCTCCTACGGATTCGATGGGCTGTTATTTTGTTCCTCCCCTCCTCGATGCTGCTGCTGGATGCATATAAATAGGAAGACATCGACTTGCAGGGCCGACTCGGATCCGTAACCAGGTCCGTTTTCCGCAAATTGTTTTTTTACCACCGGAGCTACCGGAGATCTTCCCACCAATGAGGTGCTGCCGCATATAACTTGATGTGCATCTGTATATGAAAGTATTCAATGCGAGAAATCTCTTGTATTTCTGATTTTAATCTAATCAATGTCACAATGGTGTGGTACCTTTTAACACTAACAATACGCATGCATGCATGCAGAATGTCTCCTCTCTCTCACACACAAATCCATCCATTTTATCTTTGTTTAAAATTTTAGATGGACGATATCTCTAACACTAATTTTCTATTATTGAAATTTTTTATATATTCAAATTCCTAAACATGTGATCCGTAGAACAAGACCAATTTTCAATATATTTAAACAAGTTTAAGTTTTTCTATTTCAATCATATCAAAATTTAAATTTCTCTTATTTCAATTTTACTTATTTCAAAGAATTGAATATAATTTGAAACTAGTGAATTTATTTTTCAAAATAAGTGAAATGAGTTTTCTGAAACTAGTTTGTTCAAACATGTCAAACTGATTATTTCAAACATTTTGGTAATGAATGAAATAAGTTAAAAATGTATGAAATTACAGTTTCATTTATTTCATAGAAGTGATTTCATATATTTTCACAAAAAATAATTTCACAACTTGCAACACCACATTGAAATATATTTCAGGGAAGTAATTTATTATTTTTCAATACATATCTTACTGAAATAACTATTTACAAATTTATCTTTTGTAAATGAGTGTAATTTGTTTTCTGAATCTAGTGAAATGTGTGAAATCTATCTTTTGGAGTGAGTGAAATTAGTTTTTTGAAACGAGTGAAACATAGTATTACAATTGAGTGAGTGTAATGTGTTCCTCTAAATTGAGTGAAACCTAATTATGTAAGTGAAATTAGTTTTCTGAAATAAATGGAAGCAAATTCTTAAGATGAGCGAAATCCTTTTAAATACAATGCCACATTTTTTGGTGTGAAATACGTGAAACTATTTATTTCAAAATTTTGAAACTATTTATTTCAAAATTTTGAAACTAGTTATTTCAAACTTGTGAAACTGATTATTTCAAAAAAAAAAATAGAAATGTCAAAATATGTTTTATGAAGCGAGTGAAATTGTTTTTGGAAATAATTGAAATATGCTTTTTGAAATAATTGAAATCAGTAAATCAAAATGACCGAAATCAAGTTTTTTTTACTGTTTTTAGTAAAAAAAAAAGTAAACTTTTACTATATGAGATTTGATGATCTACTTAAATTTTTAGTATAGAAGTAGTTTATTTTTAGTAAGAAAATTAATAGAACTAGTTTATTTTTGGTAAGTTTTTAGATTAACTAGTTGAATTAATAGAACTAGTTGAATTTATGTCATTATCACTTTGTCATCAAAGAATGCTATATGAGATTAGATGATCTCATTAAAATTTTACTCGATGGAATATGCAGGCTTTGTAGAGTCGTGTCTCCTTGGAGTGATCGTCATCCGAGCTACCTCTACTTCCTCTACACCCGAGTCGGTGAGCTAAAAGTCCACCTCCTCCTTCTCCACTCCTCGGTGTTGACTAAAGTAAAACTAGGGTATTTAGTTATGCTTCTTAACCAAATGAAGTGTTTGGGCTATAAGATATATTCAATTTTTTTGTCAATATTGAACCATTGAAATGCAATGAGCACCAGTTTATGCTCATGTGCGAAGTGTTGATTCATTTCCGAGTGGCCTATGTTTTGCCGAAGTGTTTATTCATTTCCGTTCTGGCAAATTTCAGGCGCTCAATATGTCATATTTCAGCAAAGGTCATGCCGGATTTTTCCGTAAATTTAAGCATGACTTGTGCTAGAATATGTAGGAAATATCGAGTGCCCTGGATTTGCTAGTAAGAGAATCAAACGACATTTCGAGTTGACTTTAAGTCTGTCGGGGCTCCATACATGACAGTCGAAAAATGGGTGAGGGAGTGTGCACCATATATGAGAGAAGAAGAATGCTGACTGTTGTCGTGGGGGTCGCTTCTCCTTCTTTTCCTTGTGAAAGATATTTGTAACGCACTAGGGAAAGGAGGAGTAGCGACCATCACCGACAGTCGCAATATCAGAGAGGTGGTGCCCACCATGTGCGTGAGATGAGAGTTTAGGAAGGAAGACTCGACAGACCTGAAGTCAACCCGTTGCATATTGAGTAATAGTGATATGTGTGTTGAGTTTCCTGCTTGTTGCATTCGATCGATTTTCAATTATTGTTTCAACTATGAACATAGGAATTGTCTGGCGATGAAAAGGATTTCGGTATGTGCGAATACTGCGAAGACGTGCGCGGCCTGTGCGACTGAAATTTCCTATCTGATGGTAGGCGCTTCAGCATCAAGCTGGATGAGACCTTTGAAGTGGATACAGTAAGTCACAATGACAATTATTTTTTCGTAATTAAGCATGACTTCTTCTTCTTCTTTTGCTTCAACTTATAATTTTAATTTTTTACGATTCTACTAGCATATCCCCTGCCATGTAATAATTTGTGTCTTGGATAAGATTAGTTTCAGTACTATGGAAACTATGAAGGTTAAGAGAGTTCATTTGAGGACCGATCATGGTTATACTTTTACCGCACAATTATACAATGCAGACACCTACACCTATTTTGAATGCAAAAATTGGAGAGCACTATGCAAGGCTTATGCATTTGAGCCTGATATGCTTATCACCTTTGATATTCGCCCGGGATATGGTATTGAAGATAATATCGACATCTGGGGCGATGTGCAGACGCCTCCAGTTCTACCATTATGTGAGTTTCTCAACCATATTTATATCTTGGATATTGTTTATTCAAAAATAGTTGACAACTTATTTCCATTCAAGCAAACCTGTCCGGCGCTTGGTAGACATGATCTACTACTGTCCCGAGGCTGAACTAAACTGTGAGGAGATAAGTCGTTATGTTTCATGGCTTGAGGATCTTGATACTGTCAAGACAAATTATTTCCATGGATTTGAAAATCTTAGTACTCAAAACGAGCGATCACTAGTGTTCGTATTGAACTACGGTCACATCTATTTAGGAAAGGTGGTAAGATTTTCACTATTTGTTCTCAGTGCATCTTTTGCATACATTATTTTTAAGCTAAACTTGATTGCTAAGTATGTTACTACGATGTTCTTCAACAGGGACTTCCGATGATAGTTGTGCCTCATTGGATCGAGACTAAAGGTCGCATGTCTATGGTTAGCTTACGACCAAGACATCCTGCATTGCACTTTAGTGCATTCAAGATTTCTAAAAGCGAGCAAGTCTTAATAGTCAAAGACTAGAGCAAAATTGTGAAGGATCGCAGAGAAGCACTAGGAGGCAGCAATCAGAAGCGCAACCCATAATTAGGAGATAGGTTCATCCGCATGCTCCATTATGATGAAGGAGTGCTACACATGTTTTATGCTATTTTATCTGAGAGAGAGCCGCAGGAGTGATTAACTAGCTAGAATGAGTTTGAAGATGATGATGTGCTACACTATGACTATGATGATTAAATATCTAGTGTTTGGTGGTAATGACTATGATGATTATTATTAGCTAGTGTTGGTGGTGATTAGATAGCTACCGTAGCTAGTGTTGGTGGTGATTAGCTAGCTAGAATGAGTTTGAAGATGATAATGTGCACTTCATTGCAAGTGTGTTGTCCTCATACACTCATGTTCCTCTCTGTCTGTCCTAACCAAATGTTCCTCATACAGGACAATCTTGGGATTAGAGCTCAGGACAAACAAATATTGAAAAGCACCTGTATTCTACCAACAAGCACTCATGCTTAAGAAAAAACAATTTATTTTTGTGAACATCCTTCTAAATACATTCCATTGCACTTTTTTTTGCGGGTGAACATTCCATTGTACATGACCTTAGTAGCGAGTCAAAATTATCCGTTCTTTCTTTTCTTTGGCTTAAATGTTAGCAATTGGCCGGCACAACCAATTAGTTTTATCTGTATGGGCTGGCATGGCACGCGTAGTCGCACGGATGCATGTCTGAACGTGACCATCCTTGCATTATTTAACTAGATAGAGTAGATATCAACACAAAAAGAAGATATTTAACTAGATCTATAATACAGAAAACCTGACCCTCTTTGTTTTCGCAAACAATATTAAGAACCCAAAAGATGTTCAACAAACGGTATTAATACTAGATTTCTTATTTCTAATCACGTTAAATTTTTGTGGTTTTTGGATTATTTTGTATCCTTAAATCAGTCAATCAACGGCTGACACGTGCAATTAGTTGGGGATATGGAGTAGGCGGCTGGGTGTGTTTATCGATTTTTTATGGACCTGCTGTTGACTGTGTGTTTGTTTGACCGATTCTCTCGAGGACTCTGCACACATCTCACAGCGTGTTTGGTTCCGAGGAATTAGAGATGGGGAATGGGAGTTGAGGGATAAGGAGATTAAAAATCCATTGTTTGATTAGAGGGAATGAGAGTTTAAGTGGGAAGGGTAACGGGAGTTGAGGAAGCCAATTCCCACCGATTTCTTCCCAGGGGTACCCTGTTAATTAGTGAGCAGAGTTTTATCCCACGCCAATTCCCATCATATGCCAAACAAAAGAATGAGAGTAAAATTATCTTCCTATGCCTAATTCCTCCATAAATACCCTTGTGCAAACTCCCATTTCCCTGCCTGTTTGTTTACCAAACAGGCTGTCAATGTCCGTAGCTCACCCTACACCACCGCTTTTCTCTCCGGCTCTCACTTCCGAATGCGGTGACCGCCTTGACGCCTTGGATCGTGCCCTCTCGAAGGTTCCCATTAGATCCCTCCACCGCCGTATGCTCATATAGAACACTTCTTGGCCCTTCTCACTGAGAAACCACCGCCATCTCGGTTGTTTGCCACTGAGTAGGATTTGGCCACCATCGCCGTCTTGGTCATCTGCAACCACCTCCGCCTCGGTTGTCCTCCAACTCTAAGTTTTTATGCCAAGAAGTTAAGCAATCCTACGGGCAGCACGTCTCACAAATGTTCGTTCTATAAATAATCGCCAAAAGCCGTTAGCATTGTGCCAGAAGATAAGCGAACTAATGGAACGATTTTTCCCTCAACCATCTTTAAATGATTATTATGTTCATAAAACGTTTTTATTTGCCTTGAGAATGATAACTGCCCATAGCTTTCTTTGGCGATTTTCTTTTGATGACATGATACACTTTTTGTGATAAATTATTTTGTCGGCACAACCCGATAGCAAACTGGCATGAACAAAACAGCCCGGCACGACGTTTCCAACGCGTATGCCCGATTCGGTGACCGTGGTGGCACATGTTAGTGGGCGGCGTGATGGGCGGTGCACGATGATTCGTCTGGGGTGTTGGTGGGGGTTTGGGTTGGGAGAAATCTCTGGCGGCTCGTCCAGCCCCGATGCGGCGACGCCTGTGGGTGCCGCCAGACCTTCCTGAAGGGCGTCGGGTACACCCCTTCCCCCCACTGC
>LR738711.1:963523437-963573289 GCA_902687465.1 Secale cereale
GGGGGGTAGGGCACGCCCTCCACCCTCGTGGACGGCTCGGGACTCTTCTGGCCCAACTCTTTTACTCCGGGGGCTTCTTTTGGTCCATAAAAAATCATCAAAATTGGCACGTCAATTGGACTCCGTTTGGTATTCCTTTTCTGTAAAACTCAAAAACAAGGAAAAATAGAAACTGGCACTGGGCTCTAGGTTAATAGGTTAGTTCCAAAAATCATATAAAATAACATATAAATGCGTATAAAACATCCACGATGGATAATATAATAGCATGGAACAATAATAAAATTATAGATACGTTGGAGACGTATCAAGCATCCCCAAGCTTAATTCATGCTCGTCCTCGAGTAGGTAAATGATAAAAACACAATTTTTGACGTGGAATGCTACCTAACATAATTATCAATATAATTTTCTTTGTTGTGGCATGAATGTTCAGATTTGAAAGATTCAAGACAAAAGTTTAATATTGACATAAGAATAATAATACTTCTAGCATACTAACAAAGTAATTATGTCGTCTCAAAATAACATGGCCAAAGAAAGTTCATCCCTACAAAATCATATAGTTTGGCTATGCGCCATCTTCGTCACACAAGATACCCAAATCATGCACAACCCCGATTTCAGCCAAGCAATTGTTTCATACTTCAATTTTTTCAAACTTTTTCAACTTTCACGCAATACATGAGCGTGAGCCATGGACATAGCACTATAGGTGGAATAGAGTGGAATAGAGTGGTGGTTGTGGAGAAGATAAAAAGGAAGAAGATGGTCTCACATCAACTAGCCATATTAATGGGCTATGGAGATGCCCATCAGTAGATATCAATGTGAGTGAGTAGGGATTGCCATGCAACAGATGCACTAGAGCTATAAATGTATGAAAGCTCAACAAATGAAACTAAGTGGGTGTGCATCCAACTTGCTTGCTCACGAAGACCTAGGGAATTTGAGGATGCCCATCGTTGGAATATACAAGCCAAGTTCTTTAATGAAAATTCCCACTAGTATATGAAAGTGACAAAACAAGAGATTCTCTATCATGAAGATCATGGTGCTACTTTGAAGCACAAACGTGGAAAAAGATAGTAGCATTGTCCCCTTTTCTTTTCTTTTCTTTTTTATTTTCTTTTTTTGGGCCTTTCTTTTTTTTTTCTTTGGCCTTTTTTTTTCTTTCCTTTTTTATTTTGGACAATGCTCTAATAATGAATCAATGATGATCATCACACTTATATTGATTTACAACTCATTGATTACAACTCAGTACTAGAACAAAATATGACTCTATATGAATGCCTCCGGCGGTGTACCGGGATGTGCAATGAATCAAGAGTGACATGTATGAAAAATTATGCATGGTGCCCTAGCCACAAATACGATGTCAACTATATGATCATGCATGGCAATATGACAATGATGAAGCGTGTCATATATATGATAGGAACGGTGGAAAGTTGCATGGCAATATATCTCGGAATGGCTATGGAAATGCCATGATAGGTAGGTATCGTGGCTGTTTTGAGGAAGGTATATGGTGGGTGTATGATACCGGCGAAAGTTGCGCCGTACAAGAGAGGCTAGCAATAGTGGAAGGGTGAGAGTGCGTATAATCCATGGACTCAACATTAGTCATAAAGAACTCACATACTTATTGCAAAAATCTACAAGTCATCAAAACAAAGTACTACACGCATGCTCCCAGGGGAAGGGTTGGTAGGAGTTAACCATCGAACGATCCCGACCTCCACACAAAGGATGACAATCAAAGAAATACCACATGCTTCAAATTTGTCACACAACGGTTACCATACGTGCATGCTACGGGACTTGCAAACCTCAACACAAGTATTTCTCAAATTCACAACTACTCTACTAGCATGACTCTAATATCACAATCCTCATATCTCAAAACAATCATCAAGCATCAAACTTCTCATGGCATTCGATGCATTCTATATGGAAGTTTTTATTATATCCCTCTTGGATGCCCATCATATTAGGACTGAATTCATAACCTAAAAATATTACCATGCTGTTCTAAAAGACTCTCAAAACAATATAAGTGAAGCATGATAGTTCATCTATTTCTTCAAAATACAACCACCGTCGTGCTCTAAAAAGATATAAGTGAAGCACTAGAGCAAATGACAAACTACTCCGAAAGATATAAGTGAAGATCAATGAGTAGTTGAATAATTATGTAACTATGTGAAGACTCTCTAACATTTAAGAATTTCAGATCTTGGGATATTATTCAAACACCAAGCAAAACAAATTAAAACAAAATGACGCTCCAAGCAAAACACATATCATGTGGTGAATAAAAATATAGCTCCAAGTAATGTTACCGATGAACGAAGACGAGAGAGGGGATGCCTTCCGGGGCATTCCAAAGCTTAGGATCTTGGTTGTACTTGAATATTACCTTGGGGTGCCTTGGCCATCCCCAAGCTTAGGATCTTGCCACTCCTTATTTCATAGTCCATCGAATCTGTACCCAAAACTTGAAAACTTCACAACACAAAACTCAACAGAAAACTCGTAAGGTCCGTTAGTATAAGAAAATAAAACCACCACTTAGGTACTGTTGTGAACTCATTCTAAATTCATATTGGTGTTATATCTACTGTATTCCAACTTCTCTATGGTTCATACCCTCCGATACTACTCATAGATTCATCAAAATAAGCAAACAACACATAGAAAACAGAATCTGTCAAAAACAGAACAGTCTGTAGCAATCTGTAACTTTCGAATACTTCTGTAACTCAAAGAATTCTGAAATAAATTGGTGGACGTGAGGAATTTTTCTATTAATCATCTGCTAAAAGAATCAACCTAAAAGCACTCTCCAGTAAAACATGGCAGCTAATCTCGTGAGGCAAAAGTTTCTGTTTTTTACAGCAAGATCACATTAACTTTCACCCAAGTCTTCCCAAAGGTTCTACTTGGCACTTTATTGAAACAAAATCTATAAAACATGATTACTACAGTAGATTAATCATGTGGACACACAAAAACAGTACTGGTAAATATTGGGTTGTCTGCCAACAAGCGCTTTTCTTTAATGCCTTTTTAGCTAGGCATAATGATTTCAATGATGCTCACATAAAACATAAGAATTGAAACATAAAGAGAGCATCATGAAGAACATAATTAGCACATTTAAGTCTAACTCACTTCCTATGCATAGGGATTTTGTGAGCAAACAACTTATGGGAACGATAATCAACTAACATAGGAAGGGAAAACGAGCATAACTTCAAGATTTTAAGCACATAGAGAGGAAACTTGATATTATTGCAATATGTAGAAGCATATGATCCTCTCTCATAATAATTTTCAGTAGCATCATGAATGAATTCAACAATATATCCATCACATAAAGCATTCTTTTCATGATCTATTTGAATAGAAATTTTACTACTCTCCACATAAGCAAATTTATTCTCATCAATAGTAGTGGGAGAAAACTCAACAAAATAACTATCATGTGAAGCATAATCCAATTGAAAATTAAAATCATGATGACAAGTTTCATGGTTATCTTTATTCTTTATAGCATACGTGTCATCACAACAATCATCATAAGTAGGAGGCATGCTTTCATCATAATACATTTTCTCATCAAAACTTGGGGAACTAAATATATCATCTTCATCAAACATAGCATCCCCAAGCTTGTGGCTTCGCATATCATAAGCATTATGGGTATTCAAAGAATTCATACTAAAAACATTGCAATCATGCTCATCATGCACATATTTTATGCCAAGCATTCTATGTAATTCTTCTTCTAGTACTTGAGCACAATTTTCCTTCCCATCATTTTCATGAAAGATATTAAAAAGATGAAGCATATGAGGTAACCTTAATTCCATTTTGTTTAGTTTTATTTTATAGACCAAACTAGTGATAAAACAAGAAACTAAAAGATTCAATTGCAAGATCTAAAGATATACCTTCAAGCACTAACCTCCCCGGCAACGGCGTCAGAAAAGAGCTTGATGTCTACTACGCAACCTTCTTCTTGTAGACGTTGTTGGGCCTCCAAGTGCAGAGGTTTGTAGGACAGTAGCAAATTTCCCTCAAGTGATTGACCTAAGGTTTATCAATCCGTGGGAGGCATAGGATGAAGATGGTCTCTCCCAAACAACCCTGCAACCAAATAACAAAGAGTCTCTTATGTCCCCAACACACCCAATACAATGGTAAATTGTATAGGTGCACTAGTTTGGCGAACAGATGGTGATACAAGTGCAATATGGATGGTAGATATAGGTTTTTGTAATTTGAAAATATAAAAATAGCAAGGTAAGTAATGATAAAAGTGAGCATAAATGGTGTTGCAATGCTTTGAAACAAGGCCTAGGGTTCATACTTTCACTAGTGCAAGTTCTCTCAACAATAATAACATAACTAGATCATATAACTATCCCTCAACATGCAAAAAAGAGTCACTCCAAAGTAACTAATAGCGGAGAACAAACGAAGAGATTATTGTAGGGTACGAAACCACCTTAAAGTTATCCTTTCTGATCGATCTATTCAAGAGTCCGTAGTAAAATAACATGAAGCTATTCTTTCCGTTCGATCTATCATAGAGTTTGTACTAGAATAACACCTTAAGACACACATCAACCAAAACCCTAATGTCACCTAGATACTCCATTGTCACCTCAAGTATCCGTGGGCATGATTATACGATATGCATCACACAATCTCAGATTCATCTATTCAACCATCACAAAGAACTTCAAAGAGTACCCCAAAGTTTCTACCGGAGAGTCAAGACGAAAATGTGTGCCAACCCCTATGCATAGATTCCCAAGGTCACGGAACCCGCAAGTTGATCACCAAAACATACATCAGGTAGATCACGTGATATACCATTGTCACCACAGATAAGCACATGCAAGACATACATCAAGTGTTCTCAAATCCTTGAAGACTCAATCCGATAAGATAACTTCAAAGGGAAAACTCAATTCATCACAAGAGAGTAGAGGGGGAGAAACACCATAAGATCCAACTATAGTAGCAAAGCTCGCGATACATCAAGATCATGCCATCTCAAGAACACGAGAGAGAGAGAGAGAGAGAGAGAGAGAGAGAGAGAGAGAGAGAGAGAGAGAGAGATCAAACACATAGCTACTGGTACATACCCTCAGCCCTGAGGGTGAACTACTCCCTCCTCGTCATGGAGAGCGCCGGGATGATGAAGATGGCCACCGGAGAGGGATTCCCTCCCTCCGGAAGGGTGCCGGAATGGGACTAGATTGGTTTTCGGTGGCAACTGAGGCTTTCGGCGGCGGAACTCCCGATCTAGGTTTCTTTATGGGGGTTTCTGTATTTATAGGAATTTTTGGCATCGGTCCCATGTCAAGGGGGTCTCCGAGTCGTGCACAAGATAGGAGTCTGAGCCCAGGGGGGAGGTAGGGCACGCCCTCCACCCTTGTGGACGGCACGGGACTCTTTGGCCCAACTCTTTTACTCCGGGGGCTTCTTTTGATCCATAAAAAATCATCAAAAATTGGCACGTCAATTGGACTCCGTTTGGTATTCCTTTTCTGTAAAACTCAAAAACAAGGAAAAAAACTAGCATTGGGCTCTAGGTTAATAGGTTAGTTCCAAAAATCATATAAAATAGCATATAAAACATCCACGATGGATAATATAATGGCATGGTGCTACTTCTCGAGCTTGCGTTGTATTCCCTCGAAGAGGAAAGGGTGATGCAGCACAGTAGCGTAAGTATTTCCCTCAGTTTTTGAGAACCAAGGTATCAATCGAGTACGAGACCACACGCAAGTCCCTCGCACCTGCACAAACAAATAAGAACGTCGCAGCCAACACGATAAGGGGTTGTAAATCCCTTTACGGTCACTTACAGGAGTGACATCTGATAGAGATGATAGGATAATATTTTTGGTATAAGAACAGAAAGTAAATAAAGCAAATAAGCAACGGCGACAGAAATTGGCTAGTTGAAGGGAAAGTAATATGATAAAGATAGACCCGGGGGCCATAGGTTTCACTAGTGGCTTCTCTCTTGATAGCAGAATTCTACGGTGGGTGAACGACTTACTGTCGAGCAATTGATAGAAAAGTGCATAGTTATGGGAATATCTAGGCATGATCATTATATATAGGCATCACGTCTGTAAAAAGTAGACCGAAACGATTCTGCATCTACTACTATTACTCCACACAATGACCGCTATCCAGCATGCATCTAGAGTATTAAGTTCATAAGAACAGAGTAACGCCTTAAACAAGATGACATGATGTAGAGGGATAAACTCAAGCAATATGATATAAACCCCATCGTTTTATCCTCGATGGCAACAATACAATACGTGCCTTGCTGCCCCTACTATCACTGGGAAAGGACACCGCAATATTGAACCCAAAGCCAGGCACTTCTCCCATTGCAAGAACTATAGATCTAGTAGGCCAAACCAAACCAATAATTCGAAGAGACTTGCAAGGATATTCTAATCATACATAAAAGATTTCAGAGAAGAATCAAATATTGTTCATAGATAATCTTGATCATAAACCCACAATTCATCGGATCTTGACAAACACACCGCAAAAAGATTACATCAAATAGATCACCTCGAAGATCGAGGAGAACTTTGTATTGAGATCCAAAGAGAGAGAACAAGCCATCTAGCTGATAGCTATGGACCCGAAGGTCTGTGGTAAACTACTCACAACTCATCGGTGAGGCTATGGTGTTGATGTAGAAGCACTCCGTCATCGATCCCCGCTCCGGCGGAGCTCTGGAACAGGCCCCAAGATGGGATCTCATGGGAACATAAGGTTGCGGCGGTGGAATTAGGGTTTCCTCTGTTGCCTTGATGTTTTCAGGGTATGAGGATATATATATAGGAGGAAGAGGGGCACCGGGGGAGCCAGAGGGGGCCCATGAGGGTGGGGGGCGCCTACCCCCTGGGCGCGCCCCTGCCCTCGTGGCCGCCTCTCTCATTCCTTCGCATGTACCCCAAGTCTTCTGTGTTGATACGGTTCCAAAAATAACTCTGCTGAAGGTTTCATTCCGTCTGGACTCCGTTTGATATTCCTTTTCTGCGAAACACTGAAATAGGCAAAAAAAAATAACAATTTGCACTTGGCCTTGGGTTAGTAGGTTAGTCCCAAAAATAATATAAAATTTAATAAGAAAGCCCATTAAACATCCAAAACAGAATATATAATAGCATGGAACAATAAAAAATTATAGATACGTTGAAGACGTATCAAGCATCCCCAAGCTTAAATCCTGCTCGTCCTCGAGTAGGTAAATGATAAAAATAGAATTTTGGATGTGGAATGCTAACCAACATAATTCTCAATGTAATTCTCTTTATTGTGGCATGAATGTTCATATCCGAAAGATTCAAGACAAAAGTCTATATTGACATAAGAACAATAATACTTCAAGCATACTAACAAAGCAATCATGTCTTCTTAAAATAACATGCCCAAAGAAAGTTATCCCTACAAAATCATATAGTCTGGCTATGCTCCCTCTTCATCACACACAATATTTAAATCATGCACAACCCTGGTTTCATCCAAGCAATTGTTTCATACTCAAAAAAAATTCAAACCTTTCAACTGTCACGCAATACATGAGTGTGAGCCATGGATATAGCACTATAGGTGGAATAGAATGGTGGTTGTGGAGAAGACAAAAGAGGAAGATAGTCTCACATCGACTAGGCGTATCAATGGGCTATGGAGATGCCCATCAATAGATAGCAATGTGAGTGAGTAGGGATTGCCATGAAATGGATGCACTAGAGCTATACGTGTATGAAAGCTCAAAAGAAACTAAGTGGGTGTGCATCCAACTTGCTTGCTCATGAAGACCTAGGGCATTTGAGGAAGCCCATCGTTGGAATATACAAGCCAAGTTCTATAATGAAAATTCCCACTAGTATATGAAAGTGATAAAACAAGAGACTCTATATCATGAAGATTATGGTGCTACTTTGACGCACAAGTGTGGAAAAGGATAGTAGCATTGTCCATTCTCTCTTTTTTTGGAGGGGCTTTTCTTTTTTTAGCCCCCTCTTTTTTTTGGGCCATCTTTTTTTTGATTTGGCCTTTCTCTCTCTCTTTTTTCCTCACACGGGACAATGCTTTGATAACGAAGATCATCACACTTTTATTTACTTACAACTCAAAGATTACAACTCGAAGCTAGAACAAAATATGACTCTATGTGAATGAGGATGAAGCATGTCATATGAACGGAATGGTGGAAAGTTGCATTACAATATATCTCGGAATGGCTATGGAAAGGCCTTGATAGGTAGGTATGGTGGCTGTTTTGAGGAAGGTATATGGTGGGTGTATGGTACTGGCGAAAGTTGCGCGGTACAAGAGAGGCTAGTAATGCTGGAAGCACTAGTAGAAAACAGGGCTTTGGTTCGGGCTTGGCCAACCCATTAGTCCTGGTTCACCGACGAACCGGGACCCATGGGGGCATACATCCCGGTTCGTGCGCCCAGGGGGCCGGCCGGGCCTCGTGGGGCATCTGTCCTGGTTGGTCTGGACCCATTTGTCCCGGTTCCTGGCATGAACCGGGAACAATAGGCCTCGCTCCTGGCCCACACCCATTGGTCCCGGTTCGTGACTGGATCTCAATACAAAGTTCTCCTCGGTCTTCGAGGAGATCTATTCGATGTAATCTCTTTTAGCGGTGTGTTTGTCGAGATCCGATGAATTGTGAGTTTATGATCAAGGTTATCTATGAAAGATATTTGGTTCTTCTCTGAACCTTTTATGTGTGCTCATAATATCCTTGCAAGTCTCTTCGAATATTGGTTTGGTTGGGCCTATTAGATCGATAGTTCTTGCAATGGGAGAAGTGCTTGGCTTTGGGTTCAATCTTGCGGTGTTCTTTCCCAGTGACAGTAGGGGCAGCATGGCACATATTGTATTGTTGCCATCGAGTATAAAAAGATGGGGTTTATATCATATTGCTTGAGTTGCGACCCCGTACTCGCCTAAGTTTCAAAAACACTCTGAGTGAAGAGCAACCCTCACACTCGGGGACTTAGCTGCGACCCCGTATTTGCCTAAGCTTCAAAAAACACTCCGAATGAATAGCAACCCTCTCACTCGGGGACTCAGTAGCACTCCAGGCTGCGCCACAAGTACAATGTACCTTGGCTCTCCGAGCTACGCCATAAATACAGTGTACCTTGGCTCTCAGAGCTGCGCCACAAGTACACTGTACCTTGGCTCTCCGAGCTGCGCCACAAGTACAATGTACCTTGGCTCTCTGAGCTATGCCACAAGTACAATGTAGCTTGGCTCTCCGAGCTGCGCCACAAATACAACATACCTTGGCCTTCCGAGCTGCGCCATAAGTACATGTCCACTCGGAACCAAAAGATCCAAAAGCATCAGAAGCAAAGCAAACATATTCCAAAGGAAATCAAGTTTGGATAAGACCCGCAAGGTTCGGGCAGAAGTACTCTGGCGCCGAGCCCGAAGGAGTTTAATGGTTACAAAATCACTCGGCATTCCGAGGAAAAATGAATTGGGGCATAAAGTTTGTTCACTCTTCAGGAGGAGGAGGGCTTGCAGGCACAACATAGTCATCCAGGTCGATTCCGTCGGCGATGCGAGTGGCGACCTCGAGGAAAGTCTCCATGAATGACTGAAATTGAAGCTTTTTGGTATTGGCAACCTTGAGAGCAGCCAACCTTTCTTCCTTCACCTCCTTGCAATGCACACGGACCAGGGACAGCGCCACGTCTGCACCACACTTGGCGGATGACTTCTTCCATTCTTGCACTCGACCAGGGATCTCATTGAGCTGAGTCATCAGAGACTCAAGGTCGTTCTCGAGCACCATGCGCCGCCAGAGCGCCGCGTCGATCCGTGACATCACCGCCTTCAACTGGGCAAGATATCCAGTGGCACTGGTAAGGCGAGACTCTAGTCACAAGGCATTCATCGCAACCTCGTCCTTGACAAGAGAGTTGGCGGGATCCAGACCCGTCTCGATCCGTCCAGTCTCTTCCTCAAAGTTTTGGCAGAATTCTGCACAGAAAAAAATATGATGAGTCAACAGTTGGGCTATGAGTTGAAAATTCAGTCGGACAAAGGAAGATACCTACGAGCATGAGGAACATCTCTTTGGAAAGGTGGCCTAGATGAGTATCCAACCCGTCTCTCTTCTGCGAGAGATCCCCAATATTGTCGCCCAGAGCCAGCTTGTCCTTCTTCAGTCGCGTCACTTCTTTGTTGGCCTCGTCAAGGGCAGTCTTCAGCTTGGCGTTTTCCTTTCCTAGCTTGCGGACTGAAGCTAGCTTCTGTTCAGCAAGTTCGGTCTTCTCCTGCGCCTTCTGCTGCGCCGCCGCCAAGTCAAGATCCTTCTGCTCTAAAGCCGCCTTCATTTGATCTGCAAGAGATAATGTTGGACAGATGAGCTCGAGGATATCTGTGTCTCACTGAACATGTTCATTTCAATACAGTCGACAGGTTCTGTACTTTTCATACCAGATGCTTCATCTTCGGCTTTCTGCAAGTTTTCGCTTGCAAGTCCCAGATCTAGATTGAGTTGGATCTGCTTCTTCTCGAGATCTGCGAACTGAGCTCTGAACTCACAAGATTTCTACAGTCAATAAAAAAGACAAAACAGTCAACAAGGACAAAGATAGTAATTTCCACTCGGAGAGGTGAAGAGAGCAAAGTGTTACGATAAAAGAGTTCTAAGACTACTGTCGAGTCAAACACTCAACAATAGCCTCGGGGACTACACCTAGTGGGTGCACTTGGCGCGCCCCCACTGGTTCCCACTCGACTAGATCCGCCCTGTACGAGTAGAAGATGTAAAAAAATAGAGAGAGAGAGAGTTGCAAATTGATCTTAGACCATGACCGACTGCCATCAGTCGACCATGGTCTCGGGGACTACACCCAGTTGGTGCACTAGGTGTGCCCCCACTGGTTCCTACTCGACTGGACCCGTCTTGTACGAGTGGAATCGATTCAAAAATAGACAACAACATCAGTTCTTAGACCATAGTCGACTGCCCGCAGTCGACCATGGCCTCGGGGACTACACCTAGTGGGTGCACTCAACGTGCCCCCACTGGCCCAATCATCACAACAAGACCGATTGGATCACAAGACCTATTTGGCAGGATCCAGAACACCCTGTGGGTGGAATATCATCTTACGAACAAAGCAGCGGGTTTCAGATGGAATATCATCTTACGAACAAAGCAGCGGTTTTCAAATCGAAAATCCTAACAGAATAATAGTCAGTCGGAAGAGACTCACCTGGACATTGGTTCGAAGGGCCAAACTGGCATTATAAGCAGCCATGCTGGCCTCATATGCTGCCTTCGTCTGCTCCATCATCAGACCTGCTTGACGAACGGCTTCTTTAGCCGCGTTCACAGGGTCCTCCGGGACATGATGAGTAACAAAGAGTGAAGACGACGGGGTAGTCGGAGTAGCCAGAGGGTCCATATCCTGGACAGTCGAAGTAGAAGGACGGACAATTGACACGGTAACATCAAAAGAAACAGCAGCCCGAGCAGTGTCCCCTTGTTGCCGAGGGTCTTAACCAGCATGCATCTTCCGACCTCTCCTTCCCGTGTGTCTCCAGGGCACTTCTACATGCTCATCATCGTCATCAAGCAACTCGGTAACATTGGGTGGTGCTGTTAGACATTCAACCAAAAGGAAAGCTTAGTCGACTGACAGAGTGGTGAGCAAAGGTAAAGACATTATCGAAGAACTATACCCGCACTAGATGTGGCTATGTTTGCAGTATCCTCGTCGTCGCGGCCCTTGTCAATCTCCATAGAAGTCCCAGAAGCGGCAGCGCTGAAGATTTCAGGACACACTCGGTAAAACGTATAAGTGAATCGGCAAGGCACATCAGATTTCTTGAACAAGAGAAGAACAGAGAAGAATGACACTCACGTGGAAGCAATCGGAACGTCCACCTTGATCTTCGGTAGGGCCTTCCGAGGCTTAGAAGCGACAACCTTGGGCTGCTTCGGAGCCTTCTCAGTCGGATCAGGGGAAGATGTCCGAGTGCGTTTTTGTACCTGGGAACTGGAGGGAGCCGTCTTGGCGCGCACGTTGTCCGGATCATGGGTCAGCATGGAGCGCCCCTTGATACGAGGCGGTGATCGGCCTCTTCACCGCTGCTCGAGTCCTCGCTCTCATCGTCGGTCTCCTTGTCGGACTTCCACTCGGTGGCTGATGTCTCCTACACGCTTCTATTCATGTAGACAGTGTTGGGCCTCCAAGAGCAGAGGTTTGTAGGACAGCAACAAATTTCCCTTAAGTGAGTAACCCAAGGTTTATCGAACTCAGGGAAGTGGAGGTTGAACGTACCCCTTTCAAGCAACCCTGCAATCAAGATACAAGAAGTCTCTTGTGTCCTCAACACACCTAATACAACTAGGAGTTGTATAGGTGCACTAGTTCGGCGAAGAGATGGTAAAATATGGATGATAGGAGTGGCAAAGCAAAGTAATATAAATCTGTAATAAAAAGTGCAGCAAGCAAACAAGTGGTAAACGTGAGCACAAATGGTATTGCAATGGTGGAAACAAGGCCTAGGCTTCATGCTTTCACTAATGGAAACTCCCAACAACATTGACATAGTCTAATCACATGATATTTCCCATAAAACATGCAATGGAGACGCACTCGGAAGTCATTTCTTTGTGGTCAAGAGAGGACGAGAATTATGTAGGGCTACAAAAGCACACCTCAAAGTTCGTAGTTCTCAATCTATGGATTTCCCAATGTCACCGCGGCCATCCAAAGAGAGTACCACAATCACCACAACATATCTCCAGGATAGTCAAAGACAAGCACCAAGAGACTCTCAATCTTCAATCAACACACAAAAGAGGAAATCACTCATGAAAATATTCTTCTAATCCATGTTCAATAGACCGTTGTCACCTTGGTCTCGGGGATTATACTAGATAAAGACAAGTGAGTACATCAATTCAATACATAGAGGAAGGGGAAATATCATGGGATCACCCTAGATTAACATAGCCTATGATCACAATGAAGATCACATCATGGGAGAGAGAGATAACCACATAGCTACACGTACAAGCCCTCAGCCCTGGAGAAGACTACTCACACATGGCCATGGTGAGCAAGAGATTGATGGTGGTGTTGATGGAGAGGTGCAGCCCGGAGAGGAGGAGGCGGCCGGCGGCAGCCGTGGCGGCGGCGGCAGCCCTCCGGGGCAGCGGCGGCGGCCCTCGGGGCGGCGGCGGCCCTAGGGGGGCAGCGGCTCCTTGGCCCCCCTTCTTCCTTGTGGATGGTGCTGCAATGGTGCTGGTCCTCCCCTCCAAGACGGCGGCCTGGGAGGAGGAAAATTCGTGGCCCTTGGTGACCTATGTTTCCTCTCTTTATATAGACTCTCGGATTCCCGTCATTAGATTTTGGGCTTCAGTAAAACGGGCTTTTCTCGGCCGTCCGGACTCCGATTTGGACGAATTTTATATCCAGAAGCATCCTCTCGAAATTCCCCACAACTTTCGCAACTAGCCTTGTTCCGTTTGACGTCGTCTTCGGGCCGGAACGTGACCATCTTCTAAAAACGTTCTCAGACAGATTTCAGGAAAGTCAGAGTCCTACTCCAATACGACTCCTTTTGCGTTTTTGTCAATTTCCAAGTAATTCCTACACAATAAAGTGTAAAACAAGAACATTGTGCACTTTTGCAACCATTAGTAAGTTAGTCCAATAAATGCTTAAAAAGATAAAAAACTTTGATAGAAACATGAGACAATGATGCAAAACAAGCATGGCACAAGCAAAAATTATGGATACGTTTGGAACGTATCAACATCCCCAAGCTTAATTCCTACTCGTCCTCGAGTAGGTAGAATGATAACATAGATAATTTTTGAGGTGACATGCTACTAAGGCAATCTTTATCAAGTAATATAGTAAAGCATGTGAACTGAAATAAAGTGAACCAAAACAATTGTCTATAGTTGAAAGCAAGTAAACAATGAATAACCAAGTGATCATCTAAGTAAATTATTTTCATGAATAATACAATTGAAGACATGAAACTATAAAGTTAAGCACAACTATTAGCCCCAAAGGAGTTCTCTCATCAAAAGCATTCTAGTTAACACAAAAGGAAGATAAATTTTCAGCAATGCTTTCCACTTTTCAACATTTTATCTCATGAATAAGTTCAATGCACAAGGATTATATATAACTAAGCAGAAATTTTGAACATAATCAACTTGAACGCAGGGTTAACACTAGATGCTTGCTTATGGTGGAGGAAGAAGATTAGAACATAGGAAAACTGACTCAACATTTAAAAGTAAAAGATAGGCCCTTCGCAGAGAGAAGCAGGGATTACTCATGTGCTAGAGCTTTTTATTTTTGAAAACATAGAGATATAAAAGCAATTTTGAGAGATGTATGCTTATGTCAACGAATGGTAATAAACAATGCACTACTACTCATGCCAAACAGAACTTAAGAGCGGCTCCCATAGAGGAATGATAACACTCCCCTTTCTCCTTTGTTTATCACTAGCCAAAGTTTGTCTGATTTCTCAGGTACGATGTGTGAAGGAGGTTTTTGATATTGATATTGATGACATGTAAAGTGGGCTGGGCATACCCTTTTGCCAGCTCTTTTTGCAAAATTAAGGACATGCACATTATTCATGCACGTCAGGGGTCATTCTGTCCAACACAAGTAATAATGAACTATCTACCACTTCCTCATGAGCTAAAACAGAGACACAAATAAGGATAAATTTTGAAGGTTTTAAAGGTAGCACATGAGCAATTTACTTGGAATGGCTATTAAATACCATGCATAGGTAGGTATGGTGGACACATATGGCAGAATTTTGGCTATGGAATTTGTATGCACGAGCAGCATTCCCGCTCAGTACAGAGTTTTTGGTTTAGCAAGTTTTTAGCAAGCACATGTTAACCGGTACAAGAGAATTATAACATCCTTTCAGCATAATTATAAGACTTCTACATTGTCTTCCTTGTCAACCATCTTACTTCTAAAAAGAGAACAAGAACTTTAAAACTACCAATGGTGAAAAACTAAACAATTGCAAACTTCAAAGGTATTTCTTCACTAATAAGACTTTATTAAATGATCTACATGTTTAGGCATCACTACTTAATTTCTCAAAACAATTGATAGGGATCAAGTTACTCAATGATCTTCAAAACTATGCAAGCTTTTTATTCTTTGCACCACGGCCACACTTGGCATTTACTTTACCAACATATTATTTAGCAATTCAAACCAATTCAACTCTCCAAAAATATATAAGTGAAGCAAGAGAGTACTTTCTATAAAAGAACTAATAGCTCTGAACATGATATGAAAGAAAAACAAGAGCTAGAAGCATATTACAAGGTAGCTAAAACACTCAAAAAGATATAAGTGAAGAACATGAGTGTTTCATGAAAAAGCGGAGCGTGTCTCTCTCCCAAACAAGAATGATCAGATGCAACTTATTTATGACCAGCAAAGAAAACAATACAAAACTGAAAACAAAACAAAAAGACGCTCCAAGAATAACACATAACACATGAAGTGATAATTATAGTGGAACGAAAGACGAACTGATAATTGTTGATGGAGAAGGGGATGCATGGGGGCATCCCCAAGCTTAGACGCTTGAGTCTTCTTGAATATTTCTTGGGGGTGCATGGGGGCATCCCCAAGCTTGAGCGTTTGACACTCCTGAATCTTCTTTTATCATCTTCCCTCGCACACTTGAAAACTCCCTTCATACATAACTCATCATAATCTGATTAGAGAGGTTAGTACCCACAATAAAATAATATTTCTCTACTGGAAACAAAGATATTCTTGAAGGTCTACTGTTTCTCAAGAATGCCAAAAGGTTTTTGCAAAGAAAAAGCAAGCTCAAGGTTTGCAAAACGAAGAAAATGCAAAACAGGACAGAATCTGTGAAAAACAGTCCAGCAGGTAGTAAATATTTTTTTCGGGGCACTTCTGCAACTCAAATCAAAAAACTCAGAACAGAAGCCCGAAAGCCAATTGTATAGAGCATGCTGTCAAAACAATTCAGATCAAAAAGATGATCTGTTGATTTTATTCGAATTTTTCTGTTCAAGGACAGAATCTGTTTTCTGGACAGCACGTCACAACTTTTGAACTTTCTTGTAATCGGAGGCTAAACTTGGCACAAACACGAAATAGAAAGGATACAAAGGAGTCATTACAGTAGCAACAACATCCTTGACTCAAAAAAGCAAAAGAAAACTGAAAGCAAATAAAGGTGGGTTGTCTCCCAAAAGCACTTTTGTTTCATGCCTTTAAGTTAGGCATAGTGATTTTTTAAGCAACTCTCACAGAGATAATAATTGAAGCATATAAGAGAGCATCATGAATCATATATAAAACATATTTAAGTCTAACATACTTCCTATGCATGGGAATCTTGTAAGAAAATAAATTATTGAAGCATAAAGCAACTAGCATAGGAAGGCAAAACAA
Organism: Secale cereale; assembly: GCA_902687465.1. Taxonomy (NCBI): domain Eukaryota; kingdom Viridiplantae; phylum Streptophyta; class Magnoliopsida; order Poales; family Poaceae; genus Secale; species Secale cereale. The sequence goes on from LR738711.1 coordinate 963,539,976, forward strand.
GCATAACTTCAAAATATTCACCATAAAGAGAGGAAACTTCTTATTATTAAGATATTTAGAACCATGTCTCCCTCTCTCATTATAAATTTCAGTGGCATCATTGATGAACTCAACAATATAACTATCACATAAGGCATTATTTCCATGATCCAAAAGCATAAAAGTATCATTACTCTTCATATAAGCAAAATCTTTCTTATTAGGAATAGTGAGAGTAAAGCAATCATAACCATCATGGTAATCATCATATTTAGGAGGCATATCATAATCATAATAAATTTTATCCTCAATAGTAGGTGGACTAAAAAGCTCACATTTATCATTGTCATCATCATATATAGGAAGCAAAGTATCATCAAAGTAAATTTTCTATTCAAAAGTTGGGGGACTAAAAATATCATGTTCATCAAACGTGTCATCCCCAAGCTTAGAGCTTTCCATGTCATTAGCAATATTGATATTAAAAAAAACATACTAATAACATCACCACCATCATGATTGTTATGCAAATAATAAAGTTCCAAAGGTTTTTTAATTTTCTCTTCAAACACATCATGTCCAAGTTCAAGGTAGAGCTTATAAAGCTCTCTCATATTTTTGTTGTTTTCCATTAAGCAAAACTAGTGAAATAAAAACAAGAAACAAAAAGATTTAATTGCAAGATCTAGAGAAGGTACCTTCACTTACCTCACTTCCCCGGCAACGGCGCCAGAAATAGCTTGATGTCTTACACGCTTCTATTCCTGTAGACAGTGTTGGGCCTCCAAGAGCAGAGGTTTGTAGGACAGCAGCAAATTTCCCTTAAGTGAGTAACCCAAGGTTTATCGAACTCAGGGAAGTGGAGGTTGAACGTACCCCTTTCAAGCAACCCTGCAATCAAGATACAAGAAGTCTCTTGTGTCCCCAACACACCTAATACAACTAGGAGTTGTATAGGTGCACTAGTTCAGCGAAGAGATGGTAAAATATGGATGATAGGAGTGGCAAAGCAAAGTAATATAAATCTGTAATAAAAAGTGCAGCAAGCAAACAAGTGGTAAACGTGAGCACAAATGGTATTGCAATGGTGGAAACAAGGCCTAGGCTTCATACTTTCACTAGTGGCAACTCCCAACAACATTGACATAGTCTAATCACATGATATTTCCCATAAAACATGCAATGGAGACACACTCGAAGGTCATTCCTTTGTGGTCAAGAGAGGACGAGAATTATGTAGGGCTACAAAAGCACACCTCAAAGTTCGTAGTTCTCAATCTATGGATTTCCCAATGTCACTGCGGCCATCCAAAGAGAGTACCACAATCACCACAACATATCTCCAGGATAGTCAAAGACAAGCACCAAGAGACTCTCAATCTTTAATCAACACACAAAAGAGGAAATCACTCATGAAAATATTCTTCTAATCCATGTCCAATAGACCGCTGTCACCTTGGTCTCGGGGATTATACTAGATAAAGACAAGTGAGTACATCAATTCAATACATAGAGGAAGGGGAAATATCATGGGATCACCGTAGATTAACATAGCCTATGATCACAATGAAGATCACATCATGGGAGAGAGAGATAACCACATAGCTACACGTACAAGCCCTCAGCCCCGGAGAAGACTACTCACACATGGCCATGGTGAGCAAGAGATTGATGGTGGTGTTGATGGAGAGGTGCAGCCCGGAGAGGAGGAGGCGGCCGGCGGCAGCCGTGGCGGCGGCGGCAGCCCTCCGGGGCGGCGGCGGTCCTCGGGGGGAAGAGGCTCCTTGGCCCCCATTCTTCCTTGTGGATGGTGCTACAATGGTGCTGGTCCTCCCCTCCAAGACGGCGGCCTGGGAGGAGGAAAATTCGTGGCCCTTGGTGACCTAGGTTTCCTCTCTTTATATATACTCTCGGATTCCCGTCATCAGATTTTGGGCTTCAGTAAAACGGGCTTTTCTCTGCCGTCCGGACTCCGATTTGGACGAATTTTATATCCAGAAGCATCCTCTCGAAATTCCCCACAACTTTCGCAACTAGGCTTTTTCCATTTGACGTCGTCTTCGGGCCGGAATGTGACCATCTTCCAAAAACGTTCTCAGACATATTTCAGGAAAGTCAGAGTCCTACTCCAATATGACTCCTTTTGCGTTTTTGTCAATTTCCAAGTAATTCCTACACAATAAAGTGTAAAACAAGAACATTGTGCACTTTTGCAACCATTAGTAAGTTAGTCCAATAAATGCTTAAAAAGATAAAAAAAACTTTGATAGAAACATGAGACAATGATGCAAAACAAGCATGGCACAAGCAAAAATTATGAATACGTTTGGAACGTATCAGTGGCTTCGCCAACGCCCTCCACCCCCTCTTGGACTTGCTCTCCATTGGGCACCGAATACATCTCAATATAAATCTACAAGACAAAGAGTTGATCAAACATCAATCGGATTCACAGCAGCCAAAACGAATCGGAAAATTCACTCGGAAATTGAAGCCAAACCATGTCTGGTTCGTGATCTGCATCGAACGGGCGGACTCTCCTAGTCCCCCGAGGGTTATCCTTGTTCCCAGTGATGCTCTTCAACCACTGCTCCACCGTCTTCTCGGTGACCTCCCCCGGGTTGACCTGAGCAGTGTCGTTGGTGCCCGAGTACATCCACATCGGATGATCACGAGCTTGGAGAGGTTGAATCCGTCGACTAAGGAACACCTCCAGCAGGTCCACCCCAGTTACTCCATCGTGGACCAGCTGAACCACTCGCTCGACCAACATGTCTACTTCTACTTTCTCAGCCCAACTCACAAGCAATGGAGGAGGCTGACTGACTCGATCCAGGGTAAAAGGAGGAAGTCCTGTCGACTGACCAGGAGTCGGGATGTCCTTGCAGTAGAACCAGGTCGACTGCCATCCTCCGACCGACTCGGGAAGGACCATGGAAGGAAAGGTGCTCCTACTCCTAGTCTGAATACCTAAGCCGCCGCACATCTGGATCACGTGTCTTCTCATCACTCGGATTCGCCTTCTTGACGGTTTGGGAACGACAAGTGAAAATGTGTTTGAACAAACCCCAATGCGGTCGACACCCTAGGAAGTTGTCACACAGAGAGATGAAAGCGGCGAGGTATGTAGTGGTGTTTGGGGAAAAGTGGTGCAACTGAGCACAGTAGAAGTTCAAAAAGCCTCGAAAGAAAGGATGCGGGGGCAAAGAGAAACCTCGGTCGACGTGAGTCGCGAGGAGGACGCATTCGCCCTCCTGCGGCTGCGGCTCGAGCTCGTCCCCCGGCAGCCTCCAGGAATCATGGGCGATCAGGCCCCCCTCCGCCAGCTCCTCCATATCCTCCACCTGCATTGAGGAACTGGTCCAATCCCCCTAGATCCAGCCGGGCAGCTGATGGCTTCTCGCCCCTCGTTGGTTACCCCAAGTGGAAGGTTTGAGATGTAGCGTAGCAGCAAGTTTCCCTTAGCAAAGGTACCAAGGATCGAATCCCGTGAGACTCCGAGGGTCGACAAGAAGGTGTCAACGGTGCCAGAAACTTAGCGGTTGACAGACCTGCACACAGATACAAATAACTTTGCTCCCAACGAGTACAGAGAGGTTGTCAATCCCTCCGGCCTTGTCGTTTACAAAGGATCAAACACAAGAGATTATAATGATAGGTATGACTGCAACTAGGAAATAAGAACAGGAAGTAAATAGCGGGTGTGATCAGTGGTGGTAATATGGACCAGGGTCCCATGATGTTCACTAGTGATGTCTCTCTCCCAAAAGATGATAAAACAGCAAAGCGAGGTAAACAAATTACAGCTGGGCAATTGACAGGATTATGTGCGCAAACCAATGCTAACTATGTTGTAAAGAAATGTAGAGGCTCAAAAGCATGCGCGGTACGCCAAGGCAAGTAGACCGAAATCCATCTGCATCTACTACTAATCATCCACCTTGAGATATCTATCCAGAACATCTCGCTGGTATTAAGTTGCGAATCCCACCCAAAGTGCAAACTCAAAGCAACAGACAACTGCATTAAAAGAACTTTGCGTAAAGTAAACAATCCTTGCACCCGCAAGTACAAGCACCGTTGTTTTCCCCCTTGTGGCAACAGCACATTCCCTAGACTCATGTTTCTATCACTCAAACTAGTCATCAAGGGGCATGAACCCACAATCAAGCATAACGTTCCCTCTTGGAGTTACTACCTACTACTCGGCCAAAGCAATAAATAGCAACGGAGAACATGCAAGAATTACTCTAGAACATAAATATAAAAGAGGTGAATCAAATATATTACTCACACACAATCTGAACATAATCTCATAATCCATCGGATCCCAGCAAACTCAGCAGAGCAACAGCAAAAAGATTACATATGTGCCTCGATCATGTAGGGCAGCTCACGAGGTCTAAACCATGAAGAACAAAGAGGGGAGGAGAACATCACATAGCTACTGGTCATGGACCCATGGTCTAAGGTGGACTACTCACGACTCATCCGGGAAGCGTCCATGGTGGTGGAGAAGCTCCCGGTGGTGGTTCTCCCCTCCGGCAGGGTGCCGGGAAGAGTTCTCCGGATGCTCCCGATCTTGGAAGCGCGGCGGCGGCGGAACAGAGGCGAGGTCGTAAAAAGGGTTCTGTCCTCGAGGGTTTCGGTACGCGAGGAATATATATGCGAAGGGGGGTCACCAAAGGCGGAGAGGGGGCCCCAGGCGCCCCCCTGGCGCGGCCAGGGGTGGGGCCGCGCCGGGTGGCCGCCTGGGCCACCCCTGGCTCCCCTCTGGCCCTGCTTTGGTTTTTCTCGAAGCTTCCTGTACGCTGATTTTTCCTGTATTTTTCCCGGAATTTTTGGAGCACTTTTAATATGGGGGAAAACTGAAATAGAAAAACAACAGAAAACAGGAACTGGCACTGTGGTGCACTGAGTTAATAGGTTAGTACAAATATGATCAAAAGTGTATGGAAGTGCATAAATATCATAGCAATATCACACAAAAGAGGCATGGATCAAGCAGAAATTATAGATACGTTTTGGACGTATCAACATCCCCAAGCTTAATTCCTGCTCGTCCTCGAGTAGGTAAATGATAACAAGCATGATTTCTGTGGTGACATGCTTCCAACCATATAAGAACTTTTTAAGTAAAGTAATCAAGGCATGTAATTCAATTCAAGTCATAACAAGCAAGAGTCTATATTAGCATTGTAACAAGTAACATACGAACATAAAGGTGCAAGAGCTCTCGCTGTCCGTGACTCGAATGTCTCCAAATGGTGTTTGCGTGCAAGAAAGGGGATAGGGATATACGAGAGAGTAAAACATAGTTTTTGTATTGTTGAGAACTTAATCTACTAAAGTTTCACACTTGGTCTTTTTTGGAATCTTATCTTGACTCATCCCCAGACCGTCAGCCAGGTACAAGTCAAAATGATCCACTCCCTTTCGATATTTTGAGCACTCATGCAATGGATGAGCGTAAGCAAGAAAGTCGACACTTAGGATGGCAAAGAGAGAAAAATGATGAAGGGGGAAGACAAAAAAGGTGTGAAAGGCTCACATCAATGAGGACAATCATAGGCGAGAGAAAGCCAAATGATAGATATGATGTGAGGAGTAGGGATTGCCATGCAACGGATGCACATATGAGCTAAGGTAAGCTCTCCAATGGAACTAGTGGGGGTGCATCCAACTTGCTTGCTCAAGAAGACCTAGAGCTCTTTTGAGGAGGCTCATCATTGAAATATACAAGCCAAGTTCTATAGTGTGAAGGTCCCCACATAGCTATATGCATGAATGATAATCTCTATGGAGTACAAGGTATAAGATGGAGTACGAGTGTGGATCTCTCAAAAGGAATAGTAGTGTGCCCCCTTCTCTCTTTTTATTTCTTTATTTCTTTTTTTTTATTTTTTTTTATTTTTTTGTGGCCTCAATGGCTCTTTCTATTTAACTCTCATTTGTCCTCTTTGGGATCTTTTGATTTTGTCCTCTTTGGGATCTTTTCCTCACTTTAGGGGCAACACTCTATTTATTACAAGAAGTATAGAAGATCTTTCACACTTTACAAAAGTACTCAACATAAAGAAAATGAAACTATCATGATGTATGCAAATGTAGGCCTCTGCTAGTGTAGCAGGATATGCAATGATACTAGCGCGTCATGTAGCAATGATTAGGGCAAGGCCCAACTAGCATGCGGCTCATCGATCAAGCAAAAAGCATGTATGACATGAAGATCAAGTCATGAGAAGATGGATGTTGCATGGCAATGTATCTCGGAAAGGCTATGGAAATGCCTTGATAGGTAGGTATGGTGGCTGTTTTGAGGAAGGAATAATGAGGCTTATGCTGACAGAGTGTATCGTGCCAAGGATTTGGATGCACCGGCGAAGTATGCGCCAACTCTCGAGGTGAGAAAGGGCAACGCACGGTACCAAAGAGGCTAGAAAAATATGGCTAGGTGGAAGTGTCAACTTTCGAATACTCACATTAGTCCGAAGAACTCATGCACTTATTATCGGTAACTCTCAATCTAATTAGGAGGTTCACAAAGAGACAAGTACCCCGAGGAGGAGTGTATGGGGGTTTGGTTATCCTTGCGCATCCTCGGCTCATGGTACGTGAGTGTACTCTAATATTCGATCCCTCCAAAGATTAGTGATCCATTTAGTAGCTAAAGTTCTCAACTATTTGTAGGTTTTCGAAAATAAACACGGATTGCCCAAAATACGACATCTATCACTAATAGGCTAAAGCTCTTGACACCAAAAGTTCAGACATTACTCATGGCAATACCTCAAAACTATTGCAAGTTACTACTAAAATTAAATAGCAACCTCAATTACCTACTTTAAGTTAAGACACACAACTCAGTGCAACAGGCAAACTCTCTTAACAAGATAAACATGAAAACTCAAGAGAGTTCAGCAACCAACTAAACAAAAGCTCTTTAAAAAGAAAAGCATGAAAACTAAGAGCTAAACATGGCATCAGCTATGGAAAGACAAAGAACACACACAGCAAAGATAAGCATGAAAATCCTATGTTGTGTTCTAGGTTGAAGTGGAGCGTCTTTCTCTCCCACACAAAGAAAGCTGGGTTCTAACTTGTTGTGAACAGCAAGCAAAGCTAAAGAAAACTAAAAAGGAAACTAAGAGCAAGACGCTCCAAGCATAGCACATAACACATGAAGTGATAATTATAGTGGAACGAAAGACGAACTGATAATTGTTGATGGAGAAGGGGATGCATGGGGGCATCCCCAAGCTTAGACTCTTGAGTCTTCTTGAATATTTCTTGGGGGTGCATGGGGGCATCCCCAAGCTTGAGCGTTTGACCCTCCTGAATCTTCTTTTATCATCTTCCCTCGCACACTTGAAAACTCCCTTCATACATAACTCATCATAATCTGATTAGCGAGGTTAGTACCCATAATAAAATAACTTTTCCCTGCTGGAAATAAAGATAATCTTGAAGAACTACTGTTTCTCAAGATTGCCAAAAGGTTTTTGCAAAGAAAAAGCAAGCTCAAGGTTTGCAAAACGAAGAAAAGGCAAAACAGGACAGAATCTGTGAAAAACAGACCAGCATGTAGTAAATATTTTTTGTCGGGGCACTTCTGCAACTCAAATCAAAAAACTCATAACAGACGCCCGAAAGCCAATTGTATAGAGCACGCTGTCAAAACAATTCAGATCAAAAAGATGATCTGGTGATTTTATACGAATTTTTCTGTCCAAGGACAGAATCTGTTTTCTGGACTGCGCGTCACAACTATTGAACTTTCTTGCAATCGGAGGCTAAACTTGGCACAAAGCTGAAAAGAAAAGATACAATGATGATGCTACTGTAGTAACAAACATCAAGACACAACAAAAGCAAAATAAAACCTAATTCGTTGTGGGCTGCCTCCCAAAAGCGCTTTCTTTTATGCCTTTAAGCTAGGCATGATGCAAAAAAGAGAGGATCAAGTTTTATCAAGAGTAAGAGAATAGCTAGCCCGTGTAACGGACTCAAAAGGCAACTTAATCTTCTTTCTAGGGAAGTGTTCCATTCCTTTCTTGAGAGGGAATTGGAATTTTATATTCCCCTCTTTCATGTCAATGATAGCACCAACAGTGCGAAGAAAAGGACGTCCCAAAATAATTGGACATGAAGGTTCACATTCAATATCCATAATAGTAAAATCAACGGGAACATAATTGTCATTGACAACGATAAGAACATCGTCGATCTTCCCCAAAGGTTTCTTTACGGAAGAATCAACAAGACGAACACCAAAAGAACAAGGATCAAAAGATTTCAATTTAAACATATCATATATTCTTTTGGGCATAACGGAGGTACTAGCTCCAACATCACAGAAAGCATAGCAAGAGAAGTTATTCAACTTAATTTTAATCATAGGATCCCAACCATCTTCTAGCTTTCTAGGTATGGAGGCTTCTACCCTAAGCTTTTCCTCCCTAGCTTTGATGAGAGCATTAGTGATATGCTCCGTGAAGGCAAGATTAAGTGTGCTAGTGTGGGGATCTCTAGACATATTGTGAAGAAAACTAATAACTTCAGAAAGGGTGCAATTATCAAAATCAAGGTCACTACTATCAAGTAAAGTGGTAGTGGTGTCCTTTAGGCTCACTTGTTTGGTAGCTTCTATGGTCATAGGAGTTTCTTCTTCTACGGTTGAGGTCATAGCATCACCATTAATAGGTCCAATGGGACTAGGAGTGCATTGGGTGCTAAGAGTTTGGATATCCTCAACAACTTGGATAGTAGCAACAGTGTGGTGGGTAGGAGGGCTCTTAATTCTATCTTCTTCCTCCTTTTCTCTAGCCCATCTCTCTTTAAGTTTAGCCATCATCCTAATGTTTTCATTAATTTGTACTTGAATAGCATTCATAGGAGTGTTCTTCCTCTCCTCAAGAGGAGAAGTTCTAATTTTAAGCAACTCTACCTCATGGGCTAAATTGTCTACCTTCGAAGAGAGATTATCTAGTTTGTCTAGTTTTTCTTCTACACTCTTATTGAAGGCTTTTTGGGTAGTGATGAAGTCTTTAAGCATAATCTCTAGTTCAGAAGTGGAGTTCTTGGTGCTAGGATAAGCATTGTTGTTCCCATAAGAATTAGAGGGGAACGGTCTAGGGTTGCTACCAAAATTACTCCTATAAGCATTGTTATTGAAATTGTTTCTAGAGATAAAGTTCACATCTACTTGATCTTGAGCAATCAAAGAATTTAAAGGAACATCATGAGGATCAATAGAAGATTGCTTGGAAAGTAGAGACATGATCAAGTCAACTTTTTCATTTAGGGAGGAAATCTCCTCGACAGAGTTTACCTTCCTACCTGTTGGAGCACGTTCGGTGTGCCATTGGGAATAATTGGTCATCATCTCGTCAAGAAGCTTCATGGCAGCACCAAGTGTAGTTGACATAAAGGTTCCTCCCGCGGCCGAATCTAACAAGTTCCGCGAGGTAAAGTTCAAGCCTGCATAAAAAGTTTGGATAACCATCCAAGTAGTCAAACCATGAGTAGGGCAGTTCTTGACAAGAGATTTCATGCGTTCCCAAGCTTGGGCAACGTGTTCATTATCCAATTGATTAAAATTCATTATGTTACTCCTTAGTTGGATAATTTTAGCAGGGGGATAGTACTTCCCAATAAAGGCATCCTTGCACTTGTCCCAAGAATCTATGCTATTCCTAGGCAAGGATTGAAACCAGATTTTAGCTCCTCCTCTCAAGGAGAAAGGAAAAAGCTTAAGCTTAACAATATCACCATCTATGTCTTGGTACTTTTGCATATCACAAAGCTCAACAAAATTATTTAAGTGCAAAGCAGCATCATCTCCAGCACCGGAGAATTGATCTTTCATAACTAGGTTCAGTAAAGCAGGTTTAATCTCATAAGAGGGTGCTGAAGTGGCAGGTGTAGTAATAGGCGTGCAGATAAAGTCATCGTTGTTATGACTAGTGAAGTCACACAACTTGGTGTTCTCGGTGGAACCCATAACAGCAGCAAGCAAGATAACTATTTTTGTGATTTTTGGTAAGGGACACTAAAGCAAAAACTGAAAGGTAAACTAACAAGACTAAAAAGCAAAGATAAAAGATAGCGTGCAACTCCCCTATCTTGAAGAGTGGAGTCCCCGGCAACGGCGCCAGAAACTTTGCTTGATGGCTTCTCGCCCCTCGTTGGTTACCCCAAGTGGAAGGTTTGAGATGTAGCGTAGCAGCAAGTTTCCCTTGGCAAAGGTACCAAGGATCGAATCCCGTGAGACTCCGAGGGTCGACAAAAAGGTGTCAACGGCGCCAGAAACTTAGCGGTTGACAGGACCTGCACACAGATACAAATAACTTTGCTCCCAACGAGTACAGAGAGGTTGTCAATCCCTCCGGCCTTGTCGTTTACAAAGGATCAAACACAAGAGATAATAATGATAGGTATGACCGCAACTAGGAAATAAGAACATGAAGTAAATAGCGGGTGTGATCAGTGGTGGTAATATGGACCGGGGTCCCATGATGTTCACTAGTGATGTCTCTCTCCCAAAAGACGATAAAACAGCAAAGCGAGGTAAACAAATTACAGCTGGGCAATTGACAGGATTATGTGCGCAAACCAATGCTAACTATGCTGTAAAGAAAGGTAGAGGCTCAAAAGCATGGGCGGTACGCCATGGCAAGTAGACCGAAATCCATCTGCATCTACTACTAATCATCCACCTTGAGATATCTATCCAGAACATCTCGCTGGTATTAAGTTGCGAATCCCACCCAAAGTGTAAGCTCAAAGCAACAGACAACTGCATTAAAAGAACTTTGCGTAAAGTAAACAATCCTTGCACCCGCAAGTACAAGCACCGTTGTTTTCCCCCTTGTGGCAACAGCACATCCCCTAGACTCATGTTTCTGTCACTCAAACTAGTCATCAAGGGGCATGAACCCACAATCAAGCATAACGTTCCCTCTTGGAGTTACTACCTAATACTCGGCCAAAGCAATAAACAGCAACGGAGAACATGCAAGAATTACTCTAGAACATAAATATAAAAGAGGTGAATCAAATATATTACTCACACACAATCTGAACATAATCTCATAATCCATCGGATCCCAGCAAACTCAGCAGAGCAACAGCATAAAGATTACATATGTGCCTCGATCATGCAGGGCAGCTCACGAGGTCTAAACCATGAAGAACAAAGAGGGGAGGAGAACATCACATAGCTACTGGTCATGGAACCATGGTCCAAGGTGGACTACTCACGACTCATCCGGGAAGCGTCCATGGTGGTGGAGAAGCTCCCGTTGGTGGTTCTCCCCTCCGGCAGGGTGCCGGGAAGAGTTCTCCTGATGCTCCCGATCTTGGAAGCGCGGCGGCGGCGGAACAGAGGCGAGATCGTAAAAAAGGGTTCCGTCCTTGAGGGTTTCGGAACACGAGGAATATATATGCGAAGAGGGGTCACCAGAGGCGGAGAGGGGGGCCCAGGCGCCCTCCTGGCGCGGCCAGTGGTGGGGCCGCGCCGGGTGGCCGCCTGGGCCACCCCTGGCTCCCCTCTAGCCCTGCTTTGGTTTTTCTCGAAGCTTCCTGTACGCTGATTTTTCCTGTATTTTTCCCGGAATTTTTGGAGCACTTTTAATATGGGGGAAAACTGAAATAGAAAAACAGCAGAAAACAGGAACTGGCACTGTGGTGCACTGAGTTAATAGGTTAGTCCAAATATGATCAAAAGTGTATGGAAGTGCATAAATATCATAGCAATATCACACAAAAGAGGCATGGAGAAAGCAGAAATTATAGATACGTTTTGGACGTATCAGCAGCATCCCGGTCCTCAATGTCGACCCCCTATTGGTCTTCTTGCCCTTCCCCGTCGTCGGCGCCTTCTTCGCGCGCTCCTGAGCCGTCGTCTTGTCCTTACTCATGAGGGCAAATCGCGCGCGGGCGGGCAGCGGGGGGTGAGGAGCGGTGGTGCAGCAGAGGAGCAGAGTAGGAAGAAGAAGTTTGGGCGCACAGTGCCCACGCATCGGCCGCGACGCTTTCTTATAGCCAGGCAGTTGAGTGATTGACTTGTGGGCCCAAGCAATCCTGTCAAATCCTTTAAAAGACGCATGCCCGATACGTGGCGAAAAAGGCGGCGCAGGAATCGAGGCGCCCGTGTATATCCAGTCCGATTACCGCGGCTCGTTCCGTCCCGCACGCTTCCCCTAAATTCGAATCCCGCAAAATCCGGGAATGGTAGAGCAGCCAATCGCGCCGAAGACCGCGCATCCCACCGGCACTCGAAATTACTCGCAAAAGTTCACTCGACGGTTTCTGAATCGATCAAGGCGACTGAATTAAGGTTGAAGGGCCAGCCCGATCCCCCGGTTCGAGGAAGATGCCTCCGAAGCATCAGATTTGGATCGGAATCAACTTCAACCCTCTTTTTTCACTCGGACCCCAATCCATTTGGGGGCTACTGATGATACCACGGACCTAGGGTAGGGTCACAGGCCCGACCTAGATACCCTACCCAAGGTCACTGCCCTAAAGATCAAAGACATTCCAAGGATGAGAGAAGATACCTACTGGTATGGCCAAAGAGAGCGATTCCCTCGACAACATACCTCACTCAGATATCCCAATTCCATTCGACAGAACGAAGCCACTCGAGCATGCAAGAAACCACTCGACTCTCAGAAGGTCCAAGGTCTCGTAAGGCTAGCAACGGTCGGGCATTCACTCCGCAGTAATGATGACCTTTACTGTCCTTTATTGCAGGCGTTATCAGTAACGTCCTGCTTTTATGTACATTGAACCCTCTCTAACGTGGGGTGGCTGGGGTCCTGGCGCACTCTATACAAGCCACCCCCTCCTTTGGTACAAGGGTTCGCACCCCCTGTAACTCACACACACATCTATATTTCAGTCGACAACCTCCGGGCACCGAGACGTAGGGCTGTTACTTCTTCCGAGAAGGGCCTAAACTCGTAAAACTCTTGTGTACAACCTCGCCGTAGTTAGGATCTTGCCTCCCCCTATGTACCCCCTATCCTTATTGTCAGACTTAGTACCACGACAGGTGGCTCCGGGGGTGCGCGGCTCCGGTGGCGGCGATAGCGTGTGGCTCCGGTGACGGCGACGGAGGCAGGGGCGACGAGGGAGCAGGGGCAGCGAGTCAAACTTAGTAGTAGCTCTTTTATCGAACAAGCGCTATAGCTAAGTATAGCTACTTAGCTATAGCGGTTTTTCGAAGAACGCGCTGCTGCTATAGATAAGTTAGCTATAGCGCTTGTTAGTGAAAACGCGTAGTTGTAGCGCTTTCGTCAAAGCGCGCTACTGCTATTGCTTTCATATTTTCTTTGTCTTTAGTTTTCCTTTTATTTTTTTCCTTTCCTTTTTTTCCTTTCTTTTGCTTTTGTTAGTTGCAGCACTGTTGCCTTAAAACGCGTTGCTACTATTTTGTTAGTAGTAGCGCGGTTTCTAGAAGGGCGCTACTACTATACCAAGCCTGACAACAACGGTTAGAACAGTCATAGTAGCATAGCGTTTTATGTGGGACGCGCTACTGCTATTTGTGTAGCAGTAGTGTGCTGCTTTGTCCCGCGCTACTGTTAAGTAGCAGTAGCGCTTTGTTTTAATAAGCACTACTGATAAGTCTCTGTGTATAAGTGTTTCCCTAGTAGTGATATGTCACTCTAGCAACCCATCATCTAATAACTACTCCACAATGCATCCCCTTAGGCCCAAATATGGTGAATTTCCATGTAGTCGACGTTCACATGACACCACCAAGGGAATGCCAACATACATATCATCAAAATATTGAACACATATCAAATTCACGTGATTAATTGCAACATGGTTTCTCCCGTGGCCTAAAGAATAAAGGTAACTACTCACAAATAATGTTCATGCTCAAGATCAAAGCGGTGTTGAATAGCATAATGGTTTTGAACATGTAACCTTCCACCAAATAAACCATATAGTGATCAACTACAAGATGTAATCAACACTACTAGTCACCCACAAGTACCAATCTGAAGTTACAGTACAAAGATTAAACACAAGGGATGAACTAGGGTTTGAGAGGAGATAGTGTTTTTGAAGATGTTGATGAAGATTGGCCTCCCAAAGATGAGAGGGTTGTTGGTTATGACGATGACTTCAATTTCACCCACCGTGAGGAAAGTTCCCCCGAGGAATCGCTCTGCCGGAGGGCAAAAGTGCTCCTGCCCAAGTTCCGTCTCGAGAGGGCGGCGCTTCGCCCCGCAAATTTCCTCCTGGTTTTTTCTAGGTCAAAAGACCTTAAGTACCAGAAGATGGACACCGGTGGTGGGCTGGGCTGAGCACCACCTACCAGGGTGCGTCTGGGGGTCTGACGTGCCCTGGAGTCTTCTGCTCACTGATACTTCTCCAACGTATCTATAATTTTTTATTGTTCCATGATGTTAATTATATTATCATTCTTGGATGTTTTACAATCATTTTATAGGAACTTTATATCATTTTTGGTGACTGACCTATTGACATAGTGCCCAGTGCCGGTTGTTGTTTTTTGCTTCTTTTTTACTTTGCATAAAATCAATACCAAACAGAGTCCAAATGTAGCAAAACTTTTTCAAGAATTTTTCTGGACCAGAGGACCCACATTGGGACAAAGAAGTACCTGAGCGGAGCACAACCCACCAAGGTGCGACTGGGGACCCAAGCGCGCCCAGGTGGGTTGTGCCCACCTCGGTTGCCTCTTGCACCGTCTATCAGCTCTATAAATACCCAAATATTCCGGAAACCATAGCGGAGTCGACTGTCAGGACCGGTTTTCCAGTAAAATATTTACTGAGAAACCGACGTTTTTATCGGACCAGTATAGAAGAATACTTCTCACTGGTAGACAAATCCTTGATACAGAATTCCATAGTACTGAATATGATACAAGGTTGAGCTGAGGTTGCTCAACAATTTAATACAAGCGCGCCGATGTAATACACAAGGGCGGATATGACACAAGGGTAGGGTGGCATAACTACTGACTCGTAATAAAAAGTGGTGGTGGATATGTCACAGTGTAGTGGGTGACACGACTCCAATATCTTACAGCTCATCGAGTGTCGGAGTAAGACCCGATGAATTTATTTGGTGGTTGGCGGAAGCGGTTATAATACAGTGATCAACTCCAGGATCGCAATAGACTGACTAGGACTCCACTAAGCGTCGGACTCGCTATCGAACTCTTCATCCATAAGATCGCCTTCGTCAACATCTGGCCAAATCAACAAGCCAGGTGAGTACGTTGAATGTACTCGCAAGACAGTTCGGACATAAGATATAACAAATGCAAACATGATGCATATGGGCAAACTAGCAATACATACTCTAATAATATAATTTGCGCTGCAAAGTAAAAATGGAAGTCGGGCGATAGTCCTCCCGAAATCCCAAGGAAAAATAAAAGAATACCAATCGAGTGTCTGAGCGACGCCTCATGAGGAAAAATGAATAAAGACATGCCACAGTCGGATGTCTATGCGACATCACATAAAGGGCTTATAACGAAAATAAATAATGAGAATGCCACAGTCGGACGTCTGAGCGACATCACATAAAGGGCTTATATTCAAAAGTAAATAACAAGAATGCCACAGTCGGACGTCTGAGCGACATCACATAAATGACTTATATTCGAAGGTAAATAACAAGAATGCCACAGTCGGACATCTGAGCGACATCACATAAAGGGCTTATAACAAAAATAAATAACGAGAATGCCACAGTCGGAAGTTTGAGCGACATCACATAGAGGGCTTATAACAAAAATAAATAACGAGAATGCCACAGTCGGACGTCTATGCGACATCAGATAAAGGGCTCATATGATCTTTGGTATAACGGTAAATTATTTCAAGAGATTAATTACTGCAGAAATAACTGGTTACTTCATCTACCAAAATGACTCTTGACTAGATCACCATTCTTATCATTTCCAGAAATTATCCGAGACGGTCACTGAGGTTCACACGGGGATTGACGCTAGGCCATAGACATGGCTACTTGGGAGATTTTGACTCTGCAGAGTTTGTACTCTTAAATCACAGCCAACGGATTTTACTAGCCACAAAAAACCAGTTCCGTCTACGGTGTTTTAGCAGAAACACAACTAACCAGTACACACCCATTTCACATCCTGCTGTCCAGAATCACCCGAGACAACACTCACGAAAAACTTTAAGACGGGGAGGCTACAACCTCGAATAGCATGGGATCAAATTTATATCGCGCGCTCTAAGGGGTGCCCCCCTCTCGGTCCCAACCGGAAACACCCTGCCCCCTGACCGGATGACGGGCTTTAATCCAGGGCCATGGAACCCTCATCCCGGCCCCTCTATTTGGCGTGTACACGGAAAGAGGTTTGCAACTGACTAAACCGTAATATTTGCAGAAGACATGTGACAGTACCAAAAAGGAGACGAACGGGATCATGACTTGATCCACGTTAATACTAGAGCTAACGGTTGGTTCATCAATATCTTTCGGGGCTCACCCGAAGCTTGCTTTGCATGAAATATAACATCCACAAATGCTTATATAACCATGCCATGAAGAAGGACTACTCAAGCAACATGCAACACACTCATCATATCAAAGGTTCAAACATGCTTGCCTGGTTCGGAGTAGTCGGAGTCTAACTCGGTGAAGTTCGCGGCTCCGTCACTTCCTTCGGTATCTACGTATACAAATAAAACGGGTACTAACATAAATACCGTGCATGTATACAATTTGTCCCAAATATTTTTCAAATAAATATGATAAAAAACTAGACAGAAAACTAATTAAAGAGGACAGAAAAAGAATCAACTCAAAATCATCTTTTGTTTAAAAGTTATTAAAGTTTATGTCCAGTGACTTGTCTGTAACGAAACAGAAAGTTTCCAGGCGCTAGAATATAGAAACAGAAAACGATTCGGTGGGTAGTACGCCAGCCGAAAAGAGAAAGCGTACTTTGCCCGAAGGCGCTTTCCATTAAAAACGATTCGAAAGAGATTGAGAGACTGACGAGGGGGTCCCACTCGTCAGGTTTGAAAATTGAAACAGAAGACAGAGTCGCGCCGGCGCCAGAGGGCTGCGATGGTCGCCGGCGCCGATCCACGGCGAGGTAGGGGAAGTGGATGGTACCTACGGGTTCCTGGTGCTCTTCCGCGTCGGTGGGTGGTGGAGTTGGACGTCGGCGAGCACCACGTCGACGACGATCTTGTCTCCGGCGGACGGCGGTTCGGGTGGTCGTGGGTCTCGTCGGAGAGAGCTGCTAGGGTCAAATTGGAGTGGGGGTTAGTCGCCTAGGTGTGCCAGGAGACTACTGGCAAGACTATGGCGGTGGAGAAGCTCTCACTGGAGAGGAAGCTGCCGGAGCCCGAAGCGGATCGGGGCGGCCGAATTTGAGGAAGAAGGGCTCCTCGAGGCTCTTCCAGTGGCTGGGCGGGGTCTGGGGAGATGGTGGAGCTGTGCGGAGTCGAGAGCGAGCTCGGGGGTGCTATTTATAGCCGGCCCGAGGCGGTTGCCGCAAACGGGATAAGTCCGGCGAGCGATTACGGCGATGCTGTGGCTGGACGGATGGCTTAGGCGCTTGAGCATCGACGAGACGGTTTACTAGTTCCATTCCAGTGCAGAACTTAGCAAGGCAAGGGCACTTACGGCATTCCCCCAACGGAACGGCTGTGCGGGCACGTCGGCGGCAGAGAGCGCGCTCTGCGCATCTCAGGCCACGGCGACGGTGCTGCAGCGTGCGCAGGCAAGGAGACGGCCGCGCGGAGCTTCCAGGTGGCTTGGGTTGTGCCGAACGGCGTTGCGTTGGAGTGTGCCCCCTGTCGGCCGCCAGGGGCGGCTCTGCCGCCGCGGAAGACGACGGCGCAGGCAGTCCACGACACCACCGACGCTCGCAACGAGCCAAGCGAGCGTGCGGTGCTCAGGATAAGCGAGAGGAGCAGTGCAGCAAGGAGCCAAGGCGACACTGGTGAGATTGACGAGAGGTTCTGACGAAACTGCACTGTCCACTGCAATCTTCAGTTAACTTTTCTGAATTTTGACAGAAACAATGCACGCTAGGTGTTTGATGAAATGTTTTTGGCATGAGGAAAAATTTTCTGGAGCTGATATTTGGTGAGGTGGTCTCTTGATGCATCGAGAGGCTGCCTGAATTTTCACAGATTTTTAGGAAGAGAGAAAATATGAATTTCACCAAAATGGCAAATCTGGTCCAAACTTGCAGCAAGTGAAATTTGAAAATTTTGAACTGTGGACCAGTGGATCATGATGGATCTAGGTTTTGGGTACTAAGGACTAGCCAGGGGAGTTGGTTTGGAATCAAAAACCAAAAGGAAACCAGTAGTTCCTTTGTAAATCACCAAGGCTCAATTTAAAAGACAGAAATTGTTTTTGGGATAAAAGAATTAGAAGAAAAATCCAAATGAGGTTGAAACCTACTGGAATTGATGAGAGCCTTGTTTCAAGGTGGAAAGGAGGTTTCAGAAAGAAAGACTTTCATTGGGTGTCATGGCAAGAGGAAAAGTTTGAATGGGGAAGACAAGTCCATGGTTTTTATATGAAGGTTTTTCATGAAGGGAAAATTGTCAAACAAAACCTTTTTGAAAATAACTTGTGTTGAGTTAACACAAGTAGAAAACCTTCAAGACCAGAATCAAAGTTGAGAAGAACACACAAACTTTTGTCAGAAAAGTTTTTAGAAAGAGGTTTTAAGAAAAGATCAAATATCCCACTTCCAAAAGACCAAAAAGTTTGATGAAAACCAATCCAAAAATTTGGAGTGTTACAACACCTACCCCCTTAGGAAAAATCTCATCCCCGAGATTTCCGCTGATCCTCAAATAGGTGTGGGTACTCTGTCCGAAGAAAATCCTCTCTTTCCCATGTTGCCTCATCCTCGGTGTGATTGCTCCACTGAACCTTGAGAAATTTAATTGACTTCTGACGGGTTCTTCTTTCAGACTCCTCCAATATTTTTATTGGGCATTCCCTGTAGGTGAGGTCTGGTTGCACATAAAGATTTTCATGCGACACATGCTTCTCCGGGTTGCTTACACATTTCCTTAGCTGTGAGACGTGGAACACGTCGTGGACGTCTGACAGTTCTTTGGGAAGGTCTAACTGGTAGGCTACTGTGCCTCTCCGTGCGACTATACGAAAGGGTCTGATAAACCGTGGTGCTAGCTTTCGTTTGACTTTGAATCGTTGCAGGCCCCTCATAGGAGATACACGTAGATACACATTTTCACCGGGTACAAAACTGACTTCACGATGTTTTTGATCGTAATAACTCTTCTGTCGGCTTTGGGCTGTCTTGAGTCGGTCCCGTATTAGTCTAACTTTCTCCTCAGCTTCCTTGAGCATGTCCGGGCCGAAGATACGACTGTCCCCTGTTTCTGACCAATTTAATGGGGTACGGCATCTTCGTCCGTACAAGGCTTCAAAAGGTGCCATTTTCAGACTGGCTTGGTAACTATTGTTGTATGCGAACTCGGCATACGGCAAGCTTGCTTCCCAACTGGTCCCATAGGTGAGAACACATGCCCTCAGCATGTCTTCTAGAATTTGATTTACCCGTTCAGTTTGTCCTCCAGTCTGGGGGTGATATGTTGTACTGAATACTAGTTGCGTTCCTAGAGCTTGCTGTAAATGATCCCAAAATTTAGAGACGAACTGAGTGCGTCTGTCGGATATTATGGTCTTTGGAAATCCATGCAGGCATACTATACGGGCGAGGTAAAGTTTGGCAAGCTTCTGGGTGGTGTGGGTTGTCTTGACTGGGATGAAGTGTGCCACCTTAGTTAGTCTATCCGTGATGACCCATATGGCATCATTTCTGTGCTGTGACCCAGGTAGCCCAACAATAAAGTCCATCCCAATATCGTCCCATTTCCATTCAGGTATCTTGTTTGGCTGTAATAGCCCTGCGGGTTTTTGGTGCTCGGCTTTAATGCGTTGACATGAATCACAACATGCAATGTATGTGGCTATATCCCTCTTCATACCGTGCCACCAAAACCTTTCATGAATGTCCTTGTACATTTTGGCCCCTCCAGGGTGAATTGAATATGGAGCGGTGTGGCTCTCTGCTAGAATTTGTTGTTTGAGGTCTTCGTTATTGGGTACGCAAAGCCTGTCTCCGAACCATAATATTCCCTCACTGTCTATGACAAATTCCGAGGCCTTGCCCTGACTAACTTTTCTTTTTATGCCCTCAATGCTGGGGTGTCCAGAGCCTTCTTAATCTGTTCTATTAGTGTAGGTCGTATTTCCATATTTGACACTTCGCCTTCGGTGACCATCATCAAGTTGAGCTTGGCGAATTCCTGCTGACACTCAGGTCTCACGTTTTGTAGGCTGCCGTTGTCCGAGCTGGGGTTACGGCTGAGAGCATCTGCTACTACGTTCGCCTTTCCTGGATGATAGTGAATGCCAACGTCATAATCTTTCACCAATTCCAACCAGCGTCGTTGTCGTAAATTGAGTTCTGGTTGTGTGAAAATATATCTGAGGCTCTTATGGTCCGCATATATTTCATAACGATTCCCAAGCAAAAAGTGCCTCCACTCCTTGAGTGCATGAATGATTGCTGCCAATTCTAAGTCGTGAGTAGGATAATTTTCTTCATGCTTCCGTAGTTGCCTGGAAGCATATGCGACTACCTTGCCTTCTTGCATTAGTACACATCTGAGGCCTTTCCGGGATGCGTCACAATATACCTCAAATTTTTGTGTATGTCTGGTACGACCAATACTGGGGTTGTTGTTAATTTCCTTTTGAGTTCCTGGAAGATTTTCTCACAAGCTTCAGTCCATACGAATTTCTTATCCTTCTTGAGTAACTGTGTCATTGGTTTGGCTATGGTGGAAAATCCCTCAATAAACATTCGGTAATATCCAGCCATTCCGAGGAAACTTCGCACATCTGTTACATTGGCTGGTGGCTTCCAACCAAGTACGGCCTTGACTTTTTCCGGGTCCACAGCAACTCCTTCTTGTGTCAATACATGGCCTAGAAATCCAACCTGTCTTAACCAAAATTCATATTTGCTGAATTTGGCGTAAAGTTGATGTTTCCTTAATTCTCCCAGTACAATTCGGAGATGTTCCGCATGTTCTTCTGGTGTCTTAGAATATACCAGGATATCATCAATAAACACCACAAAAAATTTGTCCATAAATTTCATAAACACTTTGTTCATGAGGTGGACAAAATATGCGGGGGCGTTGGTCAGTCCAAACGGCATCACTGTAAATTCATATAGTCCGTATCTGGAGGTGAATGCTGTCTTAGGGAAAGCTTCTGTCCGTACTTTTAATTGATGATACCCCGACCTTAAATCAATTTTTGAGAAAACCTTGGCTTGGGCGAGCTGGTCAAATAAGTCGTTTATCCATGGCATCGGATATTTGTTTTTGATAGTGACCATGTTGAGCGCTCGGTAGTCTATACACAATCTCATAGTCCCATCCTTCTTCTTGGCAAATAATATCGGCGAACCCCAAGGTGAGGAGCTGGCCCGTATAAATCCTTTGTCCAGTAATTCCTTTATTTGCTTCTTTAGTTCAACCAATTCGGATGGTGCCATTCTATATGGTTTCTTGTAAATGGGGGTGGTTCCAGGTGCTAGCTCAATAATGAATTCTATTTCCCTGTTTGGTGGCATTCCTGGTGTAGCGACCAGACCTCAAACAATGTGATCTTTGTGCATCAGTGTCATCCCTGGATCAGTAATGCTGACACGCACAGTACTTGAAGAATTTATAACAGAGTAGCAATCACACACTTATTACATCGATAGTTCCAACGATGAACTTATTACAATAAAAATGGCTTAAGGCCATCTAACACGATAACAGCGGAAGGCTTGGAAGATAAGTGAGTCCATCAACTCCAACGGCATCACTGAGTATAGAACCACGACCTAAAAGACACCTTACTCGTCGTCTGAAAAGTCTGCAACATGAAACGTTGCAGCCCGAAAATGGGTCAGCACATGGAATATGCTGGCAAAGTAACACAAGAGAACAATGAAAGTAAAGATATACTATAAGCAATATGGCTGGTGGAAAGCTCTATGGTTACAGTTTTTGCGTAAAGCCAATTTTTCCCTACTTCAAAGGAATAGATTTTAATTAACTATCATGGTAGTTGAAACATCGTTGAGAAGATAGACATCCTCTCAACCCCAATTAAAAATCATCCTTAATCCCAACAATATTAAATTAGAGTAACATGATGAGATTCACATGATAATCCAAGTACTAGATACTCAAGACGTCCGTAACCGGGGACACGGCTAATCGTGATCAGTTTGTACACTCTGCAGAGGTTTGTGCACTTTTCCCCACAAGACTCGATCGCCTCCGTTTGGTTTCTCGCACTGCATGGTGTTTGAGAAATGGATGACCGAGACATAGTCTTTCCGAAGAGGTCCCCTTAACCAGACAGATAGGCCGGTACACCTACAAACCCTGTACATCTGCTAGCCCATCATGGAAAGGTTTCCCACAACTTACTCAACTATGCCAGAGCCCATATTGGCATGTGGCTGCACACGAAAGTTTCTAGTATGAAAAATCTCATGATCCCTTTGAGCCTGGGTGGCGGTCCAAAAGAAAACAGGCGATCACTGGAATACCCAGATGTCTCAATCCACCCAGATGTGTGTTAAAGTTGCCACCTTAAGTTGAACCATTAATTAACAAACTCACATCTGTCATGGATACACTCACCCAATCCACGTCTACGAGCATAGCATGTCCTAACAGCAAACGTAGAAGTAACTCCCAAAGGTTTGAATGTAATGCAGGTAATAGGTACTACCTCAATCTACTTTCCAGTCCCACAAGTTAATTGATCCTACTCATGCAATGTGTGAGGGTTTGACTAATGCAATGAAAACTGGGTAATTGGAAAGTATGATCAAAGTGTTACTTGCCTTGCTGATGATCCGCGAAACCTAGAGACTCAAAGTAGCAAGCGGCGCACTCCAGGTACTCTATCGCAAACAAACAAGCACACAATAAGTACTTAACTAATGCAGAGGTAAAACTCAAATAAGAGATCTAACCAGAAAGTTCAACTTAAGAACTCCGGTTTGCAAAAAGAATCAACTCGAAAGAAGCAACGAAACTCAAACTGCGAAAGAAACGAGCTCCGGTTAATAATTGGCCTAAAGTCAAATTTTACAGTAGCCAAAACCTTGTTCAAGTTGATTAAACGTAAAGAGGACGTCGAGACGAAGATCTGGGATTTTGAATCACCTGATTCCGACTCTCGAGCGAAAAGAAAAACGAAAAACAAGATCAGGGCAGAAATCGCGATCGGAATAACCGCGGATAAATACCCCGAAAAAGAAAACGGACGAACAGGCTAACGAACGAACGTACGCTGTCTGCGGCTAACGGACGAAAACTGTTCTTTAAAACGAACGTACGGACGAACGTCCGCTAAATAACTAAACCGACGAAAAACCGAACCGATCTAATCTAATAAAAAACAGATCTACGGTTTTACTAAAACCGATCGGTTCAACAAAAAAACCGATATCTACCTCAACACGAACTCCGGCGAACGGCGGTGGGGCGGCGGTCCGGCGGTGGGGTGGCGGTCCGGCGGCGGGGCGCGGCGAGGCGGTGCGGCGGGGCGGCGGCTGCGGCGGGGCGGTGCGGCGTCGGCGGCGCGGCGCGAGGCGGCGGCGGCGCGAAGGGGCGGCGGCTGCGACGGGGCGGCGCGGCGGCGGCGGCGCTAGGGCAGGGAGGCGCAGGGCGCGGGGCTGGGCTGGTTGGGCCCCGGGTGGCGGCTTATAAAGCCCAGACTCCTGGGCTAGTACGACTCTAAGTCGGTTGCCCCCTTTTTTTTAAATAGAGTCCTGGCGCAGAAAAACTAACGAAAGAAATACTAAACGGACTGCAAAATCCAGAAATAAATTTTCACCGTCCTCTAATAATATTTAGGACAAAGTGAACATTTTTTCCAGACCTAAATGCAATTTTGGAAAACGTGCATTTTTCCTATGCAAATAAAATCGCAAATAAATCCAGAAAAATACCAAAAGTGATTTTAACATTTTTCCTCCAATATTTCTGTTATTTTGGAGAAATCGTATTATCTCCGCTCATATTTTGTATTTAGAAATATTTTTAGGAGAGAAAAATAATTAGAATCACACTGTCCTCGTACCGGTATTTGAACGAACTCAAATACGAAAAATGGTAAAATTCCCAACTCTCTCCGTAGGTCCTTGAGTTGCTTAGAATTTCGAGGAACGCCACAAACAAAATGCAAAAGAACATGCAATGCAATATGATCTATGTATAACATTCCAAATTGAAAATTTGGGATGTTACACCTGGCAGTTCTTCGGGAAATACGTTCGGAAACTCGCATACTACTGGAACCTTGCTTAACTCAGAAGTGTCTACCTTGTTCAATTTTGGTTGCCGTGATACTGGTCTTTCTTGAGCTGCGACTCTTATCGTCTTTCCGTGATGATGAGTAAGAATCACAGTTCGATTGAAGCAGTCGATAAATCCCTTGTTGGTGGTCAGCCAGTCCATACCCAGGATAACATCCAGTCCCTTATTTTCCAACACGATGAGGTTTGCGTGAAACTTTAATCCTTCAATCTCAATAATCACACCTTGGCAGTAACTCTGAGTGATCTGCTTACTTTCGGGGGACTTGATGGTCATTGATTTTTCCAAGGGGAGCATCGAAAAATCATGTTGCAAATCAAAGTTCTTAGTAATGAACGAATGAGAAGCTCCAGAATCAAACAAAACCGTGGCAGGTATTGTGTTGACAGGGAACGTACCGAGTACGATATCCGGGGCATCCTGTGCTTGCTCCTTGGTTACATGGTTCATGTGACCTTTCTTGTGGTTGTTATTGGGATTGAAGTTGTTACGCTTGGGTGCTGAATTGTTTCCATTGCTATTCGGCTTCGGGGTCGAGTTCCTTGGTTTTGGGCAATGTTTGGCATAGTGTCCCTCTTCTCCACAAGCGTAGCAAGTAACACCTGGGCGATACGTGAAATCCTTGTCCCTTGCATGAAAATTTTTCTTCGGACGCGTATCATTGGTCATGGATTTGTTCGCCCCATTTTTCTGAAAATTAGTCTTGTTCCGGTTGTTGCGAGTGTGAGTAGTCTTATCCCTTTTTCGCTTGCGAATATCCTCCAAACTGCGGCGCTCATTTTCCAGGGTAATAGCCTTGTCCACAAGTGTCTTGAAATATGGAAAAGTGTGTACGACTAGCTGGCATTTAAGTGCTGGTGTCAGACCGTCCAGAAATTTTTCCATCTTTTTATTTTCAATCATACGCTCTTCGTTAGCATAACGGGATAATTGAGTAAACTGGCTGTTGTACTCAGTCACTGTCATGCCTCTCTGTTTGAGGTCATCAAATTCCCTTTTCTTGATCTTCATAATGCTTCTAGGGATGTGCGCCCCACGAAAACCTTCTTTAAAATCCTCCCAAATGATATCATTTTCATTGGGGTGCGTATGCAGAAAATTCTCCCACCATGATGCAGCTGCTCCAGTAAGATAGTGTGGTGCATAAAGTACCTTTTCACGATCCAAGCATTGTGCAATAATTAATTTCCTTTCAATGTCTCGAAGCCAATCATCGGCCTCAAGCGGTCTGTCTGTGTGAGAAAATGTTGGCGGACGTGTCTTCTGTAGTTCAGACAATTTTAAATGCTGTTGACGTGGCTCACGGTGATTTCCCATATTGATAACATGGTTCATCATTTCTTAGTGCTGCTGCTGGCTTTGCTCGTAAAGACGGCATACTTGAGAAAATGCTATTTCACTGCCCTGCTGACTTTACTGCCCCTGCGTGAAATTGTTACTTGTCTGGGTACCATAATTTTCCTCTGGCGGACTTGGCATGGAACGAGTCCAGGGACGAGTCATTTTCCACTCTGGGTATTATTGCAAAACTCATGAGAAAAACTGAGTGAAAAAATAAACAAATGATTTTGCAAATGCAGCAATCATACGAACTCCAAAGATTTTTAAATAAAATACTTGATTGCACATGAAGAAGGACCGCTTAGTACAAATCTTACACGCGAGTCGTAATTATACAATACGTCACTCAGGATGCGCGTGCACACTCCTGAAATGTTATTTATGCTAGTGCACTTCTCCGAATTCCTACATGATGCGCAAACAGACTACTCATCTTCAACCTATTTTACATATAAAACATATCATACAAGCGGACACATCGCGTCGCGGATAGGCGTACTTAGTCGGAGATGTTGAAGACTTCCTTCGGCCTGCCGAGGGTAAGATCCAGTGGCGATGGAGACTCAACCTCCTCCTCACTAATAGGCTCCAGGCGTGGAATACTGGTTCGAGGAGTTGGTGCAGGCGCGGCAGGTGGTGCGGCTCTGATTGGAGTAGGAGCAATAACCTGGTCAAATTACTCAGTGGTAGGTAGGCGGCGAGCGGTGGCTAAGATGGGAGGTGCATAAGATGCTGAGGCCGAGACATAAGTCAGTGGTGGTGAAGTATGGAGAAGCTCCCTCCTGTTGGCGGAACCGCTCTGAACTAAGTCCAGACGAGCAGCCACCAAGTCGTCCACAAGGTTATCAAAGGCTGCCTCAAGAGCCTTGAGGTACTCAACCAATGATTTGATGGCTTCATCATGTTCTCCCCTTGCGCAAGCGAACGCATAGTGGCACGTGTAAGTTACGTGGCATGGGAGGTAGCGGTAGCGACGAGTCTTGATCGAAGGAAGAGCATCCCGGAGACGAGCTATCGCCTCGCGGGCAGCCATTTGCATGGCATGCCTCTCCGTAGGCATGGCCCTGCCCACAAATCGGAAGCGGCGTGCCTCAGAACGCCCTCCCTTGAATTGCACCGCGACCTGGTGCATCGACACGCTGTCGCTGATCTTGTGCTGGTAGAGTGTGAACTCTGGACGAGTCGATGGCCCGATCGCAACCTTGGTGATGACGACGAGGAGCTTGATAAAGCCCTCAGGAATGTTGGCGAACACCTGTGACTCACAGTCGCTGTCGGCCATCTACAAAAGTATACAAAAATTCCGAATAGTCAAATCATAAATTTATGACGACTAACAGAAAATTTCTACAAATGTTAAAATACTGAAATAGCACTCAACACGCTAATAACCGATTAGCGATCGCACCTAGTGGCTTCCTACAGTCAGTCTGGCTCTGGTACCAAGGTTGTCAGGACCGGTTTTCCAGTAAAATATTTACTGAGAAACCGACCTTTTTATCGGACCAGTATAGAAGAATACTTCTCACTGGTAGACAAATCCTTGATACAGAATTCCAGAGTACTGAATATGATACAAGGTTGAGGTGAGGTTGCTCAACAATTTATTACAAGCGCGCAGATGTAATACATAAGGGCGGATATGACACAAGGGTAGGGTGGCATAACTACTGACTCGTAATAAAAAGTGGTGGTGGATATGTCACATTGTAGTGGGTGACACGACTCCAATATCTTACAGCTCATCGAGTGTCGGAGTGAAACCCGATGAATTTATTTGGTGGTTGGCGGAAGCGGTTATAATACAGTGATCAACTCCAGGATCGCAATTGACTGACTGGGACTCCACTAAGCGTCGGACTCGCTATCGAACTCTTCATCCATAAGATCGCCTTCGTCAACATCTGGCCAAATCAACAAGCCAGGTGAGTACGTTGAATGTATTCGCAAGACAGTTCGGACATAAGATATAACAAATGCAAACATGATGCATATGGGCAAACTAGCAATATGTACTCAAATAATATAATTTGCGCTGCCAAGGGAAAATGGAAGTCGGGCGGTAGTCCTCCCGAAATCCCAAGGAAAAATAAAAGAATACCAATCGAGTATCTAAGCGACGCCTCGTGAGAAAAAATGAATAAAGACATGCCACAGTCGGACGTCTGTGCGACATCACATAAAGGGCTTATAACGAAAATAAATAATGAGAATGCCACAATCAGACGTCAGAGCGACATTATATAAAGGGCTTATATTCAAAAGTAAATAACAAGAATGTCACAGTCGGACGTCTGAGCGACATCACATAAAGGGCTTATATTCGAAGGTAATTAACAAGAATGCCACAGTCAAACGTCTGAGCGACATAACATAAAGGCCTTATAACAAAAATAAATAACGAGAATGCCACAGTCGGACGTCTGAGCGACATCACATAAAGGGCTTATAACAAAATTAAATAACGAGAAGGCCATAGTCGGACGTCTTTGCGACATCACATAAAGGGCTCATATGATCTTTGGTATAACGGTAAATTATTTCAAGAGATTAATCGGTGTAGAAATAACTGGTTAGTTCATCTACCAAAATGACTCTTGACTAGATCACCATTCTTATCATGTCCAGAGATTATCCGAGACGGTCACTGAGGTTGACACGGGGATTGACGCTAGGCCATAGACATGGCTACTTGGGAGATTTTGACTCTTCAGAGTTTGTACTCTTAAATCACAGCCAACGGATTTTACTAGCCACAAAGGACCAGTTCCGTCTACGGTGTTTTAGCAGAAACACAACTAACCAGTACACACCCATTTCATATCCTGTTGCCCGGAATCACCCGAGACAACACTCACGAAAAACTTTAAGACGGGGAGGCTACAACCTCGAATAGCATGGTATCAAATTTATATCGCGCGCTCTAAGGGGTGCCCCCCCTCTCGGTCCCAACCGGAAACACCCATGCCCCCTGACCGGATGACGGGCTTTAATCCAGGGCCATGGAACCCTCATCCCGGCCCCTCTATTTGGTGTGTACACAGAAAGAGGTTTGCAACTGACTAAACCGTAATCTTTGCAGAAGACATGTGACAGTAAAAAAAAAGGAGACGAACGGGATCATGACTTGATCCACGTTAATACTAGAGCTAACGGTTGACTGGCATGCTTCAATAATACCAGCTCACAACCCATCATGTCACCACATGATCAGGTTGGTTCATCAACATCTTTCGGGGCTCACCCGAAGCTTGCTTTGCATGAAATATAACATCCACAAATGCTTATATAACCATGCCATGAAGAAGGACTACTCAAGCAACATGCAACACACTCATCATATCAAAGGTTCAAACATGCTTGCCTGGTTCGGAGTAGTCAGAGTCTAACTCGGTGAAGTTCGCGGCTCCGTCACTTCCTTCGGTATCTACGTATACAAATAAAACGGGTACTAACATAAATACCGTGCATGTATAAAAGTTGTCCCAAATATTTTTCAAATAAATATGATAAAAAACTAGACAGAAAACTAAAGAGGACAGAAAAAGAATCAACTCAAAATCATCTTTTGTTTAAAAGTTATTAAAGTTTATGTCTAGTGACTTGTCTGTAATGAAACAGAAAGTTTCCAGGGGCTAGAATATAAAAACAGAAAACGATTCGGTGGGTAGTACGCCAGCCGAAAAGAGAAAGCATACTTTGCCCGAAGGCGCTTTCCATTAAAAATGATTCGAAAGAGATTGAGAGACTGACGAGGGGGTCCCACTCGTTAGGTTTGAAAATTGAAACAGAAGACAGAGTCGCGCCGGCGCCAGAGGGCTGCGGTGGTCGCCGGCGCCGATCCACGGCGAGGTAGGGGAAGTGGATGGTACCTACGGGTTCCTGGTGCTCTTCCGCGTCGGTGGGTGGTGGAGTTGGACGTCGGCGAGCACCACGTCGACGGCGACCTTGTCTCCGGCGGACGGCGGTTCTGGTGGTCGTGGGTCTCGTCAGAGAGAGCTGCTGGGGTCAAATTGGAGTGGGGGTTAGTCGCCTAGGTGTGCCAGGAGACTACTGGCAAGACTAGGGCGGTGGAGAAGCTCTCACTGGAGAGGAAGCTGCCGGAGCCCGAAGCGGATCGGGGCGGCCGGAGTTGAGGAAGAAGGGCTCCTCGATGCTCTTCCAGTGGCTGGGCGGGGTCTGGGGAGATGGTGGAGCTGTGCGGAGTCGAGAGCGAGCTCGGGGGTGCTATTTATAGCCGGCCCGAGGCGGTTGCCGCAAACGGGATAAGTCCGGCGAGCGATTACGGCGATGCTGTGGCTGGACGGATGGCTTAGGCGCTTGAGCATCGACGAGATGGTTTACTGGTTCCATTCCAGTGCAGAACTTAGCAAGGCAGGGGCGCTTACGGCATTCCCCCAACGGAACGGCCGTGCGGGCACGTCGGCGGCAGAGAGCGCGCTCTGCGCATCTCAGGCCATGGCGACGGTGCTGCAGCGTGCGCAGGCAAGGAGATGGCCACACGGAGCTTCCAGGTGGCTTGGGCGGTGCCGAACGGCGCTGCGTTGCAGTGTGCCCCCTGTCGGCCGCCACGGGCGACTCTGACGCCGCGGAAGACGACGGCACAGGCAGTCCACGACGCCACCGACGCTCGCACGAGCGTGCGGCGCTCAGGATAAGCGACGGGAGCAGTGCAGCAAGGAGCCAAGGCGACACTGGTGAGATTGACGAGAGGTTCTGACGAAACTGCACTGTCAACTGCAATCTTCAGTTAACTTTTCTGAATTTTGACGGAAACAGTGCACGCCAGGTGTTTGATGAAATGTTTGGAGCTGATATTTGGTGAGGTGGTCTCTTGATGCATCAAGAGGCTGCCTGAATTTTCACAGATTTTTAGGAAGAGAGAAAAATATGAATTTCACCAAAATGGCAAATCTGGTCCAAACTTGCAGCAAGTGAAATTTGAAAATTTTGAACTGTGGACCAGTGGATCATGATGGATCTAGGTTGTGGGTACTAAGGACTAGCCAGGGGAGTTGGTTTGGAATCAAAAACCAAAGGGAAACCAGTAGTTCCTTTGTAAATCACCAAGGCTCAATTTAAAAGACAAAAAATGTTTTTGGGATAAAAGAATTAGAAGAAAAATCCGAATGAGGTTGAAACCTACTGGAATTGATGAGAGACTTGTTTCAAGGTGGAAAGGAGGTTTCAGAAAGAAATACTTTCATTGGGTGTCAGGGCAAGAGAAAAGTTTGAATGGGGAAGACAAGTCCATGGTTTTTATATGAAGGTTTTTCATGAAGGGAAAATTGTCAAACAAAACCTTTTTGAAAATAACTTGTGTTGAGTTAACACAAGTTGAAAACCTTCAAGACCAGAATCAAGGTTGAGAAGAACACACAAACTTTTGTCAGAAAAGTTTTTAGAAAAAGGTTTTAAGAAAAGATCACATATCCCCCTTCCAAAAGACCAAAAAGTTTGATGAAAACCAATCCAAAAATTTGGAGTGTTACATCGACGAAAAATTATTTTAGCTGCTGGAAGTTCCAGGGCCATGAGATCCAATCTAGACCTCTTTTCCGGCACTCCGCCGGAAGGGAACACGATCACACAGGGGTTCATCATCCTCATTACTGTAACATGTGTATGTTTTATGTGGACATCAAACTTTATGTATAGTGTGTATGAATGTATGTATATATATATATATATATGCAAATTGTGTATGTCGAGTTGATGCATGAAATGTATATTTGTATGTGATGACATATGAAATGCAATGTTTACATGTGTTTGTGTATATGTGTGGTGAAACGCACGACATTGGTAATCCTAGCAGTGTAGCCATTTTCCAAAGCCACCACAAGTCATCACTGACCGGCCATAATGGGGAGGGTAGGCAATAGTGACTTGCCCATGGACACGCCTTCGAAAATCATCACTAACCTACCAAATATAATCAATGACAGGTTGGGAGACTGGTTAGTCATAATGGTCCATCACTAAAAGAAAACTACTGAGGTGTCCACGACCGGTTAGTGAGGATGGTATTTAGTTGGTCAATGTGTACTGGCACTGTAGTAGTGTTCGTACAACTAAAACAAACTGAAAAACAACTAAAACAAGAAAACGCGTACATGAAAAAAATACTGAGGAAACATCCAGCATGCGACACGTGACGACGGCTAAGAGCGTGCCATATGGCGCGTTCTCAGCCCACAAGTGACCCTTGCGGGTCAACCGCAAGAGGTGCCCCTGATTAGTTGCTCTCGGACATGATGCGCCCTGAGCCGATGACTGCATTGATGAGCCACGATCTTGAGAATTTTCCTTGTTCTGTTCTGGCCCATGCCTCTCAGGCTGGTCACAATGGGGTGGAACTTAGGAGTAACATCACATATTTCAATGCAGCGTTGCTTATGTGGCACATATTTAATGAAGAGTGAGGTGCTTGTGGTAACTAGCTAAGTTACCGGAACATCACACACTTCAAGAAACAATGAGTCTATAAGCAAATAAATGCATCGTTGCATGACACTACCTACATGTTCCTACCCACTGTGAAGGTAGTAACATAGTCTAGATAAGTGTGTGTGTTACTACCTTATGTTCCTGTCCATTGTGACCATCCTAACTAGGACATCATGCAAACAAAATTGAAAAGGATTAATAAATGTGTATCCACTATTGACCACTTTACTAAAGGTTTCACCTCTAAATTTTCTTAATTTAAATAATATTTTTTGTACTAACTAACTTTTGTCGGCAGAGTTGCGTATGGTGCTATTTATTTACTAGTAAGCTTGCACGTGCAACGCACGTCCCGGGTACAATACATTAACTATAGGCAAACGATTACCCAGCCGACCGACTGAGTAAGCCGATCTCGTGAGGGGTCGTTGGATCATGAGAGATTGTGCGTCTCTCGTCGTATCTTGATTCACCATCTCTCTCGCCCTCTTGGTTTGCTCGCTCTCACCATCTTATCCTCGCGATTCACCCATTCCCTTCCCCTAGCTCCAAGCCTCCCCCTGGATTCACTTCGGCGAGGGAGTTAATTGCCCAAAACCACCAGATTTGTGGCTAGGGTACTCCTAAACTACCGCTTTTGCCAAAAATTACAAAAGACCACCACTTCTGCGCCAAATGGATAACAAATCGCACTGATTCAACATTAAGCATGTCTAATAGCAAAACTGACAGGTGGACCAGTCTGTCCAGGATGACGTGGCAAAGACTAATTCTAGTCAATGTTTGACCTGATGAGGTGGGGACAGGGGTCCCACCTGTCTGCCACATCTCTTTTCTCTTCTCTCCTCTCCTTATTCCTTCGCACAGGAGCAGCGGCCATGGAAGAACAGCAGCGACGGCTGACCGTGCCTGCTCCGGCGAGGCCGAGCCCCCCGCGCGCGCACCCCTGCTCGCTCCGGCGAGGGCGAGACCCCCGCGCGTGCGCCCTTGCTCGCTCCGGCAAGCCTGAACCCCCACGTACCCACACCCCAGCATGATTCAGCGAGGCTGAGCCCCCAGCGCGCGCCCTTGCTTGCTCCGGCGAGGCCAACCCCCGCGTGCACGCGC
>LR738711.1:963580040-963590190 GCA_902687465.1 Secale cereale
AGCCCCCCCCCCCCCCGCGCGGGCCGCTTCTCCGGTCGCCAGGAGAGCCGCCGTCGCCTCCCGCGGGCCGCCGCCTTCACCTCCAGATCGGGCCGGTCCAGCCGCACCGCCCGGGGCCCGTTGTTGTTTTTTTTCCCAGATCTGGATCTGAGGTTGCTCCTAAATTCTTCTAAGTCCCCTGTGATTTGTGTGCTGTTGCTATATTTAAACATGCATATCTTTTTGTGTGTTGCTCCGATTCACGCATATAGCATGTCCAGACGTTCGTGGGATCGTGCACTACGTTTTATCTGTTGTTGTCATGCATGTTAGAGATCTTCTAGGTGCTCGTTTTGCTGTTGCAAGAGTGCATCATGTTATAAACT
The DNA here is from genome assembly GCA_902687465.1 of Secale cereale. NCBI lineage: Eukaryota > Viridiplantae > Streptophyta > Magnoliopsida > Poales > Poaceae > Secale > Secale cereale. The sequence goes on from LR738711.1 coordinate 963,580,406, forward strand.
GCTGCTATGTGATGTTTTTATGTCATCTTTGCCATGTGATATCTTTTAGCTCGTTTGTCCGAATGATGCAAATGACATGTCCACGTGTTCGTCTTGCCATGCTCTACATGTTGTATGTGATAGTTTGCATGATAGATTTAATATTGCCTTGTTATCATCGTTGCAAAGTGCCATGTTCGTGTGATGTTATTTCACTTGTTATGAAATGCCATCTTTTTGAGCTCGTTGCTATCGTTGTGTTTATCTCCATGAAGCATGCTTGTGTGTTTCGGGATCACCGTCATGTGTACTTTGATGAGGTGCTTACCTCTTGCCATGTTTAGTTTCGAGGTGACTTAAACATGCTCTTTTAGATGCTATGATGATATTGCTGTTTTAGGACTTAGTGGATTTTCACTAAGTCTGAAATTTGTAACGTTCCGATGCCATGTTCGTGTGATGTTCTAGGTCAAAGCATGATAGTTTTGGAGTGGATCTTGATTGTTCCTTGTAGTATATATTGTTGTCTTTCCATTCATGTTCTCACATGTCTATTTGAGTGGCTGTAGCATGTTTAACTTTTGCTCCAAAGTTTCAATAAAATTCTGCTGCCAGAATTTTATTGTCAAGTTCAATATGTCCAAGATCATTGCTATTGATCCGTGGCTCCGTTGGGGGTGCACCTTTGGACTTAGTTGCTGTAGTATATGTCTAGTTTGTGTTCATGTCCTTTGCCATGATATTTGAGTGCTGTAGCTTAATTATTTTGTGCTCCGAAGTTGCTATGTTGCTGTAATTTTCAGCTTTCGCTCATTTCTTGTTTCGGGCATAACTTTTAGCCCGTAACTCCGTTTTCAGCGAATCTTACATGAAACTCGATTGATTTTCTGTGTAGATTAATAATATCAGATTGTTATCATGTTTTGAGGTGTCTTGCTTAAGTGATATTTTACGTGCTCCGTGTGCATCCTTAGTGCATCCATCATGCATTCATCTTTTCCGAGTGCGCATTGCATCTTGTTGATTGGTGCTTGGTGTGGTTGTTTTGTTTAGAGCCGGAAGCAGAGTCTGAGTTCGAGTACGAGCACGAGGTTTCCAACGAGGTTGAGCACGAGGACCCTTCTTACGATCCGAACGACTTCTCTTCAGGCAAGATGACCGAACCCCGATAACATTACTATCTTTGCCTATTGCTAGTAGTCTCGATCTATAGCTTTGCCTCGATGCCCATGATCTTCTTGTCAGCCTCCTACTTGTAGCCAATTGCCATGTTTAACCAACCTACCTATGCAAACCGTTGCTTGGCTAAGTACGCTTCCCTCAGCCCTTCTTATAGCATTGTTGCGAGTGTGAGTAGTCTTATCCCTTTTTCGCTTGCGAATATCCTCCAAACTGCGGCGCTCATTTTCCAGGGTAATAGCCTTGTCCACAAGTGTCTTGAAATCTGGAAAAGTGTGTACGACTAGCTGGCATTTAAGTGCTGGTGTCAGACCGTCCAGAAATTTTTCCATCTTTTTATTTTCAATCATACGCTCTTCGTTAGCATAACGGGATAATTGAGTAAACTGGCTGTTGTACTCAGTCACTGTCATGCCTCTCTGTTTGAGGTCATCAAATTCCCTTTTCTTGATCTTCATAATGCTTCTAGGGATGTGCGCCCCACGAAAACCTTCTTTAAAATCCTCCCAAATGATATCATTTTCATTGGGGTGCGTATGCAGAAAATTCTCCCACCATGATGCAGCTGCTGCAGTAAGATAGTGTGGTGCATAAAGTACCTTTTCACGATCCAAGCATTGTGCAATAATTAATTTCCTTTCAATGTCTCGAAGCCAATCATCGGCCTCAAGCGGTCTGTCTGTGTGAGAAAATGTTGGCGGACGTGTCTTCTGTAGTTCAGACAATTTTAAATGCTGTTGATGTGGCTCACGGTGATTTCCCATATTGATAACATGGTTCATCATTTCTTAGTGCTGCTGCTGGCTTTGCTCGTAAAGACGGCATACTTGAGAAAATGCTATTTCACTGCCCTGCTGACTTTACTGCCCCTGCGTGAAATTGTTACTTGTCTGGGTACCATAATTTTCCTCTGGCGGACTTGGCATGGAACGAGTCCAGGGACGAGTCATTTTCCACTCTGGGTATTATTGCAAAAACTCATGAGAAAAACTGAGTGAAAAAATAAACAAATGATTTTGCAAATGCAGCAATCATACGAACTCCAAAGATTTTTAAATAAAATACTTGATTGCACATGAAGAAGGACCGCTTAGTACAAATCTTACACGCGAGTCGTAATTATACAATACGTCACTCAGGATGCGCGTGCACACTCCTGAAATGTTATTTATGCTAGTGCACTTCTCCGAATTCCTACATGATGCGCAAACAGACTACTCCTCTTCAACCTATTTTACATATAAAACATATCATACAAGCGGACACATCGCGTCGCGGATAGGCGTACTTAGTCGGAGATGTTGAAGACTTCCTTCGGCCTGCCGAGGGTAAGATCCAGTGGCGATGGAGACTCAACCTCCTCCTCACTAATAGGCTCCAGGCGTGGAATACTGGTTCGAGGAGTTGGTGCAGGCGCGGCAGGTGGTGCGGCTCTGATTGGAGTAGGAGCAATAACCTGGTCAAATTACTCAGTGGTAGGTAGGCGGCGAGCGGTGGCTAAGATGGGAGGTGCATAAGATGCTGAGGCCGAGACATAAGTCAGTGGTGGTGAAGTATGGAGAAGCTCCCTCCTGTTGGCGGAACCGCTCTGAACTAAGTCCAGACGAGCAGCCACCAAGTCGTCCACAAGGTTATCAAAGGCTGCCTCAAGAGCCTTGAGGTACTCAACCAATGATTTGATGGCTTCATCATGTTCTCCCCTTGCGCAAGCGAACGCATAGTGGCACGTGTAAGGTACGTGGCATGGGAGGTAGCGGTAGCGACGAGTCTTGATCAAAGGAAGAGCATCCCGGAGACGAGCTATCGCCTCGCAGGCAGCCATTTGCATGGCATGCCTCTCCGTAGGCATGGCCCTGCCCACAAATCGGAAGCGGCGTGCCTCAGAACGCCCTCCCTTGAATTGCACCGCGACCTGGTGCATCGACACGCTGTCGCTGATCTTGTGCTGGTAGAGTGTGAACTCTGGACGAGTCGATGGCCCGATCGCAACCTTGGTGATGACGACGAGGAGCTTGATAAAGCCCTCAGGAATGTTGGCGAACACCTGTGACTCACAGTCGCTGTCGGCCATCTACAAAAGTATACAAAAATTCCGAATAGTCAAATCATAAATTTATGATGACTAACAGAAAATTTCTACAAATGTTAAAATGCTGAAATAGCACTCAACACGCTAATAACCGATTAGCGATCGCACCTAGTGGCTTCCTACAGTCAGCCTGGCTCTGGTACCAAGGTTGTCAGGACCGGTTTTCCAGTAAAATATTTACTGAGAAACCGACCTTTTAATCGGACCAGTATAGAAGAATACTTCTCACTGGTAGACAAATCCTTGATACAGAATTCCAGAGTACTGAATATGATACAAGGTTGAGGTGAGGTTGCTCAACAATTTATTACAAGCGCGCAGATGTAATACATAAGGGCGGATATGACACAAGGGTAGGGTGGCATAACTACTGACTCGTAATAAAAAGTGGTGGTGGATATGTCACATTGTAGTGGGTGACACGACTCCAATATCTTACAGCTCATCGAGTGTCGGAGTGAAACCCGATGAATTTATTTGGTGGTTGGCGGAAGCGGTTATAATACAGTGATCAACTCCAGGATCGCAATTGACTGACTGGGACTCCACTAAGCGTCGGACTCGCTATCTAACTCTTCATCCATAAGATCGCCTTCGTCAACATCTGGCCAAATTAACAAGCCAGGTGAGTACGTTGAATGTATTCGCAAGACAGTTCGGACATAAGATATAACAAATGCAAACATGATGCATATGGGCAAACTAGCAATACGTACTCAAATAATATAATTTGCGCTGCCAAGGGAAAATGGAAGTCGGGCGGTAGTCCTCCCGAAATCCCAAGGAAAAATAAAAGAATACCAATCGAGTATCTAAGCGACGCCTCGTGAGAAAAAATGAATAAAGACATGCCATAGTCGGACGTCTGTGCGACATCACATAAAGGGCTTATAACGAAAATAAATAATGAGAATGCCACAATCAGACGTCAGAGCGACATCACATAAAGGGCTTATATTCAAAAGTAAATAACAAGAATGTCACAGTCGGACGTCTGAGCGACGTCACATAAAGGGCTTATATTCGAAGGTAATTAACAAGAATGCCACAGTCAAACGTCTGAGCGACATAACATAAAGGGCTTATAACAAAAATAAATAACGAGAATGCCACAGTCGGACGTCTGAGCGACATCACATAAAGGGCTTATAACAAAATTAAATAACGAGAAGGCCATAGTCGGACGTCTTTGCGACATCACATAAAGGGCTCATATGATCTTTGGTATAACGGTAAATTATTTCAAGAGATTAATCGGTGTAGAAATAACTGGTTAGTTCATCTACCAAAATGACTCTTGACTAGATCACCATTCTTATCATGTCCAGAGATTATCCGAGACGGTCACTGAGGTTGACACGGGGATTGACGCTAGGCCATAGACATGGCTACTTGGGAGATTTTGACTCTTCAGAGTTTGTACTCTTAAATCACAGCCAACGGATTTTACTAGCCACAAAGGACCAGTTCCGTCTACGGTGTTTTAGCAGAAACACAACTAACCAGTACACACCCATTTCATATCATGTTGCCCGGAATCACCCGAGACAACACGCACGAAAAACTTTAAGACGGGGAGGCTACAACCTCGAATAGCATGGTATCAAATTTATATCGCGCGCTCTAAGGGGTGCCCCCCTCTCGGTCCCAACCGGAAACACCCATGCCCCCTGACCGGATGACGGGCTTTAATCCAGGGCCATGGAACCCTCATCCCGGCCCCTCTATTTGGTGTGTACACAGAAAGAGGTTTGCAACTGACTAAACCGTAATCTTTGCAGAAGACATGTGACAGTAAAAAAAAAGGAGACGAACGGGATCATGACTTGAACCACGTTAATACTAGAGCTAACGGTTGACTGGCATGCTTCAATAATACCAGCTCACAACCCATCATGTCACCACATGATCAGGTTGGTTCATCAACATCTTTCGGGGCTCACCCGAAGCTTGCTTTGCATGAAATATAACATCCACAAATGCTTATATAACCATGCCATGAAGAAGGACTACTCAAGCAACATGCAACACACTCATCATATCAAAGGTTCAAACATGCTTGCCTGGTTCGGAGTAGTCAGAGTCTAACTCGGTGAAGTTCGCGGCTCCGTCACTTCCTTCGGTATCTACGTATACAAATAAAACGGGTACTAACATAAATACCGTGCATGTATAAAAATTGTCCCAAATATTTTTCAAATAAATATGATAAAAAACTAGACAGAAAACTAAAGAGGACAGAAAAAGAATCAACTCAAAATCATCTTTTGTTTAAAAGTTATTAAAGTTTATGTCCAGTGACTTGTCTGTAATGAAACAGAAAGTTTCCAGGGGCTAGAATATAAAAACAGAAAACGATTCGGTGGGTAGTACGCCAGCCGAAAAGAGAAAGCATACTTTGCCCGAAGGCGCTTTCCATTAAAAATGATTCGAAAGAGATTGAGAGACTGACGAGGGGGTCCCACTCGTTAGGTTTGAAAATTGAAACAGAAGACAGAGTCGCGCCGGCGCCAGAGGGCTGCGGTGGTCGCCGGCGCCGATCCACGGCGAGGTAGGGGAAGTGGATGGTACCTACGGGTTCCTGGTGCTCTTCCGCGTCGGTGGGTGGTGGAGTTGGACGTCGGCGAGCACCACGTCGACGGCGACCTTGTCTCCGGCGGACGGCGGTTCGGGTGGTCGTGGGTCTCGTCGGAGAGAGCTGCTGGGGTCAAATTGGAGTGGGGGTTAGTCGCCTAGGTGTGCCAGGAGACTACTGGCAAGACTAGGGCGGTGGAGAAGCTCTCACTGGAGAGGAAGCTGCCGGAGCCCGAAGCGGATCGGGGCGGCCGGAGTTGAGGAAGAAGGGCTCCTCGATGCTCTTCCAGTGGCTGGGCGGGGTCTGGGGAGATGGTGGAGCTGTGCGGAGTCGAGAGCGAGCTCGGGGGTGCTATTTATAGCCGGCCCGAGGCGGTTGCCGCAAACGGGATAAGTCCGGCGAGCGATTACGGCGATGCTGTGGCTGGACGGATGGCTTAGGCGCTTGAGCATCGACGAGATGGTTTACTGGTTCCATTACAGTGCAGAACTTAGCAAGGCAGGGGCGCTTACGGCATTCCCCCAACGGAACGGCCGTGCGGGCACGTCGGCGGCAGAGAGCGCGCTCTGCGCATCTCAGGCCATGGCGACGGTGCTGCAGCGTGCGCAGGCAAGGAGATGGCCACGCGGAGCTTCCAGGTGGCTTGGGCGGTGCCGAACGGCGCTGCGTTGCAGTGTGCCCCCTGTCGGCCGCCACGGGCGACTCTGACGCCACGGAAGACGACGGCACAGGCAGTCCACGACGCCACCGACGCTCGCACGAGCGTGCGGCGCTCAGGATAAGCGACGGGAGCAGTGCAGCAAGGAGCCAAGGCGACACTGGTGAGATTGACGAGAGGTTCTGACGAAACTGCACTGTCGACTGCAATCTTCAGTTAACTTTTCTGAATTTTGACGGAAACAATGCACGCCAGGTGTTTGATGAAATGTTTGGAGCTGATATTTGGTGAGGTAGTCTCTTGATGCATCAAGAGGCTGCCTGAATTTTCACAGATTTTTAGGAAGAGAGAAAAATATGAATTTCACCAAAATGGCAAATCTGGTCCAAACTTGCAGCAAGTGAAATTTGAAAATTTTGAACTGTGGACCAGTGGATCATGATGGATCTAGGTTGTGGGTACTAAGGACTAGCCAGGGGAGTTGGTTTGGAATCAAAAACCAAAAGGAAACCAGTAGTTCCTTTGTAAATCATCAAGGCTCAATTTAAAAGACAAAAAATGTTTTTGGGATAAAAGAATTAGAAGAAAAATCCGAATGAGGTTGAAACCTACTGGAATTGATGAGAGACTTGTTTCAAGGTGGAAAGGAGGTTTCAGAAAGAAATACTTTCATTGGGTGTCAGGGCAAGAGAAAAGTTTGAATGGGGAAGACAAGTCCATGGTTTTTATATGAAGGTTTTTCATGAAGGGAAAATTGTCAAACAAAACCTTTTTGAAAATAACTTGTGTTGAGTTAACACAAGTTGAAAACCTTCAAGACCAGAATCAAGGTTGAGAAGAACACACAAACTTTTGTCAGAAAAGTTTTTAGAAAAAGGTTTTAAGAAAAGATCACATATCCCCCTTCCAAAAGACCAAAAAGTTTGATGAAAACCAATCCAAAAATTTGGAGTGTTACATCGACGAAAAATTATTTTAGCTGCTGGAAGTTCCAGGGCCATGAGATCCAATCTAGACCTCTTTTCCGGCACTCCGCCGGAAGGGAACACGATCACACAGGGGTTCATCATCCTCATTACTGTAACATGTGTATGTTTTATGTGGACATCAAACTTTATGTATAGTGTGTATGAATGTATGTATATATATATATATATGCAAATTGTGTATGTCGAGTTGATGCATGAAATGTATATTTGTATGTGATGACATATGAAATGCAATGTTTACATGTGTTTGTGTATATGTGTGGTGAAACGCACGACATTGGTAATCCTAGCAGTGTAGCCATTTTCCAAAGCCACCACAAGTCATCACTGACCGGCCATAATGGGGAGGGTAGGCAATAGTGACTTGCCCATGGACACGCCTTCGAAAATCATCACTAACCTACCAAATATAATCAATGACAGGTTGGGAGACTGGTTAGTCATAATGGTCCATCACTAAAAGAAAACTACTGAGGTGTCCACGACCGGTTAGTGAGGATGGTATTTAGTTGGTCAATGTGTACCGGCACTGTAGTAGTGTTCGTACAACTAAAACAAACTGAAAAACAACTAAAACAAGAAAACGCGTACATGAAAAAAATACTGAGGAAACATCCAGCATGCGACACGTGACGACGGCTAAGAGCGTGCCATATGGCGCGTTCTCAGCCCACAAGTGACCCTTGCGGGTCAACCGCAAGAGGTGCCCCTGATTAGTTGCTCTCGGACATGACGCGCCCTGAGCCGATGACTGCATTGATGAGCCACGATCTTGAGAATTTTCCTTGTTCTGTTCTGGCCCATGCCTCTCAGGCTGGTCACAATGGGGTGGAACTTAGGAGTAACATCACATATTTCAATGCAGCGTTGCTTATGTGGCACATATTTAATGAAGAGTGAGGTGCTTGTGGTAACTAGCTAAGTTACCGGAACATCACACACTTCAAGAAACAATGAGTCTATAAGCTAATAAATGCATCGTTGCATGACACTACCTACATGTTCCTACCCACTGTGAAGGTAGTAACATAGTCTAGATAAGTGTGTGTGTTACTACCTTATGTTCCTGTCCATTGTGAGGCTGGTCACAATGGGGAGTAACATAGAGCAAGAACATACACGTTATTCTATGCTATGTTACCACCATCACAATGGATAGGAACATCATGCAAAACTCTATTTATTAGTTTATAGACTCACAATGTCTTGAAATATGTGATGTTCCGGTAACTAGCTATGTTACCACTACCCTCTCTTTCCTCATTAAATGTTTGCCATGTCAGCTTTTTATCCTACATGGCAACGATGTTACTACTAAGTTCCTCCCCATTGGGACTAGCCTGACCATCCTAGCTAGGACATCATGCAAACAAAATTGAAAAGGATTAATAAATGTGTATCCACTATTGACCACTTTACTAAAGGTTTCATCTCTAAATTTTCTTAATTTAAATAATATTTTTTGTACTAACTAACTTTTGTCGGCAGAGTTGCGTATGGTGCTATTTATTTACTAGTAAGCTTGCACGTGCAACGCACGTCCCGGGTACAATACATTAACTATAGGCAAACGATTACCAAGCCGACCGACTGAGTAAGCCGATCTCGTGAGGGGTCGTTGGATCATGAGAGATTGTGCGTCTCTCGTCGTATCTTGATTCACCATCTCTCTCGCCCTCTTGGTTTGCTCGCTCTCACCATCTTATCCTCGCGATTCACCCATTCCCTTCCCCTAGCTCCAAGCCTCCCCCTGGATTCACTTCGGCGAGGGAGTTAATTGCCCAAAACCACCAGATTTGTGGCTAGGGTACTCCTAAACTACCGCTTTTGCCAAAAATTACAAAAGACCACCACTTCTGCGCCAAGTGGATAACAAATCGCACTGATTCAACATTAAGCATGTCTAATAGCAAAACTGACAGGTGGACCAGTCTGTCCAGGATGACGTGGCAAAGACTAATTCTAGTCAATGTTTGACCTGATGAGGTGGGGACAGGGGTCCCACCTGTCTGCCACATCTCTTTTCTCTTCTCTCCTCTCCTTATTCCTTCGCACAGGAGCAGCGGCCATGGAAGAACAGCAGCGACGGCTGACCGTGCCTGCTCCGGCGAGGCCGAGCCCCCCGCGCGCGCACCCCTGCTCGCTCCGGCGAGGGCGAGACCCCCGCGCGTGCGCCCTTGCTCGCTCCGGCGAGCCTGAACCCCCACGTACCCACACCCCAGCATGATTCAGCGAGGCTGAGCCCCCAGCGTGCGCCCTTGCTTGCTCCGGCGAGGCCAACCCCCGCGTGCACGCGCCCCAGCAGGCTTCCGCAAG
>LR738711.1:963608370-963625543 GCA_902687465.1 Secale cereale
CCCCCCCCGCGCGGGCCGCTTCTCCGGTCGCCAGGAGAGCCGACGTCGCCTCCCGCGGGCCGCCGCCTTCACCTCCAGATCGGGCCGGTCCAGCCGCACCGCCCGGGGCCCGTTGTTGTTTTTTTCCCAGATCTGGATCTGAGGTTGCTCCTAAATTCTTCTAAGTCCCCTGTGATTTGTGTGCTGTTGCTATATTCAAACATGCATATCTTTTTGTGTGTTGCTCCGATTCACGCATATAGCATGTCCAGACGTTCGTGGGATCGTGCACTACGTTTTATCTGTTGTTGTCATGCATGTTAGAGATCTTCTAGGTGCTCGTTTTGCTGTTGCAAGAGTGCATCATGTTATAAACTGCTGCTATGTGATGTTTTTATGTCATCTTTGCCATGTGATATCTTTTAGCTCGTTTGTCCGAATGATGCAAATGACATGTCCACGTGTTCGTCTTGCCATGCTCTACATGTTGTATGTGATAGTTTGCATGATAGATTTAATATTGCCTTGTTATCATCGTTGCAAAGTGCCATGTTCGTGTGATGTTATTTCACTTGTTATGAAATGCCATCTTGTTGAGCTCGTTGCTATCGTTGTGTTTATCTCCATGAAGCATGCTTGTGTGTTTCGGGATCACCGTCATGTGTACTTTGATGAGGTGCTTACCTCTTGCCATGTTTAGTTTCGAGGTGACTTAAACATGCTCTTTTAGATGCTATGATGATATTGCTGTTTTAGGACTTAGTGGATTTTCACTAAGTCTGAAATCTGTAACGTTCCGATGCCATGTTCGTGTGATGTTCTAGGTCAAAGCATGATAGTTTTGGAGTGGATCTTGATTGTTCCTTGTAGTATATATTGTTGTCTTTCCATTCATGTTCTCACATGTCTATTTGAGTGGCTGTAGCATGTTTAACTTTTGCTCCAAAGTTTCAATAAAATTCTGCTGCCAGAATTTTATTGTCAAGTTCAATATGTGCAAGATCATTGCTATTGATCCGTGGCTCCGTTGGGGGTGCACCTTTGGACTTAGTTGCTGTAGTATATGTCTAGTTTGTGTTCATGTCCTTTTCCATGATATTTGAGTGCTGTAGCTTAATTATTTTGTGCTCCGAAGTTGCTATGTTGCTGTAATTTTCAGCTTTCGCTCATTTCTTGTTTCGGGCATAACTTTTAGCCCGTAACTCCGTTTTCAGCGAATCTTACATGAAACTCGATTGATTTTCTGTGTAGATTAATAATATCAGATTGTTGTCATGTTTTGAGGTGTCTTGCTTGAGTGATATTTTACGTGCTCCGTGTGCATCCTTAGTGCATCCATCATGCATTCATCTTTTCCGAGTGCGCATTGCATCTTGTTGATTGGTGCTTGGTGTGGTTGTTTTGTTTAGAGCCGGAAGCAGAGTCTGAGTTCAAGTACGAGCACGAGGTTTCCAACGAGGTTGAGCACGAGGACCCTTCTTACGATCCGAACGACTTCTCTTCAGGCAAGATGACCGAACCCCGATAACATTACTATCTTTGCCTATTGCTAGTAGTCTCGATCTATAGCTTTGCCTCGATGCCCATGATCTTCTTGTCAGCCTCCTAATTGTAGCCAATTGCCATGTTTAACCAACCTACCTATGCAAACCGTTGCTTGGCTAAGTACGCTTCGCTCAGCCCTTCTTATAGCATTGTTAGTTGCAGGTGAAGATCGAAGATGCTTGCTTCATGTTGAAGTTTGGTTGGGTTTTTATCACACTATATAATTGCTTAAAATGAAATCATCTATATATTGGCAAGGGTGGAAGGCTAAGCCTTTTGCTTGGTGTTTTGTTCCACTCATGCCGTTAGGAACCGTATAAACCGGTGTTATGTTCCTTGATTATGTGTTCCTAACACGGTTGGGGTGTATGGGACACCCTCGATAAACCGCTAGGTGCTAAGTCTTTTCCAGCAAGTCCCAACATTGGTACTATTTGCCTAATAACAAACTAAACTTGCATAGGGAGTTATAAACCCTTTTTATTAATCAACAACCCCGGGCCAGTGCTCCACATGAGTGTTGGTCCGAAACGGGGAGTCTGCGGGGCCACCTCAAGGAAACTCGAGGTTTGGTAAAAACCTGTAGAATCGCCCATCCGGCCGTGTCCTGAGACTTAGATACGCGCGGCTACTATCAGGGTGTCGACACGCCGGGAGGATTTGCTGGATTAGCCTTACCTTAGTTCGGTATATCTTGAGCACGGGATTCCGAGGATACTCGGGTCTTCCCACTTTGGAGTTGCGACTCCGCGGATCGTGGGCTTGTAATGGGTCAAGTTGGAACACCCCTGCAGGGTTTGAACTTTCGAAAGCCGTGCCCGTGGTTATGTGGCAGATGGGAGCTTGTTAATATCCGGTTGTAGATAACTTGACACAATGTTTCTAATACACTACCAGCGTGCGTTCCGTGACCGTCAATTTCCGAATAGGGATTCGGGAGTTGAACAAGGAGGGGTTATGTTTGTGGAGCTTGTAGCTAGGATCACTTCGTGATCACTTCTCGACCAAGGCTTTCTCTTCTCGCTCTCACTCACGTAAGCTAGTTGCTAGTTGCTGCAGACACTTATTCTTTTCTTCAGCCTTATCCTCTCCCAAAGGCTTAAATAGTCTTGTTACCCGGAAACGGGATTGCTGAGTCCTCTGTGGCTCACAGTTACTTCACCACACCAGATGCAGGTCCAGTTGTGAGCTATCCAGGTGATGGCACCGAGCTGGATTGGGAGTACGACGAGGAGCGTAGTCGGTACTATGTGCGATACCCGGATGATCAGTAGTGGAGACTCCTACTAGGATTCGATCCGCCTGTGGTTTATTTATTTCAGTTTGGTATCTTGGCATTTGGATTTTGCCCTTAGAGGGTTGTGATGTTCTTTATGTATGATGATTGAGACTTGAATTGTAATTCTGTGACGTGGCGAGTGTAAGCCAACTATTTTCTGTTTACAATCCCCTCTTTTACATGAGATGTGCAAAGATTACCGAACTTGAGATCATTCTAGGATGGATTTATGCCTTTAAGTCGTGCCTCGACACGTAGGAGGTATAACTCCATCCTGGGCATTACAAGAGGGCCACACCCTAAATGAGGGCTTGTGATCACAACGGGGCATGTGTCCTAGGGTGTGTGACACTCACAAGCACCCCTTGCCTCCATATTTCACCTATAAGACCCCTCTACCTAGAAACCCTCAGAGATTTTTCATGTAATTTCCACGGTAGAAGCGGTCTGGATACTAGTCCCGCTTTTGAAGAAATTTGTTAATTAGCATCAATATTATGTATTACTTTTTAATTATGATATTTAGTCATGATTTGAAGCAATATATATACTTAGCTGGATTTGGCGAAGAATGAAACAAAGTTTGATAATGAATGAGTAGTGAATCATTTTGCTTTTCTTATGGGCACAAATCTGTCAATTTGAGGGTCATTGTTAAAGGAAATAGAGGGTTAGGACACCAATACATGTGTCACCGGAAGAGATGGACGGAAATAATAAGAGTATTAATCAAGATACTATGCCAACATTAAGTTATAAGATACATCAATGCAAAAGCCAATATATTTGACTAATATTTCTCAAAGCTATGGATGTGCCTCAATTGAGAAATAAATATTCCACATTGAGTGGGAAATAATCCTCAAGAAAATATAAATATTTCTGCGGTATTGATTTTGACGTAAAACAATATGAGGGTAATAATACTAGAATATATAGTGTAAATGGAACACAAATGCAAGATATATCAATATCAATTAAGTTGATAATTAATGCAAGAAGACATATGAGAAACATCTATGCAAATATTATTGTGCCTCTGATTGAGAAATAACTATTTAAAACTGACTGACAAATTGTCCCTTAATAAAATATAGAATATAATGTGTGGCATTCATTTTAACATAACAATATATCATGATATCAATACCAGTATTATATATGTAGTGTCTGTGTAAAAAGCATGCAAATGCAAACTATATCAACATTAGTTAGTAGATAATAAATGCAAGAAATTATACGAGCAACAACTATCAAAGATATGATTGTCCTTTGATTAAAGAAATAACCATTATAGACTGACTCGGAAATTAATAGTTCCCCAATAAATATAGAATATGAAGATTTGTGTGGCATTCCTTTGGACGTAAGAAGATATCACGATATACTAAACAATACATATAGTGTAAATATAATACATATGCAACATATATCAACATTAGTTTACTAAATAACAAATATAATAAAACATATGGAAAATATTTGTGCAAGATATGGATGTGCCCCTATATAAATCCAATAAATAAAAGGAGCTTTGGCAGCAAAGCAGCACACCATAAGACACAAGGAAGACGAACCTACACGTGTCACATGCCTCTTCTCCTCATGGCACCCATAAATCGAGGAAACACAAGGAGGGCCAGGTCCATTGATTTCCTTGTCCTCGTGATGGTGTTTGCTTGTACCTTGTCATCCTGCCATGCACGAGGTAAGCACTGTTTGAAAGGGCTAACCTAGAACAATCTTGTCTTGTTGAATTTCTAATGATGAGTACAATTTTATTGCATCTGCAGGTGGAGAGCCATATTGCATAGGTCCGATACTAGCATGCTCTGAGCCTAGTTGCATGGAAGAGTGCAACTTAATACACAAGGGTCTTCATTCCTTCTATTGCAACCACCTTGGACAATGTTGTTGTTGGCCTCTATAATCTGATTGGACACAGCCATATTGGTTATGGCTCCATGACGTCGAATAAATCTTGATCGTGCTTGTGTGATATAGTCTCGGCGAATAAACTCCTTGCATGGATAAAATGTTCTTTTATGTAGACAAAATTAAATGTTCCTTTAGAATGTGATTAGTGGCATCTGCTGCAGACCATCTTTCTGATCGGCTTATAACTTACATCTGGTAGGACTAGTGATGATAAGCCGAGTGTCACTTATCCGGTACTCGGCTACATCTAAACCGAGTATTATGCGTCGGCACTTGGCAAACAAAGCGAGATCACGGTCGGCCGCACTAATGGAGATGGCACGTGGCATGGTTGTAAGCCGCGTATGTTACATATACGCCGTGTGTACACCTAACTTTTGGTGTACATATACGCCGTGTAACACAGCAACACCGAGTGCTCACGGCCGATCTCGGCTTACACGTAAGCCAAGTGCTTCCCCACGGCTTTCAATAGCAACGCGGGAGCCCTCGAACAGCTACATGTGTCACCTATAAGCCGTGTGTTCTCCTGGCCACACTCGTTTTATCAAGCCATTTCAGCTTACTTGTATTTTGTGTATCTCTGTAACGCCATGTGTTCGCCACCTATCACGGCGTACATGTAAGCCGAGTGCTTTGGTAGGACACACTCGACTTATCTATACGATGGAAGGGACCATTTTGGTCTCTGATTTTCTATAAGTCGAGTGCTTCAAACTGGGTGATCCAGCTTACTCACCGTAAGCGGAGTGCCTACGATGGGCGACACTGCTTCCTATGCATAAGCCGAGTGGTGCACTCGCTTAGATGACAAAACCATTTTTTTAGTATTTTGCTCTGCCAGCAGTGTATTAAATGGCTCAGTCAACCTCAACATGCATACATTCAATAATATATAGTATCTCCACAAAGAAAAGTGCAACATCCATCCATATCCAACAATATATATAGTATCTCTAGAAACAAAGAGCAACATCCATACATATATATCCAACAATATATATTGTTGGCTGCAGAAAGTTCAACATTCATACATATCCAGCAAAGTCACACCAAAGATAAGCAAATTGTTCATAAAGTGAAACATAAGCATATCCAACTCGTTCACAACGATGAATCCAACGTCGATGGCATCCTCTTTTAAACCTACAAGTTCATTACGACAACATGAGTTTCTGAGCTTAAATTGTCAACAATAGATAAGTTTCAAAGTGAAGGTAAGTTGTGAGCACTATGTATACATCGATACGGCAGAAGCATATGCATTGCCAAATTCAAAGTTTTGAGCACTAGATCAAGGTTTCATGCATTATCACGGGTTTAAGAAATGAACGAAACAAGACACGAGAATAGAAAAAAATTACCTGGAGCCTGGATCGAAGCGCCAGCAGCAACACTATGTGTCATTTGGCTGGACTAACCAGGTGTAGACGATGCACTAGAAGGAGTCATGTTGTTGGATCCAGCCGACGGAGGCATCTGTGTAAGCATTAGACGTTAAGCATATGTCATGGTAAGATGAATGATTGAAAAGTTGAAAGACTTACAAAGTTGAAATTAGGAAGAGGGGGAAGAGGAGGAAGAGGAGGAAGATCCTCCTCACTTGTGATGCTCGAACTCATGCTCTGCACATTATTTTCCAGCAAGTCAGGTTACATGATATGGCCTAGTTGAATGGAAATGAATATTTTCATTGGATATTCAATGATGTAGCAAGTAGCTACTGAGTCAAACGATTAACCCCTATGTGGGAGTCGTAGATCGTCATCCTCTTCTTGAGAACTTGTTGTTGCCTAATCATGAACTCTTGTTGTTGAAGCAACTTTTTCTCCAACATTGACAGTTTTCCTTTGGCCTCCCACCTATGGTTTGTCTCTTCCTCTCGCTTTTTTGGTTTCTTCCTCCCGCTATTTGTTTTCTTCATTCAAGCGGGCCTACAATATGCCATCGCATGAGCTTCGCCATCGTTGCAATGCAAACAAGCAATCAAAAGGAAGAGGGATGAACATGGGCGTACCTCAAATTGTTTGATCAAGTCCATCCCAGGCCTTGGGTGACGCTCTATACCAGGCTTCGAGCTTGTCCTGCTAGCACGGATCTTGGCCAGTTTTGGAATGTTGTTCTTATGGATGGAACCGTCACCAATCAATAGCCTGCCATTCCTGAGGCCTTCTCTAGCAAGGACGGAAATCTCGGGGTCAATGTCCTGTGAAAGAGGATTAGAGTTGGGCACATTCACGGCCTTGAAATTCCCGGTATATACGTCAGCCTTTAACCCAAAGCATGGGTTGATCCACCGCTCCCCCTCTTTGTTAGGATCAAGCACCTTGGGCTGGCGGGCATAATGCCGAGAAGGTATTTAGCAGCGGGGAGCCCTTGGATCTTGATTTATTCTGCAATACGAAGCAATAAGATCCATAAGGACATAATAAAGTTCATAAGCAGAAGTTATTTCATTTAGAAGCCGAAATATATTTTTACCTTCTTCACCACATATGCGTTGAGGTTGACATTGCCTTGACGGTGTACACTAGACATCAAGGCACACCGCGCCGAATGAGACCTGTGTGTCTCCTAGTCATCACTTATCCACCTAGATATGATGCGGTTGTAGCAAGGCAACTTGTCGGCGCAAAAATATGGAATCGCCTGAAGCATGAGAAATAGAGCATATGAATGAAACTAAGCGGTGGTCATCTAGTCAATCAAAAGTAACTGATGATTACCTTGAAGTACATCAAAAGGGTGAGATGCACTCTTCGAGCTATCAGTTTTGGCAGAGGCATTTTGCGTTCTTTCGCAAAATACTTGACCACGGCGTCCATAAGCGCCTCGTCGTGCATGTCAGAGACAATCTTCTTTGCAATCTCCTCCACAACCTCATTACCCTCATCCTCCATACCTGGTTCGCAAGTGAAAAAATCCTACCAAATGCGCATGAAGGCAAATAGGATAGTGATCAATGCAAAGATTTTGAATATTAAGAAAGAAATAGTTATGAATATTGACAAAGAAGTGTACCCAAATTTTTTTGCCTACCCACTCGGCGACATTATTGTAAGCCTGGTGAAACTGGTCATCGGTGTTCTCTAATGCTCCTAGGACCAAGGGGGGTCGTATTTGTTCTATCCAATTTTGACAAGTCCAGGGTAGTAATGCCTGACAAGACACCCAGTGATGCTACTTGGGTTGCGTATCTGCCCATCTCCAATAAAAACTAAGGAACTACAACAATGGAAAGGCAAGTGGATAAGTATCTGGAAAAAATAGCTTTCAACATAAAAACAATATTAAGGGAGAGAGAAAGAGAAGCACTAACATTTTCCCCTTTGGTTCAACTAGGCGCCCCTTAGCTGCATTTGGTCGATGTGTGAGCTTGGACACGCCACGCAACCAGACTGGTTTCCCGGCTATTCCATATTCTTTGCAGCAGCATCCACCACATACTCTCTCTCATCCTCATCGTGGTCGGACTCATCATCCCCAAGATGTGAGGACTCCTCCAGAACGGACACTTCCGCCGCCGCCCCTCCTCTGATGACTCTGAATCCTCAGAATGGGCTGTTGGAGACAGGGCTAGGAGGACGGTGCGCACCTCCATGACCATGTCCTCTAGCACCGGTGCCTGACCGTGAGACTGTGGGAGCTTCTTGTTACTTTTGGATGGCTAGCCTCTCCTTTATCGCACCAAGCCTAGAAAGTTTGCTCTTATTGCCACCCTTCTTGTTGCTCTCGCCACAGATCTTTCAATCACCTGCTATGACAAAAGAGTATTTGGATTAGTTCATGTACAATATTTCATATGCAAAAGTAAAGCAGTACAAAAGGCATGGTCGAAGGTTCATATGCGAAAAAGTAGAGCAGTACAAGTGAGCAAAGTTCATAAAGCACAAGTAGTATAATTAAAAATCAATAAGCGCAATTAGTAATGCAGTTAAGGAGGACAAATAGTAATAGTTGATAAGGACAAGTAGAAAAATGGTTCAGAAGAACATCAAGTAGTTGCACTCGGCAAATTTTACAATCAGGAGTACATCGAGTAGTTACACTCGGCAAATTTTACATCGAGCAGTTACACTAGGAAATTTTTACATCCAAGAGTACATCAAGTAGTTGCACTATGCAAACTTTACATCCATGAGTACATCGAGTAGTTTCAGAAGCCAGAGTCGTGATATTTCGGATCATCGAGTGGATCGGGAGTTTCTTCATCTCTATCATGCATTTCGCACCACCATTCATCAATGAAGCCGAGAGGTGGACTGTCGGTGTCATCATCTTTACCTAGACGAACCGGTCCAAGTAAATGTAAGCCCTCCAAGTTTTGAATGATTTTATCGCCGTCAGGCACATCGTTTGCTTCCATGCCCTCAAGTTCTTGTTCCTCAACGTCTACTTGCATGTCCTCATCAGTGGGCAAGTGAATATTGAATTGCCCTGTGAGCCCATCTTCTTGGTAAAACTCTCCCTCATATGTGTTGAGATTTATGATCACAACATCACAGTCTTTCAGGTGCTTCGCAGTTGTGCATGCGTACGGTAGATCAAAAAACTTGTGTGGCTTAGTTACCTAAAATATTTTTTTTCGACAAAGGGTGGATTTTATTGACTCAGAATGCAGCATCAAGATAATACAAACACAATGAGTACACACCCGGCCTCTGCATAGCTATGATGCACACAGCCAACAACACACGCACACAAAAACACGCCAACAAATAGCAAAGTCATATAAGACCAAAGCTATGTGTAGGCGAGGAAAAAAACCAAAGCGATCAGATCCGCGATCGGCAAACTACAACAATGACCATATCCGCACCAATCATCTTATGGCACCACACGAATGAGGAGGTTCTTCAAAAGCAACGCCTTTAGGAAGGGAGCGGCACTCAAGCCCCGCCGTCACCGGATCCAACCACCTACGGCTAGATCTAGACTTTCATCCTGAAGAACAAGTCTAAGCATATCCGAGCAATGCCTTCAACAAGGTAACGACGTAGAAACGTCGCCATTGCTAGGTATAACCAACTAGGCCAGACCCAGGCTTTCACCCCGGAGCTCGAGACCAGGTGCGTGAAAGCACCACCATCAACATCACTCATGTATTGTCACCACCACTTTTTCGCAATCCCAGCAGCTACATGCGATGTGTAATCACCGCCGCTGCACAACCTCCCCTCTGCGTCAAGCCATCATTCATAGTTTGCATCTCACTGCCAAAGCCAACCACCGGGTCCAGAGGAAGGAATCCTTACAAGAACCTTTATGTAGTCACTACAATTCGCATCGAGGACGCCGACGTGCTACACAAAGCCATTAGAACCGCCGCCTCCTTCCGATATGCAACCATGGTGATCACCGTCGAGATCAGAATCCAATGTGTCCGCCCGTCGTTACTCACCGCAAGGGCTTTGCCCAACGGAAACAGTCAGCGACAAGGAGAGGATTCACGAAGGAGAGAGCACTGGTGGCGTCCACGTAGAGGTGCCGTTTGAGTCGCCAAGAGCAACCCATGGCGATCTGATTTTTTCGGGTGTCAGGTCTAGCGGTGCAAGTGTACGATGAAGCTTTTGCTAGCCCGATTGCAAAGCTAGCTTCCAAGCAATCCATCATTCCAGGACGTGGATGTATGTGAGAGTAGTATATCCACATGAACAACCAGCAAAAGTTCCATGTCCAGCCCGCCTGTCTTGGTCCAGCCAGCGCTAACCCTGCGGACTCCTCCGGATCTGGAGTGCAGGGATCGCTGCCGCCATCCCCTGCCGCACAGGTTAGCACAACGCCCAGCAGATCAGTGCCACCATGAAGAACCACTGCCACACATGCCCGTTGCGCCGCGCCCAAGCACCCATCGCCACGCCGATTTGTCGATGCCAGATCCGATCACCAGCGCCGCTGTGCCGCCGCCGCT
Organism: Secale cereale; assembly: GCA_902687465.1. Classification (NCBI taxonomy): domain Eukaryota; kingdom Viridiplantae; phylum Streptophyta; class Magnoliopsida; order Poales; family Poaceae; genus Secale; species Secale cereale. Next base: position 963,619,023 of record LR738711.1, read on the forward strand.
GACCACGAGAAGCTCGCCGCCGTGCCGAGAGCCACCCATGCCGCGAGCAAGTTCCCCGCCGCCGTCGTCGGCCGCTGGCTTCGCCCGCGGCGTCCTCCGACGGCGGCGAAGAAGAGGAACGGGAGATTTGTGGTGGTGGCGGCTAGGGTTCAGGCTGCCTCCCGAGTCGCCCACACGGGAGCGACGCGGGGGTACTGCACAGATCTAGTTACCTAAAATATAGACATCATCTCTGTCATACGTTGACGTTCGATCAATTTCGACCTGGCCAATGGCTGGCGTACATCTGACTCAGGTTGGATCGAACCAATGGGATCTAAATACAACGGGGTTACGGTTGTTGCCAAAACCATAATCCAATTCGATCATTTCCTTGATTCTTCCATAGAAATCAAATCAGTCTGTCCCTGGTGTTAAGACCCCGCTATTAATTGTCTTTTGATTGGGCCGTGTCATGACGTAATGATGGGTATGGATGTGATACCCATTCACATCGTAAGCCTTTAATTTCTTGGCCAAATATTGGAAGCCTTTGGCAAACACTTTCAAAACGCTGTCATGCGGTCCGTGCTTGCCTAAGGACATGGCCAGTGCATAGCCCCAGGGTGATGCCTCATATGCCATGTAGGATCGGATAACAGAAAAAGTAGGTTCGGATGGGGAAGCGGGATCCTCTGCAAGAGGCGGGTGCTTGGCGAGAAAAAGTGTGGTCCGGTGCATAAAGTTGGAAAAGTTGAAGTAAAGAATAGGGATGCATATGTAGTGAAAGTCACTTTCTACTATTTGATGAGGCACCCTAGTAGTAGCTTGCATTGGGGAGAACAAATCAACATAGATGCTTCAAATTACTTTTTGTCATGGGGCATCTGTATCCATATGCCACCATTGTACATGCCCATAGAGAAGTTTGGTGTCTGAGCTGCATGTAAAGACAAACATGTAATGTCGACAGCAGATGAAAGTTGGATAGAATGGTACTTTTGTCCAGAACCAGGGAATGAAGACTCCTTTTCCTTTACCGCCAGTTTTAAATATTTCTTCATTCTCCTACTCGGTAGGTTCCCGTTCCAGCTTCCAGCACTCGAGTGTGAATTCATTGTAGTGATGCGAAAGAAGCAATTTAAGATACAACCTTAATCCGGCGACCCCCCCTCACCACCTACGAACGAGGTCGTCGACTGAGGGGAGCCTCAGAAGAAACGGCGCTAGAGCGTGAGTCCCTGACAGCAGAAAACTAGATCGCTTTTCCTGACCTTATGTGGAGTGGCTAGCACAGCGCGCCCATAAGCTTAGAATATTGTCTTTTGGCATTTTTCATTTCAGTTTTCTTTCATACTGACGAAGGGGCCCCACCAGTCATAGAAACATAGTATTCAACTAAAATCATGTTTCGTTGCTACAAGTGGACCCTATGCCATGTCAACCAAGTACGGTGCCACGTCTTACACACTTTACGTCTATGAACGGCACTAGTACCGTATTTGCACGCCCGCGCCAAGTTTTTGAACCAGTCTAGCATATTTTTCAAGTTCAGGCACTAAAATGAACATCCGTGACAAGTTCAAGCACCACTGGTGATATTACCTCTATGTACAGAACTTGTCTCAATTTTCATTGCATCTGGGGAAGTAGAAGTATGTATATATGGAAACCGGCATCATATGATATAAGGAGAATGGCATGTTTGGGTGTTGTTGTAATGCCACTAGAGTCTGCATCAGATACCTGCCGCAAGTTAGAGCCAAACAAGCTACTATTTTTTTTGTTTGGTGTCTCGCTTTCCTTCTTCGCCTTTTTCTGATTCTTTTCGTGGCTATGCTTAAGTGGCAGCAGGTTTGTAGCTGTTGTTGCGTAAACGAAAGTGTGTGGTTGTTCTTACTTCAATATCGACAGGCTTGCTAGGTAAATGGCAATTGGCACATACAATTCGTCCAATTACTTCTCATGGGTTTCCGTAACCCTGCTGCACAAAAAATTTGGTCATTAGGTCTAGGCGGTGGTGCCGAATGCTATAGTACCGTTTAGTTACTGTAAGTGCAAGCTGGAATGAAAATGGCAGTTCTTTTGCTAAAATTGTGCAGTAAAGGAAGTTAGTCAAGTTACACCATGTCTATATTGCCTCCCTGCGTCATTGCTTTGCATCCATGGCAGACAATAAATTCCTTGCCACTGCCGCTATTTCAAACTTTTGAAGCGTTGCATATGTGTATGTCTGTGTGTTTATTCAGCTATGTAGATGGTGGTTCAGCAATGTAGTGGAGGAGATGGCACTACATGTGGTTCGGAAATAGGAGGGGTGTCGCACATGGCGAAATTATGGGTATTTTTCGCTGTTTGTTTCTGTATCGACTATCGAGTGATGTACTGTTTCATCAATCTTTCACCAAGTGTGCTCGACCACACTTGTCTCTTTTTTTTCCACTGATGGAAGTGGCATGTTCAGCGCCTCCCCTGTTTCAAAGAGGAAAAGCAATATACTAATTCTTGCTTTGGAAACAATATATCATAAGATATACTAATTCTATTCCATAGAAGCAAACACCAATAATCATGGACGTTAATTTACATGTCGATGGAAACATATATTATTGCCATAAAGACAGAAAAATCCATATGAAGCAACATTTCTATTGGTAGCAAAATTAATAACCATGGAAACAAATTTTGCATCTTACGGCAGCAAACTATATGCCGTACCAGTGCCAGATTTCCACAGTTATTACTCTCCTTGCCATCCAAAATATGTATATGGAGTAGTTATTACCAATTCCCACGTAATCTGTTTAATCCGGTTTCAGTTTTGGAAACAGCCAACGGAAGTTGAGCACCAGGCTATCATGCTAATCCAAGGACCATACATGCTTCCATCCAATGGCTTCTGCTGGTTTGATAGTTAGCTAGGATATGTTGTCCGATTATAAAATTAGTTAGCATGGGTGTCTCATCGTCACAAGGCTTCACATATGTTAAATAATCACGAGCAGATTGGGTTTTTTTTTTTTGAAACAAGGTCCCTTAGGTCCCAATTCATTATTAAAAGATCGAAAAGAGTTGCCCAACTAATTAGCAAAAAACCGGGCAAAAACCATTAAAACAGGCCCGCAAAAACAAGGCCCATAGGACGACCTGGCAACCCATACAAGAACGCACATACACCGTTGGAGAAAAAAACGCCGTCAAGGTTGCAATCTGGTGTCATCGTTACCACACCTCCGCGAAAGCGACTCCGACTCCATCATCAACGACCACCGATGTAGCCCTCACCGCAACAAGCGTCAGGCCTGCGCCAGCCGATGCCAAACAGTCCACCGCACGCGCCGACGACCAGGCAGCTACGACTCTATCGACGAGCATTGCACGGGAAAAGCGCTGGGCTGCGCCGAGCCGGCACCAGGACTGACCACCCGTCTCGTGTCATCGTCGCCATGGAGACACCTTCTCTACAGCTCCAACTTCAGGAAGACAAGTGAGGCACGACAACCCATCGAACACGCCGAACGAGACCGAATACCAAAGCACGGCAGCTGACCAACTCCGCCCGCAGCCGCCATCGTTGCCACACAAGAAGTCACGCCACATTACCATTGTCGGACGGACACCAGCCGACCGCAGTGTCACAATCATCCAGCCCATAGACCACGCAAACGGGGTCCAATGCTCTTCAAGACGACGCCCCAAAGAAGGAACCGGCAATGTCAACGTCGTCGCCCGACCCGACTGGGCCTTAGGCGTTCAACCGAAGAGCTGGAACCGAGGGTGTGCAAGGGGTGGACTCCATAGCAGCGCCTCCAACGAGGTGAAACGTCATCCCCGGACGCTGATGCCGTCAGCCGAAAGACCCTGCAAGCTTTCGCCCAGAGCACCGTCCAACACCACACCCACACGCATAGCACCGCTAACCCGCAAGCCTCCCACGAAGTCATGGCACCATGACCAAGTAGAAGCCACAAAATATCTCGCCGATGGCATGGACGCCGTCGAGCCAGATCTAGCCGAAAATCGTCCAGATCTGGCATCCCACCGTCGCTACAACGCGAGGAACACCACCATAGGCTGGCATGCTACAGAACAGCACGAAGACAAGCCCCACAGAGCAGGAAGGGGAGGTCCACGGCCGCCCCGGCTCGCCGGAGATGAGCATCCATGCCGAAGAACCATAGGCCGTTGACGAAGGAATTGCGGCTGCCACCGGTGAGACACTGCTAGGAGCCACCATGCGGGAGAAGAGCCGCGGGGACGAGCCCCAGGGACTTACCGGCGCCGCTCCCGAGGCCACCGGCCCGCCTGGAGCTGCCGAGCCGCGCAACCGAAAATGCATCGAACCTCCCCCACCTTGAGCGCTCGTCACCAGACGAGGAGAGAAGACCCCAGCCACACGCCATGCCCTGTGTGCCCCCGCTGAGCCGACCCCGACCGCCCTCGCGAGGGGAGGAGGGAACGGGCGGGACTCGCTGGCGGCGGCTAGGGTTCGCTCCCTGGCCACCCGCGGGAGCGACCTGGGGAGCGCGTTTCCTGCTATTTTTAAATCATGAGCATTGATGCGCGACATGCATTCCTTCTATCACCACAATTATACGCAAATTGTTTGACAGTCTTGATGATTGCAATTTCCATTGACCAAAAACAATTCACAATAGCTATATGTAAGTTAACTGAAACGGTTGAAGGAGGAAGAAAGTTGGAGGAAGAAAAAAAAAAGACGGTCGCTGGATGTTAATCAAATGATCTAGAAAATTGACGCCCAAAATAAATTTTTAGACAACTTATAGAACTTAATAGTTGGTCCCAAACGAATTCTGTATAAAGAATATCAAAATCATTGATCTGAAATTGTGGGTTCAAAGAGTTTATTGTACACGATCCAAATGATCATGGACTAGATACACGTACACATCCTCGGCGGCTGGGCTAGCGAGCTACCAGAACGTGCTCGTTATAATGAGAGCAATGGAGCAGTCCTTCAGGAACTTGTCGTCCTCGGCGGCCAATGGTGAAGTCACGCCAAGCACGCGGAAGCCATTCTCACAGGTGTAGGTGTCCGATACCACGGCGTTGAGGTTCGCCGCCACCCTGAGCAAGTTCACCGCGGCTGAGTACAGCACACGGCAGTCAGAGAGGCGCGCATAGATCTTCTTGTCCTTCTCGGAAGCCAGGAGGGTGTCGATTCGCTTGAGGGTGTCCGAGGCTGCCGCGCGGCTGATCTGCGTGGCGATGACGCCGAGGCCGCGGTTGTCGGCGGTGGCGCTGGTTTCGTTGGCTTGGAAAAACTTGATGCAGTAGTCGTAGCCGATGTCCTTGCGGGTTTCGCCGACGTACTTGCACATGTGATCAAGAGTGGAAGCGCTGCTGGACGAGACGAGGATGAAGAAGAGGAGGACGACGAGACAGCAGGAGAGAGCTTGGCAATGCCTCCTCGTCATGGTTGGTTTGTTTGTGCCACGATTACCTTACCTTGATATGGTGTTTGATGACAAATTCGATTCGATGGTGCATATATATAGCTCTGGTCGTACGTAAATATGGAAATGCTTGATTGGTATATATCAATCTTTGGTAATAAACAGACTGAAAACGGCAAGTATATATACTAAATGTTTATAGAGAAACAAAATCATTTTATTCCTTTTCCACGGACTGAATCACCGACAAATCTTGTTCCCAAATTGGCCAGGCCAGGCAGTCATATGCGTGGACAAAGGAACGGATCCAGTCACACGAATCAAATTCTTTTTTTCTTGAATACGCACGAGAGTGTGTATTATTATGTATTAAAGAGGGAGTGGGGTAAAGAGGCCCTCCACGTGTGTGTTACATGTTTGAATTACATGCACCCTACTCCACTGTGTGCGGCGATTGTTACTAGCTAACCTCTCTCATCAGCCCGCCTTGTGAGCACTCCTAGCAAGGAGGCGACGTCCCCTTTCATGAGACCAGCTTGTTTCCAGGCTCGGCCCTCATCATCTATCCTACGGATTACATGATCTATGGACGGCGAAGCCCCATCGATCATTGTGAGAAAGCTGAGCATAAAAGTTCTGAATAATGATTTCTCTTGAGAGCTCATGATTAGGGTATGAATATAACATTGACTTAAGCCTCCCCCAAGCTTGGGCGATACTTTCTCCTTCACGAGGCCAAAAAATACATATGTAATTCCGATGACGATGAACTAGATGAATAGGATATTTTTTGGTGAAACTCCATTTTCAATTGGTTCCCGTTCCAATTTCAGCTTGTGGAAATAGGTTCTCCAATGTCCACATGTGGTAGAGCTATGAACAAATTAAGCAAAATGGTTCTTATGTGGCCCAGATGAGGAACCAAACAAAAAAGGTTTCTTATGTGGCCGCAGGTATGTGGAAATAGGTTCTCCAACCAAAACAATGTCTGAAACGAATGCTTATCCTATTGCGAATATTATTATTTTTCATTTTGATCGACATGTTGCTTCCACATGTGGTAGAGCTATAGCCAAATTAACCAAAATGGTTGTTATGTGGCTCACATGACGAACCAAAAAA
>LR738711.1:963625609-963644308 GCA_902687465.1 Secale cereale
CCAAAAAAAAAAAAAAAGGTTCCTAATCTGGCCGCGGGCATGTGGAAATAGGTTCTCCATCATGTTGGAGAACAAAACCAAAACATTTTAAATCATGAATGATGGAGAGAAATACCTTATGCAGAAGTTTAAACAAAGAATCATTTGTTTAAACAATAAAGGATGATATTGGAACGTTTGCATATTATACACAGTTATGATGAACAAGCTTATTAAGTACTAGAAGAAGAGAAATCAAGCAAAAGAATTGAATTGAAATAGCATATTTCATCTATGGTTCTTCATTCTCTTAATAAGGCCATTAATTAATCTGACAAAGCAAGTCTAGTCTGCAACACAACAGAGGGGCACTCATCATACATATGATGGATCGATCACCTAGAAATTCATTTTGCCGACCTCGGACAGATTGCTCTCAAATGCCTTGACAAGGTTCCCCATGAAGGTACGCGACGCCATGGTGAAGTTCACCATGGTATCCCTGTACTCTTTGAACACCTTCTTCATCGTCGAGACATCGGCGGCCTGGCCCTCGCCATCAGAGGAGCAGAAGATGGTCTTCCTGTCCAACTCGGCGCACTTGTGCAGGCGCTCCAGCGACGTGTTGGCCTCGCCCTGCAGGAAGTCGAAGAGCTCGCGCTTCTTGCCGTCGCGCTCCGGGTCGAGGTAGTAGCCGTAGGCGTGCGCCCACCGCAGCACCCGCCGGCCATAGACGATCTCCTTGTATGCCTCGGTCACGAACTCGAGCTCCGTCACCGCCTTGATGCCGACCATGGCGGCCATCTCCTCGAGCTCCGACCTCTCCAGCTTGTCCATGTCCTGGAGCGCCTTCTCCAGCGACTTGAGGTTGCCCGCCCACCGCTCGTAGTGGAACAGGTACCTGTCCAGCGACGCCCTGGCCTGCCGTGCTATCGCTTCCTCCTTGGTCTCCACGGCCGCCTTGCTGCTGGCGGCCTTGCTGCCGGTGGCGTTCCTCTGCGGCCGGTAGATGTCGCCGTCGCAGGCGTAGTGCTCCCGCGTCCCCGCCGGCTTGAAGCAGAGCCAGCAGAAGTGGTGGCCGCAGGGGCAACTCATGTGGTTGCAGCCATGGTTCTTCTCGATCGCGCGCCGGCACTTTGGGCAGACCTTAGTGTTGGCCAGCATCCAGTTTGCCGTCTCCGAGTCGGACTTGTTCTTCGCCAGCCACGCGCGCACCGTGCCGCACGACACCGGCCGGTGGGCCTCCTCGCCGCAGCTCCAGCAGAAGCCGTGCCTGCACTTGCAGAACACGTCGGTGGCGTCGTAGCGGGCGCAGCCGACGAACTCGACGGCGTGGGAGCAGCCGGCGCCGGGGCACCACTTGATCCGGCCACCACTCTCCTCGACGTACGACCGGAGCGCGAACCGCGCGTACCGATCCCTGTCGGCGGCCCCGGCGACCGCGTCAACGAGGCCACGGACGACAGCGGCGGAGCAGGCTGGGTCTGGGCACCGCAGCGAGAGGCACCGGGGGCCGTCGTCGACGGCGGCGCCAATGTACCCGCGCCAGCACTTGTCACAGTAGAAGTGGGAGGAGCACGATGCCGATCTCGTCGCACCTGTGGGGTACCGGTCGAAGCAGATGCCACAGATGAGCCGCCTAGGGCTGAGCGCCGTGGCGACGATGGGGGCGCCGCCGTCCGCCCGCAGGCCGACGGCGTCGCGGACGCGGCGGTCGTCCGAGAACCAGTCGTCCTGGAGATCTGAGGGCATCCACTTGTATCGCCGGAGGAGGAAAGCCGCGAACGCCGGAGGGATGGAGAGGACCTCGGCGATGCCGGCCACGTCCTCCGCCTGCCGTTTGAGGACGTCGTCCTCGGTTAGGACGATGTACGTCACTGGGGCGACGCGGGCCCTTGTTTTCTCCGCGTCGCTCATGTATTCATCATCTGCATCTTCGTTGTAGTCGTCGTAGTCGCCGCCGCCGCTGTCATCGTCGTCGTCGTATTCGTAGATGCAATCCTCGCCGTCGTCCTCCATCTCCATGCAGTGGATGTCTATTTCGCGTCTCTTGTTGCAGGAGCTCTGGCCGTCTCTTTCGCCTCTCTCGTTGCAGGAGCTCTCGCCGTCGACGCTGTTGTAGCCGGATGCCATGCCCCGCCGCCGGCTAGTGGCCTAGGGATAGAGAACCCGGCCCGTTCATGACGAGGGTTTAGGGTAACCCTAGGGTATGGTGCTGCCAATTAGATTGACTTTCTCACACTACCTTTTATATCCGCTAACAAATTTATTGCCTGATTTAATGGACTCAGACTCTTTTCTATTGGATGGTGATATATAATAACGAAGCTGACGGACCGAACGAAAACGTTCGGTGGAATCACCCAGCGATCAGCGTGGACGCTAACAGAAAACGAAAGATTTCGTAAGGAAAAAAAGATGGGCCGAAAAAAGCCCGCAGAGGAAAAAAGGCCTTTGTAAAAACTTCAATTCTGCACCCCCCGACTTTAGAAAGGAATACAAAGACATGCAAAATACCATCATTTTTGTAATGGAATAACAACAAAAACCAACGATTCTACGACAATGCATGTCATGTACTTCTTTCGTTTCAGTTTATAAGGCGTGCGCGTATCCCTAGGTTGTCAATTTGATCACTGTAATATAAACAATATAACACAAAAATTATACCGTTTGAAAATAGAACATCTGAAGTTTATAATGGTATATTTTTTGTAATATATGACTTCTATTAGGTTGGTTAAATTGACGACCTAAGGGTACGTGCATGCCTTATAAACTGAGAGAGAGGGAGTACGTTTTTTTGATGTTGTTTATATGTTGAAACTAGTTGCATAAGTTGATATGCTTAATGGCAAATCCGTAAAGATCAGAGTACGAAAAATCATGTGCAAAACAAAAGAACAAACAAAAAAAGTGTCATAAACCTCCCAGCAAAAAGAGGTGTAGTAATTGCCATGGCAATTTTACAGACCGTGAAATTTGTCAAAATTCTCATCACAACAACAATATCAACTATGTAACATAGCAAAAAGGTGTAAGGTGCCATGGCAAGAAAAAAGACTAATTGCCATGGCAGTTTATATATGAATTTGCCATGTGCTGGCAAATGAATTTGCCATGCTATGAAAGAAAAGAATAGAGAAAGAAAAAATGTTATGAATGTGCCTGTGACCATAAGCAAATTTTCCATGTGAGCAATAATTAATTTGCCATGTATATAGAGGTGAAATTGACATGGCAAAATAGATAAGGTTGAGTTGGCATGGCACTTAAAAGGGTAAAAATTGGCATGAGAAATAATGGTAAATTTTCCATGCCAAAAGAAGGCCGAAATTGACAAGGTTATAAAGTAAAAATTGAAGGAAATATGCCCTAGAGGCAATAATAAAGTTGTTATTTATATTTCCTTATATCATGATAAATGTTTATTATTCATGCTAGAATTGTATTAACCGGAAACTTAGTACATGTGTGAATACATAGACAAAACAGAGTGTCCCTAGTATGCCTCTACTAGACTAGCTCATTGATCAAAGATGGTTATGTTTCCTAACCATAGACATGAGTTGTCATTTGATCAACGGGATCACATCATTAGGAGAATGATGTGATGGACAAGACCCATCCGTTAGCTTAGCACTATGATCGTTTAGTTTACTGCTATTGCTTTCTCCATGACTTATACATGTTCCTATGACTATGAGATTATGCAACTCCCGAATACCGTAGGAACACCTTGTGTGCTATCAAACGTCACAACGTAACTGGGTAATCATAAAGATGCTCTACAGGTGTCTCCGAAAGTGTTCGTGGTGTTAAAATAGATCAAGACTAGGATTTGTCACTCCGAGTATCGGAGAGGTATCTCTGGGCCCTCTCGGTAATGCACATCATAATAAGCCTTGCAAGCAAAAGACTAATGAGTTAGTCACGAGATGATGTATTACGGAACGAGTAAAGAGACTTGCCGGTAACGAGATTGTACTAGGAATAGAGATACCGACGATCGAATCTCGGGCAAGTAACATACCAATGACAAAAGGAACAACGTATGTTGTTATGCGGTTTGACCGATAAAGATCTTCGTAGAGTATGTAGGAGCCAATATGAGCATCCAGGTTCCGCTATTTGTTATTGACCGGAGATGAGTCTCGGTCATGTTTACATAGTTCTCGAACCCGTAGGGTCCGCACGCTTAACGTTTGATGACGATCGGTATTATGACTTTATGAGTTTTGATGTACCGAAGGAGTTCGGAGTCCCGGATGAGACTGGGGACATGACGAGGAGTCTCGAAATGGTCGAGACGTAAAGATCGATATATTGGACGACTATATGCGGACATCGGAAAGGTTTCGAGTGATTCGGGTATTTTTCGGAGTATATGGGCCTTATTGGGCCATACGGGAATAGAGGAGAAATGCCAAAAGGAAGGAGGTGCCACCCCCCCCCCTCTGGTCCGAATTGGACAAGGGTGCAACCCCCTTTTCCTTCTCCCTCTCCACCTCTTTCCTTCTCTCCTACTCCGGAAAGGAAAGGGGAATCCTACTAGGACTTGGGAGTCCTAGTAGGACTCCCCACACTTGGCGCGCCCCCTCTAGGGCCGGCCTCTCCCTTGCTCCTTTATATACGGGGGCAGGAGGGCACCCTAGGACACACAAGTTGAATTGTTTTAGCCGTGTGCGGTGCCCCTCGCCACAGAAACACACCTCGGTCATAGCGTTGCAGTGCTTAGGCAAAGCTCTGCGCCGGTAGATACATCATATCTGTCACCACGCCGTCGTGCTGGCAAAACTCTCCCGTGAAGCTCAACTGGATCAAGAGCTCGTGGGACGTCATCAAGCTGAACGTGTGCTGAACGCGGAGGTGCCGTACGTTCGGTGCTTGATCGGTTGGATCGCGAAGAAGTTCGACTACATCAATCGCGTCACTTGACGCTTCCGCTCCCGGTCTACGAGGGTACGTAGACACACTCTCCCCCTCGTTGCTATGCATCTAGTAGATAGATCTTGCGTGATCGTAGGAAAATTTTGAAAATACTACGTTCCCCAACAGTGGCATCATGAGCCAGGTCTATGCGTAGATGATATGCACGAGTAGAACACAATGAGTTGTGGGCGATACTAGTCATACTGCTTACCAGCATGTCATACTTTGCTTCGGCGGTATTGTGAGATGAAGCGGCCCGGACCGACATTACGCGTACGCTTACGCGAGACTGGTTTCACCGTTATGAGCACTCGTTGCTTAAAGGTGACTGGCGGGTGTCTGTCTCTCTCACTTTAGCTGAATCAAGTGTGCCTACGCCCGGTCCTTGTGAAGGTTAAAACAGCACATACTTGACGAAACATCGTTGTGGTTTTGTATGCGTAGGTAAGAACGGTTCTTGCTAAAGCCCGTAGCAACCACGTAAAACTTGCAACAACAAAGTAGAGGACGTCTAACTTGTTTTTGCAGGGCATGTTGTGATGTGATATGGTCAAGACATGATGAGTTATACGGTTTTGTATGAGATGATCATGTTTTGTAAAGTTATCGGCAACTGGCAGGAGCCATATGGTTGTCGCTTTATTGTATGAAATGCAATCGCCATGTAATTGATTTACTTTATCACTAAGCAGTAGCGATAGTCGTAGAAGCAATAGTTGGCGAGACGACAACGATGCTACGATGGAGATCAAGGTGTCGCGCCGGTGACAAAGGTGATCATGACGGTGCTTTGGAGATGGAGATCAAAAGCACAAGATGATGATGGCCTGATGGCCATATCATGTCACATATTTTGATTTGCATGTGATGTTTATCTTATTATGCTTCTTATTTTTCTTAGAACGACGGTAGTATTATAAGATGATCCCTTACAAAATTTCAAGGTACAAATGTTCTCCCTGAGTATGCACCGTTGCGAAAGTTCTTCGTGCCGAGACACCACGTGATGATCGGGTGTGATAAGATCTACGTTCAAATACAACGGGTGTAAGATAGTTTTGCACACGTAGAATACTCGGGTTAAACTTGACGAGCCTAGCATATGCAGATATGGCCTCGGAACACTGGAGACCGAAAGGTCGAGCGCGAATCATATAGTAGATATGATCAACATAAGATGTTCACCATTGAAACTACTCCATCTCACGTGATGATCAGACATGGTTTAGTTGATTTGGATCACATGATCATTTATATGACTAGAGGGATGCCTATCTAAGTGGGAGTTCTTGAGTAATATGATTAAATTGAACTTTAATTTATCATGAACTTAGTCCTCGTAGTATTAGCCTATTTATGTTGTAGATCAATAGCTCACGATGTTGCTCCCCGTTTATTTTTTATATGTTCCTAGAGAAAACTAAGTTGAAAGATGTTAGTAGCAATGGTGCGGAATTGTTCCGTGATCTGAGGATTATCCTCATTGCTGCACAGAGAATTATGTCCTTGATGCACCACTAGGTGACAGACCTATTGCAGGAGCAAATGTAGACGTTATGAACATTTTTACAAAACCTCGGTATGATGACTACTTGATAGTTTAAGTGCACCATGCTTTACGGCTTAGAACCGGGACTTCAAAAACGTTTTGAACGCCACGGAGCATATACGATATTCCAAGAGTTGAAATTAGTATTTCATACTCATGCCTGTGTCGAGAGGTATAAGACTTCTGACAGTACTTTGCCTACAAGATGGAGGAGAATAGCTCAACCAGTGAGCATGTGCTCAGATTGTCTGGGTACTACAATTACTTGAATCAAGTGGGAGTTAATCTTCCAGATAAGATAGTAATCAACAAAGTTCTCTAGTCACTATCACCAAGTTAGTAGAACTTCGTGATGAACTATAATATGCAAGGGATGACGAAAGGAATTCCCGAGCTCTTCGCGATGTTGAAGTCGGCGAAGGTAGAAATCATGAAAAAGCATCAAGTGTTGATGGTTAACAAGACCACTTGTTTCAAGTAAAGGGCAAAGGGATAGAAGGGGAACTTCAAGAAGAATGACAAGCAAGTTGTCACTCCCGTGAAGAAACCCAAAGCTAAAACTCAAGCCTGAAACTAAGTGCTTCTACTTCAAAGGAAATGGTCACTGGAAGTGGAACTGCCCTAGATACTTGGCAGATAAGAAGGATGGCAAAGAGAACAAAGGTATATTTTGATATACAGATTATTGATGTGTACTTTACTAGTGTTCATAGCAACCCCTGGGTATTTGATACCAGTTCAGTTGCTAAAATTAGTAACTCGAAACGAGAATTGCAGAATGAACAGATATTAGTTAAAGGTGAAGTGACGATGTGTGTTGGAAGTGGTTCCAAGATTGATATGATCATCATCGCACACTCCCTATACTTTCGGAATTAGTGTAAAACCTAAACAAATGTTATTTGGCATTTGCGTTGAGCATGAATATGATTTTATCATATTTGTTGCAATAAGGTTATTCATTTAAAGTCATAGAATAATTGTTATTATGTTTACATGAATAAAACCTTCGATGGTCATACACCCAATGAAAATAGTTTGTTGGATCTCGATCGTGGTGATACACATAGTCATAATATTGAAGCCAAAAGATGCAAGGTTAATAATGATAGTGCAACTTATTTGTGGCACTTCCGTTTAGGTCATAATGGTGTAAAGCGCATGAAGAAACTCCATAGTGATGGACTTTTGGAATCACTTGATTATGAATCACTTGGTTCTTGCGAACCATGCCTCATGGGCAAGATGACTAAAACTCCGTTCTCCGGAATAATGGAGCGAGCAACAGATTTGTTGGAGATCATACATACAGATGTATGTGGACCAATGAGTGTTGATGCTCGCGGCGGGTATCGTTATTTTCTGACCTTCACTGATGATTTGAGCAGATATGGGTATATCTACTTAATGAAGCACAAGTCTGAAACATTTAAAAAGTTCAAAGAATTTCAGAGTGAAGTGGAGAATCAACGTAACAAGAAAATAAGAGTTTCTACGATATGATCGTAGAGGTAAAATATTTGAGTTAGCGAGTTTGGCCTTCAGTAACAACAATGTGAAATAGTTTCACTACTCACGCCACCTGGAACACCACAGTGTAATGGTGTGTCCGAACGTCATAACCATACTTTATTAGATATGGTGCGATCGATGATGTCTCTTACCGATCTACCACTATCGCTTTTGGGGTTATGCATTAGAGACAGCTACATTCACGTTAAATAGGGCACCATCTAAATCCGTGGAGATGACACCGTATGAACTGTGGTTTGACGAGAAACCTAAGCTGTCATTTCTTTAAGTTTGGGACTGCGATGCTTATGTGAAAAAGTTTCAACATGATAAGCTCGAACCCAAATCGGAGAAGTAAATCTTCATAGGATACCCAAAAGAAACTGTTGGGTACACCTTCTATCACAGATCCGAAGGCAAGGTCTTTGTTGCTAAGTGTGGATCCTTTCTAGAGAAGGAGTTTCTCTCGAAAGAAGTGAGTGGGAGGAAAGTAGAACTTGATGAGGTAATTGTACCTTCTCCCGAATTGGAAAGTGGAACATCACAGAAACTAGTTCCAGTGATTCCTACACCAATTAGTGAGGAAGCTAATGATGATGATCATGAAACTTCAGATCAAGTTTTTCCTGAACTTCGTAGATCAACCAGAGTTCGTTCCGCATCAGAGTGGTACGGCAACCCGGTTCTGGAAGTCATGTTACTGGACCATGATGAACCTATGAACTATGAGGAAGCGATGATGAGCTCAGATTCCGCAAAATGGCTTGAGGCCATGAAATCTGAGATGGGGTCCATGTATGAGAACAAAGTGTGGACTTTGGTTGACTTGCCCGATGATCGGCAAGCCATCAAAAATAAATGGATCTTCAAGAGGAAGACTGACGCTGACGGTAATGTTACTGTTTACAAAGCTCGACTTGTTGCGAAAGTTTTTCAACAAGTTCAAGGAGTTGACTACGATGAGACTTTCTCACCCGTAGCGATGCTTAAGTCTGTCCGAATCATGTTAGCAATTGCCGCATTTTATGAAATCTGGCAAATGGATAACAAAACTGCATTCTTTAATGGATTTATTAAAGAAGACTTGTATATGATGCAACCAGAAGGCTTTGTCAATCCTAAAGGTGCTAACAAAATGTGCAAGCTCCAGCGATCCATCTATGGACTGGTGCAAGCATCTCGGAGTTGGAATATACGCTTTGATAAGTTGATCAAAGCATATAGATTTATACAGACTTGCGGTGAAGCCTGTATTTACAAGAAGTGAGTGCGGGCACTACAACCTTTCTGATAAGTATATGTGAATGACATACTATTGATCGGAAATGATGTAGAATTTTCTGGAAAGCATAAAGGAGTGTTTGAAAGGAGTTTTTCAAAGAAAGACCTTGGTGAAGCTGCTTACATATTGGGCATCAAGATCTATAGAGATAGATCAAGACGCTTGATAAGACTTTCGATGAGTACATACCTTGATAAGTTTTTGAAGTAGTTCAAAATGGATCAGTCAAAGAAGGAGTTCTTGCCTGACTTGTAAGGTGTGAAGTTCAGTAAGACTCAAAGCCAGACCACGGCAGAAAAATATAGAGAGAATGAAAGTCATTCCCTATGCCTCAGCCATAGGTTCTATAAAGTATGCCATGCTATGTACCAAACATGTTGTGTACCTTGCCATGAGTTTGTCAAGGGGGTACAATAGTGATCCAGGAGTAGATCACTGGACAGCGGTCAAAATTATCCTTAGTAACTGGATGACTAAGGAAATGTTTCTCGATTATGGAGGTGATAAAGAGTTTGTCGTAAAGGGTTACGCCGATGCAAGCTTTGACACTAAATCCAGATGACTCTAAGTATCAATCTGGATGCATATTGAAAGTGGGAGCAATTAGCTAGAGTAGCTCCATGCAGAGCATTGTAGACATAGAAATTTGCAAAATACACACGGATCTGAATGTGACAGACCCGTTGAATAAACTTCTCTCACAAGCAAAACATGATCACACTTTATTACTCTTGGGTATTAATCACATAGCAATGTGAACTAGATTATTGACTCTAGTAAACCCTTTGGGTGTTGGTCACATGGCGATGTGAACTATGGGTGTTATTCACATAACGATGTGAACTATCGGTATTAAATCACATGGCGATGTGAACTAGATTATTGACTCTAGTGCAAGTGGGAGACTGAAGGAAATATGCCCTAGAGGCAATAATAAAGTTGTTATTTATATTTCCTTATATCATGATAAATGTTTATTATTCATGCTAGAATTGTATTAACCGGAAACTTAGTACATGTGTGAATACATAGACAAAACAGAGTGTCCCTAGTATGCCTCTACTAGACTAGCTCATTGATCAAAGATGGTTATGTTTCCTAACCATAGACATGAGTTGTCATTTGATCAACGGGATCACATCATTAGGAGAATGATGTGATGGACAAGACCCATCCGTTAGCTTAGCACTATGATCGTTTAGTTTACTGCTATTGCTTTCTCCATGACTTATACATATTCCTATGACTATGAGATTATGCAACTCCCGAATACCGTAGGAACACCTTGTGTGCTATCAAACGTCACAACGTAACTGGGTGATCATAAAGATGCTCTACAGGTGTCTCCGAAAGTGTTCGTGGTGTTGGCATAGATCAAGACTAGGATTTGTCACTCCGAGTATCGGAGAGGTATCTCTGGGCCCTCTCGGTAATGCACATCATAATAAGCCTTGCAAGCAAAAGACTAATGAGTTAGTCACGAGATGATGTATTACGGAACGAGTAAAGAGACTTGCCGGTAACGAGATTGAACTAGGTATAGAGATACCGACGATCGAATCTCGGGCAAGTAACATACCAATGACAAAAGGAACAACATATGTTGTTATGCCGTTTGACCGATAAAGATCTTCGTAGAATATGTAGGAGCCAATATGAGCATCCAGGTTCCGCTATTGGTTATTGACCGGAGATGAGTCTCGGTCATGTCTACATAGTTCTCGAACCCGTAGGGTCCGCACGCTTAACGTTTGATGACGATCGGTATTATGACTTTATGAGTTTTGATGTACCGAAGGAGTTCGGAGTCCCGGATGAGACCGGGGACATGACGAGGAGTCTCGAAATGGTCGAGACGTGAAGATCGATATATTGGACGACTATATTCGGACATCGGAAAGGTTCCGAGTGATTCGGGTATTTTTCGGAGTATATGGGCCTTATTGGGCCATACGGGAATAGAGAAGAAAGGCCAAAAGGAAGGAGGCGCGCGCCCCCCCTCTGGTCCGAATTGGACAAGGGTGCAACCCCCTTTTCCTTATCCCTCTCCACCTCTTTCCTTCTCCCCTACTCCGGAAAGGAAAGGGGAATCCTACTAGGACTTGGGAGTCCTAGTAGGACTCCCCACACTTGGCGCGCCCCCTCTAGGGCCGGCCTCTCCCTTGCTCCTTTATATACGGGGGCAGGAGGGCACCCTAGGACACACAAGTTGAATTGTTTTAGCCGTGTGCGGTGCCCCTCGCCACAGAAACACACCTCGGTCATACCGTTGCAGTGCTTAGGCGAAGCTCTGCGCCGGTAGATACATCATATCTGTCACCACGCCGTCGTGCTGGCGAAACTCTCCCGTGAAGCTCAACTAGATCAAGAGCTCGTGGGATGTCATCAAGCTGAACATGTGCTGAACGCGGAGGTGTCGTACGTTCGGTGCTTGATCGGTTGGACCATGAAGAAGTTTGACTACATCAACCGCGTCACTTGACGCTTCCGCTCCCGGTCTACGAGGGTACGTAGACACACTCTCCCCCCGTTGCTATGCATCTAGTAGATAGATCTTGTGTGATCGTAGGAAATTTTTGAAAATACTACGTTCCCCAACAAAAAATTCCATGGCAAAAGAAAAGGCAAGATTGCGAAGGCAAAAAATGGCAAAATTGTGATGGCTATAAAGTAAAAGTAGACATGGTCCATGCACTAAAAATGCCAAGATGCATGAAAAAATAAATTTTCCATGACCATGAACTAAATTTGTCGTCGCCCCATAAATTTTTTAACCGTACCATGTTGAAGAGAATAAAAAAAATGGCATGGCAAATTACTAATATTCCCATGATTCATTAAACGTAATTTGCCATGATACAATTTTTTTGCCATGGTCACTACTACAAATTTGCGCTAGAACATTTTTGGATTGGCAAAAATTGCTTTTTATTTTATCACTTTAATTTACCGACAAAAACTACTTTGCACATGACAAAAACCTAGGAGGACCATGTACTACATTTGCTATGCTCCATGCAAAAAATAAGTTGCCCCGGTCGCATAAAAGAAATTAATTTGTTGTCATTTTAACAAAAACAATATAATTTGGCAAGCCCTTTAAACTGCTATTGACATGTTACAATAACTTAAGTTGTCGTGGTCTATGACAAAATCAAGGGAAAATGCAAATCAAAGAAATTGTCATCCAGCTATTTACTAAACGAAAAGATGGTGGCTATGAAAAGATTGCAAATTTGTCATGTCAATTGATGATGATTTTCCATGGCAAAACAATATGTAAATTCTTAGTGATTTGCCATGGTATGTGAAACTAAACAATGTCTAATGCATGAGGAATGTATGAAAAAATGCTATGAATTATACATCATTTTTCATGGAAAAATTTCCATATCTCTAAAAAAACACTGTTCAAGAAATCTTCCGATTCAGCGATTTATCGTCCGATTTATCGCTACTTTTGGGGTGACCGATAAGATTATGCCTTATCTTCATCATTTATCGTTTGGGCCGATTTATCGCTATGATAAGCGATTTATCAGGAATCTACCGATAAATCGAGCCTATTCATAGCACTATGTTTGCAAGAACTATGTTTATTTGTGTTTTGTGGACCTTGTTACGCAATATGTAATGTTTTTCTACTTTGTTTGTCCTTATATCAAGATTCAAAGGCTAGGATTCAAGGTAACGCTTCTGTCCAATATTATTTTGGTGTTGAATATAGCATATTTTAGCGTTGGGAACCTGGGAGTTGAAAAAAATGGCCGATTAATAGTCGACCGATAAAATCGATTAATCGGCCGATTTCTGATTAATCTCTAATCCCCAGCTGACCAAGACGATAACGATAAGCGATATCCTCAACATTGAAAAAAGCATGACAAAAATAGAAAATTTGCATGACAAAGGGCCAAAAGATGATTTGTGAAAAACTGAATAGCAATTTGCCATGCCAAACAATTAGTAGAACAAAAGCTTTGATGACAAATTTTGGTAAAAAGTGCAATGGTTTATCAAAAATTGAACGAAAAATCATGCCAATTATGTCATGTCAACTACTCTAGAATTAGGCCATGGCAACTACCTCAAAAATTTGACCTGGCAACTACTCGTAGCAATTTTTCCCATGGCAACTATCGCAAAAATTTGCCATGGCAACTACTCGTAATAGTCTGCCCATGGCAACAATTACAGAAAAATTACCATGGCAACTGCTACATAAAATTGCCATGAAAACTACTCGTAGCAATTCTGCCCATGGCAGGTACTACATAAATTTGCCATGGAAACTACTCGTAGTAATTCTGCCCATGGCAGGTACTACATAAATTTGCCATGGCAACTACTCCAGAGTGTTCCCATGGGAAGTACTATAGAAATTTGCCATCTCATCTAATCAAAGCAATTCTTCCCATGGCAACTAATATAGAAATGTGCCATGGCAACTACTCCATAATGTTGCCATGGCAACTACTCATGGCAAAATATCGGTTGTGCATCTCGCTGGGACATTTCATGGTAATTTGAGGAAAGAATGGACTTAAAATAAAAACAAAACCGTTATGAAAACATATTAGACAAGTATGGTTAATCAAAACCATATCATCGGATGCATGGAAAACTAGTATGATTTGGACAGAGTCATGCACATAGAAAACGAGTACATAACATGGGGATTTGGACAGAGTGAAGAAGCAACGAGAAATGGGGAGAGGGAAGTGAGGAGAAAAACACAAGTTTTTCATTGGCAACACATCTAAGAAGTTCTCATGGCAAACAAATATAAGTTTACATGAAAAAAACACTAACTAACTGATGGAAAAATAATTTGCCATGGCAACACCACTGAAGTTTGAATGTTAATGTAAATTTGCCATGGGCTAAAAGCTGGTGGTGAACTCCTTCTCTGTCCCTTAGTCTATACGCTGGGATGGCGAACAACGCCCCATCGGGTTAGCTTTGTCGGTCTGGCTGTACCCAAGCATGTTCTACTCTCCTGTCGGAGAGTGATCCGCCGGCCCAACCACAGCTCTCGCTGCAGCACTGGCCTCTTTGAAGGCTTCCATTTGGTCTGGGTGTCTAGTGTGTTTGTGGCGGCATTAGTGTTGTGAGCTTGCAAGAGTTAATTACCCAAGTCTCATCATGTTGGCCCCCCTATGTACTGTGTGTGTGTGTGTTTTAATAATATACTTCACTAAGTTTCCATTGCTATATATAGTTGGCACTGGGGCACATGGCCTATCAATCCGCTATTGTCATGTACTTACTATATATTACCTCGGTCCAAAAATTCTTGTCTTAGATTTATCTAGACGCGAATGTATCTAACACTAAAGCATGAATATAGATCTATGCCAATAATTTTGGGATAGAGGAGGTAGGAGGCTTGGCGGAAGACTCCTCTAGATGCATAAGACTTGGCCATCATACAAACAAACTAACCCGCTCACCGATTCTCCCGACTCTAACTGGTCGCCCAGCCCGTCTGAATCAGCCTGCCCTGTAGATGGTATCCAGATGGCACTGCACCGGCGAGGCTTTGCCGCTTCACATGACTATGCGGCATTCAACAACACTACAACTTCACGTCATCATTGGCATCTCACGATGCTTGTCTCACTATGTGGCATCTCGCCTCCACCGTTAGCACAACTAAAGCTTCATTAGCCGACGCACACTACACTGCCTTTAGACCATCTAAACTACATGCATAACTAAAATACACACACAAATACATCATGACAAGCTTAATGCAAACGCACGCAAATACATCATGACAAGATTAATGCAAACACACGCAAGTACATCATGACAAGATTAATGCAAACACAGTAGTCTGATTATAAAATTAGTTAGCATGGGTATTTCATCTCACGACATCAGATCTGCTAAACAAAATCATGAGCATTAATGCACAATATGCATTCATTCTTTTTCTACAAAGGGAATATATTAAAATCACGGAGATACCAATTACACTCGGCCTCTTTAATAACGCAATGTCATAAAGACTTTACAGATGCACACAACCAAAGACAAAAAGAAGAAGAATAAAAGTCCCGCTACAGTGATCAGTTCCTTGTAGCTGCAACATGAACCACCACCTAGACAACATCCAAAGTCCACACTCTCCAAAAATGACGCCTTCAAGAAGGAAACGGTGCACAAACAATGTCATCGTCTGATACTAGATCATAGGTTTTCACCTAGGAGAAGATCCGCCCTCTCACAACAATGTCTTCAACAATGTCACTGACAAGCACAACCAATTAAGGCCAGACCTTAGATTTTCACCCTGAAAGCTAAGAATTTGTACTCCGCCTTTGTTGTCGCCCACACTTGCTGATGTCGCTGCTACGAGTCACGAATCACCAAACAAAGTCCTCATCGCCACGAAGACTCGATCCGCCATTACAGGACCTCAGACCTTAACCACCACGACGTTCTCCGCCATTGTCTTCACCATGAAAATTGAAATATCGACATGTTCCATACTGTCAACAGACAACGAAGCTTCGCATCACGCCCATCCAAAGCCACTCGAGCTGAAATTAAGGGCGCACACGACCGAAATCCATTCGATCCAGAAATCTACACGCATCAAACACCCACTTGAGATCTCTGGTGGAGCATTTCGGAACTTGTCAATGGGAAGATCAATAAAGGCCAGCATCATGCAGAACTCTGTTTTGGCGCTAGAATTAAGAACCCTAGGATCTCCACCGCGGAGAAATAGATCTGGGCCGAAAACCCCTGATCGCCGCCATGGCCGGCCCCAATGTTGCCCTTCCAACCATGGTGCCGCCCGAACCTGCCAGAGCCGAAGGTCAGCCACGAGCCAGCCCACGTAGCACTGCACACACTAGTAGATAAAGGGACATCTGACCCGGTTCATTAGGGCCTTTAGCCCCGGTTCTTGAACCAGGACTAAAGGGTCGGTACTAATGCCCATGCCCTTTAGTCCCGGTTCAATCCAGAACCGGGGCAGATGGGTCTCCACATGGCCTGTGCGTGGAGCCCAGGCAGGAGGGCCTTTGGTCCTGGTTGGTGGCACCAACCGGGACCAAAAGGCATCCATGCGTCAACATTTCTGTGGCTGTGGTTTATGTTTTTTTTTGAAAGGGGAGGGGGAGGGTTGGGAGGTTTTGGGGGTTTAATTTAGGTGTTTCATATATTGTGTTAGCTAGCTAATTAATAGAGAGAAGTGTCCTCTCTTATGTCCGTGCTTGGTCGACGCTACGTACTACACATACGTATAGAGAGGACTAGACACGCTAGCTAGCTAGCTAGTAAGCAAACGAAGGAAACAGAAGATCGTAATCAACATATATATGCATACAGAGAGAAGTAATATCGACCACCTCTCCTTCTCCGAGAGATTGGTCGAACAACAAGTTCTCGTATATCAATCCAACACTACCGGGTACATATATACAATAATTATCTCTTACAAATATAATCTCCTATACGATGGACGCATGGTCCACATAGTATTCTCCGTCTGGCGCGATCACGTGTTCAAGGAAGAATGCCGCCAATTCCTCTTGAATTGCTCGCAGACGATCTGGTGCTAAATAAAATTGTGAATATTATTAATTGCTTACGCACTTCAAATTATGCTTCAGAGTAACCCCGCTCACAGGTCGTGTGGCGGATGGACTCGCAAATGTAGTATCCACAAAAATCATTCCCGGGTCCTGCCACAACCACTTTACAAGAAATAGAGGTCAATCAAACTGATAAGCAAGAATGCCAAATGGTATTGATGAAACTAGCACTTGAATCAAGATATAGGAGATGCGTGGAACATGCTACTATATAATACTTACTTTCGGGTGTCTAAATTCTAGCTTCTTCGGCAGTCCCGGAGCTTTTTTGGTGAATTTTCTCCAAACCCTTCCAGACAAAGAAAACAATTACTTGATATCATAAATGAACAAAGTTGCTGATATGCATGGTGGATAATATTGATCGATTTAACTTACCTGTCGAGCATTTGAGTCATGTCCGCATACTCCTTGGGATCTTTACGTTTAGAGTCCAAGACAGTTACTACTCCCTGCTCAAGCTTAATCTCTAAGAGAATATAGTGGAAGCTGCGCACGCATGCATGAACTCATCAATTACATTACTATAACCTTGACTGATATATAAGGGAAACCGAATATGCACAAGACAGTAACACTCACTTGAAGTTGTAAGGAAAGAGTATTATATCTTTGTTTTCATTTACCACCAACAATCGTAGCAAGTTGGTCTCGGTATCTGAGGCACGCCATTTAACCTCGGTTGCATCTATGAGGTATGTGTTAATGAACCCAATATCACCGACTTGTCTTTTCTTCAATTCGACGATCTTCAATCTGCATAATATAGTGAGGATAATTATAAATACATGCAATGAAAGAGCTGAGCTATATAGAGAGAGTTAATGACATAAGTAGTACTACTTACAGACAGTAGCAGGTGACCGTTGCTTTATCGAGGGCCAATTGATTGAAAAACTGATAGAACTCCTCAAATGGAATAGGCAACAGTTCAATTCCAACGAGGTCATGCTCCGGTTTAACTCTCACATACAAACTATCCCTCCCCCCAGACTCTCTGCAGATTTTCAAGTACCAATCATGCAATCTTCGCATATTCATTGATAGAGATCTTTCATCTTTGACGAGAGGCTTCCCGTACTCGTATCTTTGTATATGCACCTCCAAGAATTCATAATGTACATCGTCGGACAGGTAATCTCCAAGATTGCTATAACCGGGCACCATCCTCGGATCATTAGCGACCATGTCGCTAGACACCTTGAGCGGGGGGCACAATTGGTCCGCTTGTTCGCCGAGCTGGGCAATTTGTTTCGCAGCTCGTCCTTCTGCTAACGTTTGATCACTTTTAGTACTTCCCGACTGCTTCGCTTCGTGAAATGACTTTTCAATAATGCGGTCATAGTTGTCCTTCGACATACTTTTCGCTGGTTTCTTTAGGGCAGCAAGAGTGCACTTTGCTTTCACCGGATCTATCTTCTCCTCTGGAGGTGGATGTCTCTGTTCTTTCAACCCTTCAAGCCAGTCCTTCACTTCACCTTCAGCGATCTTCGTGTTTTCCTCGTCGGACCTCTCGTATGGTAACTTCTTTAGAGGCGTGAGAGAAGGACCGAATCTGTATTTGATACGTCCAAAACGTATCTATAATTTCTGCTTGCTCCATGCCACTTTTGGGTGATATTGCTATGATATTAATACACTTCCATACACTTTTGATCATATTTGGACTAACCTACTAATCCAGTGCACCCCAGTGCCAGTTTCTGTTTTCGGCTGTTTTTGTATTTTAGGTTTTCACGTTACGAGAACTGCCAGGAAAAATCCAGAAAAATTATATAAAAAATCAGCGTTCCGGAAACAACCGTGCGTCGGAAGGACAACCGGGGGGGGGGGGC
>LR738711.1:963644418-963673729 GCA_902687465.1 Secale cereale
CCCCAAGGGCCGCGCCGGGGGGGCGCCTGGGCCCCCCGAAGCTTCCCCGATGCCCCCCTTTGGCATATATTTAAAGCGTCCTCTGAAACCCTCAGAACAGGAACTCTTTTTGCGATCCCATCTCTGTTCGGCCGCCGCCGCCGCTTCCAAGATCGGGAGCACCAGGAGAACTCTTCCCGGCACCCTGCCGAAGGAGAGGATCACCACCGGGAGCTTCTCCACCACCATGGAGGCCTCCCGGATGAGTCGTGAGTAGTCTCCCTTGGACCATGAGTCCATGACCAGTAGCTATGTGATGTTCTCCTCCCGTTCTTGTGCTTCACTAATTAGTCCTCGTGAGCTGCCCAACATGATCGAGGCACATATGTAATCCTTATGCTGTTGCTATGTTGAGTTTGCTGGGATCCGATGGATTATGAGATTATGTTCAGATTGATCTTGAGTAATATATTTGATCTACCTCTTTTATATTTATGTTCATAAGTAATTCTTGCATGTTCTCCGTTGTTATTTATTGCTTTGGCCAAGTAGTAGGTAGTGACTCCAAGAGGGAATGTTATGCTTGATTGTGGGTTCATGCCCCTCGATGACTAGCTTGAGTGACAGAAACATGAGTCTAGGGGATGTGCTGTTGCCACAAGGGGGAAAACAACGGTGTTTGTGCCCGCGGGTGCAAGGATTGTTTACTTTACGCAAAGTTCTTTTAATGCAGTTGTCAGTTGCATTGAGTTTACACTATGGGTGGGGCTCGCAACTTAATACCAGCGAGATGTTCTGGATAGATATCTCAAGGTGGATGAGTAGTAGTAGATTTTGATGGATTTCGGTCTACTTACTTTGGCATATCGCCCATGCTTTGAACCTCAACCTTTCTTGCAATGTAGTCAGCATTGGTTTGCGTTCGTGGTCCTGTCAATTGCCCAGCTGTAATTCGTTTACCTCACATAGCTGTTTTATCATCTTTTGGGAGAGAGACATCACTAGTGAACATCATGAGACGATATGGACCGGAGTCTCATGATGTTCACTAGTGATGTCTCTCTCCCAAAAGACGATAAAACAACTATGTGAGGTAACAAATTACAGCTGGGCAATTGACAGGACCGCGAACGCAAACCAATGCTGACTACATTGCAAGAAAGGTTGAGGTTCAAAGCATGGGCGGTACGCCAAAGTAAGTAGACCGAAATCCATCAATATCTACTACTAATCATCCACCTTGAGATATCTATCCAGAACATCTCGCTGGTATTAAGTTGTGAGTCCCACCCATAGTGTAAACTCAATGCAACAGACAACTGCATTAAAAGAACTTTGCGTAAAGTAAACAATCCTTGCACCCGCGGGCACAAGCCCCGTTGTTTTCCCCCTTGTGGCAAAAGAACATCCCCTAGACTCATGTTTCTGTCACTCAAGCTAGTCATTGAGGGGCATGAACCCACAATCAAGCATAATGTTCCCTCTTGGAGTCACTACCTACTACTCGGCCAAAGAAATAAATAACAACGGAGAACATGCAATAATTACTTATGAACTAAAATATAAAAGAGGTGAATCAAATATATTACTCAAGATCAATCTGAACATAATCTCATAATCCATCGGATCCCAGCAAACTCAACATAGCAACAGCATAAGGATTACATAGGTGCCTCGATCATGTAGGGCAGCTCACGAGGACTAATTAGTGAAGCACAAGAACGGGAGGAGAACATCACATAGCTACTGGTCATGGACTCATGGTCCAAGGGAGACTACTCACGAGTCATCCGGGAGGCGTCCATGGTGGTGGAGAAGCTCCCGGTGGTGATCCTCCCCTCCGGCAGGGTGCCGGGAAGAGTTCTCCTGGTGCTCCCGATCTTGGAAGCGGCGGAACAGAGATGGGATCGCGAAAAGAAGTCATGTTCTGAGGGTTTCGGAGGTCCCTCTAAATATATGCCAAAGGGGGGCACCGGACGGGCTTCGGGGGGCCCAGGCGCCCCCCCGGCACGGCCCGGGGGGGCGCGCCCACAGGGCGCCTGGAGCCCCTGTGCCCCCCCAGGCTGCCCTTCGGAGGCAGTGTTGTTTCCGGATCGCTGATTTTTTATATAATTTTTCTGGATTTTTCTGGGCAGTTCTCGAAACGTGAAAACCTGAAATACAAAAACAGCCGAAAACAGAAACTGGCACTGGGGTGCACTGGATTAGTAAGTTAGTCCAAATATGATCAAAAGTGTATGGAAGTGTATGAATATCATAGCAATATCACCCAAAAGTGGCATGGAGCAAGCAGAAATTATAGATACGTTTTGGACGTATCAACATCCCCAAGCTTAATTCCTGCTCGTCCTCGAGTAGGTAAATGATAACAAGAATAATTTCTGTGGTGACATGCTATTAACCATATAGGACTTTCTCATAGTCATATGACAAAAGCTTACTGAGACAATGATTCTAAAGTAATTAAGTTGTCTCAAGAGATAATCACAAATGACTGAAAGTTTTACAATATGTAACTGAAACATCAAAAAGATTTACAATGAACATGATGTGCAAATATGACAAAGTGATATGTAGCTTGCCCCCTTTAGTGATGCAAAACATAAGTGCAGGGGCACCTTCAAGGTTTAAGTGATGACTAGATACAATCATTTCAGAATAAACGATATCACAATCATGCAAAAGACAATGCTACTTTGGGACAATGCACATTACACTCAGAATGACAATCATGCTCTCAGTAGTTGGTGCTTCAATATAAAGGTAAAAGAAAGGTTAAGTGGTAAAGCTTTTTATTTTGAAAACATGGAAGCAATTGTGTCAACGGTAGTAGCACTTCATATGTGTCATGTATAAAACATCCTATAAGTTGCAAGCCTCATGCATCGAATACCAATAGTGCTCGCTCCTTGTCCTAATTAGCTCGGATCCCCATGGGTTATCATTGCATTACATATGTTTTAACCAAGTGTCACAAAGGGGTACCTCTATGCCACCTGTACAAAGGTCCAAGGAGATAGATCGCATTTGATTTCTCGTTTTTGATAGATCTCAACTTGAGGACATCCATGCCGGGACAACATAGAAAATAGATGATGGACTCCTCTTTAATGCATAAGCATATTCTCATAAGAGATTGAGGATTAAGGTCCAAGCTAAAACTTCCACCATGATGCATGGCTTTGGTTGGCGGCCCAATGTTCTTTTCTAACAATATGCATAGTTATTCAACCCACGGTAAATCACCCTTACTTTAGACAAGACGAACATGCATAGCAACTCACATGATATTCAACAAAAGTGTGACAGTTGATGGCGTCCCCAGAAACATGGTTACCGCTCAGCAAGCAACTTATAAGAAATAAGATACATAAGCAACATATTCTTTACCACAATAGTTTTTAGGCTACTTTCCCATGAGCTATGTATTGCATGGTTAGTTTGCTTAGTACAGGTGGAGGTTAGCAAAAGACTGGGAGCGACCAACTAAGAGAGCAATGACGGCCATAATCATGCAGAGCGACAAAGCAATATTGAATGAGGCATGGTAGTTATATCGCTACTTAGAAATAAAAGATCATCAAGGCTTGACAGACTTTCTTTACAGTCTTAAATATGCGTGAGCATACGCCAAGTCAATCAAAATAAATTCTCGAAGGAAGATATTACTAAACCATACCACATCATAGGCAAACAAACCAAGTTGGTACTCCAATAACATATTGGGAACCCCCCAGCTATTTGAGATTAACCAAAAGAAAACCTGAACTACTAAGCACCATCATGAAAGTAGCATCTTTATCATAGACACATTAACCCATGCAACGGAAGCAAACTCTCTTAATAAGGTGAGCATGGTAATTAAAGAGAGTTCAAGCAACCAACTAAATAAAAACTCTTGAAAAGATAAGCATGAATACTAAGAGCATAGTATGATAGTAGCTATTAAAAGACAAAGAACACACACAGCATAGATGGACATGAAAATTCTATGTTATGTTCTAGGTAGAGGTGGAGCGTGTTTCTCTCCCACATAAAGGAATGCTGGGTTCCGACTCGTTATGAAAAACTAAAAAGAAAATTAAAAGCAAGACGCTCCAAGCATAGCACATAACACATGAAGTGATAAAAATATAGCGAAACGAAAGACGAACTGATAATGTTAATGGAGAAGGGGATGCACGGGGGCATCCCCAAGCTTAGACGCTTGAGTCTCCTTGAATATTTCTTGGGGGTGCACGGGGGCATCCCCAAGCTTGAGCGCTTGACACTCCTGAATCTTTTTATCATCTTCCCTCGCACACTTGAAAACTCCCTTCATACACAACTCATCATAATCTGATTAGCGAGGTTAGTACCCTTAATAAAATAATTATACCTTGCTGGAAATAAGGATATTCTTGAAGTTCTACTGTTTCTCAAGATTGCCAAAAGGTTTTTGCAAAGAAAAAGCAAGTTCTTAATTTGCAAAGTGAAGGTAAGGCAAAACAGGACAGAATCTGTGAAAAACAGAACAGCAGGCTGTAATTGATCTGTTCGCGATACTTCTGCAACTCAAATCAAAAAACTCAGAACAGACGCACGAAAGACAATTATATAGAGAACGCTGTCGAAAAAATTCAGACCAAAAAGATGATCTGGTGATTTTATACGAATTTTTCTATCCAAGGACAGAATCTGTTTCCTGGACAGCACCTCACAACTTTTGAACTTTCTAGCAATCAGAGGCTATACTTGGCACAAATATGAAAAGCAAAGATACAATGATGATGCTACAGCAGTAAACAACATCAAGACACAACAAAAGCAAAAAATTTATTCATGTGGGCTGCCTCCCAAAAGTGCTTTCTTTTATGCCTTTAAGCTAGGCATAATGCATAGAGGAATCAATAATCATCATAATAATCGGAGTTATAAATTGTTTCAAATGGTTCCTCAACAAGTTCATTCTTGTTCCTTCTAGGAAAGGGGTACACACCTTTTGCCTTCCCACATAAGCGGATTTGTCCCTTACCTATATCGATGAAGCCTTTAACTGCTCGGAGGAAGTCCCTTCCAAGCACTATATTTCCTTGGTTTGGCTCCACGATGAAGAAATCAATCATTGCAATTCCTTTAAGGAATTTAACTGGCACGTCTTTTATTCTTCCCTGGATTTCAGAAATATCTCCATTAGTGTGTTCATGATAAGATGGTAATCTATCCATGTTAAATTTTAAAGAATCATGAACAATTTTTGGCATAGTAGAAACCATAGATCCAATATCACAATAAGCAAGGAAGTCTTGGTTAGAGATGCTAATCCTAACGAAAGGCTCCCAGTCATTATCTATTTCCAGAATGTCTCTCTTATTGGGTTTAGGTTTTTCTCCCTTCATTAAGTCTAGAGCATCCATTCTCTTTTCAATAGTAGCAAGTCTATATATGACAATATCAAAATTATGATCATAAACAAAGTAACTAGATAGACCATGTATAATTTCAAGAGCTCTAGCTTCATCACATTCTAGGAAATCTCCCTCAGCTATAATGTCAAGGGAGTGTTTACACCATTTAAAAAGACCATGGTAAAAATTTCTAAGCACAATTTTTATAGGTATCCAAGGCATAATTCTCCTATGTGCATCAGAAATTCTGTCCCATGCCTTCTTCATATTTTCTCCATCTCTTTGATGGAAATCCAGAACTTCTGATTCCCTCAAAGTACCAAATCCTAACATGTTTGGCTAAACAGAAAGGACTACTAATAAAAAGGCAAATAATTTTTTTTGTGATTTTTGAAAAAAGGAACTAAAGCAAAAATGAAAGGTAAACTAACAAGACTAAAAAGCAAAGGTAAAAGATAGCATGCAACTCCCCTATCCTGAAGAGTGGAGTCCCCGGCAACGGCGCCAGAAAATACTCCTTGATGGGCCTCGAACCCCTCGTTGGTTACCCCAAGTGGAAGGTGTAAGATGCAGTAAGTAGAAGTGTTTTCCCCTAGCAAAGATGCCAAGGATCGATTCACCAGAGACTCCTAGGTTCAACAAGTAGGTGTCAATTGCTACGGCGCCAGATTAGTAGCAATCAAGTGGACCTGCACACAGATACAAATAACTTTGCTCCCAACGAGTACAGAGAGGTTGTCAATCTCTCCGGCCTTGTAGTTCACAAAGGATTAAAAGCAGTGATAGTAGTGATAGATAGTTTTTGCAATAGTAAGTACATAACGAAAAGTAAATAGTGGATGTGATCAATGATGGTAATATGGACCGGAGTCTCATGATGTTCACTAGTGATGTCTCTCTCCCAAAAGACGATAAAACAGCTATGTGAGGTAACAAATTACAGCTGGGCAATTGACAGGACCACGAACGCAAACCAATGCTGACTACATTGCAAGAAAGGTTGAGGTTCAAAGCATGGGCGGTACACCAAAGTAAGTAGACCGAAATCCATCAATATCTACTACTAATCATCCACCTTGAGATATCTATCCAGAACATCTCGCTGGTATTAAGTTGCGAGTCCCACCCATAGTGTAAACTCAATGCAACAGACAACTGCATTAAAAGAACTTTGCGTAAAGTAAACAATCCTTGCACCCGCGGGCACAAGCACCGTTGTTTTCCCCCTTGTGGCAACAGCACAGCCCCTAGACTCATGTTTCTGCCACTCAAGCTAGTCATCGAGGGGCATGAACCCACAATCAAGCATAACGTTCCCTCTTGGAGTCACTACCTACTACTCGGCCAAAGCAATAAATAACAACGGAGAACATGCAAGAATTACTTATGAACTAAAATATAAAAGAGGTGAATCAAATATATTACTCAAGATCAATCTGAACATAATCTCATAATCCATCGGATCCCAGCAAACTCAACATAGCAACAGCATAAGGATTACATAGGTGCCTCGATCATGTAGGGCAGCTCACGAGGACTAATTAGTGAAGCACAAGAACGGGCGGAGAACATCACATAGCTACTGGTCATGGACGCATGGTCCAAGGGAGACTACTCACGAGTCATCCGGGAGGCGTCCATGGTGGTGGAGAAGCTCCCGGTGGTGATCCTCCCCTCCGGAAGGGTGCCGGGAAGAGTTCTCCTGGTGCTCCCGATCTTGGAAGCGGCGGCGGCGGCGGAACAGAGATGGAATCTCGAAAAGAAGTCCTGTTCTGAGGGTTTCGGAGGTCCCTCTAAATATATGCCAAAGGGGGGCACCGGACGGGCTTCGGGGGACCCAGGCGCTCCCCCCCCGGCGCGGCCCAGGGGGGGGGGGGCGCCCACAAGGCGCCTGGAGCCCCTGTGCCCCCCCCAGGCTGCCCTTCAGAGGCAGTGTTGTTTCCGGATCGCTGATTTTTTATATAATTTTTCTGGATTTTTCTGGGCAGTTCTCGAAACGTGAAAACCTGAAATACAAAAACAGCCGAAAACAGAAACTGGCACTGGGGTGCACTGGATTAGTAAGTTAGTCCAAATATGATCAAAAGTGTATGGAAGTGTATGAATATCATAGCAATATCACCCAAAAGTGGCATGGAGCAAGCAGAAATTATAGATACGTTTTGGACGTATCAGCATGTCACCACAGAAATTATTCTTGTTATGATTTACCTACTCGAGGACGAGCAGGAATTAAGCTTGGGGATGTTGATACATCCAAAACGTATCTATAATTTCTGCTTGCCCCATGCCACTTTTGGGTGATATTTCTATGATATTCATACACTTCCATACACTTTTGATCATATTTGGACTAACCTACTAATCCAGTGCACCCCAGTGCCAGTTTCTGTTTTCGACTGTTTTGTATTTCAGGTTTTCACGTTACGAGAACTGCCAGGAAAAATCCAGAAAAATTATATAAAAAATCAGCGTTCCGGAAACAACCGTGCGTCCGAAGGACAACCAGGGGGGGCACCAGGGCTCCAGGCGCCCTGGCGGCGCCCCCCCTGGGCCGCGCCGGGGGGGGCGCCTGGGTCCCCCGAAGCTTCCCCGATGCCCCCCTTTGGCATATATTTAAAGCGTCCTCCGAAACCCTCAGAACAGGAACTCTTTTCGCGATCCCATCTCGGTTCCGCCGCCGCCGCCGCTTCCAAGATCGGGAGCACCAGGAGGACTCTTCCTGGCACCCTGCTGGAGGGGAGGATCACCACCGGGAGCTTCTCCACCACTATGGACGCCTCCCGGATGAGTCGTGAGTAGTCTCCCTTGGACCATGAGTCCATGACCAGTAGCTATGTGATGTTCTCCTCCCGTTCTTGTGCTTCACTAATTAGTCCTCGTGAGCTGCACTACATGATCGAGGCACATATGTAATCCTTATGCTGTTGCTATGTTGAGTTTGCTGGGATCCGATGGATTATGAGATTATGTTTAGATTGATCTTGAGTAATATATTTGATCTACCTCTTTTATATTTATGTTCATAAGTAATTCTTGCATGTTCTCCGTTGTTATTTATTGCTTTGGCCAAGTAGTAGGTAGTGACTCCAAGAGGGAACGTTATGCTTGATTGTGGGTTCATGCCCCTCGATGACTAGCTTGAGTGACAGAAACATGAGTCTAGGGGATGTGCTGTTGCCACAAGGGGGAAAACAACGGTGCTTGTGCCCGCGGGTGCAAGGATTGTTTACTTTACGCAAAGTTCTTTTAATGCAGTTGTCTGTTGCATTGAGTTTACACTATGGGTGGGGCTCGCAACTTAATACCAGCGAGATGTTCTGGATAGATATCTCAAGGTGGATGATTAGTAGTAGATATTGATGGATTTCGGTCTACTTACTTTGGCGTACTGCCCATGCTTTGAACCTCAACCTTTCTTGCAATGTAGTCAGCATTGGTTTGCGTT
This sequence comes from Secale cereale, assembly GCA_902687465.1. Classification (NCBI taxonomy): domain Eukaryota; kingdom Viridiplantae; phylum Streptophyta; class Magnoliopsida; order Poales; family Poaceae; genus Secale; species Secale cereale. Next base: position 963,653,233 of record LR738711.1, read on the forward strand.
CGTGGTCCTGTCAATTGCCCAGCTGTAATTTGTTTACCTCACATAGCTGTTTTATCGTCTTTTGGGAGAGAGACATCACTAGTGAACATCATGAGACTCCGGTCCATATTACCATCATTGATCACATACACTATTTACTTTTCCGCTATTTACTTACTATTGCAAAACACTATCTATCACTACTATCATATTGCTTTTAACCCTTTGTGAACTACAAGGCCGGAGAGATTGACAACCTCTCTGTACTCGTTGGGAGCAAAGTTATTTGTATCTGTGTGCAGGTCCACGTTGATTGCTAATTGCGCCGTTAGCAGTTGACACCTACCTGTTGAACCTAGGAGTCTCTGGGGATTCAATCCTTGGCATCTTTGCTAGGGGAAAACACTTCTACTTACTGCATCTTACACCTTCCACTTGGGGTAACCAACGAGGGGTTCGAGGCCCATCACTACCAGGCACCCGAAGCACAGCCAGAGGGGGACCACCAGGGCCCCAGGCGCCCTGGTGGCGCGCCCCCCCCTGGGCCGCGCCGGGGGGGGGGGGGCGCCTGGGCCCCCCGAGCCTCGTCTGACGCCCCCCTTTGGCATATATTTAAAGCGTCTCCCGAAACCCTCGAGACGGGAACTCTTTTTCGCGATCTCATCTCTGTTCCGCCGCCGCCGCCGCTTCCAAGATCGGGAGCACCAGGAGAACTCTTCCCGGCACCCTGCCGGAGGGGAGGATCACCACCGGGAGCTTCTCCACCACCATGGACGCCTCCCGGATGAGTTGTGAGTAGTCTCCCTTGGACCATGGGTCCATGATCAGTAGCTATGTGATGTTCTCCTCCCGTTCTTGTGCTTCACTAATTAGTCCTCGTGAGCTGCCCTACATGATCGAGGCACATATGTAATCCTTATGCTGTTGCTATGATGAGTTTGCTGGGATCCGATGGATTATGAGATTATGTTCAGATTGTGTTTGAGTAATATATTTGATTCACCTCTTTTATATTTATGTTCGTAAGTAATTCTTGCATGTTCTCCGTTGTTATTTATTGCTTTGGCCAAGTAGTAGGTAGTGATTCCAAGAGGGAACGTTATGCTTGATTGTGGGTTCATGCCCCTCGATGACTAGCTTGAGTGACAGAAACATGAGTCTAGGGGATGTGCTGTTGCCACAAGGGGGAAAACAACGGTGCTTGTGCCCGCGGGTGCAAGGATTGTTTACTTTACGCAAAGTTCTTTTAATGCAGTTGTCTGTTGCTTTGAGTTTACACTATGGGTGGGACTCGCAACTTAATACCAACGAGATGTTCTGGATAGATATCTCAAGGTGGATGATTAGTAGTAGATATTGATGGATTTCGGTCTACTTACTTTGGCGTACCGCCCATGCTTTGAACCTCAACCTTTCTTGCAATGTAGTCAGCATTGGTTTGCGTTCGTGGTCCTGTCAATTGCCCAGCTGTAATTCGTTTACCTCACATAGCTGTTTTATCGTCTTTTGGGAGAGAGACATCACTAGTGAACATCATGAGACTCCGGTCCATATTACCATCATTGATCACATCCGCTATTTACTTTTCGTTATTATTTACTATTGCAAACATTATCTATCACTACTATCATTTGCTTTTAACCCTTTGTGAACTACAAGGCCGGAGGGATTGACAACCTCTCTGTACTCGTTGGGAGCAAAGTTATTTGTATCTGTGTGCAGGTCCACGTTGATTGCTAATATCTGGCGCCGAAGCAGTTGACACCTACTTGTTGAACCTAGGAGTCTCTGGGGATTCGATCCTTGGCATCTTTGCTAAGGGAAAAACTTCCACAACACTACATCTTACACCTTCCACTTGGGGTAACCAACGAGGGGTTAGAGGCCCATCAGTATTGCCTCCCGCCTCTGGCTGTACTACTAGACGTCGGTAGACCAGACGAAGCGGTTGTCTTCTTTCCTTGCTTACGCGCCGGAGAAGGAGCAGCCGGAGCGGCGGCATGTCTCTTCCGCCCTTGCTGACTAGGCGGAGAAGGAGGAGGCTGGCTGCTCGAGCGCGCCGGCGCAGGCGGAGAAGGAGGAGGCTGGCTGCTCGGGCGCGCCGGCGCAGGCGGAGAAGGAGGCGGAGTGCCGCCACGCGCCGGGGAAGGAGCCGGAGTGCCTTGATCGTCACTCGCCGGAGGAGGAGGCGGTGGTGGAGGCAGAGTGCCCTGACTCGCCGGAGGAGGAGGAGGAGGCGGAGGCGTCCAGTTGAGAATGTTGATGAGGTCCTTCCGCCATAGGTATGGAGTCTTCAGTGAAGAACCCAGCCGAGTCTCCCCTTCACCGGTAGGGTGGTCAAGCTGGAGCTCCTCAAATCCCTCCGTTATTTCATCCACCATCACCCTAGCATATCCTTCTAGAATCAGCCGGCAGTGAAAAGTTGCGCCGGGTCCAGTAGGATAAACAGAGCCAGCAGCCGCCTTGACCTTCATATTTATCCACTGTGTCATAAGGTGGCAATTTTGTACCTCCATGATAGCATCCACGGGATAGCTGGCAGTAGCCGTCAAGACATGCTCCGGCTGAAGCAGCTCGGTGGAAGCCACGCTGCTTCTCCGCGGAGATGGCGGGGTAGCATCGGGGGAAGCTTCGGCAGTTCTTTTGTCCCGATTTGCTTCTCGTTCCTCTATCGCTTGTGTTCTGGCGCGCAGCGCCTGCAGTTCGGTCTGCTGCATTTTCTTCCTCCTCTCGTGGCATTTGTAACCGCCTGCGTCCGGAAACCCAGCCCTTGATGGCTTCTCGCCCCTCGTTGGTTACCCCAAGTGGAAGGTTGAGATGTAGCATAGCGGCAAATTTCCCTTAGCAAAGGTACCAAGGATCGAATCCCGTGAGACTCCGAGGGTCGACAAGTAGGTGTCAACGGCGCCAGAAACTTAGCGGTTGACGGGACCTGCACACAGATACAGATAACTTTGCTCCCAACGAGTACAGAGAGGTTGTCAATCCCTCTGGCCTTGTTGTTTACAAAGGATCAAACACAAGAGATAATAATGATAGCTATGACTGCAACTAGGAAATAAAAACAGGAAGTAAATAGAAGGTGTAATCAGCGGTGGTAATATGGACCAGGGTCCCATGATGTTCACTAGTGATGTCTCTCTCCCAAAAGACGAGAAAACAGCAAAGCGAGGTAAACAAATTACAGCTGGGCAATTGACAGGATTATGTGCGCAAACCAATGCTAACTATGCTGCAAAGAAAGGTAGAGGCTCAAAAGCATGGGCGGTACGCCAAGGCAAGTAGACCGAAATCCATCTGCATCTACTACTAATCATCCACCTTGAGATATCTATCCAGAACATCTCGCTGGTATTAAGTTGCGAATCCCACCCATAGTGTAAACTCAAAGCAACAGACAACTGCATTAAAAGAACTTTGCGTAAAGTAAACAATCCTTGCACCCGCAAGTACAAGCACCGTTGGTTTCTTCCTTGTGGCAACAACACATCCCCTAGACTCATGTTTCTGTCACTCAAGCTAGTCATCAGGGGGCATGAACCCACAATCAAGCATAACGCTCCCTCTTGGAGTTACTACCTACTACTTGGCCAAAGCAATAAACAGCAACGAAGAACATGCAAGAATTACTCAAGAACAAAGATATAAAAGAGGTGAATCAAATATATTACTCAAACACAATCTAAACATAGTCTCATAATCCATCAGATCCCAGCAAACTCAGCAAAGCAACAGCAGAAAGATTACATATGTGCCTCGATCATGTAGGGCAGCTCACGAGGTCTAAACCATGAAGAGCAAAGAGGGGAGGAGAACATGACATAGCTACTGATAATGGACCCATGGTCCAAGGTGGACTACTCACGACTCATCCGGGAAGCGTCCATGGTGGTGGAGAAGCTCCCGGTGGTGGTTCTCCCCTCCGGCAGGGTGCCGGGAAGAGTTCTCCTGATGCTCCCGATCTTGGAAGCGCTGCGGCGGCGGAACAGAGGTGAGATCGCGAAAAAGGGTTCTGTCCTCGAGGGTTTCGGGACGAGAGGGATATATAGGCGAAGGGGGGGGCAGCCAGAGGCGGAGCAGGGGCCCCAGGCGCCCCCCCTGGCGCGGCCAGGGGTGGGGCCACGCCAGGTGGCCGCCTGGGCCTCCCCTGGCTGCCCTGTGGCCCATCTTTGGTTCTTCGCGAAGCTTCCTGTACGCTGATTTTTCCTGTATTTTTCCTGGAATTTTTGGAGCACTTTTAATATGGGGGAAACCTGAAATAGAAAAACAGCGGAAAACAGGAACTGGCACTGTGGTGCACTGAGTTAATAGGTTAGTCCAAATATGATCAAAAGTGTATGGAAGTGCATCAATATCATAGCAATATCACACAAAAGAAGCATGGAGCAAGCAGAAATTATAGATACGTTTTGGACGTATCAACATCCCCAAGCTTAATTCCTGCTCGTCCTCGAGTAGGTAAATGATAACAAGCATAATTTCTGTGGTGACATGCTACCAACTATATAAGAAATTTTTAAGTAAAGCAATCAAGGCATGTAATTCAATTTAAGTCATAACAAGCAAGAGTCTATATTAGCATTGTAACAAGCAACATAAGAACATAAAGGTGCAAGAACTCTCGCTGTCCGTGACTCGAATGTCTCCAAATGGTGTTTGCGTGCAAGAAAGGGGATAGGGATATACGAGAGAGTAAAACATAGTTTTTGTATTGTTGAGAACTTAATCTACTAAAGTTTCACACTTGGTCTTCTTTGGAATCTTATCTTGACTCATCCCCAGACCACTGGCCAGGTACAAGTCAAAATGATCCACTCCCTTTCGATATTTTGAGCACTCATGCAATGGATGAGCGTAAGCAAGAAAGTTGACACTTAGGATGGCAAAGAGAGAAAAATGATGAAGGGGGAAGACAAAAAAAGGTGTGAAAGGCTCACATCAATGAGGACAATCATAGGCGAGAGAAAGCCAAATGATAGATATGATGTGAGGAGTAGGGATTGCCATGCAACGGATGCACATATGAGCTAAGGTAAGCTCTCCAATGGAACTAGTGGGGGTGCATCCAACTTGCTCGCTCAAGAAGACCTAGAGCTCTTTTGAGGAGGCTCATCATTGGAATATACAAGCCAAGTTCTATAGTGTGAAGGTCCCCACATAGCTATATGCATGAATGATAATCTCTATGGAGTACAAGGTATAAGATGGAGTACGAGTGTGGATCTCTCAAAAGGAATAGTAGTGTGCCCCCTTCTCTCTTTTTATTTCTTTTTCTCTTTTTTCTATTTTTTAATTTTTTTGTGGCCTCAATGGCTCTTTCTATTTAACTCTCATTTGTCCTCTTTGGGATCTTTTGATTTTGTCCTCTTTGAGATCTTTTCCTCACTTTAGGGGCAACACTCTATGTATTACAAGAAGTATAGAAGATCTTTCACACTTTACAAAAGTACTCAACATAAAGAAAATGAAACTATCATGATGTATGCAAATGTATGCCTCTGCCGGTGTAGCAGGATATGCAATGATACTAGCGCGTCATGTAGCAATTATTAGGGCAAGGCCCAACTAGCATGCGGCTCATCGATCAAGCAAAAAGCATGTATGACATGAAGATCAAGTCATGAGAAGATGGATGTTGCATGGCAATGTATCTCGGAAAGGCTATGGAAATGCCTTGATAGGTAGGTATGGTGGCTGTTTTGAGGAAGGATATAATGAGGCTTATGATGACAGAGCATATCGTGCCAAGGATTTGGATGCACCGGCGAAGTATGCGCTAACTCTCGAGGTGAGAAAGGGCAATGCACGGTACCGAAGAGGCTAGAAAAATATGGCTAGGTGGAAGTGTCAACTTTCGAATACTCACATTAGTCCGAAGAACTCATGCACTTATTATCGGTAACTCTCAATCTAATTAGGAGGTTCACAAAGAGACAAGTACCCCAAGGAGGAGTGTATGGGGGTTTGGTTATCCTTGCGCATCCTCGACTCATGGTACGTGAGTGTACTCTAATATTCGATACCTCCAAAGATTAGTGATCCATCTAGTTGCTAAAGTTCGCAACTATTTTGTAGCTTTTCGAAAATAAACATGGATTGCCCAAAATATGACATCTATCACTAATAGGCTAAAGCTCTTGACACCAAAAGTTCAGACATTACTCATGGCAATACCTCAAAACTATTGCAAGTTACTACTAAAATTAAATAGCAACCTCAATTACCTACTATAAGTTAAGACACACAACTCAGTGCAACAGGCAAACTCTCTTAACAAGATAAACATGAAAACTCAAGACAGTTCAGCAACCAACTAAACAAAAGCTCTTTAAAAAGAAAAGCATGAAAACTAAGAGCTAAACATGACAGCAGCTATGGAAAGACAAATAACACACACAGCAAAGATAAGCATGAAAATTCTATGTTGTGTTCTAGGTTGAAGTGGAGCGTGTTTCTCTCCCACACAAAGAAAGCTGGGTTCTAACTTGTTATGAACAGCAAGCAAAGCTAAAGAAAACTAAAAAAGGAACTAAGAGCAAGACGCTCCAAGCATAGCACATAACGCATGAAGTGATAAAATTATAGTGGAACGAAAGATGAACTGATAATTGTTGATGGAGAAGGGGATGCATGGGGGCATCCCCAAGCTTAGACGCTTGAGTCTTCTTGAATATTTCTTGGGGGTGCACGGGGGCATCCCCAAGCTTGAGCGTTTGACCCTCCTGAATCTTCTTTTATCATCTTCCCTCGCACACTTGAAAACTCCCTTCATACATAACTCATCATAATCTGATTAGCGAGGTTAGTACCCACAATAAAATAATTTTTCCCTACTGGAAATAAAGATAATCTTGAAGAGCTACTGTTTCTCAAGATTGCCAAAAGGTTTTTGCAAAGAAAAATCAAGCTCAAGGTTTGCAAAACGAAGAAAAGGCAAAACAGGACAGAATCTGTGAAAAACAGACCAGCAGGTAGTAAATAATTTTTTCGGGGCACTTCTGCAACTCAAATCAAAAAACTCAGAACAGACGCTCGAAAGCCAATTGTATAGATCACGCTGTCAAAAACATTCAGATCAAAAAGATGATCTGGTGATTTTATTCGAATTTTTCTGTCCAAGGACAGAATATGTTTTCTGGACAGCACGCCACAACTTTTGAACTTTCTTGCAATCGGAGGCTAAACTTGGCACAAAGCTGAAAAGAAAAGATACAATGATGATGCTACTGTAGTAACAAACATCAAGACACAACAAAAGCAAAATAAAACCTAATTCGTTGTGGGCTGCCTCCCAAAAGCGCTTTCTGTTATGCCTTTAAGCTAGGCATGATGCAAAAAGAGAAGATCAAGTTTTATCAAGAGTAAGAGAATAGCTAGCCCGTGTAACGGACTCAAAAGGCAACTTAATCTTCTTCTTAGGTAAGTGTTCCATCCCTTTCTTGATAGGGAGTTGGAATTTTATATTCCCCTCTTTCATGTCAATGATAGCACCAACGGTGCGAAGAAAAGGACGTCCCAAAATAATTGGACATGAAGGTTCACATTCAATATCCATAATAGTAAAATCAACGGGAACATAATTGTCATTGACAATGATAAGAACATCGTCGATCTTCCCCAAAGGTTTCTTTACGGAAGAATCAACAAGACGAACACCAAAAGAACAAGGATCAAAATGTTTCAATTCAAATATATCATACATTCTTTTGGGCATAACGGAGGTACTAGCTCCAACATTACATAAAGCATAGCAACAGAAGTTATTCAACATAATTTTAATCATAGGATCCCAACTATCTTCTAGCTTTCTAGGTATGGAGGCTTCTACCCTAAGCTTCTCCTCCCTTGCTTTGATAAGAGCATTAGTGATATGCTCCGTGAAGGCAAGATTAAGTGTGCTAGTGTGGGGATCTCTAAACATCTTCTGAAGAAAACCAATAACTTCAGAAAGGGTGCAATTATCAAAATCAAGGTCACTACTATCAAGTAAAGTAGTAGTGGTGTCCTTTAGGCTCACTTGTTTGGTAGCTTCTATGGTCATAGGAGTTTCTTCTTCTACGGTTGAGGTCATAGCATCACCATTAATAGGTCCAATGGGACTAGGAGTGCATTGGGTGCTAAGAGTTTGGATATCCTCAACAACTTGAATAGTAGCAACAGTGTGGTGAGTAGGAAGGCTCTTAATTCTATCTTCTTCCTCCTTTTCTCTAGCCCATCTCTTTTTAAGTTTAGCCATCGTCCTAATGTTTTAATTAATTTGCACTTGAATAGCATTCATAGGAGTGGTCTTCCTCTCCTCAAGAGGAGAAGTTCTAATTTTAAGCAACTCTACCTCATGGGCTAAATTGTCTACCTTCGAAGAGAGATTATCTAGTTTGTCTAGTTTTTCTTCTACACTCTTATTGAAGGCCTTTTGGGTAGTGATGAAGTCTTTAAGCATAATCTCTAGTTCCGAAGTGGAGTTCTTGGTGCTAGGATAAGCATTGTTGTTCCCATAGGAATTAGAGGGGAACGGTCTAGGGTTGCTACCAAAATTACTCCTATAAGCATTGTTATTGAAATTGTTTCTAGAGATAAAGTTCACATCTACTTGATCTTGAGTTATCAAAGAATTTAAAGGAACATCATGAGGATCAATAGAAGATTGCTTGGAAAGTAGAGACATGATCAAGTCAACTTTTTCATTTAGGGAGGAAATCTCCTCGACATAGTTTACCTTCCTACCTGTTGGAGCGCGTTCGGTGTGCCTTTGGGAATAATTGGTCATCATCTCGTCGAGAAGTTTCGTGGCAGCACCAAGTGTAGTTGACATAAAGGTTCCTCCCGCGGCCGAATCTAACAAGTTCCGCGAGGTAAAGTTCAAGCCTCCATGAAAAGTTTGGATAACCATCCAAGTAGTCAAACCATGAGTAGGGCAGTTCTTGACAAGAGATTTCATGCGTTCCCAAGCTTGGGCAACGTGTTCATTATCCAATTGTTTAAAATTCATTATGTTACTCCTTAATTGGATAATTTTAGCAGGGGGATAGTACTTCCCAATAAAGGCATCAATGCACTTGTCCCAAGAATCTATACTATTCCTAGGCAAGGATTGAACCAGATTTTAGCTCCTCCTTTCAAGGAGAAAGGAATAAGCTTAAGCTTAACAATATCACCACCTACTTCTTTGTACTTTTGCATATCACAGAGCTCAACAAAATTATTTAAGTGCAAAGTAGCATCATCTCCAGCACCGGAGAATTGATCTTTCATAACTAGGTTCAGCAAAGCAGGTTTAATCTCATAAGAAGGTGCTGAAGTGGCAGGTGTAGCAATAGGCGTGCAGATAAAGTCACTGTTGTTATGACTAGTGAAGTCACACAACTTGGTTTTCTCGGTGGAACCCATAGCAGCAGCAAGCAAGATAACTATTTTTGTGATTTTTGGTAAGGGACACTAAAGCAAAAACTGAAAGGTAAACTAACAAGACTAAAAAGCAAAGATAAAAGATAGCGTGCAACTCCCCTATCTTGAAGAGTGGAGTCCCCGGCAACGGCGCCAGAAACTTGCTTGATGGCTTGATACGTCCAAAACGTATCTATAATTTCTGCTTGCTCCATGCCACTTTTTGGTGATATTGCTATGATATTCATACACTTCCATACACTTTTGATCATATTTGGACTAACTTATTAATCCAGTGCACCCCAGTGCCAGTTTCTGTTTTCGGCTGTTTTTGTATTTCAGGTTTTCACGTTTCGAGAACTGCCCAGAAAAATCCAGAAAAATTATATAAAAAATCAGCGTTCCGGAAACAACACTGCGTCCGAAGGGCAGCCTGGGGGGGCCACCAGGGCTCCAGGCACCCTGGCGGCGCCCCCCCTGGGCCGCGCCGGGGGGCGCCTGGGCCCCCCGAAGCCCGTCCGGTGCCCCCCCTTTGGCATATATTTAGAGGGTCCTCCGAAACCCTCAGAGAAGGAACTCTTTTCGCGATCCCATCTCTGTTCCGCCGCCGCCGCCGCTTCCAAGATCGGGAGCACCAGGAGAACTCTTCCCGGCACCCTGCCGGAGGGGAGGATCACCACCGGGAGCTTCTCCACCACCATGGACGCCTCCCGGATGACTCGTGAGTAGTCTCACTTGGACCATGGGTCCATGACCGGTAGCTATGTGATGTTCTCCTCCCGTTCTTGTGCTTCACTAATTAGTCCTCGTGAGCTGCCCTACATGATCGAGGCACCTATGTAATCCTTATGCTGTTGCTATGTTGAGTTTGCTGGGATCCGATGGATTATGAGATTATGTTCAGATTGATCTTGAGTAATATATTTGATTCACCTCTTTTATATTTATGCTCATAAGTAATTCTTGCATGTTCTCCGTTGTTATTTATTGCTTTGGCCGAGTAGTAGGTAGTGACTCCAAGAGGGAACGTTATGCTTGATTGTGGGTTCATGCCCCTTGATGACTAGCTTCAGTGACAGAAACATGAGTCTAGGGGATGTGCTGTTGCCACAAGGGGGAAAACAACGGTGCTTGTGCCCGCGGGTGCAAGGATTGTTTACTTTACGCAAAGTTCTTTTAATGCAGTTGTCTGTTGCATTGAGTTTACACTATGGGTGGGACTCGCAACTTAATACCAGCTAGATGTTCTGGATAGATATCTCAAGGTGGATGATTAGTAGTAGGCATTGATGGATTTCGGTCTACTTACTTTGGCGTACCGCCCATGCTTTGAACCTCAACCTTTCTTGCAATGTAGTCAGCATTGGTTTGCGTTCGTGGTCCTGTCAATTGCCCAGCTGTAATTAGTTTACCTCACATAGCTGTTTTATCGTCTTTTGGGAGAGAGACATCACTAGTGAACATCATGAGACTCCGGTCCTTATTACCATCATTGATCACACCCGCTATTTACTTTTCGTTATTACTTACTATCGCAAAACACTATCTATCACTACTATCATTGCTTTTAACCCTTTGTGAACTACAAGGCCGGAGGGATTGACAACCTCTCTGTACTCATTGGGAGCAAAGTTATTTGTATCTGTGTGCAGGTCCACGTTGATTGCTAATTGTGCCGTTAGCAGTTGACACCTACTTGTTGAACCTAGGAGTCTCTGGGGATTCGATCCTTGGCATCTTTGCTAAGGGAAAACACTTCTACTTACTGCATCTTACACCTTCCACTTGGGGTAACCAACGAGGGGTTCGAGGCCCATCAAGGAGTATTTTCTGGCGCCGTTGCCGGGGACTCCACTCTCCAGGATAGGGGAGTTGCATGCTATCTTTTACATTTGCTTTTTAGTCTTGTTAGTTTACCTTTCAGTTTTAGCTTTAGTACCTTTTTATCGAAAATCACAAAAAATAGTTATCTTGCTTGCTTGCTACTATGGGTTCCACCGAGAACACCAAGTTGTGTGACTTCACTAGTCACAACAACGATGACTTTATCAGCACACCTATCACTACACCTGCCACTTCAGCACCTTCATATGAAATTAAACCTGCTTTACTGAACTTAGTCATGAGAGATCAATTCTCCGGTGCTGGAGATGATGCTGCTTTACACTTGAACAACTTTGTTGAACTTTGTGATATGCAAAAGTACCAAGAAATAGATGGTAATATTGTTAAGCTTAAGCTTTTTCCTTTCTCCTCGAGAGGAGGAGCTAAAATTTGGTTTCAGTCTTTGCCTAGAAATAGCATAGATTCATGGGACAAGTGCAAAGATGCTTTTATTGGAAAAATACTATCCACCTGCTAAAATTATCCAACTTAGAAGTAACATAATGAATTTTAAACAATTGGATAATGAACACGTTGCCCAAGCTTGGGAACGTATGAAGTCTCTTATCAAGAACTGCCCTACTCACGGTTTGACTACTTGGATGGTTATCCAAACTTTTTATGCAGGCTTGAACTTTACCTCGCGGAACTTGTTAGATTCGGCCGCGGGAGGAACTTTTATGTCAACTACACTTGGTGCTGCCACAAATCTTCTCGATGAGATGATGACCAACTATTCCCAATGGCACACCGAACGCGCTCCAATAGGTAGGAAGGTAAACTCTGTCGAGGAGATTTCCTCCCTTAATGAAAAAGTTGACTTGATCATGTCTCTACTTTCGAAGCAAACTACTGTTGATCCTCGTGATGTTCCTTTAAATTCTTTGATTGCTCAAGAACAAGTAGATGTGAACTTTATCTCTAGAAACAATTTTAACAACAATGCTTATAGGAGTAATTTTGGTAGCAATCCTAGACCGTTTCCCTCTAACTCTTATGGGAACAATAATGCTTATTCTAGTACCAAGAACTCCAATACTGAACTAGAGACTATGCTTAGAGATTTCATCACTACCCAAAAAACCTTTAATAAGAATGTAGAAGAGAAACTACATAAACTAGATGATCTTTCTTTTAAGGTAGACCACTTAGCCAATGAGGTAAAATTGCTAAAGATTAAAACTTCTCCTCTTGAGGAGAGGGAAGTCACTCCTATAAATGCTATTCAAGTGCAAATTAATGAAAACATTAGGATGATGGCTAAACTTAAAGAAAGATGGGCTAGAGAAAGGGAGGAAGAAGAGAGAATTAAGAGCCTTCCTACCCACCACACTGTTGCTACTATCCAAGTTGTTGAGGATGTTCAAACTCTTAGCACCCAATGTACTCCTGGTCCCAATGGACCTATTAATGGTCATGCTATGACTATAGAAACTACCAAACAAGTGAACCTTAAGGACACCACTACCACTTTACTTGATGCTCGTGACCTTGATTTTGATAATTGCACTCTTACCGAAGTTATTGATTTCCTTCACAAGATGTCTAGAGACCCCCGCACTAGCACGCTTAACCTTGCCTTCACAGAGCATATCACTAATGCTCTCAGCAAAGCTAGGGAGGAGAAACTTAGAGTAGAAGCCTCCATACCTAGAAAGCTAGAAGATGGTTGGGATCCTATGATAAAAATTAATTTGAATGACTTCTCTTGTTATCCATTATGTGATGTTGGTGCTAGTACCTCTGTTATGCCCAAAAGAATATATGATATGCTTAAATTGAAACCTTATGATTCTTGTTCTTTTGGTGTTCGTCTCGTTGATTCTTCCATAAAGAAACCTTTGGGGAGGATCGACGATGTTCTTATTGTTGTTAATGATAATTATGTGCCCGTTGATTTCACTATTATGGATATTGAATGTGATCCTTCATGTCCAATTATTTTGGGACGTCCCTTTTTGCGCACCGTTGGTGCTATCATTGACATGAAAGAGGGTAATATTAAATTTCAGTTTCCTCTCAAGAAAGGGATGGAACACTTCCCTCGAAAGAAGATCAAGTTACCTTTTGAGTCCGTTGTACGGGCTAACTATTCTTTTACTCTTGATAAAACTTGATCTCTATGCATTATGCCTAGCTTAAAGGCATAAAAGAAAGCGCTTTTGGGAGGCAGCCCACATGAATAAATTTTTTGCTTTTGTTGTGTCTTGATGTTGTTTACTGCTGTAGCATCATCATTGTATCTTTGCTTTTCATATTTGTGCCAAGTATAGCCTCTGATTGCTAGAAAGTTCAAAAGTTGTGAGGTGCTGTCCAGGAAACAGATTCTGTCCTTGGATAGAAAAATTCGTATAAAATCACCAGATCATCTTTTTGGTCTGAATTCTTTCGACAGCGTTATCTATATAATTGTCTTTCGTGCGTCTGTTCTGAGTTTTTTGATTTGAGTTGCAGAAGTATCCCGAACAGATCAATTACTACCTGATGTTCTGTTTTTCACAGATTCTGTCATGTTTTGCCTTTCCTTCACTTTGCAAATCAAGAACTTGCTTTTTCTTTGCAAAAACCTTTTGGCAATCTTGAGAAACAGTAGAACTTCAAGAATATCCTTATTTCCAGCAAGGTATAATTATTTTATTAAGGGTACTAACCTCGCTAATCAGATAATGATGAGTTATGTATGAAGGGAGTTTTCAAGTGTGCGAGGGAAGATGATAAAAAAGATTCAGGAGTGTCAAGCGCTCAAGCTTGGGGATGCCCCCATGCACCCCCAAGAAATATTCAAGGAGACTCAAGCATCTAAGCTTGGGGATGCCCCCGTGCATCCCCTTCTCCATCAACATTATCAGTTCGTCTTTCGTTTCGCTATATTTTTATCACTTCATGTGTTATGTGCTATGCTTGGAGCGTCTTGCTTTTAGTTTTCTTTTTAGTTTTTCATAATGAGTCTGAACTCAGCATTCCTTTATGTGGGAGAGAAACACGCTCCACTTCTACCTAGAACATAACATAGAATTTTCATGTCTATCTATGCTGTGTGTGTTCTTTGTCTTTTAATAGCTACTATCATGCTCTGCTCTTAGTATTCATGCTTATCTTTTCAAAGAGCTTTTGTTTAGTTGGTTGCTTGAACTCTCTTTAATTATCATGCTCACCTTATTAAAAGAGTTTGCTTCCGTTGCATTGGTTAATGTGTCTATGATAAAGATGCTACTTGCATAATGGTGCTTAGTAGTTCAGGTTTTCTTATGGTTAATCTCAAATAGCTGGGGGGTTCCCAATGTGTTATTGGAGTAACAACTTGATTTGTTTGCCTATGATATGGTATGGTTTACTAATATCTTCCTTCGAGAATTTATTTTGATTGACTTGGCGTATGCTCACACATATTTAAGACAGTAAAGAAAGTCTGTCAAGCCTTGATGATCTTTTGTTTCTGAGTAGCGATATAACTACCATGCCTGATTCAATATTGCTTTGTCGCTCTGCATGATTATGACCGTCATTGCTCTCTTACTTGGTCGCTCCCAGTCTTTTTGCTAACCTCCACCTGTACTAAGCAAACTAACTTTGCAATACATAGCTCATGGAAAAGTAGCTTAAAAACTATTGTGGTAAAGAATATGTTGCCTATGTATCTTATTTCTTATAAGTTGCTTGCTGAGCGCTAACCATGTTTCTGGGGACGCCATCAACTGTCACACTTTTGTTGAATATCATGTGAGTTGCTATGCATGTTCGTCTTGTCTGAAGTAAGGGTGATTTGCCGTGGGTTGAATGAATATGCATATTGTTAGAGAAGAACATTGGGCCGCCAACCAAAGCCATGTATCATGGTGGAAATTTTAGCTTGGACGTTGATCCTCAATCTCTTATGAGAATATGCTTATGCATTAAAGAGGAGTCCATCATCTATTTTCTATGTTGTCCCGGTATGGATGTCCTCAAGTTGAGATCTATCAAAAATGAGAAATCAAATGCGATTTATCTCCTTGGACCTTTGTACAGGTGGCATAGAGGTACCCCTTTGTGACACTTGGTTGAAACATATGTAATGCAATGATAACCCATGGAAATCCGAGCTAATTAGGACAAGGTGCGAGCACTATTGGTATTCGATGCATGAGGCTTGCAACTTATAGGATGTCTTATGCATGACACATATGAAGTACTACTACTGTTGAAAAATTGCTTCCATGTTTTCAAAATAAAAACTCTAGCACATAACCATTCTTTTACTTTTATGTTAAAGCACCAACTACTGAGAGCATGATTTTCATTCTGAGTGTAATGTGCATTGTCCCAAAGTAGCATTGTCTTTTGCATGATTGTGATATCGTTGTTTTGAAATGATTGTATCTAGTCATCACTTAAACCTTGAAGGTGCCCCTGCATTTATGTTTTGCATCACTAAAGGGGGAAAACTAGATATCACTTTATCATATTTGCACATCATGTTCATTGCAAATCTTTTTGATGTTTTAGTTTCATGTTGTAAAACTTTCAGTCATTTGTGATTTTCTCATGAGGCAACTTAATTACTATAGATTCATTGTCTCAGTAAGCTTTTGTCATATGACTATAAAAAGTCCTATATGGTTAGTAGCATGTCACCACAGAAATTATTCTTGTTATCATTTACCTACTCGAGGACGAGCAGGAATTAAGCTTGGGGATGTTGATACGTCCAAAACGTATCTATAATTTCTGCTTGCTCCATGCCACTTTTGGGTGATATTGCTATGATATTCATACACTTCCATACACTTTTGATCATATTTGGACTAACTTACTAATCTAGTGCACCCCAGTGCCAGTTTCTGTTTTCGGCTGTTTTTGTATTTCAGGTTTTCACGTTTCGAGAACTGCCCAGAAAAATCCAGAAAAATTATATAAAAAATCAGCGTTCCGGAAACAACACTGCGTCCGAAGGGCAGCCTGGGGGGGCACCAGGGCTCCAGGCGCCCTGGCGACGCCCCCCCCCCCGGGCCGCACCGGGGGGGGCGCCTGGGCCCCCCGAAGCCCGTCCGGTGCCCCCCTTTGGCATATATTTAGAGGGTCCTCCGAAACCCTCAGAGAAGGAACTCTTTTCGCGATCCCATCTCTGTTCCGCCACCGCCGCCGCTTCCAAGATCGGGAGCACCAGGAGAACTCTTCCCGGCACCCTGCCAGAGGGGAGGATCACCACCGGGAGCTTCTCCACCACCATGGACGCCTCCCGGATGACTCGTGAGTAGTCTCCCTTGGACCATGGGTCCATGACCAGTAGCTATGTGATGTTCTCCTACCGTTCTTGTGCTTCACTAATTAGTCCTCGTGAGCTGCCCTACATGATCGAGGCACCTATGTAATCCTTATGATGTTGCTATGTTGAGTTTGCTGGGATCCGATGGATTATGAGATTATGTTCAGATTGATCTTGAGTAATATATTTGATTCACCTCTTTTATAATTATGTTCATAAGTAATTCTTGCATGTTCTCCGTTGTTATTTATTGCTTTGGCCGAGTAGTAGGTAGTGACTCCAAGAGGGAACGTTATGCTTGATTGTGGGTTCATGCCCCTCGATGACTAGCTTGAGTGACAGAAACATGAGTCTAGGGGATGTGTTGTTGCCACAAGGGGGAAAACAATGGTGCTTGTGCCCGCGGGTGCAAGGATTGTTTAACTTACGCAAAGTTCTTTTAATGCAGTTGTCTGTTGCATTGAGTTTACACTATGGGTGGGACTCGCAACTTAATACCAGTGAGATGTTCTGGATAGATATCTCAAGGTGGATGATTAGTAGTAGGCATTGATGGATTTCGGTCTACTTACTTTGGCGTTCCGCCCATGCTTTGAACCTCAACCTTTCTTGCAATGTAGTCAGCATTGGTTTGCGTTCGTGGTCCTGTCAATTGCCCAGCTGTAATTCGTTTACCTCACATAGCTGTTTTATCGTCTTTTGGGAGAGAGACATCACTAGTGAACATCATGAGACTCCGGTCCTTATTACCATCATTGATCACACCCGCTATTTACTTTTCGTTATTACTTACTATTGCAAAACACTATCTATCACTACTATCATTGCTTTTAACCCTTTGTGAACTACAAGGCCGGAGGGATTGACAACCTCTCCGTACTCGTTGGGAGCAAAGTTATTTGTATCTGTGTGCAGGTCCACGTTGATTGCTAATTGCGCCGTTAGCAGTTGACACCTACTTGTTGAACCTAGGAGTCTCTGGGGATTCGATCCTTGGCATCTTTGCTAAGGGAAAACACTTCTACTTACTGCATCTTACACCTTCCACTTGGGGTAACCAACGAGGGGTTCGAGGCCCATCATGGCTTCTCGCCCCTCGTTGATTACCCCAAGTGAAAGGTTGAGATGTAGCGTAGCGGCAAATTTCCCTTGGCAAAGGTACCAAGGATCGAATCCCGTGAGACTCCGAGGGTCCACAAGTAGGTGTCAACGGCGCCAGAAACTTAGCGGTTGACGGGACTTGCACACAGATATAGATAACTTTGCTCCCAACGAGTACAGAGAGGTTGTCAATCGCTCCGGCCTTGTTGTTTACAAAGGATCAAACACAAGAGATAATAATGATAGCTATGACTGCAACTAGGAAATAAAAACAGGAAGCAAATAGAAGGTGTGATCAGCGGTGGTAATATGGACCGGGGTCCCATGATGTTCACTAGTGATGTCTCTCTCCCAAAAGACGATATAACAACAAAACGAGGTAAACAAATTACAGCTGGGCAATTGACAGGATTATGTGCGCAAACCAATGCTAACTATGCTGCAAAGAAAGGTAGAGGCTCAAAAGCATGGGCGGTACGCCAAGGCAAGTAGACCGAAATCCATCTGCATCTACTACTAATCATCCACCTTGAGATATCTATCCAGAACGTCTCGCTGGTATTAAGTTGCGAATCCCACCCAAAGTGTAAACTCAAAGCAACAGATAACTGCATTAAAAGAACTTTGCGTAAAGTAAACAATCCTTGCACCCGCAAGTACAAGCACAGTTGTTTTCTCCCTTGTGGCAACAACACATCCCCTAGACTCATGTTTCTGTCACTCAAGCTAGTCATCAGGGGGCATGAACCCACAATCAAGCATAACGCTCCCTCTTGGAGTTACTACCTACTACTTGGCCAAAGCAATAAACAGCAATGGAGAACATGCAAGAATTACTCAAGAACAAAGATATAAAAGAGGTGAATCAAATATATTACTCAAACACAACCTGGGCCTCCCCTGGCTCCCCTCTGGCCCATCTTTGGTTCTTCGCAAAGCTTCCTGTACGCTGATTTTTCCTGGAATTTTTGGAGCACTTTTAATATGGGGGAAACCTGAAATAGAAAAACAGCAGAAAACAGGAACTGGCACTGTGGTGCACTGAGTTAATAGGTTAGTCCAAATATGATCAAAAGTGTATGGAAGTGCATCAATATCATAGCAATATCACACAAAAGAAGCATGGAGCAAGCAGAAATTATAGATACGTTTTGCACGTATCAGCCCTCCACGGAACGAAGCCTGGCGTGCCTCGTGTCCGTCTAGGGTGCTCAAGATTCCCGTGGGCCATTGTCAGTTCGTCGTTCTCTCTGTCGAGAAAGAACATCCCTTGCTGCGCTGCTTTGATATAGTGCTGAAGCTTCCTGAATGGTATTTCCAATTGCTTGTCCGTCCAAATGCACCTCCCTGATACAGGGTCCAAGGTTCCACCAGCCCCGAAGAACCAAGTCCGGCAACGGTCTGGCCAGTTCATTGTCTCTGGTTCGATCCCTTTCTGAAGCAGATCATTCTCAGCCTTGGCCCACTTAGGCCGGGCTATGAGGTAGCCACCTGACCCCGTGCGATGGCGATGCTTCTTCTTCGCAGCATTTTTCTGGTTTGTCGCCGACATCTTCTTACTCTTTTCCGATGTCTTATAGGCCACAAATGCGGGCCAGTCATCTCTGATCTTCTCATATATGCCCTGGAATTCTGGAGTCTCTTTTTTGCGGACAAACTTATTCAGGTGTTTCTTCCACCCCCTGAATAGGTCTGCCATCTTCGTAAGAGCAAAAGACTTGATTAATTCCTCTGTAACTGGCTTCACTGGATCAGCCTCTGGCGGTAGGGTGAAATTTGACTTCAGCTCAGTCCAAAGATCTTCTTTCTGCATATCAGTGACATAAGACACCTGAGCGTCTTCTGCAGCCGGCTTTAACCATTGATGGATGCTGATCGGGATCTTGTCCCTAACCAGAACCCCGCACTGATTAACAAATGCTTTCTTTGTCCGGATGGGTTCAATCGGTTCGCCGATGCGCGAGATTTCTAAGATCTCAAACTTTTCATCCGACCTCAACTTTTTCTTCGCGCCTCGTCCCTTTACCGAAGATTTGCTCGATCTAGAGGGCTAGAAAAAAGAACAAAGACGAGAGTTAATGAATGCATCAATTAACTAGTCAGCACAGGCTTAACTAATATATATACCTGCTGGCCGGACTTGGTTCGGTCACCGGAGCCAGCATCACGGTCTCCTTGCACCGGCACTGGGTCACTGGAGCCGTCCTCACGGTCTACTTCTTCCATGTGCATTGGGTCACCGGAGCCATCAATATCATAGCCTAGATCTTCCTCTCTTTCCAGCAGCTCATTGGTGTCGTTGAGAAACGATAAGACGGCATCTTGTCCGTCTGCGATTATGTCCATCAACATCGCTTCTTGTGCTTCATCTCGGGTGTTGTCGTCCATAGTTGCTACAAATATTTACAACATGCCAATTATTATTCAAACATGACAGATGGATATATTAATGGCAAACGTAGAACTAGCTTCGACCCTCGACCCCTGGACGACCCTCGACTGCTCGGCGATCCACAACCCTAGACCCCCTCATGTCACATTTTGTCTAGTGTCAAAGGATTCAACAAAACCAATACTTCATCATTAGGCGAAAGTAACAGGCGCATGATGGTACGAAGCTCTCCAAAGTTATTTTGGAACGGAGTCCCAGATAGGATAATTCGTAACAAAAGACGGATTATCCTATCAGGAACTCCGTTCCAAAACAACTTTACAGAACTTCGTACCAACATGCCCCGGTTACTTCTGGCAAATGATGAAGTCATGGATTTCTTCAATACTTTGACACTAGCTAGGCAACCTCTCGACCCCTCGACCCTCGACTGCTCGGCGATCCACAACCCTAGACCCCCTCATGTCACATTTTGTCTAGTGTCAAAGGATTCAACAAAACCATGTCTTCAT
>LR738711.1:963676097-963703839 GCA_902687465.1 Secale cereale
AAGTTTTTTTGTTTTGTTTTCTGCATTATTTATTTTCTTTGGTTTTTTGCTTTATTTTTTAATTCTTTCTGGTAAAACCAATTACAAACTTTCTGTTAGTGCAAGTAGTATTCAAATTTGTATAGTTTAAATTTGAAATTATTCGTTTTCTTTGTTGCTTTATTTATTTTATTTTGTTTCTACTTACAACAAAATACTTATTGTTCCTATTTTTATTTTTTTGCAAGTTTTTTGTTTTGTTTTCTGCATTATTTATTTTCTTTTGTTTTTTGCTTTATTTTTTAATCCTTTCTGGTAAAACCAATTACAAACTTTCTGTTGCAAGTAGTATTGAAATTTGAATAGTACAAACGGACAATGGTATCATACTCGTCTGTGTCATTTGCTTATTGCGCTGTAACCATGGATAATCTTCATCGTTTATCAGGATGCTTGGGTCAGCCTTGACTTTGAAGGGAGGAATTTCATGAAACTTTTCATAATCTTCGGATATGTCTGTCTTGCCCTCCACTCCCAGGATGTCCCTTTTTCCTGAAAGAACTATGTGGCGCTTTGGCTCATCGTATGATGTATTCGCTTCCTTATCTTTTCTTTTTCTCGGTCTGGTAGACATGTCCTTCACATAGATAACCTGTGCCACATCATTGGCTAGGACGAACGGTTTGTCAGTGTATCCAAGATTTTTCAGATCCACTGTTGTCATTCCGTACTGTGGGTCTACCTGTACCCCGCCTCCTGACAGATTGACCCATTTGCACTTAAACAAAGGGACCTTAAAATCATGTCCGTAGTCAAGTTCCCATATGTCCACTATGTGACCATAATATGTGTCCTTTACCCTCTCGGTTGTTGCATCAAAGCGGACACCGCTGTTTTGGTTGGTGCTCTTTTCATCTTGGACAATCGTGTAAAATGTATTCCCATTTATCTCGTATCCTTTGTAAATCAATACAGTCAAAGATTGTCCCCTGGACAACAAGTACAACTCATCACAAACAGTGTTGTCACCTCTGAGACGTGTTTCCAACCAACTGCTGAAAGTCCTGATGTGTTCACATGTAATCCAGTCGTCGCACTGCTCCGTGTGTTTGGAGCGCAGACTGTTCTTGTGTTCATCGACATACGGGGTCACCAATGTAGAGTTATGTAGAACTGTGTAGTGTGCTTGAGATCAAGAATATCCGTCCCTGCATATTATTGAGTCCCTTCCAAGCGTGCCTTTTCCAGTCAGTCTCCCCTCGTACCGCGATTTTGGGAGACCTATCTTATTAAGGCCAGGAATGAAGTCAACACAAAACCCGATGACATCCTCTGTTTGATGGCCCATGGAGATGCTTCCTTCTGGCCTAGCGCGGTTACGGACATATTTCTTTAGGACTCCCATGAACCTCTCAAAGGGGAACATATTGTGTAGAAATACGGGCCCCAGAATGACAGTCTCGTCGACTAGATGAACTAGGACGCGTGTCATGATATTGAAGAAGGATGGTGGGAACACCAGCTCGAAACTGACAAGACATTGCGCCACATCACTCCTTAGCCTTGGTACGATTTCTGGATCGATCACCTTCTGAGAGATTGCATTGAGGAATGCACATGGCTTCACAATGGCTAATCGGACGTTTTCCGGTAGAAGCCCTGATGGCTTCTCGCCCCTCATTGGTTACCCCAAGTGGAAGGTTTGAGATGCAGTGTAGCGGTAGTTTTCCCTTGGCAAAGATACCAAGTATCGATTTCCCCTGAGACTCCTAGTTTCAACAAGAAGGTGTCAACTGCTAACGGCGCCAGATATTAGCAATCAACTTGGACCTGCACACAGATACAAATAACTTTGCTCCAAACGAGTACAGAGAGGTTGTCAATCCCTCCGGCCTTGTCGTTTACAAAGGGTCA
Organism: Secale cereale; assembly: GCA_902687465.1. Taxonomy (NCBI): domain Eukaryota; kingdom Viridiplantae; phylum Streptophyta; class Magnoliopsida; order Poales; family Poaceae; genus Secale; species Secale cereale. The sequence continues at coordinate 963,677,991 of LR738711.1, forward strand.
AACGCAAGAGATAATAGTGATAGGTAAAACTGCAACTAGTATGTAAAAGTAGAAAGTAAATAGCGGATGTGATCAGTGATGGTAATATGGACCGGGGTCCCATGATGTTCACTAGTGATGTCTCTCTCCCAAAAGACGATAAAACAGCTATGTGAGGTAAATGAATTACAGCTGGGCAATTGACAGAATTATGTGCGCAAACCAATGCTAACTATGTTGCAAGAAAGGTAGAGGTTCAAAGCATGGGCGGTACGCCAAGGCAAGTAGACCGAAATCCATCTGCATCTACTACTAATCATCCACCTTGAGATATCTATCCAGAACATCTCGCTGGTATTAAGTTGCGAGTCCCACCCATAGTGTAAACTCAAAGCAACAGACAACTGCATTAAAAGAACTTTGCGTAAAGTAAACAATCCTTGCACCCGCGAGTACAAGCACCATTGTTTTCCCCCTTGTGGCAACAACACATCCCCTAGACTCATGTTTCTGTCACTCAAACTACTCATCGAGGGGCATGAACCCACAATCGAGCATAACGTTCCCTCTTGGAGTCACTACCTACTACTTGGCCAAAGCAATAAATAGCAACGGAAAACATGCAAGAATTACTTAAGAACATAAATATAAAAGAGGTGAATCAAATATATTACTCAAACACAATCTGAACATAATCTCACAATCCATCAGATCCCAGCAAACTCAACATAGCAACAGCATAAGGATTACATATGTGCCTCGATCATGTAGGGCAGCTCACAAGGTCTAATTAGTGAAGCACCAGAAGGGGAGGAGAACAGCACATAGCTACTGGTCATGGACCCATGGTCCAAGGGAGACTACTCACAACTCATCCGGGAGGCGTCCATGGTGGTGGAGAGGCTCCTAGTGGTGATCCTCCCCTCCGGCAGGGTGCCGGGAAGAGTTCTCCTGGTGCTCCCGATCTTGGAAGCGCGGCGGCGGCGGAACAGATATGATATCGCGAAAAAGGGTTCCGTCCTCGAGGGTTCCGGGACGCGATATAAATATATGCCAAAGGGGGGCATCAGCGGAGACCTGGGGGGCCCAGGCGCCCCGCCGGCGCGGCCAGGAGGGGGGCCGCGCCACCAGGGCGCCTGGAGCCCTGGTGGACCCCCTCCGGCCCTACTTCGACCATGTGGAAGCTTCCGGAACGCTGATTTTTTATATAATTTTTCCGGGATTTTTCTGGCAGTTTACGTGATGGGAAAACCTGAAATACAAAAACAGCAGAAAACAGAAACTGGCACTGGGGTGCACTGAGTTAATAGGTTAGCCCAAATATGATCAAAAGTGTATGGAAGTGTATAAATAACATAGCAATATCACACAAAAGAGGCATGGAGCAAGCAGAAATTATAGATACGTTTTGGACGTATCAACATCCCCAAGCTTAATTCCTGCTCATCCTCGAGTAGGTAAATGTTAACAAGTATAATTTCTGTGGTGACATGCTATTAACCATATAAGGATTTTTCATAGTCACATGACAAAAGCTTACTGAGACAATGAATCTGTAGTAATTAAGTTGCCTTATGAGAAAATCACAAAGAACTGAAAGTTTTACAACATGATACTGAAACATCAAATAGATTTGTAATGAGCATGGTGTGCAAATATGATAAAGTGATATCTCGCTTGCCCCCTTTAGTGAAGCAAAACATAAATGCAGGGGCACCTCCAAGGTTTAAGTGATGACTAGATACAATGATTTCAGAATAAACGATATCACAATCATGCAAAAGACAATGGTACTTTGGGACAATGCACATTACACTCAGAATGACAATCATGCTCTCAGTAGTTGGTGCTTAAAGAAGGCGGAGACTCTCGAACCGTGGCTTTTGTTGGCTAGGTTGAAAACCCGTGGTCGGAAACAAAGACAAAGCATGTACTAAAGCTCTTGGTTTAAAAAAAAACAGGAGTAATAATTATTATTTTTAGATTATGCATGTTTCGTCAACGAATGCTAGCAGATAACTCAATTACTTCTCGAGCTGGACAAGTTTCGAGGAACGGCTCCCGAATGAGGACGATCACATCGTCTTAATCTCCTTTGTTTATCACTGCCAAAGTTTTCTGATTTCTCATGAACAAAGCGTGAAGGAGGGTTTGTTTGTTTGTATTATTTTTTAATGAGCCGGGTGCACTCAATGCCAGTTCCTTCTCGTATTATGGGTTTGCACATTAGACATGCAATCCCGGGGTGAAGCTTGTCCAACCTAAAAAGATCATGAATTAACTACTACTTCCTCATGAACTAAAACAGAGGCACAAAACAGAGATGCATTTTTTTGAATAATTTCGAGATGGTACATGAAAGTCTTCGTTAGGAATGGCAGGTAAATACCATGTATAGGAAGGTATGGTGGACTCATATGGCATAACTGGTTTAAAGGATTTTGGATGCACAAGCAGTCAGTCCGCTTAGTACAGGTGGAGGTTAGCAAAAGACTGGGAGCGACCAACTAAGAAAGCAATGACGGTCATAATCATGCAGAGCGACAAAGCAACATTGAATCAGGCATGGAAGTTATATCGCTACTCAGAAATAAAAGATCATCAAGGCTTGACAGACCTTGTTTACAGTCTTAAATATGCGCGAGCATACGCCAAGTCAATCAAAATAAATTCTTGAAGGAAGATACTACTAAACCATACCACATCATAGGCAAACAAATCATGTTGGTACTCCAATAACACATTGGGAACCCCCCAGCTATTTGAGACTAACCATAAGAAAACATGAACTACTAAGCGCCATTATGCACGTAGCATTTTTATCATAGACATATCGACCAATGCAACAGAAGCAAACTCTCTTAATAAGATAAGCATGATAACTAAAGAGAGTTCCAGCAACCAACTAAACAAAAGGCTCTTTAAAAAGATAAGCATGAAAACTAAGAGCTGAGCATGACAGTAGCTATTGAAATACCAAGAACATACACAGCAAAGATAGACATGAAAATTCTATGTTGTGTTCTAGGTTGAAGTGGAGCGTGTTTCTCTCCCACACAAAGAAAGCTGAGTTCCGACTCGTTATGAAAAGCAAATAAAGCTAACGAAAACTAAAAAGGAAAACTAAAAGCAAGACACTCCAAGCATAGCACATAACACATGAAGTGATAAAAATATAGTGGAACGAAAGACGAACTGATAATGTTGATGGAGAAGGGGATGCACGGGGGCATCCCCAAGATTAGACGCTTGAGTCTCCTTGAATATTTCTTGGGGGTGCATGGGGCATCCCCAAGCTTGAGCGCTTGACACTCCTGAATCTTTTTATCATCTTCCCTCGCACACTTGAAAACTCCCTTCATACATAACTCATCATAATCTGATTAGCGAGGTTAGTACCCATAATAATATAATTGTTCCTTGCTGGAAATAAGGATATTCTTGAAGTCTAATGTGTCTCAAGATTGCCAAAAGGTTTTTGCAAAGAAAAAGCAAGCTCAAGGTTTGCAAAATGAAGGAAAGGCAAAACAGGACAGAATATGTGAAAAACAGACCAGCAGGTAGTAAATGATTTTTTCGGGGCACTTCTGCAACTCTAATCAAAAAACTCAGAACAGATGCCCGAAAGACAATTGTATAGAGCACGCTGTCGAAAACATTCAGACCAAAAAGATGATCTGGTGATTTTATACGAATCTTTCTATCCAAGGACAAAATCTGTTTCCTGGACAGCACGTCACAACTTTTGAACTTTCTTGCAATCAGAGGCTACACTTGGCACAAAGTTGAAAAGCAAAGATACAATGATGATGCTACTGTAGTAACAACATCAAGACACAACAAAAGCAAAATAAAATTTATTCATTGTGGGCTGCCTCCCAAAAGCGCTTTCTTTTATGCCTTTAAGCTAGGCATAATGCAAAGAGATCAAGTTTTATCAAGAGTAAAAGAATAGCTAGCCCGTCTAACGGACTCAAAAGGTAACTTAATCTTCTTTCTAGGGAAGTGTTCCATCCCTTTCTTGAGAGGAAATTGGAATTTTATATTCCCCTCTTTCATGTCAATGATAGCACCAACGATGCGAAGAAAAGGACATCCCAAAATAATTGGACAAGAAGGTTCACATTCAATATCCATAATAGTAAAATCAACGGGAACGTAATTGTCATTGACAACGATAAGAACATCGTCGATCCTCCCCAAAGGTTTCTTTGTGGAAGAATCAACGAGACGAACACCAAAAGAACAAGAATCAAAAGGTTTCAATTTAAGCATATCATATATTCTTTTGGGCATAACGGAGGTACTAGCACCAACATCACATAAAGCATAGCAAGAGAAGTTATTCAACTTAATTTTTATCATAGGATCCCAACCATCTTCTAGCTTTCTAGGTATGGAGGCTTCTACTCTAAGTTTCTCCTCCCTAGATTTGATAAGAGCATTAGTGATATGCTCCGTGAAGGCAAGGTTAAGCGTGCTAGTGCGGGGATCTCTAGACATCTTGTGAAGGAAATCAATAACTTCGGTAAGAGTGCAATTATCAAAATCAAGGTCACTACTATCAAGTAAAGTGGTAGTGGTGTCCTTTAGGTTCACTCGTTTGGTAGTTTCTATGGTCATAGCATCACCATTAATAGGTCCATTGGGACCAGGAGTGCATTGGGTGCTAAGAGTTTGGATATCCTCAACAACTTGGATAGTAGCAACAGTGTGGTGGGTAGGAAGGTTCTTAATTCTATCTTCTTCCTCCCTTTCTCTAGCCCATCTCTCTTTAAGTTTAGCCAACATCCTAATGTTTTCATTAATTTGCACTTGAATAGCATTCATAGGAGTGACCTTCCTCTCCTCAAGAGGAGTAGTTCTAATTTTAAGCAATTCTACCTCATGGGCTAAATTGTCTACCTTCAAAGAGAGATCATCTAGTTTGTTTAGTTTTTCTTCTACACTCTTATTAAAGGCTTTTTGGGTAGTGATGAAATCTTTAAGCATAATCTCTAGTTCAGTAGTGGAGTTCTTGGTGCTAGGATAAGCATTGTTGTTCCCATAAGAGTTAGAGGGGAACGGTCTAGGATTGCTACCAAAATTACTCCTATAAGCATTGTTGTTGAAATTGTTTCTAGAGATAAAGTTCACATCTACTTGTTTTTGAGCAATCAAAGAATTTATAGGAACATCACGAGGATCAACAGAAGATTGCTTCGAAAGTAGAGACATGATCAAGTCAACTTTTTCATTTAGGGAGGAAATCTCCTCGACAGAGTTTACCTTCCTACCTGTTGGAGCGCGTTCGGTGTGCCATTGGGAATAGTTGGTCATCATCTCATCGAGAAGCTTCGTGGCAGCACCAAGTGTAGTTGACATAAAGGTTCCTCCCGTGGCCGAATCTAACAAGTTCCGCGAGGTGAAGTTCAAGCCTGCATAAAAAGTTTGGATAACCATCCAAGTAGTCAAACCATGAGTAGGGCAGTTCTTGACAAGAGATTTCATACGTTCCCAAGCTTGGGCAACGTGTTCATTATCCAATTGTTTAAAATTCATTATGTGACTCCTTAGTTGGATAATTTTAGCAGGTGGATAGTATTTTCCAATAAAAGCATCTTTGCACTTGTCCCATGAATCTGTGCTATTTCTAGGCAAAGATTGAAACCAAATTTTAGCTCCTCCTCTCAAGGAGAAAGGAAAAATCTTAAGCTTAACAATATCACTGTCTACTTCTCGGTACTTTTGCATATCACAGAGTTCAACAAAATTGTTTAAGTGTAAAGCAGCATCATCTCCAGCACCGAAGAATTGATCTTTCATAACTAAGTTCAGTAAAGCAGGTTTAATTTCATAAGAAGGTGCTGAAGTGGCGGGTGTAGTGATAGGCGTGCAGATAAAGTCATCGTTGTTGTGACTAGTGAAGTCACACAACTTGGTGTTCTCGTTGGAACCCATAGCAGCAAGCAAGCAAGATAATTATTTTTGTGATTTTCGATAAAAGATACTAAAGCAAAAACTGAAAGGTAAACTAAAAAGACTAAAAGCAAAGGTAAAAGATAGCGTGCAACTCCCCTATCTTGAAGATTGGAGTCCCCGACAACGGCGCCAGAAAACTTTGCTTGATGGCTTCTCGCCCCTCGTTGGTTACCCCAAGTGAAAGGTTTGAGATGCAGTGTAGCGGTAGTTTTCCCTTGGCAAAGATACCAAGGATCGATTTCCCCTGAGACTCCTAGTTTCAACAAGAAGGTGTCAACTGCTAACGGCGCCAGATATTAGCAATCAACTTGGACCTGCACACAGATACAAATAACTTTGCTCCCAACGAGTACAGAGAGGTTGTCAATCCCTCCGGCCTTGTCGTTTACAAAGGGTCAAACGCAAGAGATAATAGTGATAGGTAAAACTGCAACTAGTATGTAAAAGAAGAAACTAAACAGCGGATGTGATCAGTGATGGTAATATGGACCGGGGTCCCACGATGTTCACTAGTGATGTCTCTCTCCCAAAAGACGGTAAAACAGCTATGTGAGGTAAACGAATTACAACTGGGCAATTGACAGAATTATGTGCGCAAACCAATGCTAACTATGTTGCAAGAAAGGTAGAGGTTCAAAGCATGGGCTGTACGCCAAGGCAAGTAGACCGAAATCCATCTGCATCTACTACTAATCATCCACCTTGAGATATCTATCCAGAACATCTCGCTGGTATTAAGTTGCGAGTCCCACCCATAGTGTAAACTCAAAGAAACAGACAACTGCATTAAAAGAACTTTGCATAAAGTAAACAATCCTTGCACCCGCGAGTACAAGCACCGTTGTTTTCCCCCTTGTGGCAATAGCACATCCCCTAGACTCATGTTTCTGTCACTCAAACTAGTCATCGAGGGGCATGAACCCACAATCGAGCATAACGTTCCCTCTTGGAGTCACTACCTACTACTTGGCCAAAGCAATAAATAGCAACGGAGAACATGCAAGAATTACTTAAGAACATAAATATAAAAGAGGTGAATCAAATATATTACTCAAACACAATCTGAACATAATCTCACAATCCATCGGATCCCAGCAAACTCAACATAGCAACAGCATAAGGATTACATATGTGCCTCGATCATGTAGGGCATCTCACGAGGTCTAATTAGTGAAGCACAAGAAGGGGAGGAGAACATCACATAACTACTGGTCATGGACCCATGGTCCAAGGGAGACTACTCACAACTCATCCGGGAGGTGTCCATGGTGGTGGAGAGGCTCCCGGTGGTGTTCCTCCCCTCCGGCATGGTGCCGGGAAGAGTTCTCCTGGTGCTCCCGATCTTGGAAGTGCGGCGGCGGCGGAACAGAGATGAGATCGCGAAAAAGGGTTCCGTCCTCGAGGGTTTCGGGACGCGATATAAATATATGCCAAAGGGGGGCATCAGCGGAGACCTGGGGGGCCCAGGCGCCCCCCCGGCGCGGCCAGGAGGGGGGCCGCGCCACCAGGGCGCCTGGAGCCCTGGTGGACCCCCTCCGGCCCTACTTCGACCGTGTGGAAGTTTCCGGAACGCTGATTTTTTATATAATTTTTCCGGGATTTTTCTGGCAGTTTACGTGATGGGAAAACCTGAAATACAAAAACAGCTTGAAAACAGAAACTGGCACTGGGGTGCACTGAGTTAATAGGTTAGTCCAAATATGATCAAAAGTGTATGGAAGTGTATAAATAACATAGCAATATCACACAAAAGAGGCATGGAGCAAGAAGAAATTATAGATACGTTTTGGACGTATCAAGCCCCCTCAATGCAACCGGAAGCAGTTGCGTCATAATCACGTGGCAGTCATGAGACTTTAGGTTCTAGAACTTTTTCTCTGGCATATTTATTATTCCCTTTATATTCGACGAGAAGCCAGTCGGGACATTCATACTGAGCAGGCATTCAAAGAAGATTTCTTTCTCTTCTTTCGTAAGAGCATAGCTGGCAGGACCTTCATACTGCTTCGGAGGGATGCCGTCTTTTTCGTGCAAACGTTGCAGGTCCCCCCGTGCCTCAGTTGTATCTTTTGTCTTTCCATACATGCCCAAGAAGCCTAGCAGGTTCACGCAAAGGTTCTTCGTCACGTGCATCACGTCGATTGAAGAGCGGACCTCTAGGTCTTTCCAGTAGGGTAGGTCCCAAAATATAGATTTCTTCTTCCACATGGGTGCGTGTCCCTTAGTGTCATTCGGAACAGCTAGTGCGCCGGAGCCCTTTCCAAAGATTAAGTGTAAATCATTGACCATAGCAAGTACGTGATCACCGGTACGCATGGCGGGCTTCTTCCGGTGATCTGCCTCGCCTTTGAAATGCTTGCCTTTCTTTCGACATTGATGGTTGGTCGGAAGATATCGACGATGGCCCAGGTACACATTCTTCCTGCATTTGTCCAGGTATATACTTTCAGTGTCATCTAAACAGTGCGTGCATGCGTGGTATCCTTTGTTTGTCTGTCCTGAAAGGTTACTGAGAGCGGGCCAATCGTTGATGGTCACTAACAGCAACGCCTTTAGGTCAAATTCCTCCTGTCTGTGCTCATCCCACGCACGTACACCGTTTCCATTCCACAGCTGTAAAAGTTCTTCAACTAATGGCCTTAGGTACACATCAATGTCGTTGCCGGGTTGCTTAGGGCCTTGGATGAGAACTGGCATCATAATGAACTTCCGCTTCATGCACATCCAAGGAGGAAGGTTATACATACATAGAGTCACGGGCCAGGTGCTGTGATTGCTGCTCTGCTCCCCGAAAGGATTAATGCCATCCGCGCTTAAAGCAAACCATACGTTCCTTGGGTCCTTTGCAAACTCCTTTCAGTACTTTCTCTCGATTTTTCTCCACTGCGACCCGTCAGCGGGTGCTCTCAACTTCCCGTCTTTCTTACGGTCCTCACTGTGCCATCGCATCAACTTGGCATGCTCTCCGTTTCTGAACAAACTTTTCAACCGTGGTATTATAGGAGCATACCACATCACCTTCGCAGGAACCCTCTTCCTGGCGGGCTCGCCGTCAACATCACCAGGGTCATCTCGTCTCATCTTATACCACAATGCACCGCATACCGGGCATGCGTTCAGATCCTTGTATGCACCGCAGTAGAGGATGCAGTCATTAGGGCATGCATCTATCTTCTGCACCTCCAATCCTAGAGGGCATACGACCTTCTTTGCTGCGTATGTACTATCGGGCAATTCGTTATCCTTCGGAAGCTTCTTCTTCAATATTTCCAGTAGCTTCTCAAATCCTTTGTCAGCCACAGCATTCTCTGCCTTCCACTGCAGCAATTCCAGTACGGTACCGAGCTTTGTGTTGCCATCTTCGCAATTGGGGTACAACCCTTTTTGTGATCCTGTAACATGCGATCGAACTTCAGCTTCTCCTTTTGACTTTCGCATTGCGTCCTTGCATAGACAATGACCCGGCGGAGATCATCATCTGGTTCCGCTTGATCTTCATGAAGGAAATATGCCCTAGAGGCAATAATAAAGTTGTTATTTATATTTCCTTATATCATGATAAATGTTTATTATTCATGCTAGAATTGTATTAACCGGAAACTTAGTACATGTGTGAATACATAGACAAAACAGAGTGTCCCTAGTATGCCTCTACTAGACTAGCTCATTGATCAAAGATGGTTATGTTTCCTAGCCATAGACATGAGTTGTCATTTGATCAACGGGATCACATCATTAGGAGAATGATGTGATGGACAAGACCCATCCGTTAGCATAGCACTATGATCGTTTAGTTTTACTGCTATTGCTTTCTTCATGACTTATACATGTTCCTATGACTATGAGATTATGCAACTCCCGAATACCGTAGGAATACCTTGTGTGCTATCAAACGTCACAACGTAACTGGGTGATCATAAAGATGCTCTACAGGTGTCTCCGAAAGTATTCGTGGTGTTGGCATAGATCAAGATTAGGATTTGTCACTCCGAGTGTCGGAGAGGTATCTCTGGGCCCTCTCGGTAACACACATCATAATAAGCCTTGCAAGCAAAAGACTAATGAGTTAGTCACGAGATAATGTGTTACGGAACGAGTAAAGAGACTTGTCGGTAACGAGATTGAACTAGGTATAGAGATACCGACGATCGAATCTCGGGCAAGTAACATACCGATGACAAAAGGAACAACGTATGTTGTTATGCGGTTTGACCGATAAAGATCTTCGTAGAATATGTAGGAACCAATATGAGCATCCAGGTTCCGCTATTGGTTATTGACCGGAGATGAGTCTCGGTCATGTCTACATAGTTCTCGAACCCGTAGGGTCCGCACGCTTAACGTTTGATGACGATCGGTATTATGAGTTTATGAGTTTTGATGTACCGAAGGAGTTCGGAGTCCCGGATGAGATCGGGGACATGACGAGGAGTCTCGAAATGGTCGAGACGTAAAGATCGATATATTGGACGACTATATTCGGACATCGGAAAGGTTCCGAGTGATTCGGGTATTTTTCGGAGTATATGGGCCTTATTGGGCCATACGGGAATAGAGGAGAAAGGCCAAAAGGAAGGAGGCGCGTGCCCCCCTCTGGTCCGAATTGGACAAGGGGTGCAGCCCCCTTTTCCTTCCCCCTCTCCACCTCTTTCCTTCTCTCCTACTCCGGAAAGGAAATGGGAATCCTACTAGGACTTGGGAGTCCTAGTAGGACTCCCCACACTTGGCGCGCCCCCTCTAGGGCCGGCCTCTCCCTTGCTCCTTTATATACGGGGGCAGGGGGCACCCTAGGACACACAAGTTGAATTGTTCCAGCCGTGTGCGGTGCCCCCCTCCACAGAAACATACCTCGGTCATACCGTCGCAGTGCTTAGGCGAAGCCCTGCGCCGGTAGATACATCATATCCGTCACCACGCCGTCGTGCTGACGAAACTCTCCCGTGAAGCTCAACTGGATCAAGAGCTCGTGGGACGTCATCAAGCTGAACGTGTGCTGAACACGGAGGTGCCGTACGTTCGGTGCTTGATCGGTTGAATCGCGAAGAAGTTCGACTACATCAACCGCGTCACTTGACGCTTCCGCTTCCGGTCTACGAGGGTACGTAGACACACTCTTCCCTCTCGTTGCTATGCATCTGGTAGATAGATCTTGCGTGATCGTAGGAAAATTTTAAAATACTACGTTCCCCAACAGTGGCATCATGAGCCAGGTCTATGCGTAGATGATATGCACGAGTAGAACACAATGAGTTGTGGGCGATACTAGTCATACTGCTTACCAGCATGTCATACTTTGCTTCGGCGGTATTGTGAGATGAAGCGGCCCGGACCGACATTACGCGTACGCTTACGCGAGACTGGTTTCACCGTTATGAGCACTCGTTGCTTAAAGGTGACTGGCGGGTGTCTGTCTCTCTCACTTTAGCTGAATCAAGTGTGGCTACGCCCGGTCCTTGTGAAGGTTAAAACAGCACATACTTGACGAAACATCGTTGTGGTTTTGTATGCGTAGGTAAGAACGGTTCTTGCTAAGCCCGTAGAAGCCACGTAAAACTTGCAACAACAAAGTAGAGGACGTCTAACTTGTTTTTGCAGGGCATGTTGTGATGTGATATGGTCAAGACATGATGAGTTATACGGTTTTGTATGAGATGATCATGTTTTGTAATGTTATCGGCAACTGGCAGGAGAAATATGGTTGTCGCTTTATTGTATGAAATGCAATCGCCATGTAATTGCTTTACTTTATCACTAAGCGGTAGCGATAGTCGTAGAAGCAATAGTTGGCGAGACGACAACGATGCTACGATGGAGATCAAGGTGTCGCGCCGGTGACGAAGGTGATCATGACGGTGCTTTGGAGATGGAGATCAAAAGCACAAGATGATGATGGCCATATCATGTCACATATTTTGATTGCATGTGATGTTTATCTTATTATGCTTCTTATTTTGCTTAGAACGACGGTAGCATTATAAGATGATCCCTTACTAAATTTCAAGGTATAAGTGTTCTCCCTGAGTATGCACCGTTGCGAAAGTTCGTCGTGCCGAGACACCACGTGATGATCGGGTGTGATAAGCTCTACGTTCAAATACAACGGGTGTAAGCCAGTTTTTCACACGCAGAATACTCGGGTTAAACTTGACGAGCCTAGCATATGCAGATATGGCCTCGGAACACTGGAGACCGAAAGGTCGAGCGTGAATCATATAGTAGATATGATCAACATAAGATGTTCACCATTGAAACTACTCCATCTCACGTGATGATCGGACATGGTTTAGTTGATTTGGATCATGTGATCATTTAGATGACCGGAGGGATGTCTATCTAAGTGGGAGTTCTTTAATTAATATGATTAAATTGAACTTTAATTTATCATGAACTTAGTCCTTGTAGTATTAGCATATCTATGTTGTAGATCAATAGCTCACGATGTTGCTTCCCGTTTATTTTTTATATGTTCCTAGAGAAAACTAAGTTGAAAGATGTTAGTAGCAATGATGCAGAATTGTTCCGTGATCTGAGGATTATCCTCATTGCTGCACAGAGAAATATGTCCTTGATGCACCACTAGGTGACAGACCTATTGCAGGAGCAGATGTAGACGTTATGAACGTTTTGACAAAAACTCGGTATGATGACTACTTGATAGTTTAGTGCACCATGCTTTACGGCTTATAATCGGGACTTCAAAAACGTTTTGAACGCCACAGAGCATATGAGATGTTCCAAGAGTTGAAATTAGTATTTCATACTCATGCCCGTGTCGAGAGGTATAAGACTTCTGACAGTACTTTGCCTACAAGATGGATGAGAATAGCTCAACCAGTGAGCATGTGCTCAGATTGTCTGGGTACTACAATTACTTGAATCAAGTGGGAGTTAATCTTCCAGATAAGATAGTAATTGACAAAGTTCTCTAGTCACTATCACCAAGTTAGTAGAACTTCGTGATGAACTATAATATGCAAGGGATGACGAAGGTAATTCCCGAGCTCTTCGCAATGCTGAAATCGGCGAAGGTAGAAATCAAGAAAGAACATCAAGTGTTGATGGTTAATAAGACCACTTGTTTCAAGTAAAGGGCAAAGGGATAGAAGGGGAACTTCAAGAAGAATGACAAGCAAGTTGTCACTCCCATGAAGAAACCCAAAGCTAAACTCAAGCCTGAAACTAAGTGCTTCTACTGAAAGGAAATGGTCACCGGAAGTGGAACTGCCCTAGATACTTGGCGGATAAGAAGGATGGCAAAGTGAACAAAGGTATATTTGATATACAGATTATTGATGTGTATTTTACTAGTGTTCATAGCAACCCCTCAGTATTTGATACTGGTTCAGTTGCTAAAGAGTAGTAACTCGAAGTGGGAGTTGCATAATGAACATAAACTAGTTAAAGGATGAAGTGACGATGTGTATTGGAAGCAGTTCCAAGATTGATATGATCATCATCGCACACTCCCTATACTTTCGGGATTAGTGTTGAACCTAAATAAGTGTTATTTGGTGTTTGTGTTGAGCATGAATATGATTTGATCATGTTTATTGCAATACGGTTATTCATGTAAGTTAGAGAATAATTGTTGTTCTGTTTACATGAATAAAACCTTCTATGGTCATACACCCAATGAAAATAGTTTGTTGGATCTCGATCGTGTGATACACATATTCATAATATTGAAGCCAAAAGATGCAAGCTTAATAATGATAGTGCAACTTATTTGTGGCACTGCCGTTTAGGTCATATTGGTGTAAAACGCATGAAGAAACTCCATAATGATGGACTTTTGGAATCACTTGATTATGAATCACTTGGTGCTTGCGAACCATGCCTCATGGGCAAGATGACTAAAACTCCGTTCTCCGGAACTATGGAGCGAGCGACAGATTTGTTGGAAATCATACATACTGATGTATGTGGGCCAATGAGTGTTGAAGCTCGCGGCGGGTATCGTTATTTTCTGACCTTCACTGATGATTTGAGCAGATATGGGTATATCTACTTAATGAAGCACAAGTCTGAGACATTTGAAAAGTTCAAAGAATTTCAGAGTGAAGTAGAAAATCATCGTAACAAGAAAATAAAGTTTCTATGATCCGATCGTGGAGGAGAATATTTGAGTTACGAGTTTGGTCTTCATTTGAAACAATGTGGAATAGTTTCACAACTCACGCCACCCGGAACACCACAGCGTAATGGTGTGTCCAAACGTCGTAACCGTACTTTATTGGATATGGTGCGATCTATGATGTCTCTTACCGATCTACCACTATCGCTTTTGGGGTTATGCATTAGAGACAGCTACATTCACGTTAAATAGGGCACCATCTAAATCCGTGGAGATGACACCGTATGAACTGTGGTTTGACGAGAAACCTAAGTTGTCATTTCTTTAAGTTTGGGACTGTGATGCTTATGTGAAAAAGTTTCAACATGATAAGCTTGAACCCAAATCGGAGAAGTAAATCTTCATAGGATACCCAAAAAGAAATTGTTGGGTACACCTTCTATCACAGATCCTAAGGCAAGGTCTTTGTTGCTAAGAGTGGATCCTTTCTAGAGAAGGAGTTTCTCTCGAAAGAAGTGAGTGGGAGGAAAGTAGAACTTGATGAGGTAATTGTACCTTCTCCTGAATTGGAAAGTAGTACATCACAGAAAATTGTTCCAGTGATTCCTACACCAATCAGTGAGGAAGTTAATGATGATGATCATGAAACTTCAGATCAAGTTTCTGCTGAACGTCGTAGATCAACCAGAGTACGTTCCGCACCAGAGTGGTACGGCAACCCAGTTCTGGAAATCATGTTACTAGACCATGATGAACCTACGAACTATGAGGAAGCGATGATGAGCCCAGATTTCACAAAATGGCTTAAGGCCATGAAATCTGAGATGGGATCCATGTATTAGAACAAAGTATGGACTTTGGTTGACTTGCCCGATGATCGGCAGTCCATCGAAAATAAATGGATCTTCAAGAGGAAGACTGACGCTGACGGTAATTTTACTGTTTACAAAGCTCGACTTGTTGCGAAAGGGTTTCGACAAGTTCAAGGAGTTGACTACGATGAGACTTTCTCACCTGTAGCGATGCTTAAGTCTATCCGAATCATGTTAGCAATTGCCGCATTTTATGGTTATGAAATCTGGCAAATGGATGTCAAAACTGCATTCCTGAATGGATATCTCAAAGAAGAGTTGTATATGATGCAACCAGAAGGTTTTGTCGATCCAAAAGGTGCTAACAAAGTGTGCAAGCTCCAGCGATCCATCTATGGACTGGTGCAAGCATCTCGGAGTTGGAATATACGCTTTGATAAGTTGATCAAAGCATATAGATTTACACAGACTTGCGGTGAAGCCTGTATTTACAAGAAGTGAGTGGGAGCACTACAACCTTTCTGATAAGTATATGTGAATGACATATTGTCGATCCGAAATAATGTAGAATTTTCTGGAAAGCATAAAGGAGTGTTTGAAAGGAGTTTTTCAAAGAAAGACCTTGGTGAAGCTGCTTACATATTGGGCATCAAGATCTATAGAGATAGATCAAGACGCTTGATAAGACTTTCGATGAGTACATACCTTGATAAGATTTTGAAGTAGTTCATAATGGATCAGTCAAAGAAGGAGTTCTTGCCTGACTTGTAAAGTGTGAAGTTGAGTAAGACTCAAAGCCAGACCACGGCAGAAAAAATATAAAGAGAATGAAAGTCATTCCCTATGCCTCAGCCATAGGTTCTCTAAAGTATGCCATGCTGTGTACCAAACATGTTGTGTACCTTGTCATGAGTTTGTCAAGGGGGTACAATAGTGATCCAGGAGTAGATCACTGTACAGCGGTCAAAATTATCCTTAGTAACTGGATGACTAAGGAAATGTTTCTCGATTATGGAGGTGATAAAGAGTTCGTCGTAAAGGGTTACGCCGATGCAAGCTTTGACACTAAATCCAGATGACTCTAAGTATCAATCTGGATGCGTATTGAAAGTGGGAGCGATTAGCTAGAGTAGCTCCATGCAGAGCATTGTAGACATAGAAATTTGCGAAATACATACGGATCTGAATGTGACAGACCCGTTGACTAAACTTCTCTCACAAGCAAAACATGATCACACCTTATTACGCTTGGGTATTAATCACATAGCGATGTGAACTAGATTATTGACTCTAGTAAACCCTTTGGGTGTTGGTCACATGGCGATGTGAACTATGGGTGTTATTCACATAACGATGTGAACTATCGGTATTAAATCACATGACGATGCGAGCTAGATTATTGACTCTAGTGCAAGTGGGAGACTGAAGGAAATATGCCCTAGAGGCAATAATAAAGTTGTTATTTATATTTCCTTATATCATGATAAATGTTTATTATTCATGCTAGAATTGTATTAACCGGAAACTTAGTACATGTGTGAATACATAGACAAAACAGAGTGTCCCTAGTATGCCTCTACTAGACTAGCTCATTGATCAAAGATGGTTATGTTTCCTAGCCATAGACATGAGTTGTCATTTGATCAACGGGATCACATCATTAGGAGAATGATGTGATGGACAAGACCCATCCGTTAGCATAGCACTATGATCGTTTAGTTTTACTGCTATTGCTTTCTTCATGACTTATACATGTTCCTATGACTATGAGATTATGCAACTCCCGAATACCGTAGGAACACCTTGTGTGCTATCAAACGTCACAACGTAACTGGGTGATCATAAAGATGCTCTACAGGTGACTCCGAAAGAATTCGTGGTGTTGGCATAGATCAAGATTAGGATTTGTCACTCCGAGTGTCGGAGAGGTATCTCTGGGCCCTCTCGGTAACACACATCACAATAAGCCTTGCAAGCAAAAGACTAATGAGTTAGTCACGAGATGATGTGTTACGGAACGAGTAAAGAGACTTGCCAGTAACGAGATTGAACTAGGTATAGAGATACCGACGATCGAATCTCGGGCAAGTAACATACCGATGACAAAAGGAACAACGTATGTTGTTATGCGGATTTGACCGATAAAAGATCTTCGTAGAATATGTAGGAGCCAATATGAACATCCAGGTTCCGCTATTGGTTATTGACTGGAGATGAGTCTCGGTCATGTCTACATAGTTCTCGAACCCGTAGGGTCCGCACGCTTAACGTTTGATGACGATCGGTATTATGAGTTTATGAGTTTTGATGTACCGAAGGTAGTTCGGAGTCCCGGATGAGATCACGGACATGACGAGGAGTCTCGGAATGTCCGAGACATAAAGATTGATATATTGGACGACTATATTCGGACACCGAAAGTATTCCGGAAAAGTTTCAGATTTAACGGGATTGCCGGAGGGGGTTACCTGAACCCCCTACGAAGGGGGATGGTCCATAGTGGGCCTTAAGGAAAAGAGAGAGGCAGCCCATAGGGCTGGCCGGCGCCCCACCTAGGGTTCCTAGTTGGACTAGGATTGGGGGGGCGCCACCTCTCCCTCTTTTCCTTTCCCTCTCTTCCTTCTTTGGTGATTCCTACTAGGAATAGGATTGCAATCCTATTCCTAGTAGGATTGCACCTTTAGCCGCACCAAACAAGGGCCGGCCGGCCTCCCCCCTTGCTCCTTTATATACGGGGGCAGGGGGGCACCCAAAGACACACAAGTTGAATTGTTCCAGCCGTGTGCGGTGCCCCCCTCCACAGAAACACACCTCGGTCATACCGTCGCGGTGCTTAGGCGAAGCCCTGCGCCGGTGAATACATCATATCCGTCACCACGCCGTCGTGCTGACGAAACTCTCCCGTGAAGCTCAACTGGATCAAGAGCTCGTGGGACGTCATCAAGCTGAACGTGTGCTGAACGCGGAGGTGCCGTACGTTCGGTGCTTGATCGGTTGAATCGTGAAGAAGTTCGACTACATCAACCGCATCACTTGACGCTTCCGCTCCCGGTCTACGAGGGTACGTAGACACACTCTTCCCTCTCGTTGCTATGCATCTGGTAGATAGATCTTGCGTGATCGTAGGAAAATTTTAAAATACTACGTTCCCCAACACTTCAGCAGCTTCACCCGTTGCAGCATCATTGGGCACATCGTATGGTTCCTCTTGATCTTCACCAGCTCCCCCCATTGCAGCATCACCGTATTCAGGGGGCACATAGCTGTCATCGTACTCTTCTTCTTCGCCGTCTTCCATCATAACCCCTATTTCTCCGTGCCTCGTCCAAACATTATAGTGTGGCATGAAAGCCTTGTAAAGCAGGTGGGAGTGAAGGATTTTCCGGTTAGAGTAAGACATCGTATTCCCACATTTAGTGCATGGACAACACATAAAACTATTTTGCTTGTTTGCCTCAGCCACATTTAGAAACTCATGCACGCCCTTAATGTACTCGGAGGTGTGTCTGTCACCGTACATCCATTGCCGGTTCATCTGCGTGCATTATATATAATTAAGTGTGTCAAAAACCATTACAGAACATCATAAATAGATAATTAAGTGACCAAATTAATAGAAGTTCGTCATCACATTAAAACCAAAGTACATACATATATAGTTCTCATCTAACAACATATAGCTCTCCATACACATCGAAACTATGTAAAACATTTCAATGCGAAAACAAATGCGATCATAATCGCAACCAAGGTAACAATTGATCCAACGGCATAATGATACCAAGCCTCGATATGAATGGCATATTTTCTAATATTTCTAATCTTCAACCGCATTGCATCCATCTTGATCTTGTGATCATCGACGACATCCGCAACATGCAACTCCAATATCATCTTCTGGTCCTCAATTGTTTTTATTTTTTTCTTCAAAAATTTGTTTTCTTCTTCAACTAAATTTAACCTCTCGACAATAGGGTCCATCTTGATCTTGTGATCATCGACGACTTCCGCAACATGCAACTCCAATTCCATCTTCTCCTCCTCCATTTTTTCCAAAATTTTTTAAGGAAATGTTTTCCTCTTCAACTAAATTTAACCTCTCCACAAGAGGGTCGGTTGGAATTTCCGGTTCAACTACCTCCTAGACATAATAAAACATCTATGCATGTCAGGTTGGTCGACATAACTATCATAAACACTAAAACAAATAGTTATAAATTAAAGATAATATACCACATCCGAATCGTAGACAGGACGAGGGCCCACGTGGGTGGATATCAAAACCATCGCACTATATAATAACAAGCAATAATAAACGTAAGAAAATTAGACAAATATCTATCTAAAGCAATAATAACAAGCAATAATAAAAGTAAGAAAAGCATGGACATAACAAGAGGCTCACCACGATGGTGCCGGTGACGAGATCGGCGGGGGCGATCGACGGCGGCGAAGACGGGGACGGGACGTGACGGACCGCTAAACCTAGACAAATCTCGGAAAAAATAGAGCTTCGAGAGGAGAAAAGCTTAATTAGTGTGGCTCGGGCATTCCATCGAACACGTTGTGTGCATAGGAGGTGAGCTAGAGCACCAGTAAGCCCTCTCCCCCTCGGCCCGAAAAAACAGAGCAGTGTGCTTTGCTCTTGTGCGAGGGGGTATATATAGGCACCTCATTGGTCCCGGTTGGTGCTACGAACCGAGGCTAAAGGGGTGCCTTTGGTCCCGGTTCATGTCACTAACCGGGACCAATGGTGGTGGGCCAGGAGCAAGACCCATTGGTCCCGGTTCGTCGCTCCAACCGGGACCAAAAGGTCCAGACGAACCGGGACCAATGGCCCACGTGGTCCGGCCGGCCCCCTGGGCTCACGAACCGTGTCCAATACCCCCATTGATCTCGGTTCTGGATTGAACCGGGGCTAATGGGCTGGACAGGCCTGAGCCAAAGCCTTATTTTCTACTAGTTACATTGCCCCAATGAGTCACTCCGAACACTTCCATCCACCTTGCCCCCTGACAGAGAGTGCTATAGAGAGAGTGCTCTATAGCAAGGGAGGGAGCATGACTGTGGTCCACCAAAGAGCAGGAGAGCACCGGGACGGACCAGATCCGGGATGAGGTGAACCAGATAAGGCCGCCAGGCACCGGTGGCGCAGCCGGGAGGGCTCCCACCGGCGGTCAGTAGCAGGACAGGGGCACACGCGCGGGACAGATTCCACCGGCAGCGACGTGATCCGCTACGTGAGGAGAAGGGACGGGGACGCCGGTCCCAGGCGAGGCACGAGCACCCGCCGCGGCCGACCAACACCTTGGGCTTTTCCATGGTGGCGGCTGGGGTATAGGGCGTGGGCGGCGGGATCGCCGCCAGTGTCGCCCGCTGGGATGACGCGGAGGCGTATCTTTCGCTGGACAGTACTAATATGCATTCATTCTATCACCAAATTAAATTATGCGCAAATTGTGTGGCATAGTTTTGATGATTGCTATTTGCATTCACCACAAAACAAATTGTGTATACTAAATAAATTCAAAATGCTGTCAAAATGTATAAGTTACATTCATTGATCTGAAATTTTGGGTTCGAAGAGTTTATTGATCGATCCAAATGATCATGGACTCCTAGCTAGAACTGTTTGCCAGATTCACACATCCTCGGCAGCTAGCTAGTTACAACAACGAGCTCGTGATAATGAGAGCGATGGAGCAGTCCTTAATGAACGCGGCGTCTTCGGCGGCCAGTGGTGAAGTCATGCCTAGCACGCGGAACCCTTGCTCACAGATGTCGGTCCAAGATATCACGGCGTTGAGGTTTGCCGCCGACTCGAGCATGTTCACCGCGGCTGAGTACAGCACGCGGCAGTCGGAGAGGCGCCCATGGACCGTCTTGTCCTTCTCCGAAGCCATGAGGGCGTCGATGCGGTTGCGGATGTCCAAGGCTGCTGCGCGGCTAATCTCGGTGGCGATGTCGCCGAGGCCGCGCTTGTCAGCGGTGGCGCTGGCATTATTGGCCTGGAAAAACTTGATGCAATAGTCATAGCTGATGTCCTTGTTACTTACGGCGACGGTCTTGCACGTGTCTTGTAGAGTGGAAGCGCTGGACGAGACAAGGATGAAGAGGAGGATGACGAGACGGAAGGAGAGAGCTTGGCAACGCCGCCTCATGGTTTGCTTGTGCCCACGATTGATTGCCTTGGTCGAGTATTCCTAAGTGCTGTTTATGTATAGTGTTTGGTAACAAATCGTACGTATGAACTTCGATGGTGCATATATATATATAGACCTGATCGTAAATATAGAAATGCTTGATTTAGTATATCAATCTTTGGTAGCAAACCGTTTGAAAAAGGCAAGTATAATTGAATTAATGTTATTGATTGCAATTTTTCGTTGATAGCTTACCAAGCTGAGCGCTTGGTATATTGAATAAATGTTATGCTTCTCTATTTATAAATGAACGAAATCATTTTATTCCTTTTCCACGGACTGAATCACCGTCCAAATCTCCTTCCCAAATTGGCCAAGGCAGGCAGTCAAATGCCTGCACAATTTGTGTCTTCAGTGCGCGTCCACGTCTTGCCAAAGGACAAGCGCCTGGATGAGATGCACATGACATGCACTGGTCCTTTTTTTTTTTAGGGTTAATGTTGCCGCTTTATTAAAAAGACATAAAAGAGTCTAACAGAAGTTCACAATCTCGCCAGCAATCACTTCCAGAATGCAATCCGGAGGTGATCCGAGCCAAACCTTACATAGTCCATCCCCGACACCTAACTTTGCTAACTTATGCGCGGCAACATTCGCAGAACGCCTCACCCACGACACTTTAAAATCCTCGAAAGTCCGAAGCTTTGTCTTGATTTCCTTCACCCACGGGCCATTCAACGCCAAACACGTTTCCGTGCTACTGATCATCGTCACTAGAGCTTGGCTGTCCAACTCTAGGTGAATCTTGTTCACATTTACCTCCGCCGCCACCACCAGAGCCCTCTTGCACGCCAAGATCTCCGCAGCCTCGGCCTCCTCTGTGTGTGGAAAGAAATGACATGCCCCTGCCAGAAAAGCGCCCTCATGATTCCGGAGCACGACCCCTCCCCCACTCTTGGAGCTTGATGTAGCCCCGTCGGAATTGGCTTTGACCCAGCCCTCCTCTGGCGCCTCCCAACTCTGATGGCTCGCTTGAAGTGTCTCTCCTCTTGGTTTATCATGAACCTCACGCCACTCTTGCATGTAGGTGCAGACTCGCTCTATTATCACATGTGGCGCTTCAAGCTTCCTCCCGTCCTTCGTGTCATTCCGTGCTAGCCATAAGGCATAAACAGCCTGGACCATCGCCTACTTCTCCTCTTCATGGGCGTCGGCGAACCACCCCAGAAGCCAGTTCGCCAGCTCGCTCTGAGAGCTTGTGAAACTCGGTGGGATCGCCACCGAAACTCCCTTTTCCGAACGAAGCTGGTTCCAAAACTGAAACGAATGCTGGCAAGTCCAGAACCGATGCAACATAGTTTCCTCCCGCCCACAAGCAACACAAAAGACCCCTGGCTTAATCCTTCGTCGAAGAAGCTCTGCGCCTATCGCCAGTCCGTTCCTAATGACCCGCCACATATGTATTTTAGCTTTATTGGGCGCACTCGTATCCCATAGTCCCAAAAACCCTCGATGTTTGTTGACAGAAGAGGCTGCTTCCGGCCGTCCGGTCTTCAGCTTATTCATGGTCATTCTCAGATGATAGGCGGATTGCACAGAGAACACTCCGCTCTTTGTGTAGTTCCACGCCAGCCTGTCTTCCATCGCCATCCCACCGATCGCTATCCGCTTGATATCCTCAGCATCATCCGGCGAAAACATATCAAGCTACTTTAATAATTCCCTGCCTATAACGAGCACCCAGTGGTTTCATACTACCGCTTCTCGGGATCCAATTGTCGTGATGGATGTTGATCTTACTCCCGTCTCCAATTCTCCATACTAGTCCTTCTCTCAACAAGTCCCGCCCGTGCAGGATACTTCGAAAAGTGAAGGATCCACCCGAAGGGCAGGTTGCTGACATTATCGACGTCTCCGGAAAGTATCGAGCCTTGAGGACCCTTGCACATAGAGATGTAGGGTATTGAAGAATCCTCCATGCTTGTTTTGCTAAGAGTGCTTGGTTGAAAGCTTCCGGGTCCCTAAAACCGAGTCCCCCATCCCTCTTGGCATCACACATTTTTTCCCAAGAGATCCAGTGCACCTTCCTATCACCGTTTGTTGCCCCCCACCAGAATTTTGACGAGATCGAAGTCAGGTTCCGGCACATCTTCTTTGTGAGGTGGAAACAACTCATAGTGTAGGTTGGTGTTGCTTAAAGGACCGATTTAACAAGCACCTCCCTCGCTGCCTTAGAGAGACCTTGTCCCTTCAGGCCATTTACCTTTCCTTTTGAACATTCAGTAACATACTTGAAAGTGCCCTCTTTTGATCTCCCAACCAGTGTGGGGAGACCCAGGTACCTCTCTCCAAGCGCCTCAACATGCACACCCAGTATGTTCTGTAGCAGATTTTTCGTGGTATCCTGCGTACCTTTTCCAAAGAAAATCGCAGATTTGTCCAAATTAATACGCTGCCCCGAAGCTTCTTCATACGTTCTCAAAATCTCCTTCAGGACCATAAAAGTATCCGCCTCTCCCTCAAGGAACACAATACTGTCATCGGCGAAGAGTAGATGAGTCACATTGGGGCCAGTGCTCCCAAAAGACACTCCCCTTAACCTGTTTTCCTCCTGTGCTCGCCTCAAAAGCGCCGAAAAACCTTCCACGCATAACAAGAATAGGTAGGGCGATAACGGGTCTCCCTGTCTTAGGCCCCGGGATGGAACAAAAGCTCTAGATAAACCCCCATTTAGTTTAACCGCAAACCTTGCCGACGTCACACATCTCATGACCATAGCAACCCATTGAGCATCAAAACCAAACCTGTTCAGGACCTGCTCCAGGAAGATCCATTCAACTCTGTCATATGCCTTCATCATATCCAACTTGACGGCACAAAGTGGTTTCTTTCTCTTTCTGTTCCTTATTGCATGCACACACTCTTATGCCACAAAAACGTTATCCGTTATCAGACGCCCAGGCACGAAGGCACTCTGTTGTTCAGAGATTAGAATAGGTAAATAATCCTTCAACCTGTTTGCCAAAACCTTCGTGGCCAACTTATAAAGTACATTACAAAGACTTATAGGTCTGAACTGCGAAAGCAACTCCGGTGAGTTAACTTTGGGTATCATTACAATGACTGTCTCATTAAAACTGTCTGGAGTTGCATCTCCTCGAAGAAAATCCTTAACAGCCCTACAGACGTCTTCTCTTACCAAAGGCCAGTGCCTTTGATAAAAGAGAGCCGGAAACCCATCAGGTCCGGGCGCCTTTGTTGGTCCCATCTGGAATAGCGCCCTTTCGATCTCCTCATCAGCAATAGCTGCCGTCAGCCTTTGGTTCATCTCCACCGTTACCAGTGGAGCAATGTTGTTCAAAAGCGCATCCGCCCCTTCCGACCCATCTGAAGTAAACAAACGTTCATAGAACGTGGCCGCCATCTCCCTCATGTCCTCGTCCACCGTACACCGAGATCCATCCTCCCGCCGAAGCGCCTTGATCGTGTTTTTCCTCTTTCTGTGAGTAGCCCTATTTTGAAAGTATTTGGTATTCTGATCCCCGGCTTTTAGCCAGTCCACCCTAGACCGTTGTCGGTAGAACAGCTCTTCCTGTTCGTAGATTTCTCTCAATTTTCCTTCGATCATACGGGTCTCCAGTGAGCATCCCGTTTCCGTAGCCCTAGTCTTAGCCGAAACGAGCTGAGCACGGAGCTTGCCAATCTGTCGTCGGATAGATCCAAACACAACCCGTGCCCATCTCTGCATCGAATTAGCCACCCTGCCCAGTCGTTGAATGCACGCCTGAATACCACTGGCACCACCATCCGCCGCTTCCCATGCTTCGGCCACCATTGAATCATATGTATCATGCTTGGTCCACGCTTCCTCAAACCTGAAAGGTCTATCTCCCCCTGTTCTTCGGACTGGAGCCGTCTCCATTGCCCGTATTAGCAGTGCTTGGTGGTCAGATTCCTCCGTCATCACATGTTCCACCGTCGTTTCAGGGAAGAAGTCAATGAAACCCTCATTGCATGTTGCTCTGTCTAGCCTCACCTGAACATTTTCCCCTGCGTCCCTTTTGTTATCCCATGTAAACGGATAGCCGGAAAAACCAAGATCGACAAGTCCGCAGTCGGCCAAGCAATCTCTAAAGTCTTCCATTTGAGCAAAGCTTCTGTTATTGCCACCTTTTTGGTCCGTTTGGAACATAGCCTCATTAAAATCCCCAGCACAGATCCATGGCAAGTTGTCCTGGGCCCTCAAATATCGGATAGCATCCCACGATTTCTTCCGCAGCTCCGTTCGTGGCTCCCCGTAGAAACCAGTGAATCTACAGGTTTTGCCTTCCCATGTAAGCTGTGCATCAACAAAGTATTGGCTCCAGGGCCGCAGGATAACCTCAACATTTTCCCTCCACCACAAGGCCAAGCCTCCACTCCTCCCTTGACAATCAACTGCCATACCACTTCTAAAGCCCAAACTCCATTTCAGTTTCTCCATTGCCCTCGCTGTTTTTTTTGTTTCACAAAGAAAGACCACCACTGGATTGTAGGACCGAATTAGATCCCGTAATTCGCCAACTGTCGAGTCCAATCCCAACCCTCGACAGTTCCACACTAAGAGATTCATGACGTTCGGCGGCCCTGTGAGGCAGGGTCCGCCGCTTTATCATTCAAAACATCGATGCGATCAAACACTGAGGCAGTTTACCGCCTCGTCTCGCGAATGAACCCATCCTCCTTGTCCTGCTTCTCCAATTCGCCCTTAGCTATCCAAACCTTCGAGGTCTCCTTTTCCTACTTTTGTCTTCCGTACCCACAAACGATTCCGCACTACCCTCTCCTCTGAATTCCCTCCTGTCCTTTCTTACATAATAGCCTCGGCGTCTACTCCGGTT
>LR738711.1:963703875-963719821 GCA_902687465.1 Secale cereale
CCCCCCCCGTGGATCAACCCGACCCGCATCTGCATGGCGCCCATTAGGGCTGACCTCCACGAATCCACGACCTGGGCCAATTCTGTGATCCTTCCCTCTCCCTGCCCAATCTGATCCTCGACGTCCCTCTCTTCGATGTGCATCTTGTTGTTCTATCAGTTTGTTCCTCAAATCGAAAAAAATTTAGTAATTCAATAAAAATTCAAAAAATTCAGGAAATATTTTTAAAATAAACTTGACCTTCCAACATTGTACTTGTTCTTTTTTTCCCTGAAGTCAACGCTGGTTTTTATCCGTGAAAATTTATATACTGGAGTAAAACAAAGAAGTTTATTTATTCTAAAAAAACTTCTCAACTTTTTTGATTTTCTTGTAATTATCATTTTTTTTCATATAGGGTGTAAATACAACCAGAACCAAGGGGTGTTTCTTTTTCTTGTGGTCCTTCTTAATCTACAAGCACGTAAACTGTTGCGTCAAGGTTACAACGTGCTCTATGGGTCGCGTTAGCGGTTGGTGCCATAGTTGTCCGGCTCTTTCTCATCTCATGGCATCAGATGTCCTAAATAATCACGAGCATTA
The DNA here is from genome assembly GCA_902687465.1 of Secale cereale. Taxonomy (NCBI): domain Eukaryota; kingdom Viridiplantae; phylum Streptophyta; class Magnoliopsida; order Poales; family Poaceae; genus Secale; species Secale cereale. The sequence continues at coordinate 963,704,458 of LR738711.1, forward strand.
ATGTGTGATATTCATTCATTCTATCATCCCAATTATAAAAAATTTGTCTGCCATAGTTTTGATGATTAATATTTGCATTTACCACAAAACAAATTTTGTAAAAAGAAATTCAAAATCCCGTCGAAAGGTATATGATAAGTTCACTGATAAAAAATTATGGGTTCGGAGAGTTTATTGATTGATCTAAAACACATCCTCGGCGGCTAGCTAGAACTGTTTGCCCGATTCACACATCCTCGGCGGCTAGCTAGTTACAACAACAAGCTCGTTAATGAGAACGATGGAGCGGTCCTTAATGAACTTGGCGTCCTCGGCAGCTAGTGGTGAAGTCATGCCTAGCATGCGGAACCCTTCCTCATAGGTGTTGATGCCTGCTATCATGGCATTGAGGTTTGCCGTCAACTCGAGCATGTTCACCGCGGCTGAGTACAATGCCCGGCAATCGGAGAGGCACCCATGGATCTTCTTGTCCTTCTTCGATGCCATGTGGGCATCGATGCGCTTGCGGATGTCCAATGCTACTGCACGACTGATCTTCGTAGCGATGTCGTTGAGGCCGCGATTGTCGGCGGTGGCGCTGGCATTGTTTGCTTGTAAAAACTTGATGAAGCAGCCATAACCGATGTTTTTATTGTTTGCAGCGACGGTCTTGCATGTGTCATCTAGAGTGGAACCGCTTGATGAGACAAGGATCAAGAGGAGGACGACGAGATAGTATTGCCAATGCCGCATGGTTTGTGCCACGGTTACCTTGATGACTATATGTGTTGTTTCGTATAGCGGACCAATTTGTAGTTGGATGGTTAAAGGGACAGTGGTATCTCCAGCCCATCAGGGTTCAAGTCCAGGTGCTTATTCCTGGATTTATTTCAGGATTTTCCGGCAATGCACTTTCAGTGGAAGGAGATGTACCCGTCGACTACGAGGCACCTACGGTGACTTCGTAAATGTCAAGATGATATGCCGACTCAGTCTCTCGGAGATGCTCATAGGAGTAGGATGTGCATGTGTACATTCATATGGATGAGCTTATATGCGTATATATGAGCGCTTGCGTATGTATTGTGTTCAAAAAAAGTAACAAATCGTATATAGATAGTGCATATATATAGCCGTGATCATAAATACAGCAATGCTTGATGAGTATATCAATCGTTGGAAGCAAACCGATTGAAAAAGGAAAGTGTCAATTAAATGTTATGTTTTGCTATTTTTAAACAAAGAAAATCAATTCATTTCTGTTTGAACATAATCTATTGCTAACAAAACTCCTGGGTGTTTTATGTCAAGGGACGTGTCACGTATCACCCGGCTGATCCGGCGCAGGGATTGACCGGGTCCATAGCCATTAGGTGCAGTTGTATCCTCTGATGTCTCAACCGTTAGATGTCAGCCATTAGACTCGCGCTGAGAGCTAGTTCCCTACATGGGTGGAGCCCGTAAGTATCTATTAGATCCTCGCCCTATTTTCTTCCGAGAGAGTCAATTCAGGTGTTTATCATAACTAGTAATCATGCACGTGCAACGCACGTGTAACCTCAGAGAGAAATGTTTGCGTTAAGTTTGTGTCAAACCCAGAACTTGTATGCATAGTATTATCCCAACTTGAACTTTCAATTCCTAAAATCCGTACCCTAAACCCACGTCACATTTTTGTTTAGTTGCACTGACCCGTGGTCCTCACTGAAGGAGCCAACAACACAATGTGCAATCCCCTTTCCCTCCAACTTCCGTAAGGCACTAATCAACATATCTCCCGTGAAATTTCTTCACACGGAATTGAACCGCAGCCAACATGTATTACTGAGAAAAGCCAAGAGTATCGCCCAAAAAGAAAGAAACAAAGAAACCGTTGAATTAAGAATAATGGATGGTGAAAACAATTCAGAAATGTAAGCAACAATTTTTTTATCTAAACATGTGATGCATGCAATGGCCATGTTGGTGTAAAACTATTTGTAAGGTTGTGCCATCCATTTTTTCTTGGTGGCAAACAAATAATAAGCCTGGTTTAATGTAAAAAATATATAAGAATCTGTAAAAAAAACAAATTACAGAATCTATGGATCCATTCCGACCTGCAAAATATTCATGCAACCCTTTACATCTATGGATCCATGCTCAGTTAGCAACAGTAGAGAAATTATAGAATCTGAAACCTCACATTATTTGCCATAGAGTAAGCTCTGAAACCTCACACGTTACTTTCCATAGAATAAGTTTGCGAGACACATACTGCAGAAGGGGGAAATACTACAATACAAGATAGCAATAAGCTGCATTAGCATTAGTGATATATATTCTACGAAGAAGAGGTCAGAACCGTAAGATAACTAAAAAGCTATCATACATGGCTGGTTTATGATCGACATAAAATGAACCAATCCGTCGCAATCGTCTCTTTTGACCTGCAGAACACATATGCACCAGGATGAGCAGTAACAAAAGCAAATTGGGGGCTGCAACAAAATCTTGATGGGGTGGAAAATAGAAATCTAAATTTTTGTATAGGCTTAATTATGCTTTGGCATAAATTTTCAAATAATAGCTCAAACACAAGATCACCATTCTTTCGTGTGACATATTATATATATGTTAGTTTATTCATATGAAAGATGATGCCAAGGAATAGTTTTTTAGCTTTAAATGTGAATATGCAAATTCTTATAAAACATTAAATGTAAAACACAATTTAGGCTTAGTGCTTGAAGACAAATGAGAAAATAATATGTGTTGGTATACGACAGTACCAAATTGTACATTTGTTTAGTATGAAGCCTTTCTCTAACAGCAATTCCCTATTTCATACGCCAAACACTATTCCCCGCTTTTTGTTCTACACTCACCCTTCCGCACTGCCTCAACAAAATTGAAATCAGTAGCAGATGTTGAGCTCGAGCTGGAGCAGAGGTCAACTAACATTAACAACTGCAACCAGCATGACCAAAACCTGACCAAGCATATCTACCTCATGGCAAAGAAACTTTGCATGCAACATGCGCAGAGAGACAATGCAGTACACTCGAATGTTCTTGTCTGCCAAGTTACTCAACATATAGCCTAGAAATACAGTCACAACCACTTTGACACACTTGTTAAGAGGAACTTTCATAGAACTGAGCATAGCAACGGAAGATCCGGCAAACAGAAACCGAAGCATGATTTAATGACTATACTAAACCAAGAAATTGTCGATTCCAGTCCTTTGTTTCATTAGGAACATACACACCATCGACTAATCACCTCTTGTGCACAGTCAGTAAAAAAATGACTTTCTGAGAAATATATAGTACCTCTTAGAAGGCTCAGTTTCTATATAGTACCCCTTTGTACTCAATTAAACACTAATTAGAATGATCTCACCTACGTACCTCTATGTTCTTTCCGTGAATGTGCTCTGTGAAGGGTAAGGGGTCCTTCTACATCATCTCCATCCCTCATTCCGGGATCAGGCGATTCATTGGTTCTACATCCATTGATTCATCATGTATAATACAACATGAACTCCAAGGGTATCGCATCCAAAATTTATGAACGGATCCGCATGTGTAATATTACCAGGTGCAGTGTACTGTTCGCAGCCAACGTCGATACATAGTGAGATCTCGGGGAGCGAATATGGTAGAAGGTGGACCTCTTTGTGTCGACCTTGTCCTCCTCCCCATGTCGGCCGGGGCTGAGATCTCAGGCGAGACCGTGGAGGAGCGGAAGACCGCGACCGGCGGGCACACGTGTAAGGAGTGGCCGGGGGCTAGAGGTGTTTTTGTTGGTCACTTGTTGGTGTCCAACATAACCTATTCCAGGTCCATACAAGACCCTAGCTAGGCATTATGTCCTCCATATTATCAGCAGTATAGATAAAACATTCTAACATCTATTATACTATTATTAATCATTGTTCATATATTTCCTTCTTAACCCAATTCCATGCTCCATGACAGTATCAAATCCCTAAATGTGGCCTGTTTCATAACATTCCACTTTTTTATGTTACCTAATAATGTAAGTACATCCCGGACAAACACTTTGGTCGAGTTTGGCTGTCTGTGGAGTGAAGGAAAGGAACTTGACACTACAAAGGTGTCTTCAGGAAAAGAAAACTCTGAACACAGCAACACTAAAGTCAATACCTCCGTTATAAGAACCTTTGCTCTCAGGGCATCAACATTTCCGTGGGCCAAGAATAAAATCAGACATTGTATCTCTGTAAAGGTAACTTCTGGGTACAGTATGGTATCTGTAATCTAATCAAATATACAGTGAGTTACAACATAAGAAACATTTCTGGTCGAGAGTACAGCAAAAGCTCACCTAAGAGCCTGATTGCTTTAATTTTACTATTTGACTTCCCTTCAAGAGAGCATATGGTTTTTTCAACTTCCTTCTAACAGAGTATATGAAGTAGCCCTTCCTGATATTCATAACTTCATAATGAAAAAAGATGGGACACTAAACATTAACTTTTGTTCGAAAACTGCATGGTGAGTAACTGTAATATTGAACTGAGTCAAGAAGCAGTACCTTGCTTGATACAGTATCGTGAGTCTGAAATGGTCTGGCAACAAGGTCATTGCGTATTTCATGTTTCTCCTGGAAAAAAAGTACTACACTATAAGAAGTAAACATGGACAAAACAAAGGGCCAGCGATGGAATGGTCTCCATACTGAAATCAAGAGCAACTAATTCAACCTGTAGCTCAATTCGACTGATTATAAGATGGGTCTGAAGCGCGGCTGGAGGCTTCAAATTGTGGAGGCCACGGCTTGCTATATAGGAGTACATTGGAAGACCACCCTGAAAAATTACCAGTTTACCACATTATATCTGATCTATTAGTGATATTTCTCTATTGCAAGTGCATGTGAACGTGGAAATATAAGAATTTGTCACTAATTCTCATGAGAAAGAGATATATGGCAGGAAGCAACAGTAAGTCAGTAACCGGAGCATATGGGAGCACTGAAATAGCAAACAAGCGAGCATCTCACGATACTCTGCAGTCCAGCGGAGAAATAAAGATTGCATATTTTAGACGATGTTACTAACCCTCAAAAGTCCATGATGTGGTCGAGGTGGGCGTGGCCGCGTGGGTGATGAAGGTCCTGGCGTACGGCGAATAGCGGGCCGCAGCCATTGTCGAATGCGACGTGGGACGACATAGTGATGCATGTCTTGTGCCCGCCCACCGAGATCCCCTAGATGGCCTACCACTCCGCCTCCATGCCCTTGCACTGCACCTGGGCGCGCCAGCGGATCTCCCCGTCAGTGAGCAGCCCGCTCCGCGCGCCCCCGCCAGGCCCGGAGACGGTGGAAGCGGCCGCCTTCTTCGAGGCGAGCGTCTGGAAGCGGGAGGTCGTGCCGGTGATGTGAAGAGGAGGCGGCGGTGCGTGAGGCAGAGCGAGGCGAGGGAGAGAAGGGAGGTGATGGTCGCGTGGGGCGGCGGCGGAGAACCGATCGGCAGCGAGGAGGGCGTCCGTGGTGGAGGTCTGCGGGTGAGGTGAGGGACGTAGCAGTCTTCTTTTACAATTTTTCTTCTTCAGAGAAAGAGTTGGAGAAAAATAAGGAAATCTTGATTGTTTCAGTAATTAAGCAGATCGTGGGGAGGGAGATCCGCAAATCGCGGGGAAGGATACTACATGCGGCAGACGTCCGCGGCAGAACATTGATTGTGCGCCGTTCGATCGGAAGGTAGACCATCAAACTAATATTGACTCTTAGATCTCGTTACATGGATCTGATCGGATGATTCAGGTTATCCCATGTACACTTTGTGTGTGTGGCTCTAGGAGAATTTATGTTTGCTCTTTTAATAGTAGTATAGATATAGAAAAGCAACGGGTTGCAAATATTGGAAACTCAAGCACCAATCCTTCTAAAACAAAAGAAACCCCAAAACTCTAAAACGTGCAACCGCACTTTTTAGACAGATCGAGTGCACACCATTCCGAGCCGTCCGATATGATGCGGGCATGTGCACCAACCCGCAGGAGCCATCTAGTCTAGACGCAGAGCAGCATGACCTGGTTAGAGCCGCACACACAAGACACAACCGACCCTATAACACATCGGCACGCGTTGAGCAGCGAGTGGACGCAGACGACCTCTCTCCCCCACCCCTTCTCTTCTATCTTGGTTCGCTATCAGACAATGAAATCCCTCGCACCTCCCACCCAAATCTCCTTGACTAGCGGCGAAAATGGAAGGGTGCGACCGGCAGGGGAACAACCACTGTGACTGGGTGGGCTCATCTAGGTGGAGGTCGCGGACAGCGAGAAGGAGGAGGAGGAAGCGCTCTTCCATATCTGTCTCGATGCCATGAGGACTGTCCATAAGTGATGCTAGGGAACTTGATGGTCATGATAGCCAACTTATAAGAGCAATGAGTTGATAGGTAGTCATTCTAGGCAAACCCTGCAACAAGGTGCTTCGAGTAATACCAAAGTTGATAGGTGGCCATGGTAGGCAACTTGAAGGTAATGCTAGGCAATGCAGTAGTCATCGTAGGCAACTCAAAAGAACATTCATATGAAAGATGATCATGATACATAACCTAACCAAAAGTTGCTTAGTGTAGTACAAAAGTTGCCTCTTCGTGACACCAAAGTTGCTTGAGAAAAAATTCATCGAAAATACTCATATGAGATATAGTTTTGAAGAGCTCGCCGCCAAGAAATTTAAACACACAAATAAATGCAAATGGGACAAAGATCTTTCCTGTCTTGAATTGTATTTTGCATCGTAGCATTAGGACAAAAAATTAATTTTTTCGGCTGTATGCTCGGAAACACTAGTCACGCCATTTTTTTTTATCAATGCTTTCAATATGCATATTCCTTCCTTTTATTTCGTTATCTATCCCCAACTCTCGTTTTACTTCCTTTATTTCTCTATATCACGACGTGAGTCTCTTTCCTTTCTTCACTTTCTGTAGCCCACCACGGTCTCTCTCCTAGTTTAGGAGTAATCTACTGAGTGTTGTCCTAAATTCTCGATTTCTTTCATTCCTTTATTCTCTGTCTATTCTCTTCCCTTTTTAGGTCATGTTCCACACTCTACATATAGCTGGAACTCACTCTTTACCTCTGATTTATTGATTCCCAAGACAACTCCTTGATACCAAAAAAAAAACTCAAAGTTATATATAAATGAGGAGGGTTGTGTAAAAAAATCAAGGTGAGACTATTTAAAGGTAAACCAACCATTGTTTCCAACACAACACTGGGCTTGCTCAGCTGACGGTCGCAAACAGTACCACTATGGGAGTGCGTGAGTTTGACTCCACCCGTAGCAAATATTTTTACCTTGCCTTGGACCAACTACGTACATAGGATAAATGGGCCGACTTCGCTGGGCTGTAGTGCTTTCTTGAGCTTTTTTTTAGAAATAGAGGAGGACCCCCGGCCTCTGCATCTGGATGATTCATACAGTCATTTTATTAATTATTCACACAAGACCTTACAAAGTCATACAACAGTAAGACTGAAGCCACCGTTTAGGCAACAAAAGTGTCGCTACTCCTATCCAAGAGATGAAGGGATGCTGATAGTCTGGGCCTAGTACCAAACAGACCTCGCAGCCAAACCTAACATCTAAGACCTGAGGTGCCAACCAGGACGCCTGTCGGGTATGGGTCACCTACCAGTCCGGCGCACTCCTCAACCAGGACGCCTGCCGGGTCTGAGGCCGTCGCAGCCACCTGCCACCAATCCATCTTCAGAGTTGTACTGCTGCATCAACCTTGCCCGATCTAGCTGCCGCCGACGCCACCACGACGCCAGGCAGCATCATCGTCCTGCGCGAGTCCATCTCCGCACATCAGACACCGAGTCTCCACTGCGCCATGTCGCCGAGATCCGCCGTCATCAATGGACCAGATGAATCACCGCTCCTCCTCTTGTCCCCTCCAACCAGCACTTGCTCCAAAACGATGCCCCCAGGAGGGAGAACGATACCGAAGGCACCGTCATCGTCCGATCCGGTAGACCCAGATCTAGGGTTTCCCCCGGAGATACCCGATTAGGTTGACGTGACCAGCAACGACGATGTCTCGAGAAGGGAATGACATCTCAGACGCCGCCATCGTCCGCCAAGACCGCAGTCAGGCGCGATTTTCACCGGAAGCCACGTCTTCCCAACCTCGCGGCTGGCTGGAACCGAGCGGAACCTCGCCACGAAGACGTATGTCGCCGTCGGTACTCCGGCAGAGTCCAGCATCTCCTCACCGGTCCCTCCACGCGCCGTCGGTCGGCGGAAGGCCTCCCCGCGACGGATCCAAACGGGACGTTGGATCCGCAGTGACCGCCGTCACCATCACGACCAGAACAGCCCACCCCGCCGGATGGGGCGCTGCCACCGCCGCTGTCCAATCAGGGTCGCCGCTCCGCCAGCCATGGTGCTCCTGCCCCCGCCGCACAGCCTGGAGTCGTCGTCCCAGCCGCTGCCGTTAGATCGCAAGAGAGGAGCCGCCCCTGCCGCCTCAGATGGGATCCGCCACATCCACCCGCCCAGATGCCTTCGGCACCGGGCCCGCCGCCACCGCGGCCCACGCCGGTGGCAGCAGCGGCAGGAGGAGGCGGCTAGAAGGTGCTGGCGGCGCTAGGGTTTCGGGGCCCCTGGCGCCGCCCAGGGGGAGGCGACGCGAGGGGGAGGCCCTAGATCTGAATTTGAATCGGAAGTCTAGTGCTTTCTTGAGCTAGTATCAATAAATGAAAACGAAGGTATCTAAGCTATCCAATAGATGATGAGTAATAAATGTGATTGCTCTCTATTTCACCTTGGAGCTTGTGCAAAGGTTGTTGGTTATTTTACATACAACTTTACTCTCTCTCCACATTTATTACATGACACATCATCACTATGTCCTAGGTGGCAAATTTACCAACACCTATCTTTACGGCTGTTAGAGATGCCCTAACTGCTCGGTTTGGAGGCTCGGCCCAAAAAAATATTTTTGCGTGGAGAGACAACTTTTTTAGACCACCTCAGATAGATATATGAGAAAATAATTATATATGGTGAATGGACCAAAAATTCAAAGAAACACACTTCCTTTTATTGGTAGGTATAGATATGTCAATGACGAAACCGAGTCTCGACAGCCACCACGTTGGAGCATGTGTACACCATCCTACCCATCCTGCTAGCACGGTAAGAGAGGTGGAGGCACCTAGTCTTCCTTCCTAATTAATCTGGGGCAGGGCTGATTTCATGGGATTAATGAAGGAGCGACCAGAGAAGGCAAATTTTCGTGTTTTGACCCTTTTTGCGTTTTATTTCGACATCTGACCCATGTTTCAAAAAAATTCGGGATCTGACCCTTTTGCCTACCGCCGCCTTAGACGACCTACCGCCAGGGGGTCCGGCTGTAGGCATCAGCACGCCGTTAGCTGGGCTGACGGCCGGACTGACGTGGAAAAGGGCCCTGCCGCCATGGGCTCTGGCGGTAGGATACTAGAGCCTACCGCCAGAGACTCTGGCGGTAGGGTCATGTGTTCTGGATAAGGTGGGGAGGGGCTGGTTTATGGGGCCCACCACCACTCTTCTTCCCCACTCATCTTCTTCCACGTGCTCAGCTCCTCTCCCCCCTCTCTCCCCCTCCCAACCCCCCCCCCCACCCTAGATCCCCTCCATTTGCTTGAGATTTCACCGGTGGATCCAGAGGATTTTCATCACCCAAGGTACTGTTGGGGAACGTAGTATTTTAAAATTTTCCTACGATCACGCAAGATCTATCTACCAGATGTATAGCAACGAGAGGGAAGAGTGTGTCTACGTACCCTCGTAGACCGGGAGCGGAAGCGTCAAGTGACGCGGTTGATGTTGTCGAACTTCTTCGCGATCCAACCGATCAAGCACCGAACGTACGGCACCTCCGCGTTCAGCACACGTTCGACTTGATGACGTCCCACGAGCTCTTGATCCAGTTGAGCTTCACGGGAGAGTTTCGTCAGCACGACGGCGTGGTGACGGATATGATGTGTTCACCGGCGCAGGGCTTCGCCTAAGCTCCGCGACGGTATGACCGAGGTGTGATTCTGTGGAGGGGGGCACCGCACACGGCTAAAACAATTCAACTTGTGTGTCTTTGGGTGCCCCCCTGCCCCCGTATATAAAGGAGAAAGGGGGGAGGCCGGCCGGCCCTTCCTTGTGTGGCTAGGGAGTGGACTCCTACTAGGAATAGGATTGCAATCCTATTCCTAGTAGGATTCACCAAAAGAAGGAAGAGGGAAAGGAATAGGAGAGGTGGCGCCCCCCCCCCCCCCAATCCTAGTCCAACTAGGAACCCTAGGTGGGGGCGCCGGCCAGCCCTATGGGCTGCCTCTCTCTTTCCCTTTAGGCCCACTATGGACCATCCCCTCTCGTAGGGGGTTCCGGTAACCCCCTCCGGCATTCCCGATAAATCCGAAACTTTTCCGGAACACTTCCGGTGTCCGAATATAGTCGTCCAATATATCAATCTTTATGTCTCGGACATTCCGAGACTCCTCGTCATGTCTGTGATCTCATCCGGGACTCCGAACTACCTTCGGTACATCAATACTCATAAACTCATAATACCGATCGTCATCAAACGTTAAGCGTGCGGACCCTACGGGTTCGAGAACTATGTAGACATGACCGAGACTCATCTCCGGTCAACAACCAATAGCGGAACCTGGATGTTCATATTGGCTCCTACATATTCTACGAAGATCTTTTATCGGTCAGAACCGCATAACAACATACGTTGTTCCTTTTGTCAAACGGTATGTTACTTGCCCGAGATTCGATCGTCGGTATCTCTATACCTAGTTCAATCTCGTTACCGGCAAGTCTCTTTACTCGTTCCGTAACACATCATCTCGTGACTAACTCATTAGTCTTTTGCTTGCAAGGCTTATTGTGATGTGTGTTACCGAGAGGGCCCAGAGATACCTCTCCGACACTCGGAGAGACAAATCCTAATCTTGATCTATGCCAACACCACGAATACTTTCGGAGACACCTGTAGAGCATCTTTATGATCACCCAGTTACGTTGTGACGTTTGATAGCACACAAGGTGTTCCTACGGTATTCGGGAGTTGCATAATCTCATAGTCATAGGAACATGTATAAGTCATGAAGAAAGCAATAGCAGTTAAACTAAACGATCATAGTGCTATGCTAACGGATGGGTCTTGTCCATCACATCATTCTCCTAATGATGTGATCCCGTTGATCAAATGACAACTCATGTCTATGGTTAGGAAACATAACCATCTTTGATCAATGAGCTAGTCTAGTAGAGGCATACTAGGGACACTCTGTTTTGTCCATGTATTCACACATGTACTAAGTTTCCGGTTAATACAATTCTAGCATGAATAATAAACATTTATCATGATATAAGGAAATATAAATAACAACTTTATTATTTCCTCTAGGGCATATTTCCTTCAGTCTCCCACTTGCACTAGAGTTAATAATCTAGCTCACATCACCATGTGATTTAATACCGATAGTTCACATCGTTATGGGAATAACACCCATAGTTCACATCGCCATGTGACCAACACCCAAAGGGTTTACTAGAGTCAATAATCTAGTTCACATCGCTATGTGATTAATACCCAAGAGTAATAAGGTGTGATCATGTTTTGCTTGTGAGAGAAGTTTAGTCAACTGGTCTGTCACATTCAGATCCGTATGTATTTTGCAAATTTCTATGTCTACAATGCTCTGCATAGAGCTACTCTAGCTAATTGCTCCCACTTTCAATACGCATCCAGATTGATACTTAGAGTCATCTGGATTTAGTGTCAAAGCTTGCATCAGCGTAACCCTTTACGACGAACTCTTTATCACCTCCATAATCGAGAAACATTTCCTTAGTCATCCAGTTACTAAGGATAATTTTGACCGCTGTACAGTGATCTACTCCTGGATCACTATTGTACCCCCTTGACAAACTCATGGCAAGGTACACAACATGTTTGGTACAGCATGGCATACTTTATAGAACCTATGGCTGAGGCATAGGGAATGACTTTCATTCTCTCTATATTTTTCTGCCGTGGTCTGGCTTTGAGTCTTACTCAACTTCACACCTTACAAGTCAGGCAAGAACTCCTTCTTTGACTGATCCATTTTGAACTACTTCAAAATCTTATCAAGGTATGTACTTATCGAAAGTCTTATCAAGCGTCTTGATCTATCTCTATAGATTTTGATGCCCAATATGTAAGCAGCTTCACCAAGGTCTTTCTTTGAAAAACTCCTTTCAAACACTCCTTTATGCTTTCCAGAAAATTCTACATTATTTCCGATCGACAATATGTCATTCACATATACTTATCAGAAAGGTTGTAGTGCTCCCACTCACTTCTTGTAAATACAGGCTTCTCCAACAGTTTGTATAAAACCATATGCTTTGATCACCTCATCAAAGCGTATATTCCAACTCCGAGATGCTTGCACCAGTCCATAGATGGATCGCTGGAGCTTGCATACTTTGTTAGCACCTTTTTGGATCGACAAAACCTTCTGGTTGCATCATATACAAGTCTTCTTTAATAAATCCATTAAAGAATGCAGTTTTGTTATCCATTTGCCAGATTTCATAAAATGCGGCAATTGCTAACATGATTCGGACAGACTTAAGCATCGCTACGGGTGAGAAAGTCTCATCGTAGTCAACTCCTTGAACTTGTCGAAAACCTTTCGCAACAAGTCGAGCTTTGTAAACAGTAACATTACCGTCAGCGTCGGTCTTTCTCTTGAAGATCCATTTATTTTCGATGGCTTGCCGATCATCGGGCAAGTCAACCAAAGTCCATACTTTGTTCTCATACATGGATCCCATCTCAGATTTCATGGCCTCAAGCCATTTTGCGGAATCTGGGCTCATCATCGCTTCCTCATAGTTTGCAGGTTCATCATGGTCTAGTAACATGACTTCCAGAACTGGGTTGCCGTACCACTCTGGTGCGGAACGTACTCTGGTTGATCTACGACGTTCTGTAGAAACTTGATCCGAAGTTTCATGATCATTATCATTAACTTCCTCACTAATTGGTGTAGGAATCACTGGAACAATTTCCTGCGATGTACTATTTTCCAATCCGGGAGAAGGTACAATTACCTCATCAAGTTCTACTTTCCTCCCACTCACTTCTTTCGAGAGAAACTCCTTCTCTAGAAAGGATCCATTCTTAGCAACGAACATCTTGCCTTCGGATCTGTGATAGAAGGTGTACCCAACAGTCTCTTTTGGGTATCCTATGAAGACACATTTCTCCGACTTGGGTTCGAGCTTATCAGGTTGAAGTTTTTCACATAAGCATCGCAGCCCCAAACTTTAAGAAACGACAACTTTGGTTTCTTGCCAAACCATAGTTCATAAGGTGTCGTATCAACGGATTTAGATGGTGTCCTATTTAACGTGAATGCAGCTGTCTCTAATGCATGACCCAAAACGATAGTGGTAAATCGGTAAGAGACATCATAGATCGCACCATATCCAATAAAGTACGGTTACGACGTTCGGATACACCATTATGCTGTGGTGTTCCGGGTGGCGTGAGCTGTGAAACTATTCCACATTGTTTCAAATGAAGACCAAACTCGTAACTCAAATATTCTCCTCCACGATCAGATCGTAGAAACTTTATTTTCTTGTTACGATGATTCTCTACTTCACTCTGAAATTCTTTGAACTTTTCAAATGTTTCAGACTTGTGCTTCATTAAGTAGATATACCCATATCTGCTCAAATCATCAGTGAAGGTCAGAAAATAACGATACCCGCCGCGAGCTTCAACACTCATTGGTCCACATACATCTGTATGTATGATCTCCAACAAATATGTTGCTCGCTCCACAGTTCCGAAGAACGGAGTTTTAGTCATCTTGCCCATGTGGCATGGTTCGCAAGTACCAAGTGATTCATAATCAAGTGATTTCAAAAGTCCATCATTATGGAGTTTCTTCATGCGTTTTACACCAATATGACCTAAACGGCAGTGCCACAAATAAGTTGCACTATCATTATTAACCTTGCATCTTTTGGCTTCATATGAATATGTGTATCACACGATCGAGATCCAACAAACTATTTTTATTGGGTGTATGACCATAGAAGGTTTTATTCATGTAAACAGAACAACAATTATTCTCTAACTTACATGAATAACCGTATTGCAATAAACATGATCAAATCACATTCATGCTCAACACAAACACCAAATAACACTTATTTAGGTTCAACACTAATCCCGAAAGTATAGGGAGTGTGCGATGATGATCATATCAGTCTTGGAACTGCTTCCAATACACATCGTCACTTCATCCTTTAACTAGTTTATGTTCATTATGCAACTCCCACTTCGAGTTACTACTCTTTAGCAACTGAACCAGTATCAAATACCGAGGGGTTGCTATGAACACTAGTAAAATACACATCAATAATCTGTATATCAAATATACCTTTGTTCACTTTGCCATCCTTCTTATCCGCCAAGTATCTAGGGCAGTTCCACTTCCGGTGACCATTTCCTTTGCAGTAGAAGCACTTAGTTTCAGGCTTGAGTTTAGCTTTGGGTTTCTTCATGGGAGTGACAACTTGCTTGTCATTCTTCTTGAAGTTCCCCTTCTATCCCTTTGCCCTTTACTTGAAACAAGTGGTTTTGTTAACCATCAACACTTGATGCTCTTTCTTGATTTCTACCTTCGCCGATTTCAGTATCGCGAAGAGCTCGGGAATTACTTTCGTCATCCCTTGCATATTATAGTTCATCACGAAGTTCTACTAACTTGGTGATAGTGACTAGAGAACTTTGTCAATTACTATCTTGATAGTGACTAGAGAACTTTGTCAATTACTATCTTATCTGGAAGATTAACTCCCACTTGATTCAAGCAATTGCAGTACCCAGACAATCTGAGCACATGCTCACTGGTTGAGCTATTCTCCTCCATCTTGTAGGCAAAGTACTGTCAGAGGTCTCATACCTCTCGACACGGGCATGAGTATGAAATATTAATTTCAACTCTTGGAACATCTTATATGCTCCATGGCGTTCAAAACGTTTTTGAAGTCCCGGTTCTAAGCCGTAAAGCATGGTGCACTTAAACTATCAAGTAGTCATCATATCGAGCTTTTGTCAAAACGTTCATAACGTCTACATCTGCTCCTGCAATAGGTCTGTCACCTAGCGGTGCATCAAGGACATAATTCTTCTGTGCAGCAATGAGGATAATCCTCAGATCACGGAACAATTCCGCATCATTGCTACTAACATCTTTCAACTTGGTTTTCTCTAGGAACATATGAAAAATAAACGGGGAGCAACATCGCGAGCTATTGATCTACAACATAGATATGCTAATACTACCAGGACTAACT
>LR738711.1:963719831-963767296 GCA_902687465.1 Secale cereale
GATAGACATCCCTCCGGTCATCTAAATGATCACGTGATCCAAATCAACTAAACCATGTCCGATCATCATGTGAGATGGAGTAGTTTCAATGGTGAACATCTTATGTTGATCATATCTACTATATGATTCACGCTCGACCTTTCGGTCTCCAGTGTTCCGAGGCCATATCTGCATATGCTAGGCTCGTCAAGTTTAACCCGAGTATTCTGCGTGTGCAAAACTGGCTTACACCCGTTGTATTTGAACGTAGAGCTTATCACACCCGATCATCACGTGGTGTCTCGGCACGACGAACTTTCGCAACGGTGCATACTCAGGGAGAACACTTATACCTTGAAATTTAGTAAGGGATCATCTTATAATGCTACCGTCAATCTAAGCAAAATAAGAAGCATAATAAGATAAACATCACATGCAATCAAAATATGTGACATGATATGGCCATCATCATCTTGTGCTTTTGATCTCCATCTCCAAAGCACCATCATGATCACCTTCGTCACCAGCGCGACACTTTGATCTCCATCGTAGCATCGTTGTCGTCTCGCCAACTATTGCTTTGACGACTATCGCTACCGCTTAGTGATAAAGTAAAGCAATTACATGGCGATTGCATTTCATACAATAAAGCGACAACCATATGGCTCCTGCCAGTTGCCGATAACTTTACAAAACATGATCATCTCATACAAAACCGTATAACTCATCATGTCTTGACCATATCACATCACAACATGCCCTGCAAAAACAAGTTAGACGTCCTCTACTTTGTTGTTGCAAGTTTTACGTGGCTGCTACGGGCTTAGCAAGAACCGTTCTTACCTACGCATACAAAACCACAACGATGTTTCGTCAAGTATGTGCTGTTTTAACCTTCACAAGGACCGGGCGTAGCCACACTTGATTCAGCTAAAGTGAGAGAGACAGACACCCGCCAGTCACCTTTAAGCAACGAGTGCTCGTAACGGTGAAACCAGTCTCGCGTAAGCGTACGCGTAATGTCGGTCCGGGCCGCTTCATCTCACAATACCGCCGAAGCAAAGTATGACATGCTGGTAAGCAGTATGACTAGTATCGCCCACAACTCATTGTGTTCTACTCGTGCATATCATCTACGCATAGACCTGGCTCATGATGCCACTGTTGGGGAACGTAGTATTTTAAAATTTTCCTACGATCACGCAAGATCTATCTACCAGATGTATAGCAACGAGAGGGAAGAGTGTGTCTACGTACCCTCGTAGACCGGGAGCGGAAGCGTCAAGTGACGCGGTTGATGTTATCGAACTTCTTCGCGATCCAACCGATCAACCACCGAACGTACGGCACCTCCGCGTTCAGCACACGTTCAACTTGATGACGTCCCACGAGCTCTTGATCCAGTTGAGCTTCACGGGAGAGTTTCGTCAGCACGACGGCGTGGTGACGGATATGATGTGTTCACCGGCGCAGGGCTTCGCCTAAGCTCCGCGACGGTATGACCGAGGTGTGATTCTGTGGAGGGGGGCACCGCACACGGCTAAAACAATTCAACTTGTGTGTCTTTGGGTGCCCCCCTGCCCCCGTATATAAAGGAGAAAGGGGGGGAGGCCGGCCGGCCCTTCCTTGTGCGGCTAGGGAGTGGACTCCTACTAGGAATAGGATTGCAATCCTATTCCTAGTAGGATTCACCAAAAGAAGGAAGAGGGAAAGGAATAGGAGAGGTGGCGCCCCCCCCACCCCCAGTCCTAGTCCAACTAGGAACCCTAGGTGGGGGCGCCGGCCAGCCCTATGGGCTGCCTCTCTCTTTCCCTTTAGGCCCACTATGGACCATCCCCTCTCGTAGGGGGTTCCGGTAACCCCCTCCGGCATTCCCGATAAATCCGAAACTTTTCCGGAACACTTCCGGTGTCCGAATATAGTCGTCCAATATATCAATCTTTATGTCTCGGACATTCCGAGACTCCTCGTCATGTCTGTGATCTCATCCGGGACTCCGAACTACCTTCGGTACATCAATACTCATAAACTCATAATACCGATCGTCATCAAACGTTAAGCGTGCGGACCCTACGGGTTCGAGAACTATGTAGACATGACCGAGACTCATCTCCGGTCAATAACCAATAGCGGAACCTGGATGTTCATATTGGCTCCTACATATTCTACGAAGATCTTTTATCGGTCAGAACCGCATAACAACATACGTTGTTCCTTTTGTCAAACGGTATGTTACTTGCCCGAGATTCGATCGTCGGTATCTCTATACCTAGTTCAATCTCGTTACCGGCAAGTCTCTTTACTCGTTCCGTAACACATCATCTCGTGACGAACTCATTAGTCTTTTGCTTGCAAGGCTTATTGTGATGTGTGTTACCGAGAGGGCCCAGAGATACCTCTCCGACACTCGGAGTGACAAATCCTAATCTTGATCTATGTCAACACCACGAATACTTTCGGAGACACCTGTAGAGCATCTTTATGATCACCCAGTTACGTTGTGACGTTTGATAGCACACAAGGTGTTCCTACGGTATTCGGGAGTTGCATAATCTCATAGTCATAGGAACATGTATAAGTCATGAAGAAAGCAATAGCAGTTAAACTAAACGATCATAGTTCTATGCTAACGGATGGGTCTTGTCCATCACATCATTCTCCTAATGATGTGATCTCGTTGATCAAATGACAACTCATGTCTATGGTTAGGAAACATAACCATCTTTGATCAATGAGCTAGTCTAGTAGAGGTATACTAGGGACACTCTGTTTTGTCCATGTATTCACACATGTACTAAGTTTCCGGTTAATACAATTCTAGCATGAATAATAAACATTTATCATGATATAAGGAAATATAAATAACAACTTTATTATTTCCTCTAGGGCATATTTCCTTCAGGTACCTCCCCCATCCCCCCTCCTTTTGATTGGTTGAGATATTTGTTTTGTGTTGATTTGGTCAATTTATTGCAAACCCTAGGTGTTGATCTTGTTGTGTGCATTTATGATGCCTTTATGATGCATTTATGGCTAGTGTTATGGTTATGTTAAGGGTTAGTGTTATGGTTAGGGTTAGGGTTAGTGTTATGGTGGTTATGTTGGGGGTTATGGTTATAGTGGTTATGTTGGTGGTTAGGGTTAATGGTTAGGTTTACTTGAGTATGAATAGTAGGTATTTGTCCAATTTGTGCAAAATTTAGTTTATTTGTCCATTTGAGTTGGTTGGATGACATATATGGATTGATTATATTGTTTCCAATTTCTTAGATGCATAAGCTCGTAAATGTTCATTATTTGGACAAGTCGACATTTATGCTTGGAAATGATGATGAAGGGGAAGAGGCTATGGTTTTTGACACAAGTCCAAGCTTTGATGATCTTGTAGTTAAAGTGAGAAGCGTCTTACATTGGAATGACCCAAATGCCGAGGTTAAGCTTATTGGGAGGTATGACATTGGATTGGGAGTAAAGTCTCGATTGAAGAGTATGCCAATCACATCCCAATTCCATTGGAATGTGTACAAGGAAAAAGTAGACGCATCACAAGACAAGTCTCTTGAGATCTTTGCCACAAAAGTTGATCCTCCTCCTCCCTTGCAAATTGATCTCAAGCGCAATGTATCCTCCCCAATACATGATGATAGTGCCAAGGTGTATGTCCCCAATTGTTCTAGCCAACCACCAAGTAGCCAACCCAATGAAGATCATGTCAATGCTAGCGCCATAGTAATCTGTCATGATGCTATTCGTCATGTTGAAGAGGATGCTTGTGGTCATGTTGATGATGATGCTATTGTTGCTCAAGAGGATGGTTACTCGGAGAATGAAGAGATCCATTACAATCCTATTGGTAACTTGGATGTCATTGTGCGGCAACAAGACATGGACCGTACCCTCCCTTATAACCGTATGTGTGGGTATAACTCGGATGACGAGGGTCCGGAGGAAGAATTGGATGAGGATGGGTTGACTCCGCAAGAAAATGAAATCTACAAGAAGGTGACCGGCAAGGAGAGAGGGCCACCGTTGTTTAGGGATGTGAGTCTTGCGGATAATGTCGTTGTTGACGGTGGGCTGAGATTCGAGTTGTCTGATCCAACACCATGCCCCAAATTCAGTGATCCTCGACCAGAAAATGAGGATGAGAATGCTCATTTGAAGAAAGGCATCAAGTTTGGTTCTTTGGTAGAGTTCAAGATATGGTTGTGTGACTATGCCATTAGGAACCATCGGCCGTTTGTTGTTGGTCATTCAAATCAAAAAGTTTGGTACACAATCAAATGTGATCAAGAAGGTTGCAAATGGATGGTCCGCGGTAAAAAAATCGAAGAAACCGCACATTGGGTGTTGAAGAGTCTTGTTGGCACTCACACGTGCGTACCCCCGGACAAGGCCGACCGAAGCAAAGGACACCGTCAACTCACGTCCGAGTATCTAGGATACAAATTGTTGAATCAAGTAGCACATGATTGCTACCTCTTGAGCTTGCATTGTATTCCCTCGAAGAGGAAAGGGAGATGCAGCACAGTAGCGTAAGTATTTCCCTCAGTTTTTGAGAACCAAGGTATCAATCCAGTAGGAGACCACGCGCGAGTCCCTCGCACCTGCACAAATAAAAAAGAACTTCGCAGCCAACGCGATAAGGGGTTGTCAATCCCTTTACGCTCACTTACGAGAGTGAGATCTGATAGAAATGATAGTTTATATTTTTGGTATTTTTGGTTTAATAAAACAGTAAATAAAAGCGATAAAAGTAAAGTAGATGTAGATTGATATGTTGAGAATAGACCCGGGGGCCATAGTTTTCTCTAGTGGCTTCTCTCATGATAGTGATATTCTACGGCGGGTAAACAAATTACTGTCAAGCAATTGATAGAAAAGCAAATAATTATGAGACTATCTAGGCATGATCATTGTATATAGGCATCACGTCCGAGACAGGTAGACCGAAACGATTCTGCATCTACTACTATTACTCCACACATCGACCGCTATCCAGCATGCATCTAGTGTATTGAGTTCATACGAACAGAGTAATGCCTTAAGCAAGATGACATGATGTAGAGGGATAAACTCAAGCAATATGATGTAAACCCCATCTTTTTATCCTCGATGGCAACAATACAATACGTGCCTTGCTGCCCCTACTGTCACTGGGAAAGGACACCGCAAGATTGAACCCAAAGCCAAGCATTTCTCCCATTGCAAGAACTATAGATCTAGCAGGCCAAACCAAACCGATAATTTGAAGAGACTTGCAAGGATATTATGAGAACACATAAAAAATTCAGAGAAGAACCAAATGTCTTTCATAGATAACATTGATCATAAACTTACAATTCATCGGATCTCGACAAACACACCTCAAAAAGAGATTACATCGAATAGATCTCCTCGAAGACCGAGGAGAACTTTGTATTGAGATCCAGAGAGAGAGAAGAATCCATCTAGATACTAGCTATGGACCCGAAGGTCTATGGTAAACTACCCACAACTCATGGTGAGGGCGATGATGATGATGATGAAGGCCTCCGTGATGGATCCCCCTCCGGTGGAGCTCCAGAACAGGCTCCAAGATGGGATCTCCATGGGAACAGAAGCTACGATGGTGGAATTAGGGTTTTCTCTCTGCGTATGGAGTTTCTGGGGTACGTGGATATATATAGGAAGAAGGAGGGCACCGGGGGCCACACGAGGGAGCCTCGAGGCAAGGGGCGCGCCCTGGGAAGGGGGGAGCGCCCCCCACCCTCGTGGGCAGCCCCTCTGTCCCCTGACTTGGTCCTCAAGTTTCCTGTGCGTGATTTTCTCCAAAAATATCTCTCGCGAAGGTTTCATTCCGTTTGGACTCCGTTTGATATTCTTTTTCTGCAAAACCCTGAAATATGCAAAAAAAACAGCAATCTGGACTGGGCCTTTGGGTTAGTAGGTTAGTCCCAAAAATGATATAAAAGTGAATGATAAAGCCCATTAAACATCCAAGACTTCATAAATAATAGCATGGAACAATCAAAAATTATAGATACGTTGGACACGTATCAATGATCCAACCGTGAAGGTCAAGTTTCTCATGTCTTCGATTGAGGAACTTTTCGGATACCCGGTCAAGTATGGGAAGGCATGGATGGCGAAGGCAAACGCTATTAGGATGTTGCATGGTGATTATGAGACCGCATATAAAATTTTTCCCAAGTTGTTGGCAGCCATTGCTCATCGAAACCCGGGAATGCGCCATCGGGTGGAGTCAACTGACGGACTGTTTCGTCGTGCCTTTTGGAGCTTTGGACAATGCATTGAGGCATTCATGTATTGTCGCCCGGTCTTGTCTATAGATGGTACATTCTTGACCGGCAAGTACAAAGGCACATTGATGGTGGCAGTTGCCCACTCTTCAAATGATAACGTGTTGCCGGTGGCATTTGCCTTGGTGCCTTTGGAGCACGATGATAATTGGGAGTGGTTCATGGGGCATGTGAGAACCAGGTGATAGGCAAGCGAGAGGTATGCATTATATCGGATCGCCATCATGGGATTCTCAAAGCAATAGACGTTGATATTCCCGGTCTTCCAAAGCTTCACCACCGTTGGTGCATTAGACACTTTGTTGCAAACTTTTACCGGGCATGCAAGAGCAAGAAGTTTTGCAAAGACCTTACCCTTGTTTGCGTTGCATTCAACACCTCCACATTCAATAGCCGATATGATAAAATCCTCAAGGCTTTAGAGAAGAACAAAGGGGGGAAAGAATTATTGCTAAGGCACGAGCCGGATAAAGAAAAGTGGGCACCCGCTTACGATGAAGGAGGTATGCGATATGGGGACATGACAAGCAACATGGTGGAATGCTTCAACAATGTGTTGAAGGGGGTCCGTTCTTTGCCGGTTACCGCAATACTCAAGTACACTTTCATCAAACTCAACGAGTACTTCCTAAAGCATTCTGAAAGCACGGCCAAGTGGATTGGCCAAAAGATGGACTATCCATTCAAGGTTCAGGATTGGTTGTTGCATCAAGCGTGCAAGTCTTCCAAACAACAAGTGATCACATATAATGAAAAAGAAATGATCAATCAAATCGATGAGCCGGGTGGGACAACAAGGGACGGTAAGTCTTATGGTGGAGTTGCTTACGAGGTGCACCTCAAAACCCGTTGGTGCTAGTGTGAGAGACAACACAAGTATCATTGGCCTTGCTCGCATTTGATGACCACAGCACGGGCGAGAAACTTGCCCGTATCCAATGGCACAACGGTGCGGTTGCACGAGTTCACATTGGAATGAACAAGGTTGACGTGGGCGCCTCGGTTCAATCATTTCCTTGATGCCTCACAGTGGCCTGAGTATGTTGGGCCAGACATTGTGCCAGATCTGGCACTCATGGTGCCTATGAGGGGAAGAAGAAGAAAGAAGAGATTCCGGAGTGACATGGATGATCTAGCTGGATACACCGGAATGAAGCAATTTGGTAGTGGTCATTTCATGGAGGCACCGGAGAACAACAATTGTGGAGAATGCAACGACACAGGACACAATGTTAGGACATGCAAGAAACCTAGAACCAACACGGGCACTAGTAAAACACGTGGACGGAGGACTAGCCTTGGACGTGGCCGTGGCCGTGGCCGTCGAGGAAGAACAAGCATTGGAGGGGGCCGTGGCCGTGGTGGAAGAACTAGCATTGGAGGGGGCGTGGCCGTGGATCGGGTGATTCTAGGACACGTCGGGTTGATAGGGGAAGGCTTATCGACGTGTTGCTCAATCCGGATGGTTGAAATAATGTGAATGGTACTATTTTTTTATATTTTTGATATATTTGCCTCTTTACATCTCAATGTTTTCATATTTTTGACTTAACATCTTTATTTGTTCTAGGCATGGCTTCATCCAGTTCCATGACGAGGTCACCGTGTGCTAACCAAGAAGACATGCCAACCAAGTGGGAGAACGCATCTTTGGACAAGGTGAAGGAGTAAGATGTGAAAATCCCACCATGTTGGTGTGGAGACGTTTGCAAGGTGAAAGTTTCCACCTACCGAAAGAAGTCATGGACGGAGGGACGGAGATATTTTGTATGCCCCAACTATGCCCATGATCGTGCACTTCCAACTAACGCCTATGACTTACCGCCGGTATGTCTTAAAATAACATGTTGCTTTCAAATTTGTGAGAGTACTAATGAATTTTGTGTATGCAGTCACCTCCTCCTCTATGCAAATACTTCACATGGATAGATCATGAAGTGCCAGAAGATGTCAAAAAGGACCAATATCAAGACTGTCTTAGGCGCCAACTGCGGTTCGAGGAATCGTTTCGAAGAGGTTTGGAGGAGGAGCGTCGTCAGAAGGAGAGGTTGGAGAGGAAGAAACGAGAGGAGGAGAGGGCACGCCAAGACCATGCTTCACATTCCTCTTCAAGCAACGGTGTCCCGCCGACATGAGCTTCTCACACATAATATTCATAGTCATGGATTGAACGTCCATCCTACATTAATATACGGGAGGATTAGTATGTAATTGAATGTTCATCACAAACATAACCCGGAATGGATCATAGTAACTGATTTTAGCACACAAAAATAATGAACTAGGGTTTGCAACCAAATTATAAGTTCGAATGACATAAGTTACATAAATGATAAGGGTACATGCCATTATGGTGCAAATAACACTTCCGACGCTAGCATTGTTCAACCACTTTTATTCGGCCATCAACACGACATCTTTGTCGTACGGTCCCGGGTTGCAACAAGTGACATCATTTCTTTCACAAACCCAAGCCCAACGAGAAGCCTGACTAGCTATCGGCGATGACGGTTGCCTAAGTAGCCAGTCAATGATCCGGCGAGGATTTTTCAAGTCCATCTCACGCACTTCATCCCTTGTTCCACAAGATGCAATTTGCCTTGCAAGAGCACGGCGATGAAATTGCTCGTCCTTCTTGAGCTTATTTATCAATCTCTCCTTAGCCTCGTACAACTTGAAAAGCCGATCCTTGCACTCTGACACATAGTACTTTGAAAAGTCTCTACAAGCCGCGTTCAACGCATCGACGGCTTGGACCCACGTGTCCATTTTTGCCTCAATGACCGCACGTTCACGCTTCGCCGCCGCCTCCGCAGAAGTCTCAACAAAGATGATCGATGCCATCCTACAAGTCGAGGATTACTATAACGGTCACCCAAGGCAAAAATCCTAACCGTTTCGTGCCAAAGACGGAAATTATAGATAAATATTTAAGCTTAAACCTAACCATAACCTTGACTCTAACCATGAGATTAAATCTAACCATAACAAATAACTAAATGCTACTTCTTATTAACCCAAACACTTGTAGTCACACAATACATTTTCAAATCACAAACATTATTAAACTAAATGCATCATATACATAGATTCCACCACAACAAACACATGAACTAGATTTGCAACAAAATGACCAATATACATGATCTCAACCAATCAAAAGGAGGGGGATGGGGGCACTACAAGAAATATGTCAACTTATGACCTTTTGTTAGTGACCCTGGAAGAATTGGTCATAGATCTATTACCATTTCAGACCAATTGGTCAAAAGCTATTCGGGGGGCTCCAAACCCTAAACTATAACGACCATTTTGGTCAGAAAGGTCATAATTTCCTTACACGAAATGGTCACAAAGCAGATAGCACTGGTTCGCTGCCTTATTTCTAGCTGTTCATGACCAATATAGATGGTCATAACCTTGAAAATTGTGGTGGGTTGCTACGACTAGGCGCCACCTCATCAGTTTTGCCTATGTGTCATGTCCATGTGGCAGTTTTTGCCCTAGGTTGTGAAGCAACCTATATTTCTGTCATTCCCAAAATTCCCCAAAAAATCTCATAAATTCTTTGGGTCATATCTTCGTCAAATATGTAAAAAACCTTCCTTGCCTAGTTCAAAAATAATTCAAAAATATTCATTTTCCTATTCTGTTCAAAAAACACTTTGTGAAGGAAGTACCACTTTGGCATGTCCAAATGGTATCCATTTTCTACAGTGCTTTCCTATGCCCAAATAACTATCCTCCACCAAATGCCAGCTCAATCCATTCATTATTTTGAGCCCATCTTCAACATTCGTATTTATGTCCAGTGTGGTACTTTGTAAAGCAAGTACCACCTAGACTCCTCCTTTTGAGCTGAAAATTTGTGAAGACGGTCTTCTTAGTAACTGATCATCCTCAACCAAAACTCACGCCCATTAGCCATGTGCATTTTCCGTACCGCTAATCAAACACTTGGCTGCTAATTCATGTTTGAGCATCGATCGGTCTTCTCGTGAGAATCTTATGTTGTAATTTTCTTCCTAGCTCCTACCTGGGGAGTGGCCAACCCACTAGACATGCCTAGGCCGCCCAGAACACATGGCAACGCCACAGTCACGCGGTGACCACGCAGCGGGCATGCGAGTTTACGCGCTCGAGAGTTGGGGCCCTCGACCACCGCCCAAACCTCGACGTATCGCCACCAAACCATATATTTATGATTAAATAGGTATTTATGTACCTAGAAATGATTTTTGGAAAAAATAAATAGCAAACTATGAGGCAGCCGCAGTTCAAATTTGACCCGCTTCCAGCTGAATCGGCGGAAATTTGTCTTTTTCACGAGAGGTGGATCAAAACTTTTTACACCCAACCATTTTGTCAATTGTGCATTAAATATGTCCTAGTATTTTATAAAATTGATTTGGTCAAATTTTGCAATAATTATTTGGGAGGTCCTTCACAAAAAAAACCTCCTTTCGGGCACTCGAAAAATGGAAAATGAATTTTTCGTCCAAAGAAAATGAAAACTTCCTTAGGCAACATTGTTTGCCATTCCAAGATGCACCCTTGTGCACAATATGAGATCATTTGAACAAACTATGCCATGAATGTGGCCATAGGATTGATCATTTGGCTTGAAAGCCATGAATCTTCACGCATGATAGCTCACTTCTGAGAACACTTTTTTAATAGAATTGCCGTATTACAAGTTTATTATTTTTCCTGGTAACTTGGTCATATATAATGACACAATGCGAAGGTGTTCCAATTTTTTTATTTTTTTTGAATTTTTTATGCCCGTTTCAGAATGCGGTCAAAACGGCGGGAATGACCGTTCCTAGCTAGTGGTTGAATCTTGAAATTTTTTTGGTGTTTCTCTGATTAAATAGATACTTATGTACCTAGAAATGATTTTTGTAAAAAATAAAGAGCAAACTACAAGGCAGCTACAGTTCAAATTTGACCCACTTCCAGCTGAATCGGCCGAAATTTGTCTTTTTCACGAGAGGTGGATCAAAACTTTTTACACCCAACCATTTTGTCAATTGTGCATTAAATATGTCCTAGTATTTTATAAAATTGATTTGGTTAAATTTTGCAACAATTATTTGGGAGGTCCTTCACAAAAAAACCTCCTTTTGGGCACTCGAAAAATGGAAAATGAATTTTTCGTCCAAAGAAAATGAAAACTTCCTTAATCAATATTGTTTGCCATTCCAAGATGCACCCTTGTGCACAATATGAGATCATTTGAACAAACTATGCCATGAATGTGGCCATAGGATTGATTATTTGGCTTGAAAGCCATGAATCTTCACGCATGATAGCTCATTCCTGAGAACACTTTTTTAATAGAATTGCCGTATTACAAGTTTATTATTTTTCCTGGTAACTTGGTCATATATAATGACACAATGCGAAGGTGTTCCAATTTTTCGATATTTTTTGAATTTTTTATGCCCGTTTCAAAATGCGGTCAAAACGGGGGGAATGACCGTTCCTAGCTAGTGGTTGAATCTTGGAATTTTTTTGGTGTTTCTCTGATTAAATAGATACTTATGTACCTAGAAATGATTTTTGTAAAAAATAAAGAGCAAACTACAAGGCAGCTACAGTTCAAATTTGACCCACTTCCAGCTGAATCGGCCGAAATTTGTCTTTTTCACGAGAGGTAAATCAGAACTTTTTACACCCAACCATTTAGTCAATTGTGCATTAAATATGACCTATTATATTATAAAAATGATTTGGTCCAATTTTGCAACAATTATTTGGGAGGTCCTTCACAAAAAAACCTCCTTTTGGGCACTCGAAAAATGGAAAATGAATTTTTCGTCTAAAGCGGGGATAAGACATTGCACTCCAAAAGAACTTGTCGTAACTCCTGTTTCTGTTGTGGCTGTGTGAACCGGCATTGTTTGACGAACCTCTTCCCGGGCTCCGGGTCTAACCCGGTTTACATCCGGAGCTGGTGCCGCTGCACCTGCCGGATTATCCTGTCTGCGCTGATGCCTCCTGCGTTCGCTGCTAGACACTTCTGGTTCTTCCCAATGCCTAGTATAACTCCGGCTAGGACGTGGTGTTGAATGTAGCCTTTCCCTGCTATGAGAATATGCTTGCTGCTGTATCAACGCCGTATTAAGCAGTTCCTTGACCCGGCGCGCCTCCACTGCTACATGGGACGTCCCCTCATCGGGTAAAGCCGCAATGATGTTATCCAACGGGTTCGAATAGTGACCTGATGGGTGAGGTGTGGACGTGATCCGCCGGTCTTGCTCCGCAACAGGCTGTTGAACCGGCTCATCCCTGACTGGGGGTGCCCTTCGGTTTAAAGTGGGATTATTGCTGGTCCCTGCCCCTGGTGTTCTAAACAGATCCACGGCCTCGTAAACCGGTGGGATACGAGATTGGTATTTCCGACTTCTTACTCCCTGCGTAGAGGCATGTTCCATCCTTAGGTGAAAAGCTTGATCATCCAACTCTGCTTGCCTCCTTACTATCATTGCCTTCTCGGCTTCCAGATCCTCCTTTAACTGATCAATCCGGCCCTTTAACTGAAGGAGCTCTGTATCATGCTGCGCCTTGTTTGCCGGAGCTACTGTTTCCACCGCTTTAGCTGTAAACTCATCGATCAAGGTGGATAGAACGTCAGTAGGTGAGAGGGTCGTGCCGCTCCCCCCTACACCAGCTTCTGCTGTCGTCCCGTTCACTGGGGGCTGTGAACCGGCCATAAAGACCGCCACCCGGTTTGGCGGGTCGAAGGGGTCCGGAATACTGTTTCCATCGGACTCGCCCTCATACCGGCCGTCCTGCAACCGATACAGAGACTCAGTTTCTCCGGATGAAGATTCGTCGTCGGAGTAGACAACGGTTGCACCATCGTATTCCGATCCGTCTGCGGCTCGAACTCCGTGGATTGCTCCAACGAACACGTGCTTCTTGGCGGGCTGAATCCGGGCTGATCTCGCACGCTGAGCCGGCTCGACGATGTTGGGGAAGATGTCCGGCCCAGGTCCCGGTTCACCGATTTTGCCAATGAAGACTTGGATGCCACCGAAGAGAACCCAGTATCCGTATTCAATTGAATCGGCCTCCGGTCCCCAACCTGCGTCGTCGATGTAGATCCGGCCGCGGCGACTCTTGGTCATCCGGCCGACCGCGTAACCCTTGAGCCCTTCAAAGCTGCCCTTCAAGAACTCGAAACCATCGTGCGGAGGCCCCACGGTGGGCGCCAACTGTCGTGGAATTAGCACGGCAGATGTCCGGTTTAGCGGACTTGATGATGGAACCATCGCACGGGTTAGCTTGAAGGGGTTCATAGCACACAAAGGACACAGAGAGTTTATACTAGTTCGGCCCCTTCGATGAAGGTAAAAGCCTACGTCTAGTTGGTTTGGTATTGCTTGGGCGTCGGATTACAGGGAGCGGATCGCTTGCCTGTGCTCTCGACGGGTTGATTCTTGCTTGTCCTTGAACCGTCGCCGGGTCGTCCCTTTATATAGAGGTGACGCCTGGTCCGCTTTACAGAGTCCCGAGGCCGGCTCATACTTGTGTCCGCCTCGGTCTCTGTCTTTCCTTCCTTATCTCTCAAGTTACATCGCTTGGCGGTTTATAAACCGTAATTCTATACATGGGCCCTAAGATCTCATGGGCCGTAGCCTTTACTAAATATTACAACTAAACATATTATAACTAAGCCGGTTTACACTAGCCGGTTCATACCTGCTAATCATATCCCTGACACATCCCCTCTTTCGTCTTCATCTATCGGTAATTTTACTTGAGGCTATGTTTTTATTCACTACATGATATGTGTTTTTCTTGGAGCATCTTGTATGATATGAGTCTTTGCTTTTTAGTTTGCCACAATCATCCTTACTGTACAGACATTTTGAGAGGGACACGCTTCAATCGTGATTTATTAGAATACTCTATGTGGTTCACTTATATCTTTTGAGCTAGGCAATTTTGCTCTAGTGCTTCACTTATATCTTTTTAGAGCACGGTGGTGGTTTTATTTTGTAGAAATTATTGAACTCTCTTGCTTCACTTATATTATTTTGGGAGTCTTAAAGAACAACATGGTAATTTGCTTTGGTTATGAAATTAGTCCTAATATGATTGACATCCAAAGGAGATACAATAAAAACTTTCATATAGAGAGCATTAAAAATTATATGAAGTTTGACTCTTGGTAATTATTTTGAGTTGTTAAGATGGTAATATTAGAGTCATGATAGAGGTACTTTGTGAGGTTAAAGAAATAATTGTGTTAAGGTTTGCGATTCCCGAAGCATCCACGTATGGCCTATGTAACCAAATTGGCGCGCACTGTATATTGATTGTTTCCTCTTTGTGGGAAGGTGGGGACGCGCGATGGTTAACTCCTACCAACCTCCCCCTAGGGGCATGCGTCGTAGGGCTTTGCTTTGAGAGCTAAGTAGATTTTTCACAATAAGTATATGAGTTCTTTATGACTAATGTGAGTCCATGGATTATGCACACTCTCACCCTTCCACCTTGCTAGCCACTCTAGTGTTGTGCAACTTTCACTGGTGCATAAAACCCTCCTTACACCTTCCACAAAACAGCCACCATACCTACCTATTATGGCATTTCCATAGCCCTTCCGAGATATATTGCCATGTAACTCCACCGTTCCGTTTATTATGACATGTGTCATCATTGTCATATTGATTTGCATGATCATGTAGTTGACATAGTATTTGTGGCAAAGCCACCGTTCATATTTTTCATACATGTCACTCTTGGTCATTGTACATCCCAGTACACCGCCGAAGGTATTCATATAGAGTCATATCTTTGTTCTAAACATCGACTTGTAATATCGAGTTGTAAGTAAATAAAAGTGTGATGATCATCATTATTAGAACATTGTCGCATGTGAGGTTATCAAAAATAAAATAGGCCAATGAAGCCCAAATAAACAAAAGAGGCCAAAGAAGCCCACCAAAGAAAAATGAGAGAAAAAGAGAGAAGGGACAATGTTACTATCCTTTTCCACACTTGTGCTTTAAAGTAGCACCATGTTCTTCATGATTGAGAGTCTCCTATGTTGTCACTTTCATGTATCACTAGTGGGAATTTTTCATTATAGAACTTGGCATGTATATTCCAATGAAGGGCTTCCTCAAATGCCCTAGATCTTCATGAGCAAGCAAGTTGATGCACACCCACTAGTTGTCTTTTTGAGCTTTTGTACACTTATAGCTCTAGTGTATCCGTTACATGGCAATCCCTACTCACTCACATTGATATCGATTGATGGACATCTCCATAGTCCATTGATTTGCCTAGTTGATGTGAGACTTTCTCCCACCTTTTGTCTATTACCACATCCATTCCACCCATAGTGCTATGTCCATGGCTCGCGCTCATATATTGTGTGAAGAGTTGAAAAACGGCTTGAAAAAGTAGAGTATGAAAGCAATTGCTCGATCGACTCCGGGATAGGCATGAGGGGTATTTTTTGTTAAGAAAGGGGAGCATAAGAACTATATGATTTGTAGGCATAGCGTTCTTTAGCCATGTTATTTTTGAAGCTTCGTAGATTGCTTTTAGTATGATTAAATTATTATTGTTTTGATATTGATAAATTTTTATTTTGACTCTTATGGATCTGAACATTCATGCCACAATAAAGAAGAAATATATGGAAAATATGTTGGGTAGCATTCCACATCAAAAATTTTGTTTTTATCATTTACCTACTCGAGGACGAGCAGGAATTAAGCTTGGGGATGCTTGATACATCTCCAACATATCTATAATTTTTTATTGTTCCATGCTATTATATTATCTGTCTTGGATGTTTTATATGCATTTATATGCTATTTTATATGATTTTTTGGGACTAACCTATTAACCCAGAGCCCAGTGCCAGTTTTTGTTTTTTTGCTTGTTTTTGAGTTTCGCAGAAAAGGAATATCAACGGAGTC
This sequence comes from Secale cereale, assembly GCA_902687465.1. Taxonomy (NCBI): domain Eukaryota; kingdom Viridiplantae; phylum Streptophyta; class Magnoliopsida; order Poales; family Poaceae; genus Secale; species Secale cereale. The sequence goes on from LR738711.1 coordinate 963,736,060, forward strand.
CAAACGGAACGAAACTTTACGGAGATTTTTCTTGTACCAGAAGACACCAGATGGACTTGGAGTACACGTCAGGGGACCCTCGACGCGGCCACAAGGGTGGATGGCGCGCCCTAGGGGGTAGGGCGCGCCCCCGACCTTGTGGGCCCCCGAAGCCTCCTCTGACCTACTTCTTCCGCCTATAAATTCACATATATTCCAGAAACATCAGAACATCCATCAAAACCACTTTTCCGCTGCCGTAACCTTCTGTTCTCACGAGATCCGATGTGGAGCCCTTTTCTGGTACTCTGCCGGAGGGGGAATCAACCACGGAGGGCATCTACATCAACCCTATTGCCCTACCGATTAAGTGTGAGTAGTTTACCACAGACCTACGGGTCCATAGCTAGTAGCTAGATGGCTTCTTCTCTCTCTTTGATCTTTAATACCATGCTCTCCTCGTTGTTCTTGGAGATCTATCCGGTGTAATCTTCTTTTGCGGTGTGTTTGTCAAGATCCGATGAATTGTGGGTTTATGATCACATTATCTATAAATAATATTTGAGTTTCTTCTGAATTCTTTTATGCATGATCTTATATCTTAGTAATTCTCTTCGAACTATCGGTTTGGTTTGGCCAACTAGATTGGTTTTTCTTGCAATGGGAGAAGTGCTTTGCGTTGGGTTCAATCTTGCGGTGCTCAATCCCAGTGACAGAAAGGGACATGACACGTATTGTATTGCTGCCATCGAGGATAATAAGATGGGGTTTTCATCATATTGCTTGAGTTAATTCTGCTGCATCATGTCATCTTGCTTAAGGCGTTACTCTGTTCTTATGAACTTAATACTCTAGATGCAGAATCGTTTCGGTCATGTGTGGAGTAATAGTAGTACATGCAGGCAGGAGTCGGTCTACTTGTCACGGACGTGATGCTTATTTTCATGATCATTGCCATGGATGTCGTTATAATTATTTGCTCTTCTATGAATTACTTGACAGTAATTTGTTCACCCACTGTAATACTTGCTATCATGAGAGAAGCCTCGAGTGAAACATATGGCCCCGGGGTCTATTTTACATCTTATAAGTTTCAGATCTACTATTTTGCAATCTTTTACTTTTCATTCTATAAACTAAAAACCCAAAAATGTTTACTTTACTAGTTCATCTATCTTAATCATATCTCACTTTTGCAAATAACCTAGAAGGGAATAACAACCCCTTTATAGCATTGGGTGCAAGTTTGTTGTTTGTTTGTGCAGGTATTTGGCGACTTCTGTGTAATCTCCTACTGGATTGATACCTTGGTTGAGGGAAATACTTACTCTACTTTGCTGCATTACCCTTTCCTCTTCAAGGGGAAAACCAACGCAAGCTCAAGAGGTAGCAATCATCTTGCCATCACAAGTTTGTACAACGCTTATTTTCCCTTACAATAATAAATCAAACTTATATAGGAGCAATTTTTATTGATTTATGCATCAATGACAACTTTCTTGACGGATCTTATTCAATCGATAGGTAGATATGGTGGACATGCATGGCAAGAATCCGGGTTTAAGGGTTTCTGGATGCACAAGTAGTATTTCTACTTAGTACGAATTTTTGGCTAGCAAAAGATCCTAAGCAAGCAGCACATGTTGGAGGATCCATAACAATATAACTTCTATGAAAATATATACAAGCATAACTCATTACGTTGTCTTCCTTGTCCAACTTCAACTAATTTGCTAAATTTCAAAAATAATTAATGGGTGGGTATCTCATCACTCAAGCATAACTCATTACTGACTAAATAATTATTGTTTTAAATAGAACCTCTTGTTGATGGTGACCTCCATCTCCTGGCCAGTGGTTTTGACCATGGCAAAGATATCCAGGATGTCGTTGGCATCGATCTCGAGGTGCATAGTTATTTACGGAATGCCTTTGGATGCTGGAGGAATGGAGAACTCAAACTCGCCCAACAGGTTATTGTCACAAGTCTTGGTTCCTTCACCCTCGTAAACCTGTATGAATACAAGGTTGGTTGTCATAGAAGGTAGATATGACTATCTCCTTGAAGGTGGGGATCGACGTGTTCCTTGGAATCATCACTGTCATGTCGCCCCTTTTGTCCACAAACCAAGAGAAGTGGGGTAGCATCCACCAAAAGGAGGTCCATAATCAGATTCTCATTCTATCAAGTCAAAACGGCAGCCTGCAAAGCAGCACCATAGGCAGCACCTTCGTCAAGGTTGATGCTCTTATTGAGCTCCTTCTCATTGAAGAGCTCCTGGAAAAGCTGCTGAATTTTTGGAATTCTAGAGGAGCCAGCAATAAGAAAAACAACATGAATTGAGCTCATGTCCATGCAAGCATCACTGAGGCAGTCCTCCACAATCTCCATACACTTCCTGAAGAGATCCATGTTGAGCTCCTCAAAACTAGCACGGGTGATGGTTGAGTAGAAGTCGATGTCCTCATACAAACAATTGATCTCAATAACCGTCTCTTTAGTGGAGGAGAGTGTGCTCTTTGCCCTCTCGCAGGCTGTCCTCGGTCTCCTAAGAGCCTTGGGGTTGCCTCTGATGTCCTCCTTCTTTCTTTTAAACTCATGGACAAACTGGTTCACCATGCGGTTGTCAAAGTCCTCACCACCAAGGTGAGGGTCACCAGCTCTGGCCTTGACCTCAAAATGGCATCTCCAGCTGTTCGGCCCCTCAAGACGCGCCGAAAACCGCCGCCTGGGGGCGAGCCGGCGCTAGTTTTGGCTTGGGTGCCAGTTCGTTCCCAGTCGCCGGCCCCCCAGGTCGCCCCCAGGCGCCGATATCGGCCCTTTTCGGTGCTTTCAGCCCATTTTCGGCGCTTTTCAGCTCATTTCCGGCGCAAAACGGCCCAGGCTCGACGTTCTCCTAGATAGTTAATAGATAGTTCACATATATAGATAGATAGATATTTCATATGATAGATAGATAGTTCACATAGTCTTCTCCTACGACCTACTACTAGTCATTCTCCGACTCGGACTCTTCCTCGGTGATGTCCTCCTCCGACGTCTCAGCGTAGGCGTCAAGGAACCGCTCGTCGGTGAAGTCCCAGGAGGACGCATCTCCTTGCTCGACGTTGGACTTAGCGACCGCCCTCCGCGCTCGCTTGTCCTCGCGATAAGCCGCTCGCTCCTTCCTCCTCTTCTTCCTCTCCGCCCTCCTCTCGGCCAAGAACCGGTGCTCGTCGATGAAGTCTTGCAGGAAGTTTTGGCGCCACGTCGCCATGGCTTCCTCATCCATCTCAGCCAAGTGGAGACGGTGCGCCCGCCTACGGTTCTTCCGACGATCTTCGTCGGTTCTAAACCACGGGGGAGGCGCCAACTCCTATGCCCGCTCCAGAGTCGGCACGTTCGTAAAGTTCATGTCCCAACGGGAACGCCGGAGGCGCCACGCCGCAGCTTCGTACGCGCGGGCGCCCTCCTGAGCGGTGTCGATGGTTCCGAGGCGGAGGCGCACGTCGCCCGACTGAATCTCAGCGGAGTAGGTGCCGGACGGACGAACCCGGACGCCGCGGTAGCCCGCACCTCCCCGACGGCGAGGCGGCATGGGGGCGCAGTGCGTGCCGGCGACGAAGCAGCCAGCGGCCGAAGGGGCGCAGTGCGTGGCAGTGCGAAGGAGAGTCCGGTGGGCGATATGGCTACGGTGTGGCCGTTCACCGGCGAGGTAGGATGCTTTTATAGCCGGAGCTCGCGCGGCGAGAGGCGCATGCAAGGCGACGCGTGGCGGTCGCCAGTGGTGCCGGGCGACGCGACGGGTCGCTGGGGGCGGCATCAATGGCAGGCAACGGCTCGGCAGTGCGGCAGCTTTGGCATTGATTCCCGCGGGAACCGAGGCGATGAGGACGACGACGCAGCACGTCGCTGACAGGGCGGGCCCATCCCGTTCGCGCCAAAAAACGCCTCGCCCGGCGCCCCCAGGCGACCCCAGCGCCCCGGGTTCGGGTTGGATCCGTCGACGCCAATTTTGGCCCAATCCGGTGATTTTCGGAGTCCTGGGGACGTGACTGGGCCATTTTTTCGACGCCGACACCTAAAAAATGGCCTTGGGGGACCTGTTGGGGACGCGGCTGGAGATGCCCTAAGCCATAGCAGCAGTAGTCGGCTCAGTGATGATACACATTACATTAAGACTAGCAAGCGCTCCTACATTCCAGGTGGCCTACCGCTGCAAGTCAACAACATCCTTGACGGTGCTGCCAAGGTAGGCTTCAACAGTCTCCCGCATCTTAACGAGAACCATTGAGGAAATCTCTTCATCTCCCGCAAGAGACAGTACATCGAATCCTAATATCTAACGTCGGATGCCCCAGCCTAGCCACATACAGGGACTAGGTCACACATCAGTCCGGCGCACTCACAGAGGGCACCACATACGCACCCTGCAAGGCCCGACACCATCGTCTTCCATCGATCCATCTTCAGAGCAGAAACTGACGCATCGACCGTGTTAGGCATCTCTGTCATCGACGCCACCACGACGACAGATAGCGTCGTCATGCTGCGCGAGTCTATCCCCGCACATCGGACACTGAATCTGCATTGCGACACGCTGTTGAGATCTGTCGCCATCAATATGTAGGATGAAGCATCACTCCAGCAAAGTTGTGGTCCACTGGTCCCTCGAGTCCATGCACACCTCCAAGAACGACGCCCCCAGGGGGGAAACGACACAAAAGCGCCGCCATCTTTCGATCAACTGATGTTGGGTTTCCCCCGGAGGTAGTAGATGTTGGCCTAGAACTTCTCCACAGCGATGCCTCCAAAAAGAACTCCATCCAACTTTTTGTGCACGGATCGCCACCTTCTATTCTGGGGACAGGACAAAAAGGACCCAGCCGCCATCGCCTGACCGGCCACGGCACCACCACGGTGCTAGAGCAGCCGGTTACGTCAGGCCCACCGCGCCAGCTGCCGCCGCGCACCAGATCCGTTGGCCCGCCTAAGCCCATCTGGGCCGGCGAGATCCGAGGTCTAGGCCACTGCCACAGGGGCACCTCCGCTGTGGGAGGCCGCGCCGCCACGACATCCGCCGCCGGGATGCCGCCGCACTGCGCCGCCGAATCACCGGAGTGTCCATGTCGCCGACGCCAGATGGAGACACCACCGTGCGCGAGGGGCCGCTGCCGTCACAGCCCACAGCCAGGGCTTCGTCGGCGTGGACTCGGGCGGCAGGGGGAAGGAGAGATCGGGGCGAGGAGGCCTAGGGTGCGGCGACGCGATCTCCCCCGTGTCGCTAAGGGCTGGCGACGCGGGGGTCGGGCTTTGTCAGAAAGGCGTGCATGGATCTTCTTGTTCTTCTCTGAAGCCATGAGGGTGTCGTTTGGCTTGAGGGTGTCCGAGGCTGCTGCGCGGCTGATATGTGTGGCGATGACGCCAAGGCCGCGGTTATTAGCGGTGGCGCTGGCTTTGTCAGCTTGTAAAAACTTGATGCAATAGTCGTAGCCGACGTTATTTTTTTTAATAAAGACATTCATAGAACATCTTAGATCTAATTATCCTCAAGAAAAATAAAGGCCAGTACAATGAATAGACAACTGGATGTATAACGACCAGTAAAAAATAAAATTACATTAAAAATCATACTTATCTTCGTCTTCCTCTGATTGTACGCTGCCCGCCGGAGAATGAAAATTGCACTGAACCAACAGCAAAGGAAAACGACACCTGCAAACGCCCTCGCCATACAAGGCTTTGAAGACCGCAAATGTCACTCGCCCCTTGAGACGAGATCTAAAAATCGTTGAAGCAGCATCGGCTGGAGCATCACCCCAAGCAGAACAGGCTTGCAATCCACCACCACCAGTTCAGAGGGTTGGAGAAACCGGGTTAAGCCACATAACAACACAGAAGAAGATGTCCTAGTCGCCACACCAAACGCCGGCCGAAAGCACTCCTTGAAAGACACACGAACTACCAAGATCTGAAGCAAACCAACCGATCTGGGGAGACAAACTCTCACAGGCCACGTCCTTATTTGTTCTGGCCACGTACTTTTTTTTCATGATAATATGTGTCTCATTCATATCATCAAGATTAAAGTATAAGTCACGTAAGGACCGATATGACAAAACTGAAAAGATAACAGAACATCTCTGAGTTTGACTCCAAAGCCCATCACCTATCTCCGGCGCCACGACAGCAGCCACCGAAGAAAAGAATGATGGATCACCACCTCACCCGAGCTCGACGGAGCTCCATCACTGATATGCAGCTTTGTGGATCTCCAAGGCAGCTCACCAAAAGTGAAGCCCTTATCGTTGAACGAATCAGACCGTGACAACACCCCGGACACGCCACCGAACTCCAGATCTGGCACCCCACCGCGACTAAGACGCCGCAGAAGGAAACCATACCTGCGATCCACAAACCACGAACCCAACACATGTTCCGTCTTCCAGATGTTGTCGATGCAGAACACAATCTGCATCCGCTCCTGGACTACCTCCCAAGCTCCACGCCGACGCTGGAGCAAACGCCATCGCAACGGCGGAGCTCGAGGACACAGGTCCACCACGAGGATGTCGCCGCCGCCACGCCATCCTTGCTTGAACAGACTGGTTTCCAAATCCTTCCCCAACCATAGAACCGATGGCCTTGTCAGGGAAGGATCCGAAGAATCTTTATTCAGCGCCGTCATCGCCGCCGCCGAAGCAAAGACGATGAACAATCTAAAAACCTAGACTACAAGAAAGTAAAAACGATCCACACGCGTGGATCCGGCGACCCCCCTCACCACCGACGACCGAGGTCGCCGGCGAAGGGGAGCCGCCGTAGGACGGCGATGGAAGATTGGGTTCTCCTGGCGGCGGCTAGGGCTCCAGCCGCCAAGGACAGGATGGAAACCGATTCTGCGTTCTGGCCACGTATTTGCACATGCGATTAGAGTGGAAGCGCTGCTGGACGAGATGAGGATCAAGAGGATACAACAGGAGAGAGATTGCCAATGCTTCCTCATGGTTTGTTACTTTGTGCCACGATTACGGATTGCCTTACCTTGATTGATAAGTATCCCTTTGTGCTGTTTATGTATGTATGTATGCTGTTTGTTTGATAATAAATCGTATGAGCTTCGATGGTGAATATATATAGCCTTGCTCGTACGTAAATATGAAAATACTTGATTGGTATATATATTTATTCCCAAAAGGGGTGCTTTTATTACTTGATTGGTATATATTAATCTTTGGGAGCAAACCGATTGAAAAGGGCAATGTGCTTCCGTCGTACGTGGCTTGATTTGATTGGAACGAAATAAGACCTGACCCCACCTCCTTAAAATCAAGGGGGAGATGATTAGATTAGAAAGAAAAAAAGGAAAAATGACAGCCGTAGGATGAAGTGGGAGCACGGATGGGAGCATGGGAAGGAGCAGGCAAGTCTTGTCCTTACTCTGGCACGAAGGCCGCGAGTATAAATAACTGTCCGGCTCTTTCTCTGAAATTAGTTAGCGTGGGTATATCTCATCTCATGGCATCATATCTCGTAAATAATATGAGAATTAATGTGCGATTATGCATTCATTCTATCACCACAATTATACGCAAATTGTATGCCATAGTTTTGACGGTTGCTATTTGCATTCACCACAAAAGAAATTCAGTATAAAGAAATTCAAAATCACGTCAAAATTCTTTATATGCTAAGTTCATTGATCTAAAATTGTGGGTTCGAAGACTTTATTGATCAATTCAAATGATCATGGAACCCTAGCTGGAACTGTTTGCCAGATTCACACGTCCTCGACGGCTAGCTAGTTACAACAACAAGCTCGTGATAATGAGAGCGATGGAGCAGTCCTTAATGAACGCGGCGTCTTCGGCGGCCAGTGGTGAAGTCACGCCTAGCACGCGGAACCCTTGCTCACAGGTGTCGGTGCCAGATATCACGGCGTTGAGGTTTGCCGCCGACTCGAGCATGTTCACCGCGGCTGAGTACAGCACGCGGCAGTCGGAGAGGCGCCCATGGACCTTCTTGTCCTTCTCCGAAGCCATGAGGGCGTCGATGCGCTTGCGGATGTCCAAGGCTGCTGCGCGGCTAATCTTGGTGGCGATGTCGCCGAGGCCGCGCTTGTCGGCGGTGGCGCTGGCATTGTTGGCCTGGAAAAACTTGATGCAATAGTCATAGCCGATGTCCTTGTTACTTACGGCGACGGTCTTGCACGTGTCTTGTAGAGTGGAAGCGCTGGACGAGACAAGGATGAAGAGGAGGATGAGACAGAAGGAGAGAGCTTGGCAACGCCGCCTCATGGTTTGTTTGTGCCACGATTGATTGCCTTGATCGAGTATTCCTATGTGCTGTTTATGTATAGTGTTTGGTAACAAATCGTACGTATGAACTTCGATGGTGCATATATATATATAGACCTGATCGTAAATATAGAAATGCTTGATTTAGTATATCAATCTTTGGTAGCAAACCGTTTGAAAAAGGCAAGTACATTGAATTAATGTTATTGATTGCAATTTTTCGTTGATAGCTTACCAAGCTGAGCGCTTGGTATAATAAATGTTATGTTTCGCTATTTATAAATGAACGAAATCATTTTATTCCTTTTACACGGACTGAATCACCGTCCAAATCTTCTTCCCAAATTGGCCAAGGCAGGCAGTCAAATGCCTGCACAATTTGTGTCTTCAGTGCGCGTCCACGTCTTGCCAAAGGACAAGCGCCTGGATGAGATGCACATGACATGCACTGGTCCTTGACTTTTGGTCTATAGGTGTATATACACCCCATTCGAAAAAAAATTAGTAATTCAATAAAAATTCAAAAAATTCAGGAAATATTTTTAAAATAAACTTGACCTTCCAACATGGTACTTGTTCTTTTTTTCCTGAAGTCAACGCTGGTTTTTATCCGTGAAAATTTATATACTAGAGTAAAACAAAGAAGTTTATTTATTCTAAAAAAACTTCTCAACTTTTTTGATTTTTTTGTAATTATCATTTTTTTCCATATAGGGTGTAAATACAACCAGAACCAAGGGGTGTTTTTTTTTCTTGTGGTCCTTCTTAATCTACAAGCACGTAAACTGTTGCGTCAAGGTTACAATGTGTTCTATGGGTCGCGTTAGCGGTTGGTGCCATAGTTGTCCGGCTCTTTCTCATCTCATGGCATCAGATGTCCTAAATAATCACGAGCATTAATGTGTGATATTCATTCATTCTATCATCCCAATTATAAAAAAAAATCTGCCATAATTTTGATGATTAATATTTGCATTTACCACAAAACAAATTTTGTAAAAAGAAATTCAAAATCCCGTCGAAAGGTATATGATAAGTTCATTGATAAAAAATTATGGGTTCGGAGAGTTTATTGATTGATCTAAAACACATCCTCGGCGGCTAGCTAGAACTGTTTGCCGGATTCACACATCCTCGGCGGCTAGCTAGTTACAACAACAAGCTCGTTAATGAGAACGATGGAGCGATCCTTAATGAACTTGGCGTCCTCGGCAGCTAGTGGTGAAGTCATGCCTAGCATGCGGAACCCTTCCTCATAGGTGTCGATGCCTGCTATTATGGCATTGAGGTTTGCCGTCGACTCGAGCATGTTCACCGCGGTTGAGTACAACGCCCGGCAATCGGAGAGGCACCCATGGATCTTCGTGTCCTTCTTCGATGCCATGTGGGCATCGATGCGCTTGTGGATGTCCAATGCTGCTGCACGGCTGATATTCGTAGCGATGTCGTTGAGACCGCGATTGTCGGCGGTGGCGCTGGCATTGTTGGCTTGTAAAAACTTGATGCAGCAGTCATAACCGATGTTCTTATTGTTTGCAGCGACGGTCTTGCATGTGTCATCTAGAGTGGAACCGCTTAAGGAGACGAGGATCAAGAGGAGGACGACGAGATAGTATTGACAATGCCTCATGGTTTGTGCCACGGTTACCTTGATGACTATATGTGTTGTTTATGGTGTTTGATAACAAATCGTATAGCGAACCAACTTGTGATTGGATGGTTAGAGGGACAGTGATATCCCCAGCTTATCTGGGCTCAAGTCCTGGTGCTTATTTCAGGATTTTCCAGCAATGCACTTTTAGTAGAAGGAGATGTTCTCGTCGACGATGAGGCGCCTACGGTGACGTCGTAAATCTCAAGATGATATGCCGACTTAGTCTCTCGGATGTGCTCGTAGGGGTAGGGTGTGTGTGTACATTCATAATGATGAGTGTATGCGCGGATATGTGAGCGCTTATGTCTGTATTGTGTCAAAAAAATATAACAAATCGTATATAGATAGTGCATATATATTGCTTTATTTATAAAGCGGGGCGAAAGCTTTTTTCGGTAAATACAACAATGCTTGATGAGTATATCAGGCCCTGTTTGGTTCATAAGTCCTAGGACTTTTTCTAATCTCAACTAAAAAGTTCCTCCCTGTTTGTTTTCAGGGACTAAAAAATCCCTAGTTCCTCCCTAGAGGTTATTAAATGTCATGTAAAATATCATGTTACCCCTATTAAACAACACCATGGGATGGCGGGGCAATGGGTGCAGGGAGGGGCATTGTTGGTAAAGTGCCAAAAAGTCTAAAAAAGACTCTCCTTGAGAGTCTTCTTCATTTAGTCCCAAAAAGCAACTTTTAATCCCTAGTAATCCATTATGTTTGGTTAAAAAGTCTCTAAGAGGGACTTGTTCTAGTCACCACACCAAAAAGTCTCTAGAAAGCAAACCGATTGAAAAAGGGAAGTGTCGAATAAATGTTTTGTTTTGCTATTTTTAAACAAAGAAAATCAATTCATTTCTGTTTGAACATAATCTATTGCTAACAAAACTCCTGGGTGCTTTATGTGAAGGGACGTGCTACGTGTCACCCGGCTGATCTGGCGCATGGATTGACCGGGTCCATAGCCATTAGTTGCAGTTGTATCCTCTGATGTCTCAACTGTTAGATGTCAGTCATTAGACTCGCGGTGAGAGCTAGTTCCCTACATGGGTGGAGCCCGTACCTATTGGATCCTCGCCTTATTTTCTTCTGAGAGAGTCAATTCAGGTGTTTATCATAAAAGGCAACGGGTTGCAAATATTGGAAACTCAAGCACCAATCCTTCTAAAACAAAAGAAAACCCAAAATTCTAATACGTCAACTGCACTTTTTAGACATATCAAGTGCACACCATTCCGAGCCGTCCGATATGATGCGGGTGTGTGCACCAACCCGCATGAGCCATCTGGTCTAGACGCAGAGCATCACTACCTGGTTAGAACCGCACACACAACCGACCCTGTAACACATCGGCACGCGTCGAGCAGCGAGTGGACGCAGACGACCTCTCTCCCCCACCCCTTCTCTTCTATCTTGGTTCGCTATCAGACAATGAAATCCCTCGCACCTCCCACCCAAATCTCCTTGACTAGCGGCGACAATGGAAGGGCACGACGGCAGGGGAACAACCACCGTGACTGGGTGGGCTCGTCTAGGCGAAGGTCGCAGACATCAAGGAGGAGGAGGAAGTGCTCTTCCATATCTGTCTCGACGCCATGAGGACTGTCCATAAGTGATGCTAGGGAACTTGATGGTCATGATAGCCAACTTATAAGAGCAATGAGTTGATAGGTAGTCATTCTAGGCAACCCTGCAACAAGGTGCTTCGAGTAATACCAAAGTTGGTAGGTGGCCATGGTAGGCAACTTGAAGGTAATGCTAGGCAATTCGGTAGTCATCGTAGGCAACTCAAAAGAACATCCGTATGAAAGGATACATAACCTAACCAAAAGTTGCTTAGTCTGGTACAAAAGTTGCCTCTTCGTGACACCAAAGTTGCTTGAGAAAAAAATCATCGAAAATACTCATATGAGATCTAGTTTTGAAGAGCTCACCGCCAAGAAATTTAAACACACAAATAAATGCAAATGGGACAAAGATCTTTCCTTTCTTGAATTGTATTTTGCATCGTAGCATTAGGACAAAAAAATAATTTTTTCGGCTGTGTGCTCGGAAACACTAGTCACATCATATTTTTTATCAATGCTTTCAATATGCATATTCCTTCCTTTTGTTTCGGTATCCATCCTCAACTCTCGCTTTACTTCCTTTATTTCTCTATCACGAGGTGAGTCTATTTCCTTTCTTCACTTTCTGTAGCCCACCACGGTCTCTCTCCTAGTTTAGGAGTAGTCTACTGAGTGTTGTCCTAAATTCTCGATTTCTTTCATTCCTTTATTGTCGATATATTCTCTTCCCTTTTTAGGTCATGTTCCACAATCTACATATAGCTGGAACTCACTCTTTACCTCTGATATATTGATTCCCAAGACTGTTGGAAATATGCCCTAGAGGCAATAATAAAATGGTTATTATTATATTTCCTTGTTCATGATAATTATCTGTTATTCATGCTTGAATTGTATTATCCGGAAACAGTGATACATGTGTGAATACATAGACCATAATGTGTCCCTGGTAAAGCCTCTAGTTACTAGCTCGTTGATCAACAGATGGTAACGGTTTCCTGACCATGGGCATTGGATGTCATTGATAACGGGATCACATCATTAGGAGAATGATGTGATTGACAAGACCCAATGCTAAGCCTAGCACAAGATCGTGTAGTTCGTAATGCTAAAGCTTTTCCAATGTCAAGTATCTTTTCCTTAGACCATGAGGTTGTGCAACTCCCGGATACCGTAGGAATACTTTGGGTGTGCCAAACGTCACAACGTAACTGGGTGGCTATAAAGGTACGCAACGGGTATCTCCGAAAGTATCTGTTGGGTTGGCACGAACCGAGAGTGGGATTTATCACTCCGTATGACAGAGAGGTATCTCTGGGCCCACTCGGTAAGACATCATCATAATGAGCTCAATGTGACTAAGGAGTTAGTCACGGCATGATGTATTACGGAACGAGTAAAGAGACTTGCCATGACGAGATTGAACAAGGTATCGGTATACCGACGATCGAATCTCGGGCAAGTACTATACCGATAGACAAAGGGAATTGCATACGGGATTAAGTGAATCCTTGACATCGTGGTTCATCCGATGAGATCATAGAGGAACACGTAGGAACCAACATGGGTATCCAGATCCCGCTGTTGGTTATTGACCGGAGAGTCGTCTCGGTCATGTCTACGTGTCTCCCGAACCCGTAGGGTCTACACACTTAAGGCTCGGTGACGCAAGGGTTGTAGAGATATATGCACACGGTAACCCGAATGTTGTTCGGAGTCCCGGATGAGATTGCGGACGTCACGAGGAGTTCCAAAATGGTCCGGAGGTAAAGAATTATATATAGGAAGTCCAGTTTCGGCCATCGGGAGAGTTTCGGGGGTCACCGGTAGTGTACCGGGACCACCGGAAGGGTCCCGGGGGTCCACCGGATGGGACCACCCATCCCGAAGGGCCCCATGGGCCGTAGGGGGAGGGGAACCAGCCCATAGTGGGCTGGCACACCCCCTTGGGCCTCCCCCCTGCGCCTAGGGTTGGGAACCCTAGGGGTGGGGGGCGGCCCCCTTGCCTTGGGGGGCAAGCCTCCCCCCTGGCCGCCGCCCCCTAGGAGATTGCATCTCCTAGGGCCGGCGCCCCCCCTAGCCCCTATATATAGTGGGGGGAGGGAGGGAACACGCACCCTTGCTCCTGGCGCCTTCCTCTCCCCCTGTTACACCTCTCCCTCCTCCCGCAGGTGCTTGGCGAAGCCCTGTAGAATTTCCGTTGCATCCACCACCATGCCGTCGTGCTGCTGGATCTCCATAAACCTCTCCCCATCCCTTATTGGATCAAGAAGGAGGAGACGTCGCTGCACCGTACGTGTGTTGAACGCGGAGGTGCCGTCCGTTTGGCGCTAGGATCATCGGTGATTTGGATCACGATGAGTACGACTCCATCATCTACGTTCTCTTGAACGCTTCCGATCGTGATCTACAAGGGTATGTAGATGCACTCCTTTATCCCTCGTTTCTAGATGACTCCTTAGATTGATCTTGGTGAAGCGTAGAAATTTTTGAATTCTGCTACGTTCCCCAACAGTGGCATCTGAGCTAGGTCTTTGCGTAGCATCTTGCACGAGTAGAACACAAAGCAGTTGTGGGCGTAGATTTGTTCAATTCTCTTGCCACTACTAGTCCAATCTTGATTCGGCGGCATCGTGGGATGAAGCGGCCCGGACCGACCTTACACGTACGCTTACGTGAGACTGGTTCCACCGACTGACATGCACTAGTTGCATAAGGTGGCTAGCGGGTGTCTGTCTCTCCCACTTTAGTCTGATCGGATTCGATGAAAAGGGTCCTTATGAAGGGTAAATAGAAATTGACATGTCACGTTGTGGTTTTGGCATAGGTAAGAAACGTTCTTGCTAGAAACCTATAGCAGCCACGTAAAAACTTGCAACAACAATTAGAGGACGTCTAACTTGTTCTTGCAGCATGTGCTATGTGATGTGATATGGCCAAAACGATGTGATGAATGATATATGTGATGTATGAGATTGATCATGTTCTTGTAATAGGAAACACGACTTGCATGTCGTTGAGTATGACAACCGACAGGAGTCATAGGAGTTGTCTTATTTATTGTATGACATGCGTGTCACTGAATAACACCATGTAATTACTTTACTTTATTGCTAAACGTTAGCCATAGTAGTAGAAGTAATGTTTGGCGAGACGACTTCATGAAGACACGATGATGGAGATCATGGTGTCATGTCGGTGACAAAGATGATCATGGTGCCCGAAGATGAAGATCAAAGGAGAAAAATGATATTGGCCATATCATGTCACTTTATTTGATTGCATGTGATGTTTATCATGTTTATGCATCTTATTTGCTTAGAACGATGGTAGTAAATAAGATGATCTCTCACTAAAATTTCAAGAATTGAGTTTCCCCTAACTGTGCACCGTTGCTAAGTATCGTTGTTCCGAAGCACCACGTGATGATCGGGTGTGATAGGCTCTAACGTTCGCATACAACGGGTGTAAGCCAAATTTACACACGCAATATACTTAGGGTTCACTTGACGAGCCTAGCATGTACAGCCATGGCCTCGGAACACGGAAGACCAAAAGGTCGAACATGAGTCGTATAGAAGATACAATCAACATGAAGATGTTCACCGTTGATGACTAGTCCGTCTCACGTGATGATCGGACACGGCTTAGTCGATTCAGATCATGTATCACTTAGATGACTAGAGAGATGTCAATCTGAGTGGGAGTTCATTAAATTTGATCAGATGAACGTAATTGTCATGAACTTAGTCTAAATTCTTTACAGCATGTCTTGTAGATCAAATGGCCCACGCTCATGTCACCCTCAACTTCAACGCGTTCCTAGAGAAAACCAAGCTGAAAGACGATGGTAGCAACTATACGGATTGGGTCCGTAACCTGAGGATCATCCTCATAGCTGCCAAGAAAACATATGTCCTAGAAGCACCCCTAGGTGACGCTCCCGCCCCGGCAAACCAAGATGTTATGAACGCATGGCAGTCGCGTTGTGATGATTACTCCCCGGTTCAGTGCGGCATGCTCTACAACTTAGAATCGAGGCTCCAAAAGCGTTTTGAGCACCACGGAGCATATGAGATGTTCCAAGAGCTGAAAATGGTTTTCCAAGCTCATGCCCGAGTCGAGAGATATGACGTCTCCGATGCATTCTACAGTTGTAAGATGGAGGAGAATAGTTCTGTCAGCGAGCACATACTCAAATTGTCTGGGTTGCACAATCGCTTGTCTTAGTTGGGAAGTAATCTCCCACACGAAGCGGTCGTTGACAGAATCCTTCTGTCGCTCCCACCTAGCTACAAGAGCTTCGTGATGAACTTCAATACGCAAGGGATGGAGAAGTCCATTCCCGAAGTGTATTCAATGCTAAAATCAGCGGAGGGGGAGATAAAGAAAGAGCATCAAGTGTTGATGGTGAATAAAACCACTAAGTTCAAGAAAGGCAAGGGTAAGAAGAACTTCAAGAAGGACGGCAAAGGAGTTGCCGCACCCGGTAAGCCAGTTGCCGGGAAGAAGCCCAAGAATGGACCCCAAGCCTGAGACTGAGTGCTTTTATTGCAAGGGAACGGGTCACTGGAAGCGGAACTGCCCCAAATAGTTAGCAGATAAGAAGGCCGACAATGTCAAAGGTATATATGATATACATGTTATTGATGTGTACCTTACTAGCGCTCGTAGTAGCTCCTGGGTAATTGATACCGGTGCAGTTGCTCACATTTGTAACTCAAAGCAGGAGTTGCGGAATAAGCGGAGACTGGCGAAGGACGAGGTGACGATGCGCGTCGGGAATGGTTCCAAGGTCGATGTGATCGCCGTCGGCACGCTACCTCTACATCTACCTCGGGATTAGTTTTAAACCTTAATAATTGTTATTTAGTACCAGCTTTGAGCATGAACATTGTATCTGGATCTCGTTTAATGCGAGATGGCTACTCATTTAAATCTGAGAATAATGGTTGTTCTATTTATATGAGAGATATGTTTTATGGTCATGCCACGCTGGTCAATGGTTTATTCTTGATGAATCTCGAATGTGATGTTACACATATTCATAGTGTGAATGCCAAAAGATGTAAAGTTGATAATGATAGTCCCACATACTTGTGGCATTGCCGCCTTGGTCATATTGGTGTCAAACGTATGAAGAAGCTCTATGAAGATGGACTTCTAGAGTCTCTTGATTATGAATCATTTGACACGTGCGAACCATGCCTCTTGGGCAAGATGACCAAGACTCCGTTCTCCGGAACAATGGAGCGAGCGACCAACTTATCGGAAATCAAACATACCGATGTGTGTGGTCCAATGAGTGTTGAAGCTCGCGGAGGCTATCGTTATGTTCTCACCCTCACGGATGACTTAAGTAGATATGGTTATGTCTACTTGATGAAACACAAGTCTGAGACCTTTGAAAAGTTCAAGGAATTTCATAATGAGGTTAAGAATCAATGTGACAGAAAAATAAAGTTCTTACGATCGGATCATGGGGGTGAATATTTAAGTCACGAATTTGGCACACGCCTAAGGAACTGTGGAATTGTTTCACAATTGACACCGTCCGGAACACCTCAGTGTAATGGTGTGTCCGAACGTCGTAATCGTACTCTGTTGGACATGGTGCGATCTATGATGTCTCTTGCCGACTTACCGTTGTCTTTTTGGGGATATGCTTTAGAGACTGGCGCATTCACTCTAAATAGTGCTCCGTCAAAATCTGTTGAGACGACACCGTATGAACTTTGGTTTGGCAAGAAACCTAAGCTGTCGTTTCTGAAAGTTTGGGGTTGCGATGCTTATGTCAAGAAACTTCAACCTGAAAAGCTCGGACCCAAATCGGAAAAATGCGCCTTCATAAGATACCCAAAGGAAACGATTGGGTACACCTTCTACCTCAGATCCGAAGGCAAGGTCTTCGTTGCCAAGAATGGATACTTTTTGGAGAAAGAGTTTCTCTCGAACGAAGTGAGTGAGAGGAAAGTAGAACTTGATGAGGTGACAGTCACCCCTTCCGAACCGGAAAGTAGCGCAGGAAATTGTTCCTGAGGTGCCTGCACCGACTAGGGAGGAAGTTAATGATGATGATCATGAAGATTCAGATCAAGTTACTACTGAACTTCAAAGGTCCACAAGGACATGTTCCGCACCAGAGTGGTACGGTAACCCTGTCATGGAAATCATGTTGTTAGACAACGGTGAACCTTCGAACTATGAAGAAGCGATGGCGGGCCCGGATTCCAACAAATGGCTTGAAGCCATGAAATCCGAGATAGGATCCATGTATGAAAACAAAGTATGGACTTTGGTGGACTTGCCCGATGATCGGCACGCCATAGAAAATAAATGGATATTTAAGAAGAAGACTGACGTGGATGGTAATGTGACCATCTATAAGGCTCGTCTTGTCGCTAAAGGTTATAGACAAGTTCAAGGGATTAACTACGACGAGACTTTCTCTCCCGTAGCGATGCTGAAGTCCGTCCGAATCATGTTAGTAATTGCCGCATTCTATGATTATGAGATATGGCAAATGGACGTCAAAACGGCATTCCGTAATGGCTTCCTCAAGGAAGAGCTGTATATGATGTATAGCCGGAAGGTTTTGTCGATCCTGAGAATGCTAACAAGGTATGCAAGCTCCAGCGCTCGATCTATGGGCTGGTGCAAGCATCTCGGAGTTGGAATATTCGCTTTAATGATGTGATCAAAGCGTTTGGGTCTATACAGACTTGGGGAGAAGCCTGTATTTACAAGAAAGTGAGTGGGAGCTCTGTAGCATTTCTCATATTATATGTGGATGACATATTGCTGATGGGAAATGATGTAAAATTCTTGGAGAGCATAAAGGCCTACTTGAATAAGAGTTTTTCAATGAAGGACCTTGGAGAAGCTGCTTACATATTAGGCATCAAGATCTATAGAGATAGATCGAGACGCCTCATTGGTCTTTCACAAAGCACATACCTTGATAAGATATTGAAGAAGTACAATATGGATCAGTCCAAGAAAGGGTTCCTGCCTGTATTGCAAGGTATGAGATTGAGCACGGCTCAATCCCCGACCACGGCGGAAGATAGAGAAAAGATGAGTGTCATCCCCTATGCCTCAGCCATAGGTTCTATTATGTATGCCATGTTGTGTACCAGACCTGATGTGAACCTTGCCATAAGTTTGGTAGGGAGGTACCAAAGTGATCCCGGTATCTAACACTGGACAACGGTCAAAAACATCCTGAAGTACCTGAAAAGGACTAAGGATATGTTTCTCGTTTATGGAGGTGACGAAGAGCTCGTCGTAAAGGGTTACGTCGATGCTAGCTTCGACACGGATCTGGATGACTACAAGTCACAAACCGGATACGTGTATATTTTGAATGGTGGGGCAGTCAGCTGGTGCAGTTGCAAGCAGAGCGTTGTGGCGCATTCTACATGTGAAGCGGAGTACATAGCTGCTTGCGAAGCAGCGCAGGAAGGAGTCTGGATGAAGGAGTTCATCACCGACCTAGGAGTCATTCCAAGCGCGTCGGGCCCGATGACTCTCTTCTATGACAACACTGGAGCTATTGCCATTGCCAAGGAGCCCAGGTTTCACAAAAAGACCAAGCACATCAAGCGCCGTTTCAACTCCATCCGGAATTACGTTCAAGATGGAGACATAGATATTTGTAAAGTGCATACGGATCTGAATGTCGCGGATCCGTTGACTAAACATCTTCCACGAGCAAAACATGATCAACACCAAAACTCTATGGGTGTTTAATTCATCACAATGTAACTAGATTATTGACTCTAGTGCAAGTGGGAGACTGTTGGAAATATGCCCTAGAGGCAATAATAAAATGGTTATTATTATATTTCCTTTTTCATGATAATTGCCTGTTATTCATGCTTGAATTGTATTATCCGGAAATAGTGATACATGTGTGAATACATAGACCACAACGTGTCCCTCGTAAAGCCTCTAGTTACTAGCTCGTTGATCAACAGATGGTCACGGTTTCCTGACCATGGACACTCGATGTCATTGATAACGGGATCACATCATTAGGAGAATGATGTGATGGACAAGACCCAATCCTAAGCCTAGCACAAGATCGTGTAGTTCGTAATGCTAAAGCTTTTCCAATGTCAAGTATCTTTTCCTTAGACCATGAGGTTGTGCAACTCCCGGATACCGTAGGAATACTTTGGGTGTGCCAAACGTCACAACGTAATTGGGTGGCTATAAAGGTACGCAACGGGTATCTCCGAAAGTATCTGTTGGGTTGGCACGAACCGAGACTGGGATTTGTCACTCCGTATGATGGAGAGGTATCTCTGGGCCCACTCGGTAAGACATCATCATAATGAGCTCAATGTGACTAAGGAGTTAGTCACGGGATGATGTATTACGAAACAAGTAAAGAGACTTGCCATGACGAGATTGAACAAGGTATCGGTATACCGACGATCGAATCTCGGGCAAGTACTATACCGATAGACAGGGAATTGCATACGGGATTAAGTGAATCCTTGACATCATGGTTCATCCGATGAGATCATCGAGGAACACGTAGGAACCAACATGGGTATCCAGATCCCGCTATTGTTTATTGACCAGAGAGTCGTCTCGGTCATGTCTACGTGTCTCCCGAACCCGTAGGGTCTACACACATAAGGTTCGGTGATGCTAGGGTTGTAGAGATATATGAACACAGTAACCCCGAATGTTGTTTGGAGTCCCGGATGAGATCCCGGGCGTCACGAAGAGTTCCAGAATGGTCTGGAGGTAAAGAATTATATATAGGAAGTCCAGTTTCGGCCATCGGGAGAGTTTCGGGGGTCACTGGTAGTATACCGGGACCATCGGAAGGGTCCCGGGGGTCCACCGGGTGGGGCCACCCATCCCGGAGGGCCCCATGGGCCGTAGGGGTAGGGGAACCAGCCCATAGTGGGCCGGCGCACCCCCTTGGGCCTCCCCCTTGCGCCTAGGGTTGGGAACCCTAGGGGTGGGGGGCGCCCCCCTTGCCTTGGGGGGCAAGCCTCCCCCCCTAGGAGATTGCATCTCCTAGGGCCGGCGCCCTGATACGTCTCAAACGTATCTAATTTTCCAAACACTTTTGCTATTGTTTTGACCTCATTCTTGCAAGATTTGAACTAAACTAACCCGGACTGACGCTGTTTTCAGCAGAGCTGCCTGTATGGTTTTATTGTGTGCAGGAAAACGGATTTTTAGGTGTCTCAGAAAATTCCAAGAAAAATCACAGAAAATCCACGCACCCGAAGGGCCCTTGTGCCAGAAGAGGGGCTAGAGGGGAACCAGGGGGGCCCCAGGCGCCCTGGTGGCGCGGCCCCACCCCTGGCCGTGCCGGGAGGCCGCCTGGGCGGGTCCTTCCCCCTCTGGTGCCCTACTTTGACCCGTATTTATCCCCGTGACGAGAAAACCCCATAACAGAAGTCGTTTTCCCAGTTTCCGTCGCGGAGCCGCCGCCACCCTCTGTTCTTCTTCGGGAGGGCTAATCTGGAGGCTGATTTGGCCTCCGGAGAGGGGAGATCGTCGCCATCGTCATCATCATCACCACTCCATCCTCCCTCCATGGCTTCTCCTTCCATGTGTGAGTAATTCCCTGCTGTAGGCAAAGGGGATGGTAGGGATTGGATGAGTTAGATCATGTAATAGTTTATCAGATTGTTGGGGGCATGTTGCCTATTATCTACTATGGTGTTTATCATCTTTGCTTCAACTTGTTGCTCTTAATGCTTGTCACTTAGGGTCCGAGTGCCATGATTTCAGATCTGAACCATATGTGTTTGCATGAATATATTTGTGTTCTTGATCCTATCTATGAGTTGTTTGCACCTATTACGGTCCGGAACCGGCGATCCCAAAGGTGACAGCTTGGGACACCAAAGGGGATGGACCATAATTTGAGGATTCCATGTATCCATTGAGTTTATTGCTTTGTTCCGGTGATCTTTGACAGGAGCACCTTAATCTCCATAAGTTCCTTTTGGCCCCGTTCGTAGCGGGATGGTAGGACAAAAGATGTTGTGCAAGTTCTTATTGCAAGCGCGTACAACTACCTGTGGGATACATGCCTAATGTTTGATATTTGCCTAGATGATCTTTACTTTTCTGTGTGCCTTGCCCCAAGTTAGATTCATGATGTATCTCATCCATGCAGCGCCCAACCATCCATCTCCCTAGCCTACAGTGTTTTAAATCCTGCTGGTTATTAGTGTTTACTTTTGCTGTTTACTTTTACTATTACAACCATCACTATCATATCACCGTTACCACTTATCTTTTGTTGCAAGTAAGTATATTTCAGGTGCGGTTGAATTGACAACTCAACTGTCAAAGCTTATAAATACTCTTTGGCTCCCCGTGTGTCGAATCTATAAATTGGGTTATTCTTACCCGCGAAGACTATCTCGATCCCTTACGGTTGAGGGTTATCAAGTACCGTTTTCTGGCGCCGTTGCCGGGGAGCATAGAAATATTTACAAGTCTACTTGAAGTATCCTACCTGCTGCACTTCATCCGCTATGGGTAAGAAAGGAGACCCCAAGGTTCCGATCTTACTATCCACTACAAGAAGAGGTACTGTTCTGAACACTAGTGCTACACTTGATTCACCTTCTGTTATGAGTAAGTTTGCCTCACCGCCACCACATGATGCTTCTACTGAGTCTGTTACTATGTCCGATACTTTTGATGATGCCTCTACTACTCTTGATGATATTAGTTCACTTGGTTATGCCCTTGAGAAACAGATCGCTGCTGCAAAAAAAAATCTGGAATTGAAATTCCTGTTACTCGCTACCCCATTGGTGGAACTTATGATTATCCTGATTTGAGTAAACTCAAGGAGAGACTCCTTGATGATGATTACATTATGCTTGATGATGATTTATGCAGGGAACTGACAGAGTTTGCCGACTCTGACCCTGAAGCTATTAAGAAGCTGCTTGAAAAACACTCCTTGAAGAACAAGACTGTGTCTGATCCTGAATTTGCTACATCTCCTATATGCATCAATGATCCTGATTATGATTTCTCTGTTGATCTTTCACTTATATCTATGGTTGAAGCTGACCCCTTTTATGGCAGAGAAAATGATGATGCTATTGCACACCTGACCAAACTCACTGAGTTGGGTGGCTTGTTTACCACGGATGAGAAGATACAAAACTTTTATGTGACTAAGCTTCTTGCTTTCTCTTTGAAGGAAGGTGCTAAAACGTGGTATGATGCACTACCATGTGGTTCCATTAATAATCCTCAAGACTTAGCTCGCTCTTTTGTTGATAAGTACTTTCCTGCTCATATGCAACATGTTGCTTTACAAAGAATTTATAACTTTAAACAGTTGCAGGATGAGCACCTCCCTAAAGCTTGGGGGAGGTACTGTAGTCTGATCCGGGCTAGACCAGGACATGGAGTCCCTAAGAATGAATTAATCAATATATTTTATGCTGGTCTAACTGATGAATCCATGTCCTATTTGGATAGTTGTGCTGGTTGTGTTTTCAGGAAAAGAACACCGGACGATGCAGAAGAATTGATGGGCAGGATTGCCAAAAACCATGAAGATTGGTCCGTCCCTGAAACACCTCCACCACCAAAGAAGAGGGGCATGTTTGTTCTAAGCCCTGAAGATATGCGAGAAGCAAAGAAATCTATTAAAGAGAAGGGTATTAAAACTGAAGACGTGAAGAATCTACCCCCTATTGAGAAGTTGTGTGAGCCTACCGCTCACCCTCCTATGGTAGAGGTACACTCTCTTTTAGATTTCAACGCAAGTGACATCCCTCATGGCCTTCGGGATTAAGACCCGAGGAGGAACTAGCACTCAAGATCCTCTCTATCCAGAGGGGCATCCGAGGAGAATCGAGCAAGATTCTCAAATGCAGGAAGAAGAAATTGTTGGCTCTCCAAAGAAGAACAAGAAGAAACACAAGGAGGCTGACAATTCCAATGATCCTATTACAAGTAAAGAGCCAGCTGTTGATCCCAACAGTATATCTACCTCCGATGCTGAGACTAAAGACGGTGCCGAACATGAAGATAAGGATAAGGAGAAGAATGATCCGCCTGAGGTTCGAGAAGAAGAAGCACCTGACAAACGCAAGAAGTATACTAGAGAAGACTTCGTCGCAAGAAGACATGGGAAGGAAAGAGAACCATGGATACAGAACCCATGCCCTTTCCAGGTAAGTCTCTCAAATGTAAAGAAGAAGAGCATTACAATAAGTTTTGTGAGTGGATGAAACCTCTTTTTCTTCAAATCCCTTTGACTGATGCTATTAAGTTACCTCCCTATTCAAAATATATGAAAGATATTGTTACTAATAAAAGAAAAGTTCCTAATGAAGCAATATCTACTATGCTTGCTAACTACTCTTTCAGTGGCAAGATTCCTGAGAAGCTTGGTGATCCAGGTATACCCACCATTCCCTGCTCCATAAAGAATAATTATGTCAAAACTGCTTTATGTGATCTTGGGGCAGGAGTGAGTGTTATGCCTCTCTCTCTTTACAAGAGGCTTTATTTAGAGAAGCTAACCCCTACAGATATCTCTCTTCAGATGGCTGACAAGTCAACCGCCGTCCCGATAGGTATTTGTCAGGATGTTCCCGTAGAAGTTGCTAACTGTTTGATCCTTACTGATTTTGTCGTGCTTGACATGCCCGAGGATGGGAGCATGTCCATTATTCTTGGTAGACCTTTTCTTAACACCGCAGGTGCTATTATTGATTGCAATAAAGGAAAGGTTACCTTCAATGTGAATGATAAAGAACACACGGTGTATTTTTCAAAGAAGACCGGCAAGAGGCATGGCCTCAACTCTATAGAAGATATCGAGACCGTGAAGATTGGAGAATGGGACTATCCACTACATGTGCACCACAAATACAAAACTATTATGGTGGGGACAATGTCCATTAAAGTAAAGGTGCAATGATCACTTCGTAAGAGGTGGGACTTTTTGCTCTATATATCGCCGGTTTGTTGGTAAGACTTGATCAACCTTACTAGTAAGCATGTTTTATATAGGTAAAAGTTGAGCTTGTTATGTTTTCATTTGTTTTAGCTTTTGTTCTCCTTGTCGTACCAAGTGTTTATGTTTTTGAAGCTTCACAATACTAATCACTGCTTTAAGTTTTCAGAAAGTTTTGCAGCTTTTTGAACTTCGAAAAAATTTCAACAGTGAAGTTTTCAGAAAAATTCCAGAAAAATAAAAATAAAAATTTCCATGGCGGGAGTGACCCAGAGGCACCTGGGGCTGACCAGTGGCCCAGGCGGCCAGCTGGCGCGGCCAGCCCCCTGGCCGCGCCCATAGGGCGCCTGGGGCCCACAGGTCCCACCTCCAGGTGAGTCTTCTTCCTCTCTCTCTCTCTTTCTCTCCGAAAACACGAGTTCTGCACTTGTTCTTGCGTTCTTGCTGTTCTTGGAGGCGATTTTCGATCTCTCTCTACAGCCTATCATTCGAGCTGAGATTTTGAACAAATACTCCCTGGTATGTAACTCCTCCACCCCTCCAATTAGATTTTTGAATGGTGGCTTCATTTGTGAGTATTTAGTAGTTCTTGGTGCTGTGTAGATGAGCTTGCATGCATGTGTAGAAATTTATTTTCCAAGTTTTGATGCAAGTTTATGCCTTAGGTAAGTGAGTTGAGTAGTTTGCCTTAATCCACTTTGTTTAAATCCTTGTTTTTGTAATTTGACAAAAATTTCAGAAATGAGTTTGTTAGGAAGGGCAAAGGGGTGGCTTGAGAAGAAGAAGCCCACGCGCTCCGATCGAGTTACTAGAGCCGCAGCTTCACCCTCGACTGCTAGGGTGAGCTACAATGAAGATCATGTGCCCCTAGAGTTGTTGGAAGACACAAGTCCAGCACGTGCTATGATGTTCCCATGTGATGAATTCCTTGAAGCTGCGGGAATTAAGGATGAGTTTTATAATCTTTGTGCTAATGCAGGTCTGACACGGCTCGTCACGTGCCGTGTTACTCAGTATCAAAAAACTCACCTTTGGTTTCATTAACAGTTTTAGATATAACCTTGATACTGGTTCTATTGAGTTTAAAATTTACAATGATCTTTTGACCATGCCCTTGGAAAAGTTTTGTGAAATAATAGGTGTGACAAACGTTGGGCGGACGGCGAAGATGACCTCTCAGCCCTCCGAGCTGAAAACCATCTTCAACTCTCTCTGCAGCATGGGTACGAGGGATATTCATCGGTCAAAAATCTCCAGCATCTTATTCCCTCACCTCAGGTATTTTGCGTATTATGTTGCTAGAGGAGTGTTAGCTCGTGACAACACGAGCAACACTTCTGTGCCGGATATTGCTATCCTGGCAACCGCCCTCTCAGGGAGGTTTGATTATAATTTGGGTGCCTTAATTGCTCGACGCCTTGCTATGAACGGTAACAGGGGAGATTTATTTGGTGGCGTTTATGCCACACTTATCTTAGAACATCTTAAAGGCACCCCACACCCTGATGATAAGCCTTTTACTTATTTAAGTTTTGATCTTGCTATTATGAAAAGGCATAAGTTTGTTACCATGACTTTTGAGTTTGGTAACCTTGTTTATATCTTGCGTTTTGGAACTACCGCGGAACGCAAGATCCGTCTACCTGCACCTCTTTTGTTTGATTTTTCTCGCATGAACAGATGGTCCTTTGATGTTATCCAGTTCGATGAGTTCATGGTCCAACATCAGTTTCATAACCCCATGGAGGGGTTTGTGCTCGACGAGGAGGAGCACGGTGAGTTACCACCTTTACAGGGGGAGACCGTCACCCAGTTTGGTGAAGGGTCTTCCTCTGCTTGGAGTACGGACCCTTCTTCGTGGGAGGATCCGAGGAGTTCGGTGTACGCGCCGGAATCCTTTTACGACCCTTGGACTCACCAGCACACCCCCCCCCCCCCCCGGAGCAGGAGGCTCCTGGGGGCAGTAGCTACTACCAACTTAGGCCAAAAGCCTAAGCTTGGGGGAGTACGTGCCCTTCTCACTTTTCCATTGTATTATCCGTTTTATTTTTGTTCGCTTTGATCTTTTCGAAGTTTTTGCCCGTTCTTCTTTATTTCTTTCTTTGCAAAAACAACAAAAAGATTTTCTCTTTCTTTTGCTTTCGTTCAACCTTTGAAATAACCCAAAAAGATTTCCTTTCTCTCTTTAGTTTGCTTTGTTTTCAGAGTTCAGCTCGAGTCCGTGATGGCATTTAATTATATTTCCTACGTTCGATCGTGCAAGTGACGAGGCAGTAATGACGAAGATCGACTGAAGGGAAGCAACAAGGAAAACCGGTATGAACTCTTCTTGTTTCTACTTTTGTACATATGCCTGTACTTATGATCTAGAGACCAGCTTGTATCGACATAGTGCTATGTTTACAATGCTTTTCCAGTGGTTCATGCTTTCCTTGTGGCTAGTCTCAAATAGCTAGAGTATATAATGTGTTATTGAAATGATTTACATGCATTGCACTGTTCATAGTTTGGTATACTGAGGTGGTATTTCCCTTTGGAGAATTCTTGGATTGACTTGGCACATGTTTACACATGTTTAAGACTAAAAAGTCTACTTTGCCTTGATGATCTTTGAGTTTCAGAATAGTTATATCACTTTCATGCCCGATTCAATGTTGCTTTGTCGCTCTGCATGATTATGACCGTTATTGCTCTCTAGTTGGTCGCTTCCCAGTCTCTTGCTAGCCTTCGCTCGTACTAAGCGGAGTTCTGCTTATGCATCCAAATCCTTTCAAACTAGTTATTCCATATGAGTCCACCATACCTTCCTATGTGGTATTTACCTGCCATCCTAACAAAGACTTTCTTGTACCATCTCGAAACTATTGAAATTTACTCCTATTTTGTGCCTCTGTTTTAGCTCATGAGGAAGTAGTAGTTAATTCATGATCTTTTTAAGTTGGACGAGTTTTATCCCGGGATTGCATGTCTAATCTGCAAACCCCTAATACGAGAAGGAACTGGCATGAGTGCGCCCGGCTCATAAAAGATAATACAACAAACAAACCCTCCTTCATGCTTTGTTCATGAGAAATCAGAAAACTTTTGGCAGTGATAAACAAAGGAGATTAAGGGGATGTGATCGTCCCCGTGCGGGAGCCGTTCCTCGAAACTTTTGGCCGTTCCTCGAAAAGTGATTGAGTTGTCTACTAACATTCGTTGACGAAATATGCACCTCCCAAAATCATTTTTACCTCTGTTTTCAAAACCAAGAGCTCTGGTACATGTTTAGTCTTTGCTTCCAACCATGGGTTTTCAACCTCGCCATCAAATTCCACGGTTCGAGAGTCTCCACCTTCTTTCTTCAAAGCACCAACTAGGAGAGCATAATTGTCATTCTGAGTGTAATGTGCATTGTCCCAAAGTATTACATTGTCTTCTGCATGCTTATGGTATTATCTATTCTGAAATTCTTAGTTCTAGTCTCCTTTAAAACTCTGGAGGAGT
This sequence comes from Secale cereale, assembly GCA_902687465.1. Lineage (NCBI taxonomy): Eukaryota > Viridiplantae > Streptophyta > Magnoliopsida > Poales > Poaceae > Secale > Secale cereale. The sequence continues at coordinate 963,763,994 of LR738711.1, forward strand.
TTCTGCATTTATGTTTTGCTTCATTCATGGAGGCTAGCGAGATACCACTCTAGTATGTTCAAGCTATGTGCAATGTAATCTTGTCTTGATTTTCAGTAGTATATTATTTACTTTTAGGTATTTGTGATTGGTCACTTGAAAGAAGGATTGCTCCGTGCATTGTCCTCATAGCATTGTTTCAATACTTGCTAGACTCTTTTCGTAGTACATGCTTATATACATCTAATGAAGCAAAAGAGTTTGTCAAAGTTTTCTTTGTCGCGTCCAGTTCGTTGAACTGAATTGCTTGAGGACAAGCAATATGCTAAGCTTGGGGGAGTTGATACGTCTCAAACGTATCTAATTTTCCAAACACTTTTGCTATTGTTTTGACCTCATTCTTGCATGATTTGAACTAAACTAACCCGGACTGACGCTGTTTTAAGCAGAGCTGCCTGTATGGTTTTATTGTGTGCAGGAAAATGGATTTTTAGATGTCTCAGAAAATTCCAAGAAAAATCACAGAAAATCCACGCACCCGAAGGGCCCTTGTGCCAGAAGAGGGGCCAGAGGGGAGCCAGGGGGGGCCCAGGCGCCCTGGTGGCGCGGCTCCACCCCTGGCCGCGCCGGGAGGCCGCCTGGGCGGGTCCTTCCCCCTCTGGTGCCCTACTTTGACCCGTATTTATCCCCGTGATGAGAAAACCCCAGAACAGAAGTCGTTTTCCCAGTTTCCGTCGCGGAGCCGCCGCCACCCTCTGTTCTTCTTCGGGAGGGCTAATCTGGAGGCTGATTTGGCCTCCGGAGAGGGGAGATCGTCGCCATCGTCATCATCATCACCACTCCATCCTCCCTCCATGGCTTCTCCTTCCATGTGTGAGTAATTCCCTACTGTAGGCAAAGGGGATGGTAGGGATTGGATGAGTTAGATCATGTAATAGTTTATCAGATTGTTGGGGGCATGTTGCCTATCATCTACTATGGTGTTTATCATCTTTGCTTCAACTTGTTGCTCTTAATGCTTGTCACTTAGGGCTTGAGTGCCATGATTTCAGATCTGAACCATATTTGTTTGCATGAATATATTTGTGTTCTTGATCCTATCTATGAGTTGTTTGCACCTATTACGGTCCGGAACCGGCGATCCCAAAGGTGACAGCTTGGGACACCAAAGGGGATGGTCCATAATTTGAGGATTCCATGTATCCATTGAGTTTATTGCTTTGTTCCGGTGCTCTTTGACAGGAGCACCTTAATCTCCATAAGTTCCTTTTGGCCCCGTTCGTAGCGGGATGGTAGGACAAAAGATGTTGTGCAAGTTCTTATTGCAAGCACGTACAACTACCTGTGGGATACATGCCTAATGTTTGATATTTGCCTAGATGATCATTACTTTTCTGTCTGCCTTGCCCCAAGTTAGATTCATGATGTATCTCATAAATGCAGCGCCCAACCATCCATCTCCCTAGCCTACAGTGTTTTAAATCCTGCTGGTTATTAGTTGTTACTTTTGCTGTTTACTTTTACTATTACAACCATCACTATCATATCACCGTTGCCACTTATCTTTTGTTGCAAGTAAGTATATTTCAGGTGCGGTTGAATTGACAACTCAACTGTCAAAGCTTATAAATAATCTTTGGCCCCCCGTGTGTTGAATCTATAAATTGGGTAATTGTTACCCGCGAAGACTATCTCGATCCCTTACGGTTGAGGGTTATCACGCCCCCCCTGTCCCCTATATATAGTGGGGGGAGGGAGGGCAGCCGCACCCTTGCTCTTGGCGCCTCCCTCTCCCCCTGTTACACCTCTCCATCCTCCCGCAGGTGCTTCGCGAAGCCCTGCAGAATTTCCGTTGCATCCACCACCACGCCGTTGTGCTGCTGGATCTCCATCAACCTCTCCCCCCCCCCTTGCTGGATCAAGAAGGAGGAGACGTCGCTGCACCGTACGTGTGTTGAATGCGTAGGTGCCGTTGATGGGCCTCTAACCCCTCGTTGGTTACCCCAAGTGGAAGCTGTGAGATGCAGTGTTGTGGAAGTTTTTCCCTTAGCAAAGATGCCAAGGATCGAATCCCCAGAGACTCCTAGGTTCAACAAGTAGGTGTCAACTGCTAACGGCGCCAGATATTAGCAATCAACGTGGACCTGCACACAGATACAAATAACTTTGCTCCCAACGAGTACAGAGAGGTTGTCAATCCCTCCGGCCTTGTAGTTCACAAAGGATTAAACGCAAATGATAGTAGTGATAGATAATGTTTGCAATAGTAAATAATAGCGAAAAGTAAATAGCGGATGTGATCAATGATGGTAATATGGACCGGAGTCTCATGATGTTCACTAGTGATGTCTCTCTCCCAAAAGACGATAAAACAGCTATGTGAGGTAAACGAATTACAGCTGGGCAATTGACAGGACCACGAACGCAAACCAATGCTGACTACATTGCAAGAAAGGTTGAGGTTCAAAGCATGGGCAATACGCCAAAGTAAGTAGACCGAAATCCATCAATATCTACTACTAATTATCCACCTTGAGATATCTATCCAGAACATCTCGCTGGTATTAAGTTGCGAGTCCCACCCATAGTGTAAACTCAATGCAACAGACAACTGCATTAAAAGAACTTTGCGTAAAGTAAACAATCCTTGCACCCGCGGGCACAAGCATCGTTGTTTTCCCCCTTGTGGCAACAGCACATCCCCTAGACTCATGTTTCTGTCACTCAAGCTAGTCATCGAGGGGCATGAACCCACAATCAAGCATAACGTTCCCTCTTGGAGTCACTACGTATTACTTGGCCAAAGCAATAAATAACAACGGAGAACATGCGAGAATTACTTACGAACATAAATATAAAAGAGATAGATCAAATATATTACTCAATCACAATCTGAACATAATCTCATAATCCATCGGATCCCAGCAAACTCATCATAGCAACAGCATAAGGATTACATATGTGCCTCGATCATGTAGGGCAGCTCACGAGGACTAATTAGTGAAGCACAAGAACGGGAGGAGAACATCACATAGCTACTGGTCATGGACTCATGGTCCAAGGGAGACAACTCACAACTCATCCGGGGGGCGTCCATGGTGGTGGAGAAGCTCCCGGTGGTGATACTCCCCTCCGGCAGGGTGCCGGGAAGAGTTCTCATGGTGCTCTCGATCTTGGAAGCAGCGGCGGCGGCGGAACAGAGATGAGATCGCGAAAAAGAGTTCCCCTCCCGAGGGTTTCGAAGGACGCTCTAAATATATGACAAAGGGGGGCACCAGACGGGGCTCGGGGGGCCCAGGCGCCCCCCCCCCCCCCCCCCCCCCC
>LR738711.1:963767306-963779375 GCA_902687465.1 Secale cereale
AGCCCTGGTGCCCCCCCCCCCGGCTGTACTTCGGGCGCAAGGTAGGTTCTGGAACGCTGATTTTTTATATAATTTTTCTGGATTTTTCCTGACAGTTCTCGTAATGTGAAAACCTGAAATACAAAAACAGCCAAAAACAGAAACTGGCACTGGGGTGCACTGGATTAGTAGGTTAGTCTAAATATGATCAAAAGTGTATGGAAGTGTATAAATATCATAGCAATATCACCCAAGAGTGGCATGGAGCAAGCAGAAATTATAGATACGTTTTTGACGTATCAACATCCCCAAGCTTAATTCCTGCTCGTCCTCGAGTAGGTAAATGATAACAAGAATAATTTCTGTGGTGACATGCTATTAACCATATAGGACTTTTTATAGTCATATGACAAAAGCTTACTGAGACAATGATTCTATAGTAATTAAGTTGCCTCATGAGAAAATCACAAATGACTGAAAGTTTTACAATATGAAACTGAAACATCAAAAAGTTTTGCAATGAACATGGTGTGCAAATATGATAAAGTGATATCTAGCTTGCCCCCTTTAGTGAAGCAAAACATAAATGCAGGGGCACCTTCAAGGTTTAAGTGATGACTAGATACAATGATTTCAGAATAAACGATATCACAATCATGCAAAAGACAATGCTACTTTGGGACAATGCACATTACACTTAGAATGACAATCATGCTCTCAGTAGTTGGTGCTTTAAAAGAAAGTGGAGACTCAACATAAAAGTAAAAGAATGGTTATGTGCTAGAGCTTTTATTTTGAAACCATAGAAGCAATTTTGTCAACGGTAGTAGTACTTCATATGTGTCATGCATAAGACATCCTATAAGTTGCAAGCCTCATGCATCGAATACCAATAGTGCACGCACCTTGTCCTAATTAGCTCGGATTTCCATGGGTTATCATTGCATTACATATGTTTCAACCAAGTGTCACAAAGGGGTACCTCTATGCCACCTGTACAAAGGTCCAAGGAGATAAATCGCATTTGATTTCTCGTTTTTGATAGATCTCAACTTGAGGACATCCATACCGGGACAACATAGAAAATAGATGATGGACTCCTCTTTAATGCATAAGCATATTCTCATAAGAGATTGAGGATTAATGTCCAAGCTAAAACTTCCACCATGATACATGGCTTTGGTTGGCGGCCCAATGTTCTTCTCTAACAATATGCATACTCATCCAACCCATGGCAAATCACCCTTACTTCAGACAAGACGAACATGCATAGCAACTCACATGATATTCAACAAAAGTGTGACAGTTGATGGCGTCCCCAGAAACATGGTTACCGCTCAGCAAGCAACTTATAAGAAATAAGATACATAGGCAACATATTCTTTACCACAATAGTTTTTAATCTACTTTCCCATGAGCTATGTATTGCAAAGTTAGTCTGCTTAGTACAGGTGGAGGTTAGCAAAAGACTAGGAGCGACCAACTAAGAGAGCAATGACGGTCATAATCATGCAGAGCGACAAAGCAATATTGAATCAGGCATGGAAGTTATATCACTACTCAGAAATAAAAGATCATCAAGGCTTGACAGACTTTCTTTACAGTCTTAAATATGCGTGAGCATACGCCAAGTCAATCAAAATAAATTCTCGAAGGAAGATATTACTAAACCATACCACATCATAGGCAAACAAATCATGTTGGTACTCCAATAACACATTGGGAATCCCCCAGCTATTTGAGACTAACCATAATAAAACCTGAACTACTAAGCGCCATTATGCACGTAGCATCTTTATCATAGACATATCAACCAATGCAACGGAAGCAAACTCTCTTAATAAGATAAGCATGATAATTAAAGAGAGTTCAAGCAACCAACTAAACAAAAGCTCTTTGAAAAGATAAGCATGAATACTAAGAGCAGAGCATGATAGTAGCTATTAAAAGACAAAGAACACACACAGCAAAGATAGACATGAAAATTCTATGTTATGTTCTAGGTAGAAGTGGAGCTGTTTCTCTCCCACATAAAGAATGCTGAGTTCCGACTCGTTATGAAAAACTAAAAAGAAAACTAAAAGCAAGACGCTCCAAGCATAGCACATAACACATGAAGTGATAAAAATATAGCGGAACGAAAGACGAACTGATAATGTTGATGGAGAAGGGGATGCACGGGGGCATCCCCAAGCTTAGACGCTTGAGTCTCCTTGAATATTTCTTGGGGGTGCACGGGGGCATCCCCAAGCTTGAGCGCTTGACACTCCTGAATCTTTTTATCATCTTCCCTCGCACACTTGAAAACTCCCTTCATACATAACTCATCATAATCTGATTAGCGAAGTTAGTACCCTTAATAAAATAATTATACCTTGCTGGAAATAAGGATATTCTTGAAGTTCTACTGTTTCTCAAGATTGCCAAAAGGTTTTGCGAAGAAAAAAGCAAGTTCTTAATTTGCAAAATGAAGGTAAGGCAAAACAGGACAGAATCTGTGAAAAACAGAACAGCAGGTAGTAATTGATTTGTTCGGGGCACTTCTGCAACTCAAATAAAAAAACTCAGAACAGACGCACGAAAGACAATTATATAGAGAACGCTGTCGAAAAAATTCAGATGAAAAAGATGATCTGGTGATTTTATACGAATTTTTCTATCCAAGGACAGAATCTGTTTCCTGGACAGCACCTCACAACTTTTGAACTTTCTAGCAATCAGAGGCTATACTTGGCACAAATATGAAAAGCAAAGATACAATGATGATGCTACTGTAGTAAACAACATCAAGACACAACAAAAGAAAAATAAATTTATTCATTGGGCTGCCTCACAAAAGCGCTTTCTTTTATGCCTTTAAGCTAGGCATAATGCATAGAGATCAAGTTTTATCAAGAGTAAAAGAATAGCTAGCCCGTACAACGGACTCAAAAGGTAACTTGATCTTCTTTCGAGGGAAGTGTTCCATCCCTTTCTTGAGAGGAAACTGAAATTTTATATTACCCTCTTTCATGTCAATGATAGCACCAACGGTGCGTAAAAAGGGACGTCCCAAAATAATTGGACATGAAGGATCACATTCAATATCCATAATAGTGAAATCAACGGGAACATAATTATCATTAACAACGATAAGAATATCGTCGATCCTCCCCAAAGATTTCTTTATGGAAGAATCAACGAGACGAACACCAAAAGAACAAGAATCAAAAGGTTTCAATTTAAGCATATCATATAGTCTTTTGGGCATAATGGAAGTACTAGCTACAATATCACATAAAGCATAGCATGAGAAGTTGTTTATCTTAATTTTAATCATAGGATCCCAACCATCTTCTAGCTTTTTAGGTAAGGAGGCTTCTACTCCAAGTTTCTCCTCCCTAGCTTTGATGAGAGCATTAGTGACATGCTCTGTGAAGGCAAGATTAAGCGTGCTAGTGTGGGGATCTTTGGCCATTCCTTGTAGAAAGGTGACAACTTCTGAGATACTACAATTATCAAAATTAATTTTATCAGTATTGGGCAGAATTGTAGTGTCATCCTCTTTGTTTGAATCGCTCTCTATTATAAGAGTTTGAACATCTTCCCAAGTTTGGGGAAGCTTAGGAGCAATTTTAAACTGAGGCTCATACTCTTTTCCTGGAAGACCATGCCATGGGCATAACCCTCCGTCAAGACTAACATAATCACAAGGTTTATTACTTTTGTAGATCCCGACAGTGGTGATTGGTGTAATGGAAGAAGGGGTGTACTCCTCCCATCTAGTGTTTTTGGTGGAACTCATAATAGCAAGCAAGCAAGATATATATTTTTGTGATTTTCGATAAAAAGGTACTAAAGCAAAACTGAAAGGTAAACTAACAAGACTAAAAAGCAAAGGTAAAAGATAGCATGCAACTCCCCTATCCTGATGGTGGCGCTGAGGACAGAGCACCTCGTGTACTCCCCCGACGAGAGCCTCCCCCACAGCGCCAAGCTGAGCCTGTTCTTCAGAGGAGTGGCGCCGGCCCTCGCGCAGCTACGGGAGAAGCTCCCCACGCAGCTGGCTAACGAGGCACGCCGGCTTTGCATGGGTACTATGGAGCGAGTGTTGTCGAAGATCGTCTACCGCAACCCCGGGATTAATCTTGAGAACGTCCTCCGGACCTTGCCGCCCGAAGCTGACCAGGAAGCGTTGAAGGCACAAGTTGCCCACATCGTGGCCAAGGTGGGGAAGATCAGGAGGGTTGACGGAGACCGCGTAGACTAGGCTTCCTTCTTTCTGCTCCCCTTGCCGCTGTCAATTAAGTCATGGATAGTAGTTTGTTAGAATAGCGGCAAGTTATCTTGTAATATAACTTTATTTTGGATAGTCAATGCAGCGTTATCTCCCTTGCTTGGTTCCTTCACTTTGTATGCTTCTCACCCTACGCTTCTAGGGAGCTTGCCGGCAAAGGGACCCTTGCCACGAGCGCTGAGTGCGGGACTTCAGCGGCCTGCTGACAATGCCCTTGCCGGCATGTCGGGGAAACTGATCGCCCACGAATACCTATGGGACCGGAGCCCCTTTTCGGTACGGCAAGGGAGCGGAGGGAGCACAAAGAGCAGATCGAGGGGCACACGCGAGCAGTTTACCCAGGTTCGGGCCGCACGGATGCGTAAAACCCTACTCCTGCCTTGGTTGTATTGAGTTCTTGGCTCGGGAGCAAGAAGATCTACCGTACTGGCTACACCAAGCGTGGGAGTGATCAAGTTTCGGAACCCAACCCCCTCTACGTTGTGCATGGGCCTCCTTTTATAGTTCAAAGGGGTCACCAACAGGTGTCAACGTAGGCGAGGGTAAAAGCGTAAAATTGGTGGTAGTTGTAATAGTGCATGTACAGTGGTCTATACCTAACCCAGACGGTGGGGGACAAGGGCATTGAATGCCCGTCACCGTCGCCCCAAACAGTGTAAAAAGCGTCCGTCCGGGCGTCTCCGTTTGCCACGACGGAGGCCTCGTCATCGTGGCTTGCCACCGTGTACCCCCAGGCTGCACAGCCATCCGCCATGTGCCCCAGGAAGGGCCCCAGGGCGACGCGTGGCCAGGTGAGCTGGAGCGCACGCACACAGTGAAAGCTTGCCGCGGCAAGCACCTTGCCGCAGTCGCTACCTTGCCGGGCCCGGAAGCTCGCCGCTCTCCGGGTCTTGCCGGGGCGCGCGATGCGTCACGGCATGTCTTTTGAAATGCTGTTCGTTGGCCTTCCTGGCAAGCTCCTCTTGCCAGGGTCTTGTGCTGAAGGGATAATCTTGAGCCTGGAGCGGCCTTCCCGGCAAGCTCCTCTTGTCGGGGCCTTGCTTCTTAACTTGAATACTTTGTTCTTGAATGGCTTCAAGGGAACTAAAGTGGGCCTTGGCGGGCACGTGGTGAGCCCGACCACGGGACGCTGCTACTGCCCGTGCACAAGTTGGGATACTAAGGTACCCCTACTTTAGTACACCGACAGGAGCCCCCGGGCCTGGGCCACACACAGTGCCGAGCGCTGTTGGGCCAGGCCCAAAACAGTGCACGGGCACACGCGGCCCACGGCGCGCCGTTTCCCACTCCACATTCACCGCATCCCTCCCTAACGGCACGCGTCGATTGCGGCGTCGTGGGAGAGATCGTGGCCTGTTTCTTTAATGGGAAAAAATGCGGAACGTCCCCCACTTCCCCCTTAAAAGCAGAGGAAGCAGGGGCAGTTTCTCCCCCATTGCTTCATTGCGCCTTCAATCTCCAGAAACTCCCGCCGCTCTCTGCCTCCCCAAAGGTCGACAGAGAGTCGAGCTCCACCTCTCTTCCACCGCCGCCAGCCTCCCCGGTGCTGCCGACCCCTCTCGCCGCCCCCGCCATGGCCCCGAAGAGCAGCAAGACGAAGAGCGAGAAGTCCGACAAGGCGGCAAAGCTGGCCGCAATGCGGAAGAGGATGGTGGTCTTCCCGTCGAGGCTCGGCGCGAGGGAGCTGAGGGACAAGTATTACTTGTTCTGGGCGAGGGAGACGAAGGCTCACCCGCGCACCAGAGTCCACCCCGCCGAAGCCTGCGACATGTATCCGGGAGGTTACCATTACTTCGCTTTGTTCTTCCACTGTGGCCTTTGTCCTCCGTACTCTGAGTTTTTCTGCGATGTGATGAACACGTACGGATTCCACCTCCTAGATTTCACCCCGAATGTTGTTCTCACTATGGCCGTTTTCGCACATCTGTGCGAAAACTTTGTCGGGGTCCACCCCAACGTAGCTCTCTTCCGCCACTTTTTCACACCTAGAGTAGAGTCTTGATCTCCACTCTCCGGTGGCATCTCCTGGATCTTCAGGCTTAACAAGAAAGAGGCGTACTTGATTGGAGAGCTCCGCGGCAAGTGGGAAGAGTGGAGAGCTGATTGGTGCTGGGTTATGGAAGAGGAACCCCAGCAATTTACTTCTCCTCGCCGAGCCGCAATAGTGCGCGGCAAGGATTGGAGCGATTTGGCCCTGGAGGATGAGAAACTGGAGATAGCCCTCACTAGGATCCTTTGCCTCCGGGACGCCAACCTTACTGTAGGCGAAGTTGGGGCTGATTTCCTTCGCCGCCGCATTGCTCCCCTGCAGGATAGGAAGAGGCCTGCTTGGGAGTTTGGCAACGCGGCAGACTGCATGAGGCTGCGCCCCGGCCTGAACTACAACTTCATCGTCTTGGAACTCAAGGGGATGATCCGCTCGATGTTCAAGCATGACCCCAAGCACACGGAGTGGTTTACCCCGTCGCGGGGAGTAGTTCCCTTATGCAACAACTCTTCACTCAGCGCCATCCGTGCGGTAATGCCTCTGTGCGATTCCCACGGGGTGGATCCCACTTGGTTGGCGCCTTCAGAAGAGACCGTGCAAACTTTCTTTGATAACCTGGTTGAACGGCCGCGCAATCCCGACGAGAAGAAGGGTCTCACCCGCGCGACCACCGACCGGGATGTGGCGTATATCGCTAGCAGAATGGAGGAGGCCGCCGCAGCTGAGGCCGCGGGTGAGTTTGGTTAATCTGTTGAGGAGGCAGAAGCAGCGGATGCAGTGAGCAGGGCCGAGGAGGAAGAGATCCTCAAGTTGTTGAAGCCCGCCGGGAAGCCTGCCGGGGAGCCTGCCGAGAGGAGCGAGGCTGCCGGGCAGGGGACTGAGTCCAGTGAGCCCGCCGAGGAGGACGCCGAATCGGGCGATTCCGACGAAGACTCGGGCGGGTCACTGAACCTCGACGACATTTCTTCATCCTCGGAGAATTCTCCGCCACCGCCAAGTCCTCCGCCACAGCCAAAGAAGCGCCTCCACAAGACCACCGAGACAGTGAAGCAGCCGGCGCCCCGACAGCAGCCGAAGTGTCACGCGACGCGTGCCACCACGGCGAGCAAGGTCGTCAAGGAGGCGCCTCGCGCCTCAGCGGCAAGCGGAGGGGGATCTTCCCGAACCGGTTCTGGTGTTCCTTCTTCCCCTCGGTCCTCGGCGACGACCGGAGCGGGGTCTTCGCAACCCACGGCTCCGGAGCCCGCAAAGCGCCCGAGGGAGCCTTCTCCTCCAGCTCCTTGCGCTGGGACACACGAGGCAGACTTCGACTTCTCCGCCCTTAGTTCCGACGAGGAGGAGGAAGAGTAAGCATTTGCAACTTTTATTTCCTTTGATTCTTGTTGCTCTTGTCTTGAATTCTCCTTGCCTAACTCTGATCTTGTTTGGCTTTCAGGACCCTGACCCAGAGGATGGCGAAGAGGGCCAAGATCCCTGTGGTTGACCTTGAGGACGACGAGCCCGTCGCCGCGGCAGGAGATGCGCCCGCGACAGGCTTGCCGGACCAGCCGGCTGCTCCGCAAGGCAGCCCCCAGCGCAGCCCCCAGCGTAAGTTCCTTGTTCACTTCTCTGCTTATCGGGTGCGCTGGAGCTTCATATCCTTATTGATGTCTTGTTTGCTTGTTGACTTGTGCAGAAGTGGAGCCACAGCCGCAGGAGCGTCAAGAGACTGCTCCCGACGAGCCGCTTGTCCCACCTTCCCCGCCAAGGAGGAGCTCCCCGGCGAGGGAGAGCGCTCCGCCAAGGACGGGTACTCCGCCAAGGGCGAGTACCCCGCCAAGGGCGGGCACCCCGACAAGGGTGGGCACCCCACCAAGGGAAGGCGCCAGCGGCCCTCCGCCGGTGGGGGCCACGACAACGCCGCCAAGGGAGAACTCCCCGGCGAGGGACCCCGTTACTGAAGAGGCCCGCGCAGGTAACCCTTGCACTTTCCTTCTCTTGAATTCTTCTTTTTGGATATTTGCTTGACGATTCTTCCTTTCTTTTTCTTCTGTCAGATCCGCCCGCCCCGGAGCCGATGGAGACAGAGGCCATCGCCGAGGAGGATGTGCGCGGTGATGCCGGCGACTCCACCACCGCTGAAGGGACGGCCGGTGCTGATGAGCCAGCTGCCGACGAGCCCCCCTCGGCCACTGACGCGGCAGCTAGGGAGGAGACCGGCGACCGCACTGACGGCCCTGAGGCCGCAGGAGCGCCGGACGCTACACCGGCCGCCGACCCCTCCGCCGCCGCGACTGGGCCGGGCATTTATTTGGAGGCCGCCAACGGGGTCTTCATCCAAGTCGCGTGGGTGTCCTCATCAAGGGCGCCCGTGGAGGGGGAGAGCTTCGATGGAGAAGTCCTCGCCTCCGCCGGGCTGAGGCTTGTCGACGCGCCCGGCAGCAGCAGCGAGTCCGAAGAGGAGAAGCTTCTGGGCCGGCTTCTGGCCTTGTACCGGGCCAGGCAGGCCAAGCTGGAGTCCCGAGAGGCTCTGGCCGCCAAGGCCGGTGTCGACTTGGAGAAGCGCGCCGCGGAGCTCCGCGCCGCCGACCAAGCGGCCCTCCGGAACTTGGCGAAGGAGCGGGAGGAGCTCGCCGGAGCACATCAAGCGTTCATCCTCGAGAAGGCCGAGGTTGAGGAGCAGCAGCGACTGGCCGCCGAGGATCTGTCTCGGCGGGAAGGAGAGCTGAACCAGCGGAAGGTCGACCTCAATAGCCACGAGGACGACCTTGCCGCGCGCGAGCAATCCATTAGCGGGGCTCTGCAGGAGGCGAGGGACGCCACCGCTGCCGCAGAGACCGCCAAGAGGGACCTGGAGGCGAGGGTGGCGCAGTTGGAGCTTAATCTGAAGACGAGCGAGGAGAAGGTTGCCGCGCTCAAACTTGAAAGGGAGAAGGACGCCCACAGCCACTCGGAGCTGCAGGTCCGCCTCTCTGAGAAGGGCAAAGAGCTCAACGACGCCAAGGACTCCATCGCAGACTTGGAGCTGAAGGTTTCCACCCTCACCGAGTCACATGACGGTGCCCGGATTCGTGAAACGAAGCTAAAGGAGGATCTTCGCGCTGAGAGGGCATTGCTGGACAACGCCGCCCTTACGCAGAACAACTTCCAGCGGACGGTGGAGCAGTGGACCGAGGAGCTTGTCACCTCCGCCGCCAACATCGACAAGGAGATGGTGGCGCTGAGGACGGAGCACCTCGTGTACTCCCCCGACGAGAGCCTCCCCCACAGCGCCAAGATGAGCCTGTTCTTCAGAGGAGTGGCGCCGGCCCTCGCGCAGCTACGGGAGAAGCTCCCCACGCAGCTGGCTAACGAGGCACGCCGGCTTTGCATGGGTACTATAGAGCGAGTGTTGTCGAAGATCGTCTACCGCAACCCCGGGATTAATCTTGAGAACGTCCTCCGGACCTTGCCGCCCGAAGCTGACCAGGAAGCGTTGAAGGCACAAGTTGCCCACATCGTGGCCAAGGTGGGGAAGATCAGGAGGGTTGACGGAGACCGCGTAGACTAGGCTTCCTTCTTTCTGCTCCCCTTGCCGCTGTCGATTAAGTCATGGATAGTAGTTTGTTAGAACAGCGGCAAGTTATCTTGTAATATAACTTTATTTTGGATAGTCAATGCAGCGTTATCTCCCTTGCTTGGTTCCTTCACTTTGTATGCTTCTCACCCTACGCTTCTAGGGAGCTTGCCGGCAAAGGGACCCTTGCCGCGAGCGCTGAGTGCGGGACTTCAGCGGCCTGCTGACAATGCCCTTGCCGGCAAGAAACCTTGCCGCAGCTAGTCGCAGCACACTTAGGTTGTTGAGCGAACTCGAAAACGAAATAAGGGCGCGACACTCGTCGCAGCTCACTTAAGCCGTTGAGCGTGGTAGAAACAAAGTAAGGGTGCGGCTAGCCACGGGTAGCTTCCTCCGCGCACAGGTTTTCCATACAAAGTGTGGTCGTTCAAGGAAGATAACTAAGAATTTTTAAATTTTGAATGCTCAAACTTTGGCAACATAGCTTTTGTGTTCTGTTTGCTTCCCGGCAAGGCTTTCCTTCCTTGAGCAGCACTTGGCCCACACCACTGTCTCCTTCCCCCCCGGCAAACTTGTGCGCGAGGAACACTTCTTCTGCTTGAGAGAAAAAGGAAGAGGGAAGGGAACATAGATATGGAGCCTTGCGGCTTGTTATTGCTTACCGGGATCGTGTGCTGCACAAAGTGTCAGATAATACATGCAATGAAAACAAGAATGCATGAAACGACAAGCCGTGCGAAGCACAAAAGTTTTACTGATGCACGGGGTTTGCGCCCGGCTTTGTACAAAGGTTTACATGCAACAGCGGCAAGACTTGTACAAAAGGTGGTTGCCGGAGCGGATCACGGCAACCGCGCCTCATGGGTGAAACTTGCGAAGATGCTCAATGTTCCAGGAGTTGCTCACCGGTAAGCCTTCTTCGGTCTCAAGGCGGACAGCGCCGGGTCTTGTGACTTGTTGATGGGCCTCGAACCCCTCGTTGGTTACCCCAAGTGGAAGGTGTAAGATGCAGTAAGTAGAAGTGTTTTCCCCTAGCAAAGATGCCAAGGATCGATTCCCCAGAGACTCCTAGGTTCAACAAGTAGGTGTCAATTGCTACGGCGCCAGATTAGTAGCAACCAACGTGGACCTGCACACAGATACAAATAACTTTGCTCCCAACGAGTACAGAGAGGTTGTCAATCCCTCCGGCCTTGTAGTTCACAAAGGGTTAAAAGCAATGATAGTAGTGATAGATAGTTTTTGCAATAATAAATAATAACGGAAAATAAATAGTGGATGTGATCAATGATGGTAATATGGACCGGAGTCTCATGATGTTCACTAGTTATGTCTCTCTCTCAAAAGATGATAAAACAGCTATGTGAGGTAAAAATATTACAGCTGGGCAATTGACAGGACCACGAACGCAAACCAATGCTGACTACATTGCAAGAAAGGTTGAGGTTCAAAGCATGGGCGGTACGCCAAAGTAAGTAGACCGAAATCCATCAATATCTACTACAAATCATCCACCTTGAGATATCTATCCAGAACATCTCGCTGGTATTAAGTTGCGAGTCCCACCCATAGTGTAAACTCAATGCAACAGACAACTGCATTAAAAGAACTTTGCGTAAAGTAAACAATCCTTGCACCCGCGGGCACAAGCATTGTTGTTTCCCCCCTTGTGGCAACAGCACATCCCCTAGACTCATGTTTCTGTCACTCAAGCTAGTCATCGAGGGGCATGAACCCACAATCGAGCATAACGTTCCCTCTTGGAGTCACTACCTACTACTCGGCCAAAGCAATAAGTAACAACGGAGAACATGCAAGAATTACTTATGAACTAAAATATAAAAGAGGTGAATCAAATATATTACTCAAGATCAATCTGAACATAATCTCATAAACCATCGGATCCCAGCAAACTCAACATAGCAACAACATAAGGATTACATAGGTGCCTCGATCATGTAGGGCAGCTCACGAGGACTAATTAGTGAAGCACAAGAACGGGAGGAGAACATCACATAGCTACTGGTCATGGGCTCATGGTCCAAGGGAGACTACTCACGAGTCATCCGGGAGGCGTCCATGGTGGTGGAGAAGCTCCCGGTGGTGATCCTCCCCTCCGACAGGGTGCCGAGAAGAGTTCTCCTGGTGCTCCCGATCTTGGAAGCGGCGGCGGCGGCGGAACAGAGATGGGATCGCGAAAAGAGTTCCTGTTCTGAGGGTTTCGGAGGGTCCTTTAAATATATGCCAAGGTAGGGCATCGGGGGAGCCTCGGGGGGCCTAGCCCCCCCCCCC
>LR738711.1:963786089-963804400 GCA_902687465.1 Secale cereale
TAGCATGAATAAAAGACATTTATCATGATATAAGGAAATAAATAATAACTTTATTATTGCCTCTAGGGCATATTTCCTTCAGTCTCCCACTTGCACTAGAGTCAATAATCTAGCTCACATCGCCATGTGATTTAATACCGATAGTTCACATCGTTATGTGATTAACACCCATAGTTCACATCACCATGTGACCAACACCCAAAGGGTTTACTAGAGTCAATAATCTAGTTCACATCGCTATGTGATTAATACCCAAGAGTAATAAGGTGTGATCATGTTTTGCTTGTGAGAGAAGTTTAGTCAACGGGTCTGTCACATTTAGATCCGTATGTATTTCGCAAATTTCTATGTCTACAATGCTCTGCATAGAGCTACTCTAGCTAATTGCTCCCACTTTCAATACGCATCCAGATTGATACTTAGAGTCATCTGGATTTAGTGTCAAAGCTTGCATCGGCGTAACCCTTTACGATGAACTCTTTATCACCTCCATAATCGAGAAACATTTCCTTAGTCATCCAGTTACTAAGGATAATTTTGACCGCTGTACAGTGATCTACTTCTGGATCACTATTGTACCCCCTTGACAAACTCATGGCAAGGTACACAACATGTTTGGTACACAGCATGGCATACTTTATAGAACCTATGGCTAAGGCATAGGGAATGACTTTTCATTCTCTCTATATTTTTTCTGCCGTGGTCTGGCTTTGAGTCTTACTCAACTTTACACCTTACAAGTCAGGCAAGAACTACTTCTTTGACTGATCTATTTTGAACTACTTCAAAATCTTATCAAGGTATGTACTCATCGAAAGTCTTATCAAGCGTCTTGATCTATCTCTATAGATCTTGATGCCCAATATGTAAGCAGCTTCACCAAGGTCTTTCTTTGAAAAACTCCTTTCAAACACTCCTTTATGCTTTCCAGAAAATTCTACATCATTTCTGATCGACAATATGTCATTCACATATACTTATCAGAAAGGTTGTAGTGCTCCCACACACTTCTTGTAAATACAGGCTTCTCCAAAAGTCTGTATAAATCTATATGCTTTGATCACCTCATCAAAGCTTATATTCCAACTCCGAGATGCTTGCACCAGTCCATAGATGGATCGCTGGAGCTTGCACATTTTGTTAGCACCTTTAGGATTGACAAAACCTTCTGGTTGCATCATATACAAGTCTTCTTTAATAAATCCATTAAAGAATGCAGTTTTGTTATCCATTTGCCAGATTTCATAAAATGCAGCAATTGCTAACATGATTCGGACAGACTTAAGCATCGCTACGGGTGAGAAAGTTTCATCGTAGTCAACTCCTTGAACTTGTCGAAAACCTTTTGCAACAAGTCGAGCTTTGTAAACAGTAATATTACCGTCTGCGTCGGTCTTCCTCTTGAAGATCCATTTATTTTCGATGGCCTGCCGATCATCGGGCAAGTCAACCAAAGTCCACACTTTGTTCTCATACATGGATCACATCTCAGATTTCATGGCTTCAAGCCATTTTGCGGAATCTGGGCTCATCATCGCTTCTTCATAGTTCGTAGGTTCATCGTGGTCTAGTAACATGATTTCCAGAACTGGGTTGCCGTACCACTCTGGTGCGGAACGTACTCTGGTTGATCTACGACGTTCAGCAGAAACTTGATCCGAAGTTTCATGATCATTATCATTAACTTCCTCACTGATTGGTGTAGGAATCACTGGAACAATTTTCTGTGATGTACTATTTTCCAATCCGGGAGAAGGTACAATTACCTCATCAAGTTCTACTTTCCTCCCACTCACTTCTTTCGAGAGAAACTCTTTTTCTAGAAAGGATCCGTTCTTAGCAATGAATATTTTGCCTTCGGATCTGTGATAGAAGGTGTACCCAATAGTCTCTTTTGGGTATCCTATGAAGACACATTTCTCCGACTTGGGTTCGAGCTTATCAGGTTGAAGCTTTTTCACATAAGCATCGCAGCCCCAAACTTTAAGAAACGACAACTTTGGTTTCTTGCCAAACCATAGTTCATAAGGTGTCGTATCAACGGATTTAGATGGTGCCCTATTTAACGTGAATGCAGCTGTCTCTAATGCATGACCCAAAACGATAGTGGTAAATCGGTAAGAGACATCATAGATCGCACTATATCCAATAAAGTACGGTTACGACGTTCGGATACACCATTATGCTGTGGTGTTCCGGGTGGCGTGAGCTGTGAAACTATTCCACATTGTTTCAAATGAAGACCAAACTCGTAACTCAAATATTCTCCTCCACGATCAGATCGTAGAAACTTTATTTTCTTGTTACGATGATTCTCTACTTCACTCTGAAATTCTTTGAACTTTTCAAATGTTTCAGACTTGTGCTTCATTAAGTAGATATAACCATATCTGCTCAAATCATCAGTGAAGGTCGGAAAATAACGATACCTGTCGCGAGCTTCAACACTCATTGGTCCACATACATCTGTATGTATGATCTCCAACAAATCTGTTGCTCGCTCCACAGTTCCGGAGAACGGAGTTTTAGTCATCTTGCCCATGAGGCATGGTTCGCAAGTACCAAGTGATTCATAATCAAGTGATTCCAAAAGTCCATCATTATGGAGTTTATTCATGCGTTTTACACCAATATGACCTAAACGGCAGTGCCACAAATAAGTTGCACTATCATTATTAACCTTGCATCTTTTGGCTTCAATATTATGAATATGTGTATCACACGATCGAGATCCAACAAACTATTTTCATTGGGTGTATGACCATAGAAGATTTTATTCATGTAAACAGAACAACAATTATTCTCTAACTTACATGAATAACCGTATTGCAATAAACATGATCAAATCACATTCATGCTCAACACAAACACCAAATAACACTTATTTAGGTTCAACACTAATCCCGAAAGTATAGGGAGTGTACGATGATGATCATATCAATCTTGGAACTGCTTCCAATACACATCGTCACTTCATCCTTTAACTAGTTTATGTTCATTATGCAACTCCCACTTCGAGTTACTACTCTTTAGCAACTGAACCAATATCAAATACCGAGGGGTTGCTATGAATACTAGTAAAATACGCATCAATTATCTGTATATCAAATATACCTTTGTTCACTTTGCCATCCTTCTTATCCGCCAAGTATCTAGGGCAGTTCCACTTCTAGTGACCATTTCCTTTGCAGTATAAGCACTTGTTTCAGGCTTGAGATTAGCTTTGGGTTTCTTCACGGGAGTGACAACTTGCTTGTCATTCTTCTTGAAGTTCCCCTTCTATCCCTTTGCCCTTTACTTGAAACAAGTGGTCTTGTTAACCATCAACACTTGATGCTTTTTCATGATTTCTACCATCGCCTACTTCAGTATCGCGAAGAGCTGGGAATTCCTTTCGTCATCCCTTGCATATTATAGTTCATCACGAAGTTCTACTAACTTGGTGATAGTGACTAGAGAACTTTGTCAATTACTATCTTATCTGGAAGATTAACTCCCACTTGATTAAAGTAATTGTAGTACCCAGACAATCTGAGCACATGCTCACTGGTTGAGCTATTCTCCTCCATCTTGTAGGCAAAGTACTGTCAGAGGTCTTATACCTCTCGACACGGGCATGAGTATGAAATACTAATTTCAACTCTTGGAACATCTTATATGCTCCATGGCGTTTCAAAACGTTTTTGAAGTCCCGGTTATAAGCCGTAAAGTATGGTGCACTAAACTATCAAGTAGTCATCATATCGAGCTTTTGTCAAAACGTTCATAACGTCTACATCTGCTCCTGCAATAGGTCTGTCACCTAGCGGTGCATCAAGGACATAATTCTTCTGTGCAGCAATGAGGATAATCCTCAGATCACGGAACAATTCCGCATCATTGCTACTAACATCTTTCAACTTAGTTTTCTCTAGGAACATATCAAAAAATAAACGGGGAGCAACATTGCGAGCTATTGATCTACAACATAGATATGCTAATACTACCAGGACTAAGTTCATAATAAATTAAAGTTCAATTTAATCATATTACTTAAGAACTCCCACTTAGATAGACATCCCTCCGGTCATCTAAATGATCACGTGATCCAAATCAACTAAACCATGTCCGACCATCACGTGAGATGGAGTAGTTTCAATGGTGAACATCTTATGTTGATCATATCTACTATATGATTCACGCTCGACCTTTCGGTCTCCAGTGTTCCGAGGCCATATCTGCATATGCTAGGCTCGTCAAGTTTAACCCGAGTATTCTGCGTGTGCAAAACTGGCTTACACCTGTTGTATTTGAACGTAGAGCTTATCACACCCGATCATCACGTGGTGTCTCGGCACGACGAACTTTCGCAACGGTGCATACTCAGGGAGAACACTTATACCTTGAAATTTAGTAAGGGGTCATCTTATAATGCTACCGTCGATCTAAGCAAAATAAGAAGCATAATAAGATAAACATCACATGCAATCAAAATATGTGACATGATATGGCCATCATCATCTTGTGCTTTTGATCTCCATCTCCAAAGCACCATCATGATCACCTTCGTCACCGGCGCGACACCTTGATCTCCATCGTAGCATCGTTGTCGTCTCGCCAACTATTGCTTCTACGACTATCGCTACCGCTTAGTGATAAAGTAAAGCAATTACATGGCGATTGCATTTCATACAATAAAGCGACAACCATATGGCTCCTGCCAGTTGCCGATAACTTTACAAAACATGATCATCTCATACAAAACCGTATAACTCATCATGTCTTGACCATATCACATCACAACATGCCCTGCAAAAACAAGTTAGACGTCCTCTACTTTGTTTGTTGCAAGTTTTACGTGGCTGCTACGGGCTTAGCAAGAACCGTTCTTACCTACGCATACAAAACCACAACGATGTTTCGTCAAGTATGTGCTGTTTTAACCTTCACAAGGACCGGGCGTAGCCACACTTGATTCAGCTAAAGTGAGAGAGACAGACACCCGCCAGTCACCTTTAAGCAACGAGTGCTCGTAACGGTGAAACCAGTCTCGCGTAAGCGTACGCGTAATGTCGGTCCGGGCCGCTTCATCTCACAATACCGCCGAAGCAAAGTATGACATGCTGGTAAGCAGTATGACTAGTATCGCCCACAACTCATTGTGTTCTACTCGTGCATATCATCTACGCATAGACCTGGCTCATGATGCCACTGTTGGGGAACGTAGTATTTTTAAAATTTTCCTACGATCACGCAAGATCTATCTACCAGATGCATAGCAACGAGAGGGGGGAGTGTGTCTACGTACCCTCGTAGACCGGGAGCGGAAGCGTCAAGTGACGAGGTTGATGTTGTCGAACTTCTTCGCGATCCAACCGATCAAGCACCGAACGTACGGCACCTCCGCGTTCAGCACACGTTCAGCTTGATGACGTCCCACGAGCTCTTGATCCAGTTGAGCTTCACGGGAGAGTTTCGTCAGCACGACGGCGTGGTGACGGATATGATGTGTTCACCGGCGCAGGGCTTCGCCTAAGCTCCGCGACGGTACGACCGAGGTGTGATTCTGTGGAGGGGGGCACCGCACACGGCTAAAACAATTCAACTTGTGTGTCTTTGGGTGCCCCCCTGCCCCCGTATATAAAGGAGCAAGGGAGGAGGGGCCGGCCAACCTCTATGGTGCGGCTAGGGAGGGGACTCCTACTAGGAATAGGATTGCAATCCTATTCCTAGTAGGATTCACCGAAAGGAAGAAGGGGGAAAGGAATAGGAGAGGTGGCGCCCCCCCCCCCCATCCTAGTCCAACTAGGATTCCTAGGTGGGGGCGCCGGCCAGCCCTATGGGCTGCCTCTCTCTCACCCTTTAGGCCCACTATGGACCATCCCCTCTCGTAGGGGGTTCCGGTAACCCCCTCCGGCATTCCCGATAAATCCGAAACTTTTCCGGTATTCTTCCGGTGTCCGAATATAGCCGTCCAATATATCAATCTTTATGTCTCGGACATTCTGAGACTCCTCGTCATGTCCGTGATCTCATCCGGGACTCCGAACTACCTTCGGTACATCAATACTCAAAAACTCATAATACCGATCGTCATCAAACGTTAAGCGTGCGGACCCTACGGGTTCGAGAACTATGTAGACATGACCGAGACTCATCTCTGGTCAATAACCAATAGCGGAACCTGGATGTTCATATTGGCTCCTACATATTCTACGAAGATCTTTTATCGGTCAGAACCGCATAACAACATACGTTGTTCCTTTTGTCAAATGGTATGTTACTTGCCCGAGATTCGATCGTCGGTATCTCTATACCTAGTTCAATCTCGTTACTGGCAAGTCTCTTTACTCGTTCCGTAACACATCATCTCGTGACTAACTCATTAGCTTTTGCTTGCAAGGCTTATTGTGATGTGTGTTACCGAGAGGGCCCAGAGATACCTCTCCGACACTCGGAGTGACAAATCCTAATCTTGATCTATGCCAACACCACGAATACTTTCGGAGACACCTGTAGAGCATCTTTATGATCACCCAGTTACGTTGTGATGTTTGATAGCACACAAGGTGTTCCTACAGTATTCGGGAGTTGCATAATCTCATAGTCATAGGAACATGTATAAGTCATGAAGAAAGCAATAGCAGTAAAACTAAACGATCATAGTGCTATGCTAACGGATGGGTCTTGTCCATCACATCATTCTCCTAATGATGTGATCCCGTTTATCAAATGACAACTCATGTCTATGGCTAGGAAACATAACCATCTTTGATCAATGAGCTAGTCTAGTAGAGGCATACTAGGGACATACTGTTTTGTCTATGTATTCACACATGTACTAAGTTTCCGGTTAATACAATTCTAGCATGAATAAAAGACATTTATCATGGTATAAGGAAATAAATAATAACTTTATTATTGCCTCTAGGGCATATTTCCTTCACATAGCAATATCACCCAAAAGTGGCATGGAGCAAGCAGAAATTATAGATACATTTTGGACGTATCACTTGTCTCAGCCGATAAGGGCCTTCCCACTTCGGCGTCAACTTGTTGGAGTTCTTGGCGGACTGAACGCGCCAAAGAACAAGGTCGTCTTCCTCGAGACTCCTGGCCTTGACTTTGCGGCTATGATAGCGACGCAAAGCTTGCTGGTATCGAGCAGCTCGTACAGCAGCCTGGAGACGGTCCTCCTCGAGGAGCAATGCGTCATCTTGCCGCAGCTGCTCCTGCTCAAGCTCATCATAAGCGAGCACTCGAGGAGACCCGTATATGAGTTCCGTGGGGAGAACTGCCTCTGCTCCATAGACAAGAGCAAAGGGTGTCTGTCCGGTGGCTCGATTTGGTGTCGTCCTGATCGACCAAAGAGCTGCCGGCAACTCCTCGATCCAGTTTCTTCCGCACTTGTGCAGCCTGTCGAAGGTTCTTGTCTTGAGTCCACGCAGCACTTCAGCATTTGCCCTCTCCGCTTGACCATTGCTCCTCGGGTGAGCAACAAAAGCGAAGCAGACCTTGGCGCCAAGGTCTTGGACGTATTGCATGATGGTGCGGCTTGTGAACTGTGTGCCGTTGTCGGTGATGATCCTGTTAGGGATCCCGAAATGGCAGACGATCGATCTGAAGAACCTGACTGCTGACTGTGCGGTCACCTTTCTCACTGGTTCCACTTCCGGCCACTTTGTGAACTTGTTGATAGCAACGTACAAGTACTCAAAGCCCCCGACAGAGCGGGGAAAGGGGCCGAGGATGTCAAGCCCCCAGACCGAAAAGGGCCAGGACAAAGGGATCGTCTGGAGAGCTTGAGCTGGCTGGTGTATTTGCTTGGCATGGAACTGGCACGCTTCACACTTGGTTACTTGTGTAGTTGCATCTTGGAGGGCTTCTGGCCAAAAGAAACCTTGCCGGAACGCCTTCCCGGCAAGTGCTCTCGCGCCAATGTGGTGTCCACATATGCCTCTGTGTATCTCTGCCAACAGCTTCTGTCCGTCTTCCCGGGAAATGCATTTCAATCTGACACCATTGAGTCTTCTTCTGTATAGTTCATTGCCGACGAACTGGTACATACTTGACTGCCTGGTTATTCTCTCTATGTCTTCTGGTCTTTCGGGAAGCTCTCCGGTTTGAAGGAAACGGACAATTTGTTGCGCCCATGCTGGAGCTTGAGGCTCAACAACAAGGACTAAAGGCATCAGTGCTGCTGCGGGAACGTCAGCTTCTACGGCAAGAACCTGCGGCTCTGCCGGAGCTGGACGTTCCCCGGCAAGCCTGCCGGAGCAAGACTTGCCAGGAACATCTGCTTCAACTGCACGAACCCTAGGGTCCGCAGGAGCAGACTATTCCTCAGCAACTCGGTCGTCGATCCTGGGTGTCTTGGCGGCGGCTTCAGGAAGGTCCGCCGGCAAGTAGTCACCGGAGACCAACTTTCTTTTCTTGCTCTGCCCAACTGATGGTGTAACGGATGGTTGAGTTAGCTTGAGCACGAAGGTCCCTGGTTCCACAGGTAACTTCATTGCAGCACACTTTGAGAGGCCATCTGCGATATCATTCTGAGCTCTTGGAACGTGCTCCATCTGCAGGCCTTCAAAGTGTTCTTCAAGCTTCCTCACTTTGTCGACATAGGCTTCCATCAAAGGACTCTGGTAGCTCTTGTTTACTTGTCGGACCACCAACTGCGAATCTCCCCGCACAATCAGCTTCTTGATCCCAAGTTCGGCTACGATCCTGAGGCCGGCAAGCAAACCTTCATACTCAGCAGTATTGTTTGTCGCTTGCTCCTTGGGAAAGTGCATTTGAACAACGTACTTGAGGTGCTCCCCGGTGGGCGCTACGAGTAACACACCAGCACCGGCGCCTTGCAGCGAGAAGGCACCATCGAAGTACATTATCCATTCCTTGCTTGCTTCTTCGACGGGGATGTTTGTCTCTGAAACTTCTTCATCTGGTGTTGGTGTCCATTCTACTATGAACTCTGCCAAAGATCTGCTCTGTATAGTTGAAGTGCTTTCAAACTTAAGACCAAAGCTTGATAGCTCCAGTGCCCACTCGACAATCCTTCCTGTTGCTTCTGGGTTTTGAAATATCCTCTTCAGCGGAAAACGAGTGACCACTGTTATCTCACGTGCTTGGAAGTAATGGCGCAGCTTTCTCGAGGCCATGAGGAGGCCGAAAAGCAGCTTTTGCACCCTAGAGTATCTTGATCTAGCCCCCTGCAAGAGGGAACTTACAAAATAAACTGGGCGCTGTACCATCTTCTTTCGCACTTCTCCTTGTTTCTGCGCAGACTCGTACTTGTCGGGGCCAGAGCTTGTCGGGGAAGCCCCCTGCTTGTCGCTGGATGTGCTTGCCGGGGATGTGGGCTCCTCCTCTGCCTCCCTCTCCGCTACCAACGCAGCACTAACCACTTGATTGGTTGCTGCTAAATACAGCAGCAACTTCTCTTGTGGCCTAGGTGCGACAAGTATTGGAGTGGAGGACACATATCCTTTCAGGTCGTGCAGCGCTGCCTCCGCTTCTGGAGTCCATTTCATAGGACCTGCCTTTTTCAAGATTTTGAAGAAAGGCAGGGCGCGTTCTGCAGACTTTGAAATGAACCTACTGAGGGCAGCCACACAACCAGCGAGCCTCCGTACATCCTTGACGCGCTTCGGAGCTTCAATCTGCTCAATGGCTTTGATCTTGTCAGGATTGGCTTCAATCCCCCTCTGGGACACAAAGAACTCGAGAAGCTTGCCGGAGGGGACTCCGAAGGCGCACTTCTCGGGGTTCAGCTTGAGTTGTATCTTGCGCAGATTTGCAAAAGTCTCATCCAGGTCTTGGATCAGGGTATCCTTGTCCTTGCTCTTGACCACTATGTCATCCATGTAGGCTTCTACATTCCTGTGTATTTGTGGCTCAAAAGCAGTGTGCACCACCCTTGCAAATGTTGAGCCCGCATTCTTCAGTCCAAAGGGCATGCGTATGAAATAGTAAGTGCCACATGGAGTAATGAATGTGGTCTTCTCTTCATCTTCCTCAGCCATGAATATCTGGTGATATCCGGAGTATGCATCAAGGAATGAAAGCAACTCACACCCAGCCGTAGAGTCAACGATCTGGTCAATGCGCGGCAAGGGAAATGGATCCTTGGGACAAGCTTTATTCACATCAGTGAAATCTATACAAAGTCTCCACTTCCCATTAGCTTTGCGCGCGACAACTGGATTGGCCAGCCACGTAGGATGAAGTACACCTCTAACAAGGCCTGCTGCTTCCAACTTCTTGATCTCTTCGGCTATGAACTCTTGGCGCTCCACCGCTTGCTTCCTAACCTTCTGCTTGACGGGCCGCGCGTGAGGACAAACGGCAAGCTTGTGCTCAATTACCTTCCTGGGAACGCCGGGGATGTCAGACGGTTGCCATGCAAACACGTCGACATTCGCCCGCAGGAAGGCAGCGAGCGCGCTTTCCTATTTAGGATCGAGCGCAGCACTGATGGTGAAAGTACCACCAGTGCCGTCCTCCTTGGCGGACACCTTCTTGGTTGCGGGTGGAGCTGCCATTCCCTTCTTGCACTTGCCGGTGGAGCTCGATGGTGCGTCCTCGACGGCAGCGCAGCACTCCGAAGAGGTGCGCTTGCCGGAGTGGGCTCCAGAGCTCTTGCCGGACTTGGTCTTGGTCTTCTCCCCGGGAGCTTCAGCGGCAAGTGCCTTGCTGTCTGCCGCGGCTGCTGCATCCCGGTAGATCTTGTCGGCGCAGATAAGCGCGTCCTTCTTGTCGCCGGGGACAGAGATGACGCTTATCGGGCCGGGCATCTTGAGCATGTTATATGCATAGTGAGAGGCTGCCATGAACTTGGCGAGCGCTGGACGGCCAAGTATTCCATTGTATGGCAATGGAATATCGGCGACGTCGAAGGTGATCCTCTCAGTCCTGAAGTTTAGCTCTCCGCCAAAGGTCACTGGCAGTGTTATCTTCCCCTTCGGCTTGCTCCTTCCCGGGTTGATCCCTTGGAAAGTTCCGGTTTCCTCGAGCTCGCTGTCGGGGATCTGCAGCTTCCGGATTACAGCAGAGGAGATCAAGTTTAGGCCGGCCCCGCCGTCAACCAACATCTTGGTGACCTTGAGGTTGCGGATGGTTGGCGAAACCAACATCGGCAAGCACCCGACCGCAGTTGTGCGGTCAGGGTGGTCCTCAAGGTCGAAGATGATGGGCGTGCTGGACCACTTCAGCAGCTTGCGCGACTCGACGGGTGGCTCAGCTGCATTCACTTCCCGCACCCATTGCTTGAGTTGGCGGTGGGAAGTGTGCAGAGAGGCACCTCCATCGACGCACAAAACTTCTGTGGCCTTCTGGAACTCCTGCTCGCTGTTGTCTCCGTCATCCATGTCCTCGTCATCGTCTTCGTCTTCATCCTTGTCGCGGCCCCGGGGAGGTCTATCTCCTTGCCGCTGCTTGGCCTTGCCGCGGCGTCCTCCCCGGCCATTGAACGGCCGCTTCTTACCGGACTCACCTCCGCCTCCCTGGGCCTTCTCCTTGACGTGTCGCTCGTATTCAGCCTTCTGCTGCTCTACGAGGTATTCGACCCTCTTGCAGTTTTGGAGATCGTGGCCCTTGGTGCGGTGGATCTTGCAGTACTGCTTGTCGGAGCCGTCCTGCTTGTCGGCGGCGGCTACAGTGGCAGGCTCCTTGCCGGAGCCACCAGCCTGAGTTTTCTTGTCGCCAGCCTCCTTGCCGGACTTCTCCACAGCCAATACTTCCTTGCTCTTCTTCTTCTTGTTCCGCCGCCGGCCTTTCCTTGCCGGGGCGGTATCCTCGCTGTCCGTTCCTCCTGCTCCAGCATCCTCTCCGGGGAGTCTTCTCCCCTCTTCGGTGCGCGCACACTTGTCGGCCAGAGCGTAAAGCTCGCTGACATCCCGGATCTTGGTCATCGCCATCTCTTCCCTCATCCGGCGGTTACGCACGTTCTGGTGGAACGCGTTGATAACCGCGGCAGGGTGGACATCCGGGATGTTGTGCTGAACGCGGCTGAACCTCTGGATGTACTTTCGCAGGGACTCTCCCTCCTTCTGGGCAAGGATGTGGAGATCGCTCTCCTGGCCGTGGGGTTTGTGGCCGCCCGTGAAGGCGCCGACAAACTGGTGGCACAGGTCTGCCCAATAAGAGATGGAGTTCTCCGGCAAGTGCATAAGCCAAGATCTGACGTTTGGCTTAAGCACGAGCGGGAAGTAATTCGCTAGGATCTTCTCGTCGCGTCCCCCGGCAGCCTGCACTGCAATGGTGTAGATGCTGAGGAACTCCGAGGGATGGGTCTTGCCGTCGTACTTCTCGGGTACGTCGGGCTTGAAGTTCTTCATGCTGGGCCACTGGACTCGCCGCAGCTCTCGGGTGAACGCAGGGCAACCTGCCGCATACGGCAAGTCGCCTGGTTCACCGGGCGCGTGCAAGTCGACAGCGGTCCCAGTGCGCTGGTCGGACTGTCGCCGTGCTTCTCTTCGACGCTCGATGCGAGTTCGAGCGTCCTCTTGTCGCCTGTCGTCGAGGACTTGGCGCTGATCGCGTCGAGCTCGCGGATCCGACGACGCCGTGGAGTCGTCGTCGACGTTGATCCGGCGAGTCGGCGATTTTTGCTTCTGCGGCGGGGAGTGCACGGTGGTCGCACCCCCGGCGGTCTTGTCCCCATCAGCCTTCGCTTGGCTGACTTGTCGCGGCCGTGATGTTGCCGGCTGCTGCGGCGTGTCGTTGTTGGCGAAGGCGATGAGGCTCTGGATTGTAGCCCTCCAGTCTTCGGCCTTGTCCGCCGCTGGAGGGAAGTCGAGGAGCAGCTGAGCCCTAGCTAGAGCTTCTGCTGGAGAGGAGGGAAGCGGTGGCGAGCGGTGCGAGGAGCGATATATGCTCGGACTTCTAACAGCGTTAGAAGGAGCAGGGTCTCGCTCCGGCGACTGCGCCTTGCTCGTACCGACGCGTTGGCCTTGAGCATCCCGCGACCCGCCGGCTTGGCCACGTCCCAGCAACCGTATGGTACCCTGGGTGCCACGCCGCTGCTGGTCCGACACCTCCTGAGAGGGGCGCGGTGCGTGCACGGACGCCGAAGTTTTGGAATGGGCTCGGTCATTCGTCTTGTCCTTGGACTTGGCGGCGCCGTGAGTCTCCTCGCTGGCGTCCACCCTTCCGCCAGCGTCTACCGCACCAACCGTTGGTTCTGGTGGTGGCGGGATCGACGCGGACGGGCCTCCGACCTCCGAAGCTTTCTTCTTCGGCGGCATGTCGATGTAGTCGATGAAGCTGACGAAGTTGGAGAAGGTTGCGCCCGCGTGAGCGCCGGATCAGGTTCGCACAACCTCGACGCCCCCTACCTGGCGCGCCAAAGATGTCGGGGAAACTGATCGCCCACGAACACCTATGGGACCGGAGCCCCTTTTCGGTACGGCAAGGGAGCGGAGGGAGCACAAAGAGCAGATCGAGGGGCACACGCGAGCAGTTTACCCAGGTTCGGGCCGCACGAATGCGTAAAACCCTACTCCTGCCTTGATTGTATTGAGTTCTTGGCTCGGGAGCAAGAAGATCTACCGTACTGGCTACACCGAGCGTGGGAGTGATCAAGTTTCGGAACCCAACCCCCTCTACGTTGTGCATGGGCCTCCTTTTATAGTTCAAAGGGGTCACCAACAGGTGTCAACGTAGGCGAGGGTAAAAGCGTAAAATTGGTGGTAGTTGTAATAGTGCATGTATAGTGGTCTATACCTAACCCAGACGGTGGGGGACAAGGGCATTGAATGCCCGTCACCGTCGCCCCAAACAGTGTAAAAAGCATCTGTCCGGGCGTCTCCGTTCGCCACGACGGAGGCCTCGTCATCGTGGCTTGCCACCGTGTACCCCCAGGCTGCACAGCCATCCGCCACGTGCCCCAGGAAGGGCCCCAGGGCGACGCGTGGCCAGGTGAGCTGGAGCGCAGGCACACAGTGAAAGCTTGCCGCGGCAAGCACCTTGCCGCGGTCGCTACCTTGCCGGGCCCGGAAGCTTGCCGCTCTCCGGGTCTTGCCAGGGAGCGCGATGCGTCACGGCATGTCTTCTGAAATGCTGTTCTTTGGCCTTCCGGGCAAGCTCCTCTTGCCAGGGTCTTGTGCTGAAGGGATAATCTTGAGCCTGGAGCGGCCTTCCCGGCAAGCTCCTCTTGCCGGGGCCTTGCTTCTTAACTTGAATACTTTGTTCTTGAATGGCTTCAAGGGAACTAAAGTGGGCCTTGGCGGGCGCGTGGTGAGCCCGACCACGGGACGCTGCTACTGCCCGTGCACAAGTCGGGATACTAAGGTACCCCTACTTTAGTACACCGACACCTGAAGAGTGGAGTCCCCGGCAACGGCGCCAGAAAAACTCCTTGATGGGCCTCTAACCCCTCGTTGGTTACCCCAAGTGGAAGGTGTGAGATGCAGTGTTGTGGAAGTTTTTCCCTTAGCAAAGATGCCAAGGATCGAATCCCCAGAGACTCCTAGGTTCAACAAGTAGGTGTCAACTGCTAACGGCGCCAGATATTAGCAATCAACGTGGACCTGCGCACAGATACAAGTAACTTTGCTCCCAACGAGTACAGAGAGGTTGTCAATCCCTCCGGCCTTGTAGTTCACAAAGGATTAAACGCAAATGATAGTAGTGATAGATATTTTTTGCAATAGTAAATAATAGCGAAAAGTAAATAGCGGATGTGATCAATGATGGTAATATGGACCGGAGTCTCATGATGTTCACTAGTGATGTCTCTCTCCCAACAGACGATAAAACAGCTATGTGAGGTAAACGAATTACAGCTGGGCAATTGACAGGAACACGAACGCAAACCAATGCTGACTACATTGCAAAAAAGGTTGAGGTTCAAAGCATGGGCGGTACGCCAAAGTATGTAGACCGAAATCCATCAATATCTACTACTAATCATCCACCTTGAGATATCTATCCAGAACATCTCGCTGGTATTAAGTTGCGAGTCCCGCCCATAGTGTAAACTCAATGCAATAGACAACTGCATTAAAAGAACTTTGCGTAAAGTAAACAATCCTTGCACCCGCGGGGACAAGCACCGTTGTTTTCCCCCTTGTGGCAACAGCACATCCCCTAGACTCATGTTTCTATCACTCAAGCTAGTCATCGAGGGGCATGAACCCACAATCAAGCATAACGTTCCCTCTTGGAGTCACTACGTATTACTTGGCCAAAGCAATAAATAACAACGGAGAACATGCGAGAATTACTTACGAACATAAATATAAAAGAGGTAGATCAAATATATTACTCAATCACAATCGGAACATAATCTCATAATCCATCGGATCCCAGCAAACTCATCATAGCAACAGCATAAGGATTACATATGTGCCTCGATCATGTAGGGCAGCTCACGAGGACTAATTAGTGAAGCACAAGAACGGGAGGAGAACATCACATAGCTACTGGTCATGGACTCATGGTCCAAGGGAGACTACTCACAACTCATCCGGGAGGCGTCCATGGTGGTGGAGAAGCTCCCGATGGTGATACTCCCCTCCGGCAGGGTGCCGAGAAGAGTTCTCCTGGTGCTCCTGATCTTGGAAGCGGCGGCGGCGGCGGAACAGAGATGAGATCGCGAAAAAGAGTTCCCCTCCCAAGCGTTTCGAAGGACGCTCTAAATATATGCCAAAGGGGGGCACCAGACGGGGCTCGGGGGGCCCAGGCGCCCCCCGGGTGCGGCCCAGGGGGGGCGCGCCGCCAGGGCGCCTGGAGCCCTGGTGCCCCCCCCCCCCGGGCTGTACTTCGGGCGCAAGGTAGGTTCTGGAACGCTGATTTTTATATAATTTTACTGGATTTTTCCTGACAGTTCTCGTAATGTGAAAACCTGAAATACAAAAACAGCCGAAAATAGAAACTGGCACTGGGGTGCACTGGATTAGTAGGTTAGTCCAAATATGATCAAAACTGTATGGAAGTGTATAAATATCATAGCAATATCACCCAAAAGTGGCATGGAGCAAGCAGAAATTATAGATACGTTTTGGACGTATCAGCCGTCCGTTCGGCGCTGGGATCATCGGTGATTTACATCACGACGAGTACAACTCCATCATCCATGTTCTCTTGAACGCTTCCGCTCACGATCTACAAGGGTATGTAGATGCACTCCTTTATCCCTCGTTGCTAGATGACTCCTTAGATTGATCTTGGTAAAGCGTAGAAATTTTTTGAATTCTTCTACGTTCCCCAACAAAGACAACTCCTTGATACCAAAAAAACTCAAAGTTATAGATAAATGAGGAGGGTTGTGTAAAAAAATCAAGGTGAGACTATTTAAAGGTAAACCAACCATTGTTTCCAAACATAACACTGAGCTTGCTCAGCTGACGGTCGCAAACATTACCACTATGGGAGGGCGTGAGTTTGACTCCACCCGTAGTAAATATTTTTACCTTGCCTTGGACCAGCTACGTTGATAGGATAAATGGGCCGACTTCGCTGGGCTGTAGTGCAGTCTTGAGCTAGGCCCAATAAATGAAAACAAAGGTATGTGATGCGTCAACAGAAATATAATGTTTTTTTTCTAAAAAAGAGAAATATAATGTTTTTTTAATTCATGTGACACACATAGGCTTTGCATTGGGCCAGCTGCGTGGCCAGGATAAGCAAGCCAGCTTTGTTGCACTAGAGTGCAGGCTGAGGCCAGGCCCAAAAATGAAAAACAATTATTTGTGATGCACAAATAAAAAAATCATTCTTACTTATGTGACGCATGTAGGGGACTCACTCCTCGCAACCCAATCAAAGTAAAAAAAGATACGGAGCAGGCCCCTTGACCGCTCGGTTTGGAGGCTCGGCCCAAAAAATTACTTTTGCGTGGACGGACAACTTTTTTAGACCGCCTCAGATAGGCATATGATAAAATAATTATATATGGTGAACGGACCAAAAATCCAAAGAAACACACTTCTCGACAGCCACCATGTTGGAGCATGTGTACATCATCCTACCCATCCTGCTAGCACGGTAAGAGAGGTGGGGGCACCTGGTCCCTGATGGCTTCTCGCCCCTCGTTGGTTACCCTAAGTGGAAGGTTTGAGATGTAGCGTAGCGGTAGTTTTCCCTTGGCAAAGATACCAAGAATCGAATCCCGTGAGACTCCGAGGGTCGACAAGAAGGTGACAAGGGCGCCAGACTTTCGCTTGACAGGACCTGCACACAGATACAAATAACTTTGCTCCCAACGAGTACAGAGAGGTTGTCAATCCCTCCGGCCTTGTCGTTTACAAAGGATCAAACGCAAGAGATAATAGTGATAGATATGACTGCAACTAGTAAATAAGAACAGGAAATAAATAGCGGATGTGATCAGTGATGGTAATATGGACCGGGGTCCCATGATGTTCACTAGTGATGTCTCTCTCCCAAAAGACGATAAAACAGCTAAGCGAGGTAAACAAATTACAGCTGGGCAATTGACAGGATTATGTGCGCAAACCAATGCTAACTATGCTGTACAGAAAGGTAGAGGCTCAAAAGCATGGGCGGTACGCCAAGGCAAGTAGACCGAAATCCATCTGCATCTAATACTAATCATCCACCTTGAGATATCTATCCAGAACATCTCGCTGGTATTAAGTTGCGAGTCCCACCCAAAGTGTAAACTCAAAGCAAGAGACAACTGCATTAAAAGAACTTTGCGTAAAGTAAACAATCCTTGCACCCGCAAGTACAAGCACCGTTGTTTTCCCCCTTGTGGCAACATCACATCCCCTAGACTCATGTTTCTGTCACTCAAACTAGTCATCGAGGGGCATGAACCCACAATCAAGCATAACATTCCCTCTTGGAATTACTACCTACTACTTGGCCAAAGCAATAAATAACAACGGAGAACATGCAAGAATTACTCAAGAACATAAATATAAAAGAGGTGAACCAAATATATTACTCACACGCAATCTGAACATAATCTCATAATCCATCGGATCCCAGCAAACTCAGCATAGCAACAGCATAAAGATTACATATGTGCCTCGATCATGTAGGACAGCTCACGAGGTCTAATCGGTGAAGAACAAGAAGGGGAGGAGAACATCACATAGCTACTGGTCATGGACCCATGGTCCAAGGGAGACTACTCACGGCTCATCCGGGAGGCGTCCATGGTGGTGGAGAAGCTCCCGGTGGTGATCCCCCCCTCCGGCAGGGTGCCGGGAAGAGTTCTCCTGTTGCTCCCGATCTTGGAAGCGCGGCGGCGGCGGAACAGAGATGAGATCGCGAAAAAGGGTTCCGTCATCGAGGGTTTCGGGACGCGGTGTAAATATATGCCAAAGGGGGTCACCAGAGGAGGTAAGGGGGGGCCAGCCCCC
>LR738711.1:963810102-963931840 GCA_902687465.1 Secale cereale
CCCCCCCAGGGCGCCTGGAGCCCCGGTGGCCCCCCTCTAGCCCTACTTCTGCCGCATGGAAGCTTCTGGAGCGCTGATTTTTTATATATTTTTCCCGGAATTTTTCTGGCAATTTAAGTAATGGGAAAACCTGAAATACAAAAACAGCAGAAAACAGAAGCTGGCACTGGGGTGCACTGAGTTAATAGGTTAGTCCAAATATGATCAAAAGTGTATGGAAGTGCATAATTATCATAGCAATATCACACAAAAGAGGCATGGAGCAAGCAGAAATTATAGATACGTTTTGAACGTATCAGTCCCCTTGGCGCCGGAAACAGGACGGACCCATCACATCTGTCATGGAAGTCAAGGGATCGAGAGTGAAAGACGGACGCACTGGAAGTGAGGTGCGCGTGGAAGACGGACGCACTAGCAAGCGTAGTCAAGGGATCGAGAGTGGAATACAGATATTATTTATGTGGAAGATGGAGTACTAACCCCTACTAACCCAAAGATGGAAGATGGAATACAGATATTATAGATTCCAATAATATCATGATACAGATATTATAGATACGTGGAAGATGGAGTACTGATACGTCTCCAACGTATCTATAATTTTTTATTGTTCCATGATATTATTTATGAAGTCTTGGATGTTTAGTGGGCTTTATCATTCACTTTTATATCATTTTTTGGACTAACCTACTAACCCAAAGGCCCAGTCCAGATTGCTGTTTTTTTGCCTATTTCAGGGTTTTACAGAAAAAGAATATCAAATGAAGTCCAAACAGAATGAAACCTTCGCGAGAGATATTTTTGGATAAAATCACGCCAGAGGAACTTGAGAACCACATCAGGGGAGCCTCGAGTGGCCTCGAGGGTGGGGGGCGCGCCCCCTGCCTCGAGGCCCACTCGAGCGTCCCCCGGTGCCCTCCTTCTTCCTATATAAGTCCACGTACCCCAGAAACTCCGAGGACAAAGAGAAAACCCTAATTCCACCGCCGTAGCTTATGTTCCCGTGGAGATCCCATCTTGGAGTCTGTTCCAGAGCTCCACCGGAGGGGGATCCATCATGGAGGCCTTCATCATCATCATCATCGCCCTCACCATGAGTTGTGAGTAGTTTACCACAGACCTTCGGGTCCATAGCTAGTATCTAGATGGCTTCTTCTCTCTCTCCAAATCTCAATACAAAGTTCTCCTCGGTCTTCGAGGAGATCTATTCGATGTAATCTCTTTTTGCGGTGTGTTTGTCGAGATCCGATGAATTGTGAGTTTATGATCAAGGTTATCTATGAAAGATATTTGGTTCTTCTCTGAACTTTTTATGTGTGCTCATAATATCCTTGCAAGTCTCTTCGAATTATTGGTTTGGTTTGGCCTACTAGATCTATAGTTCTTGCAATGGGAGAAGTGCTTGGATTTGGGTTCAATATTGCGGTGTCCTTTCCCAGTGATAGTAGGGGCAGCAAGGCACGTATTGTATTGTTGCCATCGAGGATAAAAAGATGGGGTTTATATCATATTGCTTGAGTTTATCCCTCTACATCATGTCATCTTGCTTAAGGCGTTACTCTGTCCGTATGAACTCAATACACTAGTTGCATGCTGGATAGCAGTCGATGTGTGGAGTAATAGTAGTAGATGCAGGCAGGAGTCGGTCTACTTGTCTCGGACGTGATGCCTATATACAATGATCATGCCTAGATAGTCTCATAATTATTCGCTTTTCTATCAATTGCTCGAAATTAATTTGTTTACCCGCCGTAGAATATCGCTATCATGAGAGAAGCCACTAGAGAAAACTATGGCCCCCGGGTCTATTCTCAACATATCAATCTACATCTACTTTACTTTTACCGCTTTTATTTTCTATTTTATTAAACTAAAAATACCAAAAATATAAACTATCATCTCTATCAGATCTTACTTTCCTAAGTGACTGTAAAGGGATTGACAACCCCTTATCGCGTTGGCTGCGAAGTTCTTATTTGTTTGTGCAGATGCGACGGACTCGCGCGTGGTCTCCTACTGGATTGATACCTTGGTTCTCAAAAACTGAGGGAAATACTTACGCTGTTGTGCTGCATCTCCCTTTCCTCTTTGAGGGAATACAACGCAAGCTCAAGAGGTAGCAAGAAGAGTTTCTGGCATCGTTGCCGGGGAGGCTTACGCAAAGGTCATATACCAAGTACCTATCACAAACCCTTGTCCTTCGCATTACATTTATTTGCCTCTCGTTTTCCTCTCCCCCACTTCACCCTTGCCGTTTTATTTGCCCTTCTTCCGCCATGTGTTTATCGTTCGCTTGTCTCTTGTTTGCTTGTGTGTGTTGCTTGCTTGCTTGCTTGTCATCATGTCTAGCACACCTATCATTATCACCACTCCCGAGAGTGAGGTCCTTAACTTTAAACAAAGGGAGGAAGAAAACTTAAAAGATGCCTGGTATAGAATTTGCAATGCTCAAAATAGATCTAATAGGAAGCTTTCCACTTCCGTACTTCTTCACAATTTTTAAGTTGGCATAACCCCGTGGAATAGATTTATCTTAGACACCATTAACGGAGGGAATTTCTTGGGTAGCCACACCGTTGATTCGTATAAAGCTATGAGTGAATTATTTGGCTCACCACCTCTTATGGTTAATGGGACCGTTTTAACTTTGGAGCATGTTATGCAAAGGTTAGAAATCATTGAAAACAAGGTTGCCACGGTAGAATTGGTAGAGAATTTGGATAGAAAAATTCATAATGAAATCACCCAATATGGATCTAAGGTAGGAGTTGTTCTGAAAATTCTTAAGAAAAAAGAGCCCATAGTTAAAGAAAAGCTAGATCGGGAATCTACTAGGATCAATAAGCTTGAGGATGTTATCACTAATGTGGGTTCTGCTCTTTCCGCTATAAAAACTACTCCAAATACATCCACTAAATTATCTAAGTTCATGTATGTTCCTAAAGACAAGGGTGAAACATCTAGACTTGCGGATCTCAAATCCATAAGTTTTCACCCTAATTTTCTTACTTTTGCAAGAGACCCTTTTGACACTTTAGAATTTCTTGATTTCTTGCCCAAGAGTTTGATTATTCATAGGGACAAAGAGGTGCCCAAGAATCATAAGTGCTTAATCAAAGAATTGCCTTCCAAGGATGGCAATACCTAGATCTATCTTGTATCGTGCTTAGCTAGGGGCGTAAAACGATAGCGCTTGTTGGGAGGCAACCCAATTTTATGTTTTTTGTTTTTGTTGCTGTTAGGGAATAAATATTGCATATAGCCTCTGATTAGATGTGGCTTCATGTTTTTTTAGTATTTGTGCCAAGTAGAACCTTTGGGAAGACTTGTGTGAAGTTTATATGATCTTGCTGTGAAAAACAGAATCATTAGCGCTCGCTAAAGTAGTTGTGGGATTTTACTGGAGCGTGCTTTTTAGTTGATTATTTTTTCAGATGATTTGTAGACAAATTCCCAAAATTTACCAATTTAGTTTGAATTTTTTTGGAGTTCCAGAAGTAGGCGAACCCTGCAGAATACTAGACTGTTCTGTCTTTGACAGGTTCTGTTTTTCGTGTGTTGTTTGCTTATTGCGATGAATCTATGAGTAATATTGGAGGATATGAACCATAGAGAAGTTGGATTACATTAGGTTTAACACCAATTTAAACAAATAATAAATTCATTGATGTACCTTTCAGTAGTGGTTTGCTTTCTTTTACTGACGGAGCTCACGAGAATTTTTGTCTAAGTTTTGTGTTGTGAAGTTTTCAAGTTTTGAGTATTGCTTTGATGGACTATGGAACAAGGAGTAGCAAAGTCCTAAGCTTGGGGATGCCCATGGCACCCCAAGTAAATTAAAGATAATCAAAAGCCTAAGCTTGGGGATGCCCCAGGAAGGCATCCCCTCTTTCATCGTCATCCATCGTAACTATACTTGGAGCTATATTTTTAATCGCAACATGATATGTGTTTTTCTTGGAGCGTCTTGTATAATTTGAGTCTTTGCTTGTTAGTTTTCCACAATCATCCTTGCTGGACACACCTATTTGAGAGAGTTAAATATGGCCTAGAAATTGTTAGAACACTCTATGTGCTTCACTTATATCTTTTCAGTTGAATAGTTTTTGCTCTAGTGATTCACCTATATCTTTTAGAGCACGGTGGTGGTAATATTTTGTAGAAATTTTTGAACTCTCATGCTTCACTTATATCTATTTGAGAGTATATTAAAACAGCATGGTAATGTGTTTAGGCTAAAGAAACTAGTCTTCACATGATAGACGTCCAATGTCAATGTAGTAAAAAAATTCACACCAAGTGCATTGAATAGAATGAGATGTTGGATGCTTGATAATTGTTTTGAGACATGAAGATAGTGATATTAGAGTCATGCTAGTGGAGTTATTATGAAATTGAGAAATACTTGTGTTAAAGTTAGTGATTACCGTATCATGCACGTATGGTGAACCGCTATGTGACGAAGTTAGAGCATGAGGTATTTGTAGAGTGCCAACCTTTGTGTGGAGGTCAGTGATACGTCCAAAACGTATCTATAATTTCTGCTTGCTCCATGCCTCTTTTGTGTGAGCTATGATATTTATGCACTTCCATACACTTTTGATCATATTTGGACTAACCTATTAACTCAGTGCACCACAGTGTCAGTTCCTGTTTTCTGATGTTTTTCTATTTCAGGTTTCCCCCGTATTAAAAGTGCCCTAAAAATTCCGGGAAAAATACAGGAAAAATCAGCGTATCGGGAGCTTCAAGAAAAACCAAAGCAGGGCCAGAGGGGAGCCTGGGGTGGCCCAGGCGGCCACCCGGCGCGGCCCCACCCCTGGCCGCGCCAGGGGGGCGCCTGGGGCCCCACCTCCGCCTCTGGTGACACCCTTTTGCATATATATTGCTCGCGTCCCGAAACCCTCGAGGACGGAACCCTTTTTCGCGATCTCGCCTCTGTTCCGCCGCCGCCGCGCTTCCAAGATCGGGAGCACCAGGAGAACTCTTCCCGGTACCCTGCCGGAGGGGAGAACCACCACCGGGAGCTTCTCCACCACCATGGACGCTTCCCGGATGAGTTGTGAGTAGTCCCCCTTGGACCATGGCTCCATGACTAGTAGCTATGTGATGTTCTCCTACCCTCTTTGTTCTTCACGGATTAGACCTTGTGAGCTGCCCTACATGATCGAGGCACATATGTAATCTTTATGCTGTTGCTCTGCTGAGTTTGCTGGGATCCGATGGATTATGAGATTATGTTCAGATTGTGTGTGAGTAATATATTTGATTCACCTCTTTTATATTTATGTTCTTGAGTAATTCTTGCATGTTCTCCGTTGCTGTTTATTGCTTTGGCCAAGTAGTAGGTAGTAGCTCCAAGAGGGAACGTTATGCTTGATTGTGGGTTCATGCCCCTCGATGACTAGTTTGAGTGACAGAAACATGAGTCTAGGGGATGTGCTGTTGCCACAAGGGGGAAAACAACGGTGCTTGTACTTGCGGGTGCAAGGATTGTTTACTTTACGCAAAGTTCTTTTAATGCAGTTGTCTGTTGCTTTGAGTTTACACTTTGGGTGGGACTCGCAACTTAATACCAGCGAGATGTTCTGGATAGATATCTCAAGGTGTATGATTAGTAGTAGATGCAGATGGATCTCGGTCTACTTGTCTTGGCGTACCGCCCATGCTTTTGAGCCTCTACCTTTCTTTACAGCATAGTTAGCATTGGTTTGCGCACATAATCCTGTCAATTGCCCAGCTGT
This sequence comes from Secale cereale, assembly GCA_902687465.1. Taxonomy (NCBI): domain Eukaryota; kingdom Viridiplantae; phylum Streptophyta; class Magnoliopsida; order Poales; family Poaceae; genus Secale; species Secale cereale. The sequence goes on from LR738711.1 coordinate 963,815,847, forward strand.
AATTTGTTTACCTCGCTTAGCTGTTTTATCGTCTTTTGCGAGAGAGACATCACTAGTGAACATCATGGGACCCTGGTCCATATTACCATCACTGATCACACCCGCTATTTACTTCATGTTCTTATTTCCTAGTTGCAGTCATACCTATCACTATTACCTCTTGCGTTTGATCCTTTGTAAACAGCAAGGCCGGAGGGATTGACAACCTCTCTGTACTCGTTGGGAGCAAAGTTATTTGTATCTATGTGCAGGTCCTGTCAACCGCTAAGTTGGCGCCGTTAGCGTTGACACCTACTTGTTGGCCCTCGGAGTCTCACGGGATTCGATCCTTGGTATCTTGCCAAGGGAAACTTGCCGTTACGCTACATCTCAAACCTTCCACTTGGGGTAACCAACGAGGGGCGAGAAGCCATCAAGCAAAGTTTCTGGCGCCGTTGCCGGGGACTCCACTCTTCAAGATAGGGGAGTTGCACGCTCTCTTTTATCTTTGCTTTTTAGTCTTGTTAGTTTACCTTTCAGTTTTTGCTTTAGTGTCCCTTACCAAAAATCACAAAAATAGTTATCTTGCTTGCTGCTGCTATGGGTTCCACCAAAAACGCTAAATGGGTGGAGTACACCCCTTCTTCCATCACACCAATCACCACTGTCGGGATCTACAAAAGTAATAAACCTTGTGATTATGTTAGTTTTAATGGAGAGTTATGCCCATGGCATGGTCTCCCAGGAAAAAAGTATGAGCCTCTGTTTAAAATTGCTCCCACACTTCCCCAAACTTGGGAAGACGTCCAAACTCTTATAATAGAGAGCAATTCAAACAAAGAAGATGACACTACAATTCTGCTCAATAATGATAAAATTGATTTTGATAATTGTAGTCTCTCAGAAGTTGTCACCTTTTTACAAAAAATGTCTAGAGATCCCCACACTAGCACACTTAACCTTGCCTTCACAGAGCATATCACTAATGCTCTTATCAAAGCTAGGGAGGAGAAGCTTAGGGTAGAAGCCTCCATACCTAGAAAGCTAGAAGATGGTTGGGATCCTATGATTAAAATTAAGTTGAATAACTTCTCTTGCTATGCTTTATGTGATGTTGGAGCTAGTACCTCCGTTATGCCCAAAAGAATATATGATATGTTTAAATTGAAATCTTTTGATCCTTGTTCTTTTGGTGTTCGTCTTGTTGATTCTTCCGTAAAGAAACCTTTGGGGAAGATCGACGATGTTCTTATCGTTGTCAATGACAATTATGTTCCCGTTGATTTTACTATTATGGATATTGAATGTGAACCTTCATGTCCAATTATTTTGGGACATCCTTTTCTTCGCACCGTTGGTGCTATCATTGACATGAAAGAGGGGAATATAAAATTCCAGTTTCCTCTCAAGAAAGGGATGGAACACTTCCCTAGAAAGAATATTAAGTTGCCTTTTGAGTACGTTACACGGGCTAGCTATTCTCTTACTCTTGATAAAACTTGATCCTCTCTTTTTGCATCATGGCTAGCTTAAAGGCATAAAAGAAAGCGCTTTTGGGAGGCAGCCCACAACGAATAAAGTTTTATTTTGCTTTTGTTGTGTCTTGATGTTTGTTACTACAGTAGCATCATCATTGTATCTTTTCTTTTCAACTTTGTGCCAAGTTTAGCCTCCGATTGCAAGAAAGTTCAAAAGTTGTGACGTGCAGTCCAGAAAACAGATTCTGTCCTTGGACAGAAAAACTCGTATAAAATCACCAGATCATCTTTTTGATCTGAATTTTTTTTGTCAGCGTGCTCTATACAATTGGCTTTCGGCCGTCTGTTCTGAGTTTTTTTATTTGAGTTGCAGAAGTGCCCCGAAAAAATTATTTACTACCTGCTGGTTTGTTTTTCACAGATTCTGTCCTGTTTTGCCTTTTCTTCGTTTTGCAAACCTTGAGCTTGCTTTTTCTTTGCAAAAACCTTTTGGCAATCTTGAGAAACAGTAGCTCTTCAAGATTATCTTTATTTCCAGCAAGGAAAAGTTATTTTATTATGGGTACTAACCTCGCTAATCAGATTATGATGAGTTATGTATGAAGGGAGTTTTCAAGTGTGCGAGGGAAGATGATAAAAAGATTCAGGAGGGTCAAACGCTCAAGCTTGGGGATGCCCCCGTGCACACCCAAGAAATATTCAAGAAGACTCAAGCGTCTAAGCTTGGGGATGCCCCCGTGCATTCCCTTCTCCATCAACAATTATCAGTTCATCTTTCGTTCCACTATATTTTAATCACTTCATGCGTTATGTGCTATGCTTGGAGCGTCTTGCTCTTAGTTTCCTTTTTAGTTTTCTTTAGCTTTGCTTGCTGTTCATAACGAGTTAGAACCCAGCTTTCTTTGTGTGGGAGAGAAACACGCTCCACTTCAACCTAGAACACAACATAGGATTTTCATGCTTATCTTTGATGTGTGTGTTCTTTGTCTTTCCATAGCTACTGTCATGTTTAGCTCTTAGTTTTCATGCCTTTCTTTTTAAAGAGATTTTGTTTAGTTGGTTGCTCAACTCTCTTGAATTTTCATGTTTATCTTGTTAAGAGAGTTTGTCTGTTGCACTGAGTTGTGTGTCTTAACTTAAAGTAGGTAATTGAGGTTGCTATTTAATTTTAGTAGTAACTTGCAATAGTTTTGAGGTATTGCCATGAGTAACATCTGAACTTTTAGTGTCAAGAGCTTTAGCCTATTAGTGATAGATGTCGTATTTTGGGCAATCCGTGTTTATTTTAGAAAACCTACAAAATAGTTGAGAACTTTAGCTACTAAATGGATCACTAATCTTTGGAGGGATCGAATATTAGAGTACACTCACGTACCATGAGCCGAGGATGCGCAAGGATAACCAAATCCCCATACACTCCTCCTCGGGGTACTTGTCTCTTTGAGAACCTCCTAATTAGATTGAGAGTTACCGATAATAAGTGCATGAGTTCTTCGGACTAATGTGAGTATTCGAAAGTTGACACTTCCACCTATCCATATTTTTCTAGCCTCTTCGGTACCGTGCATTGCCCTTTCTCACCTCGAGAGTTGGCGCATACTTTGCCGGTGCATCCAAATCCTTGGCACGATACGCTCTGTCATCATAAGCCTCATTATATCCTTCCTCAAAACAGCCACCATACCTACCTATCAAGGCATTTCCATAGCCTTTCCGAGATACATTGCCATGCAACATCCATCTTCTCATGACTTGATCTTCATGTCATACATGCTTTTTGCTTGATCGATGAGCCGCATGCTAGTTGGGCTTTGCCCTAATCATTGCTACATGACGCGCTAGTATCATTGCATATCCTGCTACACTGGCAGAGGCATACATTTGCATACATCATGATAGTTTCATTTTCTTTATGTTGAGTACTTTTGTAAAGTGTGAAAGATCTTCTATACTTCTTGTAATATATAGAGTGTTGCCCCTAAAGTGAGGAAAAGATCCCAAAGAGGACAAAATCAAAAGATCCCAAAGAGGACAAATGAGAGTTAAATAGAAAGATCCATTGAGGCCACACAAAAATAAAAAATAAAAGAGAAAAAAAAAAGAGAAAAAAGAAATAAAAAGAGAGAAGGGGGCACACTACTATTTCTTTTGAGAGATCCACACTCGTACTCCATCTTATACCTTGTACTCCATAGAGATTATCATTCATGCATATAGCTATGTGGGGACCTTTACACTATAGAACTTGGCTTGTATATTCCAATGATGAGCCTCCTCAAAAGGGCTCTAGGTCTTCTTGAGCAAGCAAGTTGGATGCACCCCCACTAGTTCCATTGGAGAGCTTACCTTAGCTCATATGTGCATCCGTTGCGTGGCAACCCCTACTCCTCACATCATATCTATCATTTGGCTTTCTCTCGCCGATGATTGTCCTCATTGATGTGAGCCTTTCACACCTTTTTGTCTTCCCCCTCTATCATTTTTCTCTCTTTGCCATCCTAAGTGTCGACTTTCTTGCTTACGCTCATCCATTGCATGAGTGCTCAAAATATCAAAAGGGAGTGGATCATTTTGACTTGTACCTGGCTGACGGTCTGGGGATGAGTCAAGATAAGATTCCAAAGAAGACCAAGTGTGAAACTTTAGTAGATTAAGTTCTCAACAATACAAAAACTATGTTTTACTCTCTCATATATCCCTATCCCCTTTCTTGCACGCAAACACCATTTGGAGACATTCGAGTCACGGACAGCGAGAGCTCTTGCACCTTTATGTTCTTATGTTACTTGTTACAATTCTAATATAGACTCTTGCTTGTTATGACTTGAATTGGATTACGTGCCTTGATTGCTTTACTTAAAAGTTCTTATATGGTTGATAGCATGTCACCATAGAAATTATGCTTGTTATCATTTACCTACTCGAGGACGAGCAGGAATTAAGCTTGGGGATGTTGATACGTCCAAAACGTATCTATAATTTCTGCTTGCTCCATGCCTCTTTTGTGTGATATTGCTATGATATTTATGCACTTCCATACACTTTTGATCATATTTGGACTAACCTATTAACTCAGTGCACGACAGTGCCAGTTCCTGTTTTCTGCTGTTTTTCTATTTCAGGTTTCCCCCATATTAAAAGTGCCCTAAAAATCCGGGAAAGATACAGGAAAAATCAGCGTATCGGGAGCTTCAAGAAAAACCAAAGCAGGGCCAGAGAGGAGCCTGGGGTGGCCCAGGCGGCCACCCGGCGCGGCCCCACCCCTGGCCGCGCCAGGGGGGCGCCTGGGGCCCCACCTCCGCCTCTGGTGACCCCCTTTTGCATATATATTGCTCGCGTCCCGAAACCCTCGAGGACGGAACCCTTTTTCGCGATCTCGCCTCTGTTCTGCCGCCGCGGCGCTTCCAAGATCGGGAGCACCAGGAGAACTCTTCCCGGCACCCTGTCGGAGGGGAGAACCACCACCGGGAGCTTCTCCACCACCATGGACGCTTCCCGGATGAGTTGTGAGTAGTCCCCCTTGGACCATGGTGATACGTCCAAAACGTATCTATAATTTATGCTTGCTCCATGCCTCTTTTGGGTGATATTGCTATGTTATTTATACACTTCCATACACTTTTGATCATATTTGGACTAACCTATTAACTCAGTGCACCCCAGTGCCAGTTTCTGTTTTCGGCTGTTTTTGTATTTTAGGTTTTCACATTACGAGAACTGCCAGGAAAAATCCAGAAAATATATATAAAAAATCAGCGTTCCAGAAGCTACCTTGCGCCCGAAGTACAGCCGGGGGGGCCACCAGGGCTCCAGGCGCCCCCCCCCCCCCCCGGGCCGCGCCGGGGGGGCGCCTGGGCCCCCCGAGGCTCCGCTGATGCCCCCCTTTGGCATATATTTAAAGTGTCTCCCAAAACCCTCGAGACGGGAACTCTTTTTCGCGATCTCATCTCTGTTCCTCCGCCGCCACCGCTTCCAAGATCGGGAGCACCAGGGGAACTCTTCCCGGCACCCTGCCGGAGGGGAGGATCACCACCGGGAGCTTCTCCACCACCATGGACGCCTCCCGGATGAGTTGTGAGTAGTCTCCCTTGGGCCATGAGTCCATGTCCAGTAGCTATGTGATGTTCTCCTCCCGTTCTTGTGCTTCACTAATTAGTCCTCGTGAGCTGCCCTACATGATCGAGGCACCAATGTAATCCCTATCGCTGTTGATATGATGAGTTTGCTGGGATCCGATGGATTATGAGATTATGTTCAGATTGTGTTTGAGTAATATATTTGATTCACCTCTTTTATATTTATGTTCGTAAGTAATTCTTGCATGTTCTCCGTTGTTATTTATTGCTTTGGCCAAGTAATAGGTAGTGACTCCAAGAGGGAACGTTATGCTTGATTGTGGGTTCATGCCCCTCGATGACTAGCTTGAGTGACAGAAACATGAGTCTAGGGGATGTGATGTTGCCACAAGGGGGAAAACAACGGTGCTTGTGCCCGCGGGTGCAAGGATTGTTTACTTTACGCAAAGTTCTTTTAATGCAGTTGTCTGTTGCTTTGAGTTTACACTATGGGTGGGACTCGCAACTTAATACCAGCGAGATGTTCTGGATAGATATCTCAAGGTGGATGATTAGTAGTAGATGCAGATGGATTTCGGTCTACTTACCTCGGCGTACCGCCCATGCTTTGAACCTCAACCTTTCTTGCAATGTAGTCAGCATTGGTTTGCGTTCATGGTTCTGTCAATTGCCCAGCTGTAATTCGTTTACCTCACATAGCAGTTTTATCGTCTTTTGGGAGAGAGACATCACTAGTGAACATCATGAGACTCCGGTCCATATTACCATCATTGATCACATCCGCTATTTACTTTACGCTTTTACTTACTATTGCAGCAATATCTATCACTACTATCACTTGCGTTTAATCCTTTGTAAACTACAAGGCCGGAGGGATTGACAACCTCTCTGTACTCGTTGGGAGCAAAGTTATTTGTATCTGTGTGCAGGTCCACGTTGATTGCTAATATCTGGCGCCGTTAGCAGTTGACACCTTCTTGTTGAAACTGGCAGTCTCAGGGGAAATCGATCCTTGGTATCTTTGCCAAGGGAAAACTTCCGCTACACTGCATCTCTAACCTTCCACTTGGGGTAACCAACGAGGGGCGAGAAGCCATCACATGGGTCCATGACTAGTAGCTATGTGATGTTCTCCTCCCCTCTTTGTTCTTCACGGATTAGACCTCGTGAGCTGCCCTACATGATCGAGGCACATATGTAATCTTTATGCTGTTGCTCTCCTGAGTTTGCTGGGATCCGATGGATTATGAGATTATGTTCAGATTGTGTGTGAGTAATATATTTGATTCACCTCTTTTATATTTATGTTCTTGAGTAATTATTGCATGTTCTCTGTTGATGTTTATTGCTTTGGCCAAGTAGTAGGTAGTAGCTCCAAGAGGGAACGTTATGCTTGATTGTGGGTTCATGCCCCTCGATGACTAGTTTGAGTGACAGAAACATGAGTCTAGGGGATGTGCTGTTGCCACAAGGGGGAAAACAACGGTGCTTGTACTTGCGGGTGCAAGGATTGTTTACTTTACGCAAAGTTCTTTTAATGCAATTGTCTGTTGCTTTGAGTTTACACTTTGGGTGGGACTCGCAACTTAATACAAGCGAGATGTTCTGGATAGATATCTCAAGGTGTATGATTAGTAGTAGATGCAGATGGATTTCCGTCTACTTGCCTTGGCGTACCGCCCATGCTTTTGAGCCTCTACCTTTCTTTACAGCATAGTTAGCATTGGTTTGCGCACATAATCTTGTCAATTGCCCAGCTGTAATTTGTTTACCTCGCTTAGCTGTTTTATCGTCTTTTGGGAGAGAGACATCACTAGTGAACATCATGGGACCCCGGTCCATATTACCATCACTGATCACACCCGCTATTTACTTCCTGTTCTTATTTCCTAGTTGCAGTCATACCTATCACTATTACCTCTTGCGTTTGATCCTTTGTAAACAGCAAGGCCGGAGGGATTGACAACCTCTCTATACTCGTTGGGAGCAAAGTTATTTGTATCTGTGTGCAGGTCCTGTCAACCGCTAAGTTGGCGCCGTTAGCGTTGACACCTACTTGTTGGCCCTCGGAGTCTCACGGGATTCGATCCTTGGTATCTTGCCAAGGGAAACTTGCCGTTACGCTACATCTCAAACCTTCCACTTGGGGTAACCAACGAGGGGCGAGAAGCCATCAGTCAGGGGCGCGCGATGGCTAACTCCTACCAACCTCCCCCCTAGGAGCATGCGTTGATTGCTTTATTTTGCTGACTCGTAGATTTTTGCAATAAGTATATGAGTTATTATGACTAATGTTGAGTCCATGGATTATACGCACTCTCACCCTTCCACCGTTGCTAGCCTCTCTTGTACCGCGCAACTTTCGCCGGTGCCATAAACCCACTATATATCCTTCCTGAAAACAGCCACCATATTGTTCCTCAAAACAGCCACCATACCTACCTATCATGGCATTTCTATAGCCATTTCGAGATATATTGCCATGCAACCTTCCACTGTTCCGTTCATATGACACGCATCATATTGTCATATTGTCATGCATGATCATGTAGTTGACATCGTATTTGTGGCAAGACACCATGCATAATTTTTATACATGTCACTCTTGTTTCATTGCACATACCAGTACACCGCCGGAGGCATTCATATAGAGTCATACTTTGTTGTTGTAGTATCGAGTTGTAATATCGTGTTGTAATGAAAGTGTGATGATCATCATTATTAGAGCATTGTCCCATGGGAGGAAAGGCTCAATCTATAAAGCCCCTCCGCAAAAAAAAGGCCTAAGAAAAAATAAAGGCCCAAAAAAAGAAAAGAAAAAGGGACAATTGCTACTATCTTTTTCCACACTTGTGCTTCAAAGTAGCACCATGTTCTTCATTGTAGAGAGTCTCATGCTTAGTCACTTTCATATGTTAGTGGGAATTTTCGTTATAGAACTTGGGTTGTATATTCCAATGATGGGCTTCCTCAAATGCCCTAGGTCTTCGTGAGCAAGCAAGTTGGATGCACACCCACTAGTTTCTTTTGTTGAGCTTTCATTCATATTTAGCTCTAGTGCATCCGTTGCATGGCAATCCCTACTCACTCACATTGATATCTATTGATGGGCATCTCCATAGCCCGTTGATACGCCTAGTCGATGTGAGACTATCTCCCTCCTTTTTGTCTTCTCCACAACCACCTCTATTCCATCCATAGTGCTATATCCATGGCTCACGCTCATGTATTGCGTGAAAGTTGAAAGGTTTGAAAAGATAGAGTATGAAAACAAGTGCTTGGCTGAAATCGGGGTTGTGCATGATATGAATATTTTGTGTGATGAAGAGGGAGCATAGCCACACTATATGATTTTGTAGGGATAACTTTCTTTAGCCATAGTATTTTGAGAAGACATGGTTGCTTTGTTAGTATTGCTTGAAGTATTATTATTTCTTATGTCAATATAGACTTTTATCTTGAATCTTTCAGATCTGAACATTCATGCCACAATTAAGAGAATTACATTGAAAAACTATATTGGTTAACATTCCACATCAAGAATTCTTTCTTTATCATTTACCTACTCGAGGACGAGCATGAATTAAGCTTGGGGATGCTTGATACGTCTCCAACGTATCTATAATTTGTTATTGTTCCATGCTATTATTTATGAAGTCTTGGATGTTTAATGGGCTTTCTCATTCACTTTTATATCATTTTTGGGACTAACCTATTAACCCAAAGGCCCAGTCCAGATTGCTGTTTTTAGCCTATTTCAGGGTTTTGCAGAAAAAGAATATCAAACGGAGTCCAAACGGAATGAATCCTTCGCGAGAGATATTTTTGGAGAAAATCATGCCAGAGGAACTTGAGAACCACGTCAGGGGAGCCTCGAGTGGCCCTCGAGGGTGGGGGCGCGCCCCCCCTTCCCAGGGCGCGCCCCCTGCCTCGAGGCCCACTCGAGTGTCCCCCGGTGCCCTCCTTCTTCCTATATAAGTCCACGTACCCCAGAAACTCCGAGGACAGAGAGAAAACCCTAATTCCATCGCCGTAGCTTATGTTCCAGTGGAGATCCCATCTTGGAGCCTGTTCCGGAGCTCCACCGGAGGGGGGTCCATCACGGAGGCCTTCATCATCATCATCATCATCGCCCTCACCATGAGTTGTGAGTAGTTTACCACAAACCTTCGGGTCCATTGCTAGTATCTAGATGGCTTCTTCTCTCTCTCCGGATCTCAATACAAAGTTCTCCTCGGTCTTCGAGAAGATCTATTCGATGTAATCTCTTTTTGCGGTGTGTTTGTCGAGATCCGATGAATTGTGAGTTTATGATCAAGGTTATCTATGAAAGATATTTGGTTCTTCTCTGAACTTTTTATGTGTGCTCATAATATCCTTGCAAGTCTGTTCGAATTATTGGTTTGGTTTGGCCTACTAGATCTATAGTTCTGGCAATGGGAGAAGTGCTTGGCTTTGGGTTTAATCTTGCGGTGTCCTTTCCCAGTGACAGTAGGGGCAGCAAGGCACGTATTGTATTGTTGCCATCGAGGATAAAAAGATGGGGTTTATATCATATTGCTTGAGTTTATCTCTCTACATCATGTCATCTTGCTTAAGGCGTTACTCTGTTCGTATGAACTCAATACACTAGATGCATGCTGGATAGCGGTCGATGTGTGGAGTAATAGTAGTAGATGTAGGCAGGAGTCGGTCTACTTGTCTCGGACGTGATGCCTATATACAATGATCATGCCTAGATAGTCTCATAATTATTCGCTTTTCTATCAATTGCTCGACAGTAATTTGTTTACCCGCCATAGAATATCGCTATCATGAGAGGCGCCACTAGAGAAAACTATGGCCCCCGGGTCTATTCTCAACATATCAAATTACATCTACTTTACTTTTACCGCTTTTATTTGCTATTTTAGTAAACTAAAAATACCAATAATATAAACTATCATCTCTATTAGATCTCACTTTCGTAAGTGACAGTAAAGGGATTGACAACCCCTTATCGCGTTGGCTACGAAGTTCTTATTTGTTTGTGCAGGTGCGAGGGAATCGCGCGTGGTCTCCTACTGTTTTGATACCTTGGTTCTCAAAAACTGAGGGAAATACTTACGCTACTGTGTTGCATCTCCCTTTCCTCTTCGAGGGAATACAACGCAAGCTCAAGAGGTAGCAAGTATCGTGTGGATGCCATGGGTCATCCACTCGTAGAACTGCTTTCGGATGCCCCTAATCTCGAGGGGGAGGTGACCAAAGTAGCAGATCACATCAGGAAGGGGAAATTGGTGAGGCGACTAGCTTGGCCACTGGACAGGGGCGGGTCAATGCCTGATATGCAGGTATGGTGGCACGAAGTGCAGAGGCGACTGCAGACATGAACCCTAGGTGATGTTCCCTCCTAGCGAGAGAGGAAGAAAGGGCCGAGAGATAATCGAGGCCATTGTCAAGTCCGGGTGGGATGGCAATAACATTCCTTCCTAATTAATCTAGGGCAGGGCTGATTTCATGGGAATAATGAAGGAGCGAACAGAGAACCGGGAAAACCAGCATGGGGATATACGTAGGGAAAAATGGGGGAGGAGGGATCGAACTAGGAGCAAGATGGAATGACGAAATGACGAAACCGAGTCTCAGCAACCACCATGTTGGAGCATGTGTACACTGATACGTCCATTTTGCATCATGCTTTTGTAATGATGTTTATTGCATTATGGGCTGTTATTACACATTATGTCACAATACTTATGCCTTTGCTCTCTTATTTTACAAAGTTTACATGAAGAGGGAGAATTCCGGCAGCTGGAATTCTGGACTGGAAAATGAGCAAATATTGGAGACCTATTCTGCACAACTCAAAAACCCTGAAACTCCACGAAAGTCAGTTTTGGAATATATAAAAAATATCGGGCGAAGAAAGCACCAGAGGGGGCCACCCACCGTCCACGAGGGTGGAGGGCGCGCCCTAACCCCCTGGGCGCGCCCCCTGCCTCGTGGGCCACCTGGCAGCCCCTCGATGCCCATCTTCTGTTATAAGGTGTCTTCTTCCCTGGAAAAAATCAGAAGGAAGCTTTCGGGACGAAGCGCCACCGTCTCGAGGCGGAACCTTGGAGGAACCTATTGATACGTCTCCAACGTATCTATAATTTTTTATTGTTCCATGCTATTATTTATGAAGTCTTGGATGTTTAATAGGCTTTATCATTCACTTTTATATCATTTTTGGGACTAACCTATTAACCCAAAGGCCCAGTCCAGATTGCTGTTTTTTGCCTATTTCAGGGTTTTGTAGATAAAGAATATCAAACGGAGTCCAAACGGAATGAAACCTTCGCGAGAGATATTTTCGGAGAAAATCATGCACAGGAAACTTCAGTGCCAAGTCAGAGGACAGAGGGGCTGCCCTCGAGGGTGGGGGGCGCGTCCCCCTACCTCGAGGCTGCCTCGTGTGGCCCCCGGTGCTCTCCTTCTTCCTATATATATCCACGTACCCCAGAAACTCCATACTACGCAGAGAGAAAAACCTAATTCCACCGCCGTAGCTTCTGTTCCTGTGGAGATCCCATCTTGGAGCCTGTTCCGGAGCTCCACCGGAGGGGGATCCATCACGGAGGCCTTCATCATCATCATCATCGCCCTCACCATGAGTTGTGAGTAGTTTACCTCAGACCTTCGGGTCCATAGCTAGTATCTAGATGGCTTCTTCTCTCTCTCTCTCGATCTCAATACAAAGTTCGTCGGTCTTCGAGGAGATCTATTCGATATAATCTCTTTTTGTGGTGTGTTTGTCGAGATCCGATTAATTGTGAGTTTATGATCTAGGTTATCTATGAAAGATATTTGGTTCTTCTCTAAACTTTTTATGTGTGCTCATAATATCCTTGCAAGTCTCTTCGAATTATCGGTTTGGTTTGGCCTACTAGATCTATAGTTCTTGCAATGGGAGAAGTGCTTGGCTTTGGGTTCAATCTTGCGGTGTCCTTTCCCAGTGATAGTAGGGGCAGCAAGGCACGTATTGTATTGTTGCCATCGAGGATAAAAAGATGGGGTTTACATCATATTGCTTGAGTTTATCCCTCTACATCATGTCATCTTGCTTAAGGCATTACTATATTCGTATGAACTCAATACACTAGATGCATGGTGGATAGCGGTCGATGTGTGGAGTAATAGTAGTAGATGCAGAATCGTTTCGGTCTACTTGTCTCGGACGTGATGTCTATATACAATGATCATGCCTAGATAGTCTCATAATTATTCGCTTTTCTATCAATTGCTCGACAGTAATTTGTTTACCCGCCGTAGAATATCGCTATCATGAGACAAGCCACTAGAGAAAACTATGGCTCCCGGGTCTATTCTCGACATATCAATCTACATCTACTTTACTTTTACCGCTTTTACTTGCTGTTTTATTAAACCAAAAATACCAACAATATAAACTATCATCTCTATCAGATCTCACTCTCGTAAGTGACCTAAAGGGATTGACAACCCCTTATCGCGTTGGCTGCGAAGTTCTTATTTGTTTGTGCAGGTGCGAGGGACTCGCGCGTGGTCTCCTACTGGATTGATACCTTGGTTCTCAAAAACTGAAGGAAATACTTACGCTATTGTGATGCATCTCCCTTTCCTCTTCGAGGGAATACAACGCAAGCTCAAGAGGTAGCAAGAAGAATTTCTGGCGCCGTTGCCGGGGAGGCTTACGCAAAAGTCATATACCAAGTACCTATCACAAACCCTTATCCTTCGCATTACATTTATTTGCCTCTCGTTTTCCTCTCCCCCACTTCACCCTTGCCGTTTTATTTGCCCTTCTTCTGCCGTGTGTTTATCGTTCGCTTGCTTGTTGTTTGCTTGTGTGCTATGTGCCCTCATTTAGCTTGCATCTTTGCTTGCTAAAGTATGGATCCTCATCCACTTGCTAATATCTTTGAGAGATCCAATTATGTTGAACCAATTGCTAGTGAGTTGCGTGCACTAGATTATCTTTATGGGGTTTTGCTTGAAATTTATGAATCAGAAAATTGTGAGGAATTGTTAAAAGAAAAGGTGATTCATGATAGCTTGTTAAATAAAAAGCACGATTGCAATGATGCTATTGTAAATTCTATTAATGTCAATTGTGTTAATGATATGCAAAACCCTAAGCTTGGGGATTCTAGTATTGCTATGTCCACTACTTGTTGCAATAATCAAGATTGGGGTGATTCTTCTTATGATCTTGAAAATTTATTTAAGCCACAAGATATATGTGAGATTGATAATAATGTTTGCAATATTATTGAAAGTGGGTTTGGAAGTTCTCAACTTTAGATCCCACATATTTGGAGAATGTTCAATCTTATGAAAATTTTGAAAAAGTGGGTATGGAGAGGTCATGACTTTAGTTAATGTTGATCACACTATTTTGGAAGAGTGTCAACTTCGTATGCATGTGGATCGTGTTAAGAACATGTTTTGTGATAGCTATATTGTTGAGTTTGAATATGATCCTACATGCAATTATTATGAGAGGGGGAAATATGGTTTTAGAAATCTTCATGTTACTAAATTACCTCTCGTTATGTTGAGATTGCTATTGTTTCTTTCTCCTTCCTTGCATATGCTAGATCTTGCTTGTCTTGATAATTTGTTTTCCTATAAAATGCCTATGCATAGGAAGTATGTTAGACTTAGATGTGATTTTCACATGCTTTATGATGCTCTTTTTGTGCTTCAAGTCTTATCTTTAATGAGAGTATCACTAAAATCGTGCCTAGATAGGGGCGTAAAACGATAGCGCTTGTTGGGAGGCAACCCAATTTTATATTTTTTTTGTTTTTGTTGCTGTTAGGAATAAATATTGCATATAGCCTCTGATTAGATGTGGTTTCATGTTTTGTGTAGTGTTTGTGCCAAGTAGAACCTTTGGGAAGACTTGTGTGAAGTTTATTTGATCTTGCTGTGAAAAACAGAATCGTTAGCGCTCGCTAAAGTAGTTGTGCGATTTTACTGGAGCGTGATTTTTAGTTGATTCTTTTTGCTACTGATTGGTAGAAAAATTGCGCAAATTTACCAATTTAGTTTGAATTTTTGGAGTTCCAGAAGTAGGCGAACCCCGCAGATTACTACAGATTGTTCTGTCTTTTACAAATTCTGTTTTTCGTGTGATGTTTGCTTATTCCGATGCATCTATGAGTAATATTGGAGAATATGAACCATATAGAACTTGGAGTACAGTGGGTTTAACACCAATATAAACAAAGAATGAATTCATTGCTGTACCTTTGAGTAGTGGTTTGCTTTCTCATACTAACGGAGCTCACGAGAATTTTTGTCTAAGTTTTGTGTTGTGAAGTTTTCAAGTTTTGAGTATTGTTTTGATGGACTATGGAACAAGGAGTAGCAAAGGCCTAAGCTTGGGGATGCCCATGGCACCCCAAGTAAATTCAAGATAATCAAAAGCCTAAGCTTGGGGATGCTCCGGGAAGGCATCCCTTCTTTCGTCTTCATCCATCGGTAACTATACTTGGAGCTATATTTTTATTCGCAACATGATATGTGTTTTGCTTGGAGCGTCTTGTAAAATTTGAGTCTTTGCTTGTTAGTTTTCCACAATCATCCTTGCTGGACACACCTATTTGGGAGAGTTAAATATGGCCTAGAAATTATTAGAACACTCTATGTGCTTCACTTATATCTTTTGAGTTGAATAGTTTTTGCTCTAGTGCTTCACTTATATCTTTTAGAGCATGGTGGTGGTAATATATTGTAGAAATTGTTGAACTCTCGTGCTTCACTTATATCTATTTGAGAGTCTATTAAAACAGCATGGTAATGTGTTTAGGCTAAAGAAATTAGTCTTCACATGATAAACATCCAATGTCAATGTAGTAAAAAAAATCACACCAAGTGTATTGAAGAGAAAGAGATGTTGGATGCTTGATAATTGTTTTGAGACATGAGGATAGTGATATTAGAGTCATGCTAGTGGAGTTATTATGAAATTGAGAAATACTTGTGTTACGGTTAGTGATTCCCGTATCGTGCACGTATGGTGAACCGCTATGTGACGAAGTTAGAGCATGAGGTATTTGTAGAGTGCCAACCTTTGTGTGGAGGTCGGGGCGCGCGATGGTTAACTCCTACCAACCTCCCCCCTAGGAGCATGCATTGATTGCTTTGTTTTGATGACTCGTAGATTTTTTCAATAAGTATATGAGTTCTTATGACTAATGTTGAGTCCATGGATTATACGCACTCTCACCCTTCCACCATTGCTAGCCTCTCTTGTACCGCGCAACTTTCGCCGGTGCCATAAACCCACTATATGTCCTTCCTCAAAACAGCCACCATATTGTTCCTCAAAACAGCCACCATACCTACCTATCATGGCATTTCCATAGCCATTCCGAGATATATTGCCATGCAACTTTCCATCGTTCCGTTTATATGACACGCATCATATTGTCATATTGCCGTATTGCCATGCATGATCATGTAGTTGACATCGTATTTGTGGCCAAGCCACCATGCATAATTTTTATACATGTCACTCTTGTTTCATTGCACATACCGGTACACCGCCGGAGGCATTCATATAGAGTCATACTTTGTTGTTATAGTATCGAGTTGTAATTTCGTGTTGTAATGAAAGTGTGATGATCATAATTATTAGAGCATTGTCCCATGGGAGGAAAGGCTGAATCTATAAAGCCCCTCCACAAAAAAAAGAAAAAAAAGGCCAAAAAAAGGGGGACAATTGCTACTATCTTTTTTTCCACACTTGTGCTTCAAAGTAGCACCATGTTCTTCATTATAGAGAGTCTCATGTTTAGTCACTTTCATATGCTAGTGGGAATTTTTCATTATAGAACTTGGCTTGTATATTCCAACGATGGGCTTCCTCAAATGCCCTAGGTCTTCGTGAGCAAGCAAGTTGGATGCACACCCACTAGTTTCTTTTGTTGAGCTTTCATTCATATTTAGCTCTAGTGCATCCGTTGCATGGCAATCCCTACTCACTCACATTGATATCTATTGATGGGCATCTCCATAGCCCGTTGATACGCCTAGTCGATGTGAGACTATCTCCCTCCTTTTTGTCTTCTCCACAACCACCTCTATTCCACCCATAGTGCTATATCCATGGCTCACGCTCATGTATTGCGTGAAAGTTGAAAGGTTTGAAAAGATAGAGTATGAAAACAAATGCTTGGCTGAAATCGGGGTTGTGCATGATATGAATCTTTTGTGTGATGAAGAGGGAGCATAGCCAGACTATATGATTTTGTAGGGATAACTTTCTTTAGTCATACTATTTTGAGAAGACATGATTGATTTGTTAGTATTGCTTGAAGTATTGTTATTTCTTATGTCAATATAGACTTTTATCTTGAATCTGTCAGATCTGAACATTCATGCCACAATTAAGAGAATTACATTGAATAACTATATTGGTTAGCATTTCACATCAAAAATTCTTTCTTTATCATTTACCTACTCGAGGACGAGCAGGAATTAAGGTTGGGGATGCTTGATATGTCTCCAACGTATCTATAATTTTTGATTGTTCCATGCTATTATTTATGAAGTCTTGGATGTTTAATGGGCTTTATCATTCACTTTTATATCATTTTTGGGACTAACCTATTAACCCAAAGGCCCAGTCCAGATTGCTGTTTTTTGCCTATTTCAGGGTTTTGCAGAAAAAGAATATCAAACGGAGTCCAAACGGAATGAAACCTTTGCGAGAGATATTTTCGGAGAAAAACACGAAAAGGAAACTTCAGGGCCAAGTCAGAGGACTGAGGGGCTGCCCTCGAGGGTGGGGGCGCACCCCCCTACCTCGAGGCTGCCTCGTGTGCCCCCCGGTGCCCTCCTCCTTCCTATATATATCCACGTACCCCAGAAACTCCATACGCAGAGAGAAAACCCCTTGAGTGTTTTAATGGAACAAGGTATAATATTCATATTGTCCTCTGATAAAAATTGAACTTCAAAAAAAGAATTCATTATCCCCGAATCTCGAAAGGAGAATTGAGGATTGGAATGAGCGTATACCAAGAATTCTTGGGGTCCCTTGGGGATTCTTGATTGGAGCTGAGCTAACCATAGCCCAAAGTCGTATATCTTTGGTTAATAAAATCCAAAAGGTTTATCGATCCCAAGGGGTACAGATCCATAATAGACATATAGAGATTATTATACGCCAAGTAACATCAAAAGTGCGGGTTTCCGAAGATAGAATGTCTAATGTTTTTTCGCCTGGGGAATTAATCGGACTATTGCGAGCGGAACGAGCAGGGCGAGCTTTGGATGAATCGATCTATTATCGGGCAATCTTAATTCCACCGCCGTAGCTTCTGTTCCCGTGGAGATCCCATCTTGGAGCCTGTTCCGGAGCTCCACCGGAGGGGGATCCATCACGGAGGCCTTCATCATCATCATAATCACCCTCACCATGAGTTGTGAGTAGTTTACCACAGACCTTCGGGTCCATAGCTAGTACCTAGATGGCTTCTTATCTCTCTCCGGATCTCAATGCAAAGTTCTCCTCGATCTTCGAGGAGATATATTCGATGTAATCTATTTTTGCGGTGTGTTTGTCGAGATCCGATGAATTGTGAGTTTATGATCAAGGTTATCTATGAAAGATATTTGGTTCTTCTCTGAACTTTTTATGTGTGCTCAAAATATCCTTGCAAGTCTCTTCGAATTATTGGTTTGGTTTGGCCTACTAGATCTATAGTTCTTGCAATGGGAGAAGTGCTTGGCTTTGGGTTCAATCTTGCGGTGTCCTTTCCCAGTGACAGTAGGGGCAGCAAGGCACGTATTGTATTGTTGCCATCGAGGATAAAAAGATGGGGTTTACATCATATTGCTTGAGTTTATCCCTCTACATCATGTCATCTTGTTTAAGGCGTTACTCTGTTCGTATGAACTCAATACACTAGATGCATGCTGGATAGCGGTCGATGTGTGGAGTAATAGTAGTAGATGCAGAATCATTTCGGTCTACTTGTCTCGGACGTGATGCCTATATATAATGATCATGCCTAGATAGTCTCATAATTATTCGCTTTTCTATCAATTGCTCGACAGTAATTTGTTTACCCGCCATAGAATATTGCTATCTTGAGAGAAGCCACTAGAGAAAACTATGGCCCCCGGGTCTATTCTCAACATATCAATCTACATCTAATTTACTTTTACCGCTTTTATTTCCTGTTTTATTAAACCAAAAATACCAAAAATATAAACTATCATCTCTATCAGATCTCGCTCTCGTAAGTGATCGTAAAGGGATTGATAACCCCTTATCGCGTTGGCTGCGAAGTTCTTATTCATTTGTGCAGGTGCAAGGGACTCGCGCCTGGTCTCCTACTGGATTGATACCTTGGCTCTCAAAAACTGAGGGAAATACTTATGCTACTGTGCTGCATCTCCCTTTCCTCTTCAAGGGAATACAACGCAAGCTCAAGAGGTAGCAAGACCAATCTAGGGTTCCGGCGAAGCTGTTCTGCCGGGGAAACATCCCTCCGGGAGGGGGAAATCGTCACCATCGTCATCACCATCGATCCTCTCATCGGGAGGGGGTCAATCTCCATCAACATCTTCACCATCTCCTCTCAAACCCTAGTTCATCGCTTGTATCCAATCTTTGTATCAAAACCTCATATTGGTACTTGTGGGTTGCTAGTAGTGTTGATTACTCATTGTAGTTGATGCTAGTTGGTTTATTCGGTGGAAGATCATTTGTTCAGATCCATTATGCATATTAATACCCCTCTGATTATGAACGTGAATATGTTTTGTGAGTAGTTATGTTTGCTCCCGAGGACATGGGAGAAGTCTTGCTATAAGTAGTCATGTGAATTTGGTATTCGTTCGATATTTTGATGAGATGTATGATGTCTTTCCTTTAGTGGTGTTATGTGAACATCGACTACATGACACTTGATCATTGTTTGGGCCTAGAGGAAGGCATTGGGGAGTAGTAAGTAGATGATGGGTTGCTAGAGTGACAGAAGCTTAAACCCTAGTTTATGCGTTGCTTCATGAGGGGCTGATTTGGATCCATATGTTTCATGTTATGGTTAGGTTTACCTTAATACTTCTTTTGTAGTTGCGGATGCTTGCAATAGAGGTTAATCATAAGTGGGATGCTTGTCCAAGTAAGGGCAGTACACAAGCACTGGTCCACCCACATACCAAATTATCAAAGTAACGAACGTGAATCCCATGAACGTGATGAAAACTAGCTTAAGGATAATTACTCCCTTTTAATAGAAGATATTTTAATAGTTTAGATGTTATAGAATAGATCCAACGGAAAAATAGTCTGATCAACTAAAAGTGAGCCCTCCCAAGCATCTCACCCACAGGGGCGGTTCTTTTGTTAGCTTCTAAGTAGAATAAGCTGGAATAAGCAGCCTCCTACCCAGCTTATTTTAGAAGCCTTACCAAATTTATCTTTTAGAGGCCTGCTAATTAAGACTTGATTAGTAGGCTTGGGGCAGCTTATTCTAGAAGCTCAAAAAATGACTAAAATAACTGACCCTCGATCGTTGTGCCCACCGGCACCTCGCAACCTCGCCTCCATTTGTCGCCACATTTGGCCCTAATCATGGTCGACCTGTTAAGTGGGTCATTTTCATCATTTCCAACAATGGCCATTGACCGACTCCAAATTGGCTACCATGGACACAATATATTTGATGATTTTGGACGTCATCGAATGAAATCTACCTTTTTCTTTTCTTTTCTTTTCGAAAGGTGGTTGAATTCCCGTCATCTGCTTCAATATGATGTACACAGTGGCGGAGACAGGCCCCAGGCAGCCCGGGCGGCTGCCTGGGGCGTGAGGCTGACTCCCTTTGTATACTGTAGAGAACAGTGTAGCTATACATCTACATTACTCGAATGCTGCCTGGGGCGGCCGGGGGTGTGGCCGAATCCTGGCGCCGCCACTGGATGTACACATCCATGAATGAAATCTAACGGTAATGACATTCATTCATTCATACCCAAAAACCTTAGAGTAGGACTGAAAACTCGGACATATACAAGAGAAATAAAGACAGCTTGCCGCTAGCTGATCGCATTCAAAAGGAACATTTTGTTCTGTTTTGCATTGCAAAAATAGATCGGTTGGCGCGTTACATGCAAGGAACTTATTCACCGGAATTACATACTACTATCGCAGAAGCACAATCGAGATACATGTCTGGCGTCACGGAGCTGTGATCAAACCGCTGGTGGTGATGGTTTGTATAGTTCGCAACAACACATATTGCTGTCTCTGCAAAGGCTGACCCAGGGGTGTTTGGGACTGTGCCCGACTAACCTTCTGCATGCATCATCACAATCAGGTATAGTGCATCCTCCATTCAAATACTCGCATTTCTCCCCGGTATCTGCAGGTGATATAACATTGTAACGTCATCAACTCAATCGAAAACGCCCGTAAGCAGCACGGCGAAAAATGATATACACACTTACACTTGATTGCATGGCACGATGGCAAGGTAGCAGCAGACATCACTATAAGAACCAGGAAAGCAATGACCACAGTTCTTGTTGTGTTGCTCCGGTGGACGTCTGCCATGAGGAGGAGAGGTTGGTCACTGGTGTTAGTCTTTCCAAGTGTTGTTTCTGTGTGCTCCTTTGCTACCAGGAGCCCGTTTATTCTGCCAGCCTTTATATAGAGGCAGGGTCATGTCTTGGTGTTGCTCGTATGGTTCCATGCATGCACGTATTATCTATAAATTAATATTGATATACCTTGCAATTAATGTCTTCCATATATACTGTAATAGTATATCAGTATTGATATTGTTATATCTTCTTACATCGAATAAAATTAATGTTGATATACCTCGCATTTATTTTATCTTTGTAATATGCAAATTCCGTGTTGATATCATCATATCTCCTTGCGTCAAAATAAATGCCCCGCTTATCTTTATATGTTGTATTTATCGAGATGCTATCTTTGGCAAATGTTGCCAATTATAGCGGTTTTGAGGGGATGAAAAATACGGGAGATTAAAAAAGCATGTCAACCATTGGATACGAATCCAACCACAAGCAGAATGGAATTTCGCGAAAGAAAAATAGTTGGGTGCCCTTGACGGTTGATTCATTCAGACCAACATAGTTAATTTCATTACAAATTTGTCGCACTCCGACTACATTGGTAAGACACCTAATTTTTTTTAAAAAAAACTATAAAATAAGCCTCCAAATTTGGCAGCTGAAGCTGAACCAGAAACTATACTAACAGCCATGGCGAGTGCCACTACCACGGCCATGACCTCTGCCATGGCCAGCGTCGCCCCCACCATGGCAACAGACACCACCACAACGGGCGCCGATGCCACGGTTGTGGCCACCCCCACCCGCATGGCCACTGCCAACTCCATCGTCGTGATAGAATGCATGGAATGCGGCAAAGTTGGAGTGTATGGCGCGGAAATATGCCTATGCGGCAGTGTCCAGCAGGTCATTTGTCCGCGGAGGCGTGCACGGACTGCAGGGCTCCAATCTGCTCCTCTGCCTCTGCGTTCATATTTGCAGCCTGTTCCATGGAAAATAGGAGAAGTGTGAGCAATTTTTTCCCGCCTACCGACTACCGTGAAATTATTTTTGATTAAACCAAGAATCAAAATTTTAGTCCACCAGAATTTCTTGTTGGTGTTTTTTAATATAAAGTGTAGTATCACCCTTTTTCTGACAGATAGTATTGCCCTTAGTGTAAAGTCCAATATCGTATTTCGTGTGCTTGTCTTCTCGTGCTTGCCTTCTCTTTTCGCCATGTCAAAACACATGGCATGCTGGCCCCATATTTAGAAAATCTACATATCATGAGGGCGAAGAAACCTCTTGTGATGCCCCAAGATCAAAGGATGAGAAGCTCAAGGGGATTTGGGGATTTTGCTATGACAAGGGTTCCTGCAATTGACTCATCAGATACAATGAAGAAAGAGCAACAAAAGGGCTAAATCAATCTAGTTTTAGTTCTTCTTTCTTCTCATTCACGACATAGCTAGGTAAATACAGTTTTTCTTTTGCGCAAAAGCTGGATAAATGCAGTTGAACAGTACAAAGTAATTAAGTGTAATGGTGAATTTGTAACTTAAATGTTGTTACATGACATAATTAATCCTTTAACCTAAAGAGAACGTAAGGTACGTCATCGCCTCGTTGTTCATCCAACCTTATGTATTTCTCCCTCTCATCTTCCTCTATTTATTTTGATTGTTATTATTTTTCACCAGCTTTCCCTGAAAACCGCATCAACGGCCTCACCTTTTATGGCTTACAAATATAAACGTTGTGCAACGTGTCAATCTTTGGACTGCAAGCTCCTCGTACACACCTTGTATATTTTAAAATAACTATCTATTTGTGTTAACTAATCATAAATCAGAAACACATATGAAGATGTTTAATATACTGTTAACTTTAAAGATCTCTGCCAAGATATTTAAGGAGATATTTTCACTTCCCGGCCTCTACATGAACAAAAAATGAGTGTCAAGATATTTCTTGGTAAGTGGTACCACCACATACCACGCTTGATCCTCGATAAGTGAGGAAAAACTCTTGTGTATCACCTGTCAATTCTAGAAATTGAACTCAGGTCGTTAGCCCGCACAACCGCACACCCAACCACAAGCTCAGGGGCTTGGAAATACCTATTTGACGCATTCTGTGTCAAACAGTCGGTCAATCGCGAATACGAGACGACCAAGCGAGCTATTGGGCCAGCCCACCTGTAGTATATTCGGTACAGCTTTCACGTTCAGGTTTCGTGAATGTTCTAGAGGGTTCCCAGAGGTTTGTTTGGGTTTTGGGAACCTTCTAGAACGTTCCTGAACTGGGTTTCTTGTTTTTTTCATGTTTCCTTTTTGTTCCTTTTTCTGTTTCAATTTCTTTTTCTTTCCTTTTTCAAGTTTCTTTTGTTCAAAATTTTCAAACAGTGTTTGAAATTTCAAAAAATGTTCTCATTTTCTAAACTTGTTCAGAATTTCAAAAAAAAACGTGTTATCAAAACTTCTTCACAATTTCAAAAAATAGAAAAAAAAGGAGCGAGCGGGACAGATTTCGCATATAAAAGGAGGAGCATGTGTCACCAATGATGTTTGTGTTTTGTTAGTACGGTGTGATCTACTTGAAGGAAAAGAGGTGGGTTTTCACATGGTTTTCCGGGTTTTGTTTTATTTTTTCTTTTTTGACCGGTTTTTATTTGTTTCTTTATTCGTTTTATTGTTTTTATGTTTTTTTTCTTTCTTGTTTTTCATTGCTTTTTTATTTTCTTTCTTTGTTCTTCGTTGTTCTTTGTTTATTTCTCAGGTTTTACTAGCTTTTTATTTTCTTCATTTTTTTTCTAGTTTTGTTTGCTTCTTTTCTCTTTTCTCTCGGATTTTCACTGTTTTTCTATGCACATATTTGATATGTATATCTAATTGCGTTTTTTACACATTTAGGGTGCATTTGTTTGCACAGTATTTTTGCGGTTTTATGGAAATACCATGGTTTCAGAGAAAACTTTGGTATTAAATACTTTGATATGTGTGGATGAAGCAAAAATAGAGGTTCTGTGTACAGTATCCCAAAAATTACAGGGCAATTTGCAAACGGGCGCCAGGAGCAGTCCAAACTGGGCCGGCCCATTCTAACTTTTTCCTTCCTGTTCTTCTTGTTTTTGAAAGGTCAAAAAGACTACTAGGAACGTTCGTACTCGGAACCCTTTCATTGTGAGCGCTCGGCTTTAGCCACCAGGCTAACCACCCGCGAGTATAAAGGTAGTTCATTTTTTTCATCTTTATTTTGCTCTTCAGCTCGGTTTATTCTTTTTCTTTTTTTCTCATCTTTTTTGTCTTCCTTATTGCGCGGGTTTTTAAAATTAGTGAACTTTTTAAAAAAAATCGATGAACTTTTCTATAAATTGTTGAACCTTTCTTCAAATTTGACGAAGTTTTTTTTAAGTACGATGAACAATCTTTTTCTAATTCTATTAATTTTTTTTCAAATTCGATGAACTTTTTTTCTGGTTCAATGAACTTTTTTTCAAATTCCATGAACTTTTTGAAAAATCGATGAACTTTTTTTCTGGTTCAGTGAACTTTTTCCGTATTCACGAACTTTTTCCTTTTTTGTGAACTTTTCCTTTCAACTCATGGATTATTGGAATGCCTTTTCAAATTTATGTTTTCTTTATTCAAAGAATTTACAGGGGGTACAAAGTACTAGTATATGTTTAATGTTTGTACTGTATAAAAGATTAAAGAGATATCTTTTCCTCAAGTGAGTACTCAGTAGACTGTGGTTGGTCCACTTCCGCTTCTCCCGAATAAATGTGGTACGTATTTGTTTTTTCCTTTGCTTTTTGCTTCCCAACAGCTTGCTGGGCCGGCCCAGTTCGCGTCCGTGGGGGCGCCAGCTGTAAGCGTTGTATAGGAGCTCCCGTGTGATTACGTTAGAGAGCATGCATAGAAAAAAGGAAAGGCAACCAAAACTAGAGTAAAAATTACATAGGAGGGAGTGTTAAAAACGTTCTTATATTATGGGACGGAGGGAGTAGCTGAGTTAGTTTCAGCTTTCATCCAGCATACCTGTCGTCAAAACTATAGTAAAAATTACATAGGCCAAACAGATGAGCAGTTTTGGTAAAACTAAGAAAAAAACTGTGTGGCCAAACTAATATTCCATGCCCACAAATCAAAATAATGTGGTTTTCAATTACCATGGTTTTTTGAAAACTGTGTGGCCAAACTAACGCTTAACATTTTTTTAATACAAGATTAATATTTATGGGCAACAATTTTTCTATACACATTTAACATTTTCCTAATAACAAATTAACATATTTACTACCATGGTCAACATTTGCTGATTAACGAAGAGGCCCGGAGGGCTTTTAGTGTGATGGGCCAGGCTCGGACCCAATTTTTTAGGCCCGACGGTCGGGCCGGGCCGGGCTCGGGCCTAGGTTTTTTACACCGGGCTTTGGTAGGCCCGGCCCGACTAATGGCCAGGTATACTCGGCGATCTTCATGTAGGAGGCTCTTGGTCAAGCAGGAGCATTGCGTGCCTTAGAGCATCTCCAACAGCCGCGCTACGCGCCGCGCCCAAAAAAAGCGTTTGCCGCGCGCGCTTCGGCAGGTATAGCGCGGGGATAGGCGCTGGCTCCAACAGCCGCGCTATAATGCAGCGCGCGCGCGCCGCTCCAGCAGTGCCCAAAAATGCAGCGCGCACACAATATTTTTTAATACATAAAATTGCAATAAAATAAAAAGGATACAAAGTTATTTTACATATTGCAACTAGATAGGTAGTTCGAAAACATAGATAGATAGTTCGGCGCTAGATAGTTCGAAAACATAAAAAAAAAAACTAATCCCAGACGCTCCCGTCATCTGCACCATCATCGGCTTCGTCGTTGGTGTCGTCGGAGGTTGACAGCCAGCAGTCCAACCAACGGTCATCTTCTTCAGTGAAGAAGGACCTCCCGCCTGCATCGCGGATGGCGCACTGCTGACACGCCAATGCCTTCCGACGACGCCTGTCCAACCGCTCCTCGCGACGCCGGCGCGTGTCCTCCTCGCAGCGACTTGCCCAATACTGCTGCTCGTAGGCGACGTCCTCCGGGTGGAGCCGGCGCCACTCCGCCATGCGCCGCTCGTCCTCCTGGGCGACGAGGAGGCGGTTCTGCAGCGCAGTGTGCTCCGCACGGTCTCGTGCGGAGTTTAGACGAGGCGGCGGGGCGAGCTCTAATGCCTGCTCGAGCGTGTGGACGTCGTCGAAGTTCATTTGGCGGCGCGGTCTGCCTAGCTAGGCGCCACGCCGCCGCGTCGAACGCGCGGGCGGCCTCGTGCGCCGTCTCGTACGTTCCGAGTGGAAGCCGGAGATCGCCGGAGCGTATCTCGGCGTAGAACCCGGCGCCGTTCGGGTGCTCGCGGACGCCGCGGTAGCCCGACGAAGAACGATGGCGCGGCGGCATGGTGGCGCATCGGGGGCGGCGGCGGCGCTCTGGAGCGGTGGCGCGAGAGGCAGGGAGAGAGGGAGCGGTGGAGAGCGAGGGGGAGCGCGCGCGGCGTTTTAAAGGCGCGCGGGAGGAGGCGTCGCAAAAATAGCGCGCGAGAGGCCGCCATTTCGCGCGCGCAAGCGGTTCTCGCGCGCGCGGTTTTTCCGCCGCCGCTGGAGCGCGCCATTCTGTCCCGCGCGCGTAAAAACGAAAGTTTAGCGCGCGCGGGGCTATTGGAGATGCTCTTAACTAATCAAATCTGGGCGCCTCATTTGGACAGGCCGCGTCAACATCATTCGTGCATGGGCCCTAATTACCTCACCTCATCTCAGTGCGTGCGTGCGTGCAGCTTGTGAAAAGAAAAGAAAAATGAGTATGCCTGAAGAATTTAGCAGGAGCAACTTGGTTACTATCTTCTTCTCCTCAATCTCAAATAGCACTCCTTAGGAATCGATTGCTCAAGTTTGCTTTTCTCCCCTATCAATTCGCAGGTGTAGCATGCTGCCTCCACTATTGCATGATGAATTGTTACTGCTCTCCGTCCTTATATTGTCCTACCACTTCACCTCATGTGGGTGGGACTTGCAGCATGAATTACTACTGATAAAGTGGTTGCGCCTTGAATCCATGTCGCATGCCCCGCTTGGTGCCTCCACTTCTCCTATTACACTTGTTATAAACTAGTTGGAGTACGTTGGCCTACAGGCACCACGTACACAAGCATGAGGCTTTTATTTACGCTTGTAGTATAGCTGAAGCACAATGCAAGCATGAGGCTTTTATTTACGCTTGTAGTATAGCTGAAGCACAATGCAAGCATGAGGCTTGCGCATACCAATGTAGGTGAAGAACGTAGCACCAACAAACAAAAGGCGGCTATGGAATCAACGGCTACCCAACAAGAAAGAAAGAAAAGATGGGTGATGTGCAACTGCTGTTGCTGCATGATTTCCCCCGTGCTTGCCAAACATCCATTCATTAATTAATCGACGAAAATGTGCACATGAAAGAAAAGATGTTTTTTTTTTCTTTTCCATTTGGTTGGCTCGTTCATGTGCACATTTTCATCTGGTTTTTCATTAACTAATCGATGAGGCAAATCTTTTGCTTCCATTTTTAAAATAAATGTGTCCATATGAACGAGTGCTCATGGCTAGTACTCCCTCCGTCCCAAAATACTTGTCATCAAAATAAACAAAAAGGGATGTATCTAGAACTAATATACATCTAGATACATCCACTTTTATTCATTTTGATGACAAGTATTTCCGGACGGAGGGAGTAATAAACTGTTCATGTTTTTCTGACAAGTTAGGCGGCGCAAATTACTCCCTCAGTCCGAAAATACTTGTCATCAAAATGGACAAAAATGGATGTATCTAGAACTAAAATATATCTAGATACACCCCCTTTTATTCATTTTGATGACAAGTATTTCCGGACAGAGGGAGTAGATGTTTTCATACATATCCTATGTAACAACAAACCATGTTGCTTTTTTCCCGGTCTTTGGAAGATCCTCATACGAATAGCATGTGAGCGTATTCGTCCCTATTTGTCTCAACTGTATTGTGTCCTAAAAATGAAAAAAAAAACGAGTGTTTTGTCAACGGCGTTGGCATGCAGACGTGTTCGTAGAGAGGGACGATTTTGTATCTTGAGTTTCTAGTACCTTTCTATCCACTTCCATGACTCAATCTGATGACACAAACTAGTGTAGTAATTAATCTTCGGGAATCTGATTGCCCCGGGAAGGCATCCCCTCTTTCGTCTTCATCTATCGGTAACTTTACTCGGGACTATATTTTTATTCACCACATGATATGTGTTTTGCTTGGAGCATCATTTTGTTTTGCTTGTTGTCTGAATAATATCCCAAGATCTGAAATTATTAAATGTTAGAGAGTCTTCACATAGTTACATAATTATTCAACTACTCATTGATCTTCACTTATATCTTTTAGAGTAGTTTGTTGTTTGCTCTAGTGCTTCACTTATATCTTTTAGAGCACGGCGGTGGTTTTATTTTGAAGAAATAGATGAACTCTCATGCTTCACTTATATTATTTTGAGAGTCTTTTAGAACAGCATGGTAATTGGCTTGGGTTAGGAATTTAGTCATAATATGATAGGCATCCAAGATGGGTATAGTAAAAACTTTCATATAAAGTGCATTGAATACTAGGAGAAGTTTGATACTTGATGATTGTTTTGAGATATGAGGATGCTGATATTAGAGTCATGCTAGTGGAGTAATTATGAATTTGATAAATACTTGTGTTAAAGTTTGTGATTCCCGTAGCATGCACGTATGGTGAACCGCTATGTGACGAAGTTAGAGCATGAGGTATTTGTAGAGTGTCATCCTTTGTGTGGAGGTCCGGGGCGCGTGATAGTTAACTCCTACCAACCTCCCCCTAGGAATATGCGTTGATTACTTTGTTTTGATGACTCGTAAATTTTTGCAATAAGTATATGAGTTCTTTATGACTAATGTTGAGTCCATGGATTATACGCACTCTCACCCTTCCACCATTGCTAGCCTTTCTTGTACCGCGCAACTCTCACCGGTACCATACACCCACCATATACCTTCCTCAAAACAACCACCATACCTACCTATCATGGCATTTCCATAGTCATTCCGAGATATATTGACATGCAACTTTCCACCGTTTTGTTTGCTATGACACGCTTCATCATTGTCATATTGCCATGCATGATCATATAGTTGACATCGTATTTGTGGCAAGGCCACCATGCATAATTTTTCATACATGTCACTCTTGATTCATTGCACATCCCGGTACACCGCCGGAGGCATTCATATAGAGTCATACTTTGTTCTAGTATCGAGATGTAAATCAATATAAGTATGACGATCATCATTATTAGAGCATTGTCCCAAAGAAAAAGAAAAAGAAGGAAAGGCCAAGAAAAAGAAAGGCCCAAAAAAAAGAAAAAAAAGAAAAAAAAAGGAAAAAAAAAGAAAAGAAAAAGGGACAATTGCTACTATCTTTTTCCACACTTGTGCTTCAAAGTAGCATCATGTTCTTCATGATAGAGATTCTCATGTTTAGTCACTTTCATATACTAGTGGGAATTTTCATTATAGAACTTGGCTTGTATATTTCAACGAGGGGCTTCCTCAAATGCCCTAGGTCTTCGTGAGCAAGCAAGTTGGATGCACACCCACTTAGTTTCTTTTGTTGAGTTTTCATACATTTTTAGCTCTAGTGCATCCGTTGCATGGCAATCCCTACTCACCCGCATTGATATCTATTGATGGGCATCTCCATAGTCCGTTGATACGCTTAGTCGATGTGAGACTATCTCCCTCATTTTTGTCTTCTAGGTTGACAAATAAACCAACGTAATACAAGTTATTTTTCACACAAAATATATCATTAGAAACTTCAGATCTTCTACTTTTTAATGGTGTAATTTTTAGACTATACAACATATGTTATGTTGGTCAAATTATAGACATAGGGATACGCGCAAGCCTTATAAATCGAAAAGGAGGTAGTATATGAAATTGTAGGAATGATTTGATATTTAACAGACAACACAATTTAACTTTCTTGCAGGTCATCTTCAGAGCTACCACTTGGATCCGTACGTGGTCCTTACTCACTCCTATGGAATTCAGGGAGCCTTTGGTTACTGGGTGCAACCAGTGGGAGATGGTAGTACGGGCTATATTCAACCGGTTTGGATGACGGTCGCATAACATGATAGGAGTCTAGGGAGCTTATCCTTCTTATTGCCATTCCGGATGTGATTGTCAGCATGAACTTTGATTTATTTTTATTTTTCGCTCCACTTGCGAGTTGTAATACTTTGATGACTTTGCGATACTTTGTAAACTTTTAATAAGATGGATGCATGCATCATTATGATGCAGAGGCCGGGGGTACGCCTCCATTTCCAAAAGAAAAATGGCCTGCCTGGCTCCCATGCATGTACGTTAGAGGTTTCTTTTACTTTGTCTAAATATCCACACACAAATTTGCATTTTGTGTTGTTTCATTTGTTCTCAAGAATTGTAAACATTGTTTGGCTTGATCATCCTATTGCAATATCCACCAGAGGCCGGATGACATACATCTTTTGTTCTTTAAGAATGGTAGCTTTTCTAATTCGATTCCTTGCTATTTGGGCACCTTTTCCAATCTGCAAGTACTTAGCGCTTGTAAGCTTAGCTTTGTAACATGTGACAGCAGGGCCTACATTAATCTGAACATAGAAATGAGTTTTGACATGGAGATGAAGTTAGGGCACGTATAATGGTGTTATCTTTACAGTGCCATGTACTCCCTCCGTCCCAAAATTCTTGTCTTAGATTTATCTAGATACGGATGTATCTAATACAAAAATGTGACTTGATACATCCGTATTTAGACAAATCTAAGACAAGAATTTTGGGACGGAGGGAGTAGTATAAATGATGAGGTGGAGGAAGGAGAAACTAAAGAAAAGGCTTTGCCATCTCTTAGCAACAAATCTCTCACCTCATTAGTGACAATAGAGATAAGATTAAGAGACTATCGATTGTACATCATTCTTTTTGTCATCTATAGGTTGCGTGGCATGATTAATATTGTCATAACAACCATTGTATATGCTCTTTATATGCATTGCAGCCCGTAGCAACGCACATGCGTTCTACTACTAACTTATAGTGAGGCTGTAGGACCTTTCGATGAAGCGTCTACGGTTACAGACTGGCCAATGCGTCACCTAGGTGGTTCGTGTTTTGAAGGAAAAACGTGGGTTTTCACAGGGTCTTCCCGGTTTTATTTTCTTTTTCTTTTTTTTCCCTTTTCGATCCGGTTTTCTTCGTTTCTTTCTCTATTTTTACTGTTTTTTTTCTTTCACGGTTTTTATTTTTTTTCCTTTGTTCTACAGTTTTCTTTGGTTTCTTTGTTTATTTCTCAGTTTTTACTAGCTTTTTCTTTTCTTCGTTTTTTTCTCAGTTTTGTTTGCTTCTTTTCTCGGTTTTCTTTTGTTTTTTTCTCGGGTTTTCACTGTCTTTCTATACACGTCTTTGGTATGTACGTATCTAATACATTTTTCGAATACACATTTAACATTTTTCAGATACAAGATTAACATTTATGGTCAACAATTTTTCTATACACATTTAACAATTTTTCAAATGCTTAAGTAACACTTTTTTAAGTAGCAAATTAACATTTTCTTAAACATGATTGTTTTTTTTTTCAAATGCTAGGTTAATATTCATGCCAGCGGCGATGTCCTCGGCGATCTTCATGCAGGAGAATCTTAGTCAGTCCGAGCATGAGGATGCCCATTAAGTTGCCTGCCTTAAATAATCAATCTGGGTGCCTCATTTGGACAGGCCACGTCAACATCATTCGTGCATGGGCCCTAACCTCACTTCACCCGATCTCAGTGCGTGCGTGGACAAGGACAACACATCATTATTGTCTGAATCAGATCATTGATTAGTGTTACCAACGCAGCAGCTTGTGAAAAGAAAAGAAAATGCATAGTATGCCTGAAGAATTTAGCAGGTTCAAGTAAACCTAAATCACTCCTTAGGAATCGATTGATTGCTCAAGTTTGTTTTTCTCTCGTATCAATTCACAGGTCTGGCATGCTTCCACATGAACTTTCTGCGCTTTGGGATCTACCATACATCCACTACTGCATGATGAATTGTTACTGCTCTTCGTCCTATATATTGTCCTACTACACTCCTCCACTTCATGTGGCACTTGCAGCATGAATTATTATTGATAAAGTGGTTGCGCCATGAATCCTGCCACCTCTACTCCACGTACACACGCTTTTATTTACACTTGTAGTATAGGTGAAGGAAAATACCAAGGAGAACCTGGGTACCAGCGCACCATATATGCAAAATATAATTAGTAATTCAAAAAAGTTCAAAATTTTCCAAATCTTTTTTGGTATCAAACATGATCAAGTATTGTAGTAGTACAAAAAGATGACTTTCGCTACATCCTGGGTTGAAGATTTGGCACAAAACGCTATATACAAATACTATACACGCTATATTGTCGTCATAAACTTGTCTTTTTTGCCTTAAAGTCAATTGGAATGATTTCGTGTCCAAAAAAAATTGTATGAGTGCAATACCTGATCATCTTTTATTCCCGACAAGATTTGGAATTTTTTCAACTTTTTTTAAATTACTATTTATTTTTGCGCATATAGGGTGCGCGGGTACCCAGAGCACCAAGTTCCCGTCCTATAGGTGAAGCACAAGCATGAGGCTTGCGCATACCAATGTGTCACGTAGCACCAACAAGAAAGAAAGAAAAGATGGGTGGATGTGCAACTGCTGCATGCTTCCCTTTTGGTTTTTTGTCCTGGTTTTATCGGGTTTTTTTCTTTGTCCAACAAGAAAGAATAGATCTTTTTCCTTTCCCATGTGGTTGGTTGGTTCATGCTTGATATGAACGAACGCTCAAATTAGGCGGTGTTGCGTATCTGATGTAACAAACCAAAAAAAAAAACCATGTTTATTATTTCAGCCTCCCGAAGATGCTCGTATGAGTAGGATGTGAACAAACCATGTTTATTATTTCAGCTTAACGAAGATGCTCATATGAATAGGATGTGCATGTGCTCGGAGATGTTGATACCAGCATCTTCATCCGTATCGACCATGTTTAATAAAAAGGAAAAAAGAACGAGTGTTTTGTCAACGGCGTGTTCGTGAAGGAGGATTTTGCATCTTTCTATCTAGTTCCGTGGCTCAAACTGATGACACAAACCAGTACAGTAATTGATGCAATTCAAAGCTAGCCATCTACAAATCCGACAGTTGATCAATCAAACCAACCAAATAAAATCCTATCTACTACTGTAGCTAGCTGGAGATCGAGACGATCTCATCCCAAACAATCAATGTATATATCCAGCTCCATCGACCCTCGGATCGACGAAACTGAAGACGCCAACCAGACCGGACAACTGGGTCAGTCCGTCGGCGGCCCCGGCGCAGCGCCGACGATGACGGCGTCGGACCAGCGCGCGGGCGAGCGGTCGCTGCTGTTGGACGAGGACATGGCCTCGGCGCGGGCCTCGCGCACCATCCGCAGCGCCTCGGCCGTGGCCGGCCGCGCGCCGGGGTCCGCGGCCACGCACGCCGCCGCCACGCCCACCAGCGCGCCCAGCTTCTCTTCAGCAGGGCCGGCGGCGCCGGACGCGGCCGACTCGCCGCCCGACTCGGTCGACATCTCCTCCTCGCGCGCGGCGCGCACCCAGGCGGTCACCTCGTCGGCGCCGCCGCGCTGGTCCAGGAGGAGGTCCGGGAACGGCGCGCGGCCCGTGAGCAGCTCGAGCAGGAGCACGCCGAAGCTGTAGACGTCGGACGCGGCCGTGAAGGAGGAGGAGGAGGAGCGGGTCTCGGGCGCGCGGTAGAGGAGGGAGGCGGAGGAGGCGTCGGCGCCGGCGGCGTGGAGGGCCGGGACGAGGCCGTAGTCGGTGAGGCAGGACTCGAAGTCGGCGCCGAGGAGGACGTTGGAGGGCTTGAGGTTGCCGTGCACGATGGCCGCGGCGTGGAGGTGGAGTAGGCCGGCGGCGATGTCCTCGGCGATCTTCATGCACGACGTCCAGTGCAGCGGCTTGCCCTTGCTCGACGGCCGCGACCCTGCATTGCACCCATGCATGCATTTCCAACCATTATACCACGTTTTAAATCACAAAACATGCATGATCACTTTTTTTTAGTTCAGTAATAGTAGATCGCAAAAATAGTTATCTAAACGCTCTTATATTTCTTTACGAGGGAGTACTAGTTACTAAGTTTCATGCTGTGAACATTTACTGAGCTGAGCTTGGCTATGTTTGTAGTGTGAGGCCATGGATGCATTTGTCTGAATTTGTGTGTGACTGTTGCTCACAACAATTACTACTACTCTATTTGCAGATAAAAAAGGACCACTGTAGTCGTCGCTAGGTGGTCTACGAATCTATATGTAATTTTTATTTTTTGTGTTCGTTGTACTGCCATGATTGAAGATGAATAGATTGGAAGTTTTCTAGAAAAAAAAAGAAAAACAAGGACCACTGTGACTCTGTGTGCAACAATTACTACCATAGTGGTGATTAACAAGGACCACTGTCACTCTGTAAGTCATCTGTAAATTTGTGTAGGTACATGTGCAGTGTATCTATGCGCTTGTCCCTAGCTTGCTTGTGAAGACAGACATGGATGGATGCGCACTGAAGAAATGAAATGAATTATCCACTGTCTCGGGTTCAGGACATGTTGGCATTTGACCGCCTGCCTCACCACCAATTCTGGGAAGAAGATTGATTTGGACGGCGACAGGTCTCATACTGCTGCACTATTAGTGCAGGGAAAAGGACAATGCATTATGCATGCTGCATTATTTGAGTCTGTAAATTGCTAACTAGCATTACCAAAACAGTACTACTACCATATATATATATATATATATATATGAAAGACAGAAAAAACAAGCACTAGAATTTGATATGGCCATTGCTAGGTAGCATTAACAAAATCAGTAGCGCTAGCATGTGAAAGAAAGAAAGAAAAACCATCACTAGTGGACACAGTATGTCTGAAGAGTTTGTTTCTTGAGCAGGCACTCTCAAGGACAAGAACAAAAAGGCTCGCTTTTTTTCTTGCAACAAGAAATCCGTACAAAATCATGGTGACTCACATGCATGCATGCATGCATGATGGAACCTCCCCGCATGTTGGTGCACTCAGGGAAGCTTCCTTGTTTTTTTTTCTTTTTATAATATGAAAGAAAAGAAATGATTTTTTGGTTATAGAGAGCCAGGATTCTCTCTCTGTCTGTCGGCCATTCTTGCATGATGTACTGCACGCTGCTCCGATGGCCATAGTAGGTATAGTGGTGGTAGTAACACTTTCACTTGATGAATCAATGGAAGAATTGAGTGGCTATGGCCTTGATCCAGGACAGGAAAGCCACATGGTAGCACTACAGTACAGTACAGTAGACATGTTCGACCCATTTTCGTTTCCACATTAACAGCTACTCCCTCCGTTCCTAAATATTTGTCTTTGTAGGGATTTCAACAAATGACTACATACGAAGCAAACTGCGTGAATCTACACTCAAAAATATGTCTACATACATCCGTATGTTGTAACCATTTGAAATGTCTAGAAAGACAGATATTTAGGAACGGAGGGAGTATGTAGCTACTAGACCTACTAACACTAATAAACACCAGGCAGGCACCACGTGTACAGTACAGGCTTTTATAGACCTCAAGAAATCTGTCTGAATCTTGCTGAAGAAAGATATGTGGCGGTGGATGCACTGAAGCAGGAGGGGTAGCTCATCCATCGCCACCTGACCTCAGTGCGTGGACAAGGACGATATATGCATTGTTATCTGAATCTGATCGTCGCTACTAGTGTTACCAATCCAACAGCTTGCGTGAGCAAAAACAGTACTGTATTGGCTGAAGGAATTTACCCAGGAGGACGCAGTAACATCACTTACTCTAGTGATTAACAAGGGCCAATGTAACAGCATCGACAAATCTATCTGGGCATCTATCTTGTGTCCTTGGATTCAGAAGATGTTGGCATTTGACTGCCAGCCTTAGCCAATTCTCCCGGGAAGAAAAGATTTGGACGGTGGCACGCGTGAGTGAGTGCGTGGAAAATTTTGGACAATGCATTATTTCAGTCATGTTGATAGCTAGCATTAGCAAATCAGAATTACTACTGGCATCTGAGTGAAAGAAACATGGGGAAAAAATCACCAAGTATGCCTCAAGAATTTGTTTCTTCAACAGGCAAGCTTTTCTACTGTATATATATAGATACTACTCCTTCCGTCCCAAAATAAGTGTCTCGAGCTTAATACTAATTTGTATTAAAGTTAGTATAAAATTGAGAGGACAAGAACAAAAAGGCTCACTAGATAGCGGGGACATGATGCAATCTCGTGCACTGAAGCTTCTTCGTAGGAGTATTTTATTTCTGAAGAGAAGAAACAAGTTTCTTTCTTCAGTGGGATCTGGTAGTGGTACTACTTGTACTTGTTTTTTGTTCATCTAGTAGTAGTAGTAGTAGTATTGATCTGGTCCATTGATCTTGTGGCTGGATGGCTAGATTTACGGTACGGCGTGTCTTGCTTGCTGAGGGCGTGTTCATGTGGGACTTATTCGCATGGATCAATGAAAGAAAATATGACACGCTGGCCTAGGGTCTTGCTACAGGAGGCTCACATGGATGGCCTGGTGCACATGTTTGAGCAGTTCCAGCGAGCGCAGAGCACTTAAAAATAATCAGCCTACTAAAAGTATATACTCCCTCCGTCCGGAAATACTTGTCATCAAAATGGATGAAAATGAATGTATCTACAACTAAAATACATCTAGATACATCCATTTCAATGACAAGTATTTTCGGACGGAGGGAATACTACGTAGTATGTTCTTGTCCCTGCTTGCCAAGGTGTAGACAGTTTCTTCAGTTCATTGATCCACACCTTGGCAAGCAATGGTTGCATGTATACATCCTCTTCTTTTTCAAAAAAAGAAATATTATCTTGGCAAGCAGGGACAAGATTCGGTTCAAGACATGATCGCTACTCAATCGCCTGGCCTGGCCTCGTGTCGCTTGACTGCCTGCCGGCTGCCCTAACAAATAATCAACGTGGGTGCCTAATTTGTACAGGCCGCGTCAATGTCACTACTCATGCATTCCATTGCATGGACCCTAACCTCAGTTGAGGACAAGACATTACTGTCTGATGAAGTTGATCATTGCTACTTGTATCACCAAATCGGCCCTTTGTTCCTTTTTGAAAGAATAATTTAGCTGGCAGGAGCACCTCATCTTCTTCTTCTCCTTCCCCATCGTAGCCAATCAGTATCAGGTTTTAGGACTGAATGTACAAAGAGAGATTAGCCAGACCCTTTCTTTCTCATAGAGCTTCTTCTGTGGTGGCATCTGATAATCTAGCGAGGTTCTCTTCACAAATCTCCGTAAAACTACCACTGCATGGCGAAGCAGCGGCACGAGGCTTGCGCATGCCAATGTTGCCATCTACTCTAACAAACCAAAACAAAGCCGGGCCGCCATGGAATGCAATGCAACGGAATGCATGGCCCGGCAACACGAGAGTCCAGGCAGAGAATGCGTCCGTCAGTTACTAGCGCACGCCAGATCCATGCTTCTGCTACCCAACAAGAAAACACACACAGATGGTTGGATGTGCAACTGCATCCTGCTTTCCCCCGTGATTTGCTCCCTCGATGCCGTGACCGTGATTTTGGCTGGCTGGTTGGTTCATGGGCACGGGCACGATGTGTGTGCGGTTCGTTCTTCATAATTTCACATGAATCAATGCTACCTAGTACTGTACAAATTGTTGGCCCTGATAATGACTTGCTTATGCGGTTCATAATTTGTGTACCCTAATCATGGATGGACAGATGCATGGCAACGACCAACGAATTGAGCTGAAGAAACAGATTCTTTCTTTCAGAGAGAAGAGAGCATGGCAATGGCGAGAATGGGGGGAGGGGGACTGAGGAAGAAGACGATGTCTGACCGTGGACGAGGGAGAAGAGGCTGCCGTTGGGGTAGTAGTCGTAGACGAGAAGCCGCTCCTCCTTGGCCTGGAAGTAGGCCCGGAGCGCCACCACGTTGGGGTGCCGCACGCGCCCCAGCTCCTCGGCGCGCCGCCCGAACTCCAGAGCCCCGCCGCCCACCCCCGCGTCGCCGCACCGCATCCGCTTCACCGTCACGATGAACCCCGTCTCCATCACCGCCTTGTACGTGCTCCCCGCCTCCCCGCGCCCCAGCGTCTCCGCCGACGCCCGCAGCAGCTCCTCCAGGCTGTACGCCGACGCCGCGCCCCCGCAGAACACCAGCCGCCCGATCCCCTCCCGCTCCCACGAGAACTCACGCCCGCCCCCAGCCGCCGCCGCCGCTGCGTTCGTCGTCGGCGGCAGTGCTGCGTTCGCCGACCGGTGCTGCTGGTGGTGCTGCTGCGCGTCCTCCTCCTCCGGCGTGCCAAGGCCGCCGCCCTTGTCCACGTCGCCGGCCACCCGCTTGTCCCTCCCGCGCCCGCGCCGCGACACCATGACGGCCGCCGCCACCAGGAAAGCAAGCACCACCGCCCCCGCCACCGTGGAACCCGCGATAATGGCGGCCTTCCTGCGCCGGCCGCTGCTGCCGCCGGACCCGCCGGGGGGAGGGAGCGGGGCGAACGCGGCGGTGGCGGGGGAGAGCGACATCGGCCCGGGCACCGCGGCCACGCAGGGCACGGCGAGCGGCGCCCCGCAGAGCCCGGCATTGCCCTGGAACGCCGACGCGTTGAACCGCTTGGCAAGCACCCCCGGGATCTGCCCGGACAGCCGGTTGCCGGAGACATCGAGCGCGCGGAGCGTGGTCTGCGGCAGCGCGGGCACGGGCCCGGTCAACACATTCCCGTCGAGCAGCAGCGAGGTGAGCCGCGGCACGCGGGCGAGCTCCCGCGGGATGCGGCCGGAGAGGCGGTTGCTGGAGAGCACGAGGACGGTGGCGCGGTGGAGCCGCGCGAGGCTGGCGGGGAGGGGCCCGGAGAGCGCGTTGGACGCGAGGTAGAGCAGCTTGAGGTTGGGGAGGGCGGCGGCGAGCCCGTCCGGGACGGGGCCGGAGAGCGCGTTGGCCTTGAGGCTGAGCACGCGGAGTTGGGAGAGCGGGGCGAGGAGCGCGGCCGTGAGGGGCCCGGTCAGGTTGAGGTTCTCCAGGACCAGCTTGGTTACGCGGCCGGCCGGGTCGCACTGGCGCACGCCCGGCCAGGTTGTGCAGAGGGCGGTGGCCGTTGAGGGGTGCCATGGGAGGCGGTTCGAGGCGTCGAGGGAGGACTTGAGGGCGAGCAGCGCGTCGGCGTCGGTGGTGGCTGCGGCGGCGGGGTGGTAGAGTAGGAGGAGGAGGAGGAGGAGGGGCAGGAGGTGGCGCGGCGAGAGGGGTCCGGGGGGCTTCATGGCGTGGAGCGTGGAGGTGGGTGTTGGTGCAGTGAGTGCAGGGTGGTGGAGGAGGAAGGGGAGGTCAGCAATGGCGGGTGGGCGGCATTAATGGGCGGGGGAGCAGTGAGGTAGCTGTAAAAGAAGAGAAACGGACAAGGCAGGGGAGGGAGGGAGAAACTGCTGGCTGCTGCTGCCTTGGATTGGATTGGATCTCTCCGGAAAGGAAAGGAAAAGGGGAGGGGGACGGAGCATGAGCTGCTGCTGCCTAACTAAATGCGGCAGCGTCCGTCCTTGCTTGCGTGAGTGAGTGAGTGTGTATGGGCCGGCGGCCGGCTTGCCGGAGAGCGCGAGGGGAAGGAGGAGGACGAAGCGCTCCACCCTCTCGGTGAGTGTGAGTTAGTGAGTGGTGCACATGCTCTCTGACTGAGGTGGATGATTAACTTGGCGACCTACTGCAATGGAGCATGGTGGTAAAATCTCAGAGGAGGCAGCACAGCACAGTGATTATGCCCACCCACCATTACCGAGTGTCAGTGATCAGTAGTAGTCGGTCAATGGAGTGGCTCCTCGGGCTCGTGGAAAGCCTGACGGACGCCCATTTTACTAACAGTATAACTACTGACTGTAATATTCCCCTTCCTTGAGGGAGGAATCTGTCTCCATGGATGCCTCGTGCTCGCGTGCCATGGCAGTTGACCGAGATCCTCTTTCCTGCACCCAACAGTTCATCCATTCCTTCCACGCTCAAACATTATCTCGACGAGAGAGGAGAGGAGAGATGGTTGCCTCCTCTTAATCTATGCATGAACGCGCCATTCGTAGCACTACGTGCCCTAAATCCAAATCTACCTACCTACCGCTGTTTCTTCCATCATTTCTATTTCTGTGTGTGCGCCCGTGACTGACTGACTGGGTGGGTGTCTGGGTGTGAGGTGAGGGTCCATTCAATGCCGCCACGTGCACCCTCTGCTACTCCACTCCAGCAGATCCAAGAGCAGGAGGAAGAAGAAGCCAAGGGCCCTCCAGTCCACGGGCCCGTTCCGCCACGGGAGCTATACGTCGCCCACGCCGACACGTATCACGTCTTGCTTATTACAGGGCCGTATTATTGAGCCGGTCACAGCCGTGCTTTGGTTCCACTGTTTTTCCATTGGTTTCTTCGGTTTT
The DNA here is from genome assembly GCA_902687465.1 of Secale cereale. Taxonomy (NCBI): domain Eukaryota; kingdom Viridiplantae; phylum Streptophyta; class Magnoliopsida; order Poales; family Poaceae; genus Secale; species Secale cereale. The sequence continues at coordinate 963,856,526 of LR738711.1, forward strand.
TTTTTTCTTCTTTCTTTTTTATTTGGTCTTCTCTTTTCTTTTCTTCGTGTTTTTTCATGGTTTTCATCTTGTTCAACGGCTTACTTTGTTTTTTTCCATTTTCTTTTCCCTTTCTTCATGCTACAGTTCTCTCAATAGGTGTCTCCTTTATCCCACGCACAATGTGCACCTTCATATACATCAAGAATACTACTTATACATGTTTAAAAAAATTCAAATAAATGACTAATGTTTTTTTACAAATATATATGACTTTGATGTCTACATCTTTTGTATACATCAAGAACATTTTTATGTATGTGTTTGTGAATTTTTAGCTACGTCTACTTTTCGAAATATATGGTCTTATGTCAACGTTTTCTTCATGCTTGTCTTACAATTTCTTATGCATATTAGATATTTTTCAAATACACGATTAACATTTTTCTAAATACATGTTTTTGGATGTCTGTCTTTTCATATACATTGTACATTTTTCGTGTATGTAAGAGACACTTTTTATACACGCTTAACATCTTTCAAATACTATGATTTGCATGTTTTTTTTAATACGTGTTTTTAAGACACTAGTACCACATAACATAGGTGAGAGCCTGCCACGTATGGCCTAGGATCATGTTGCAAGATGCTGGCCTCTTGGAGTCTTGGATGACGAGAAAAATAGAAGTTGGTCGAAATGGAGAATAAGGAGATGAACAAGCGCAACCAAATACTCGTTGATTCAATCGTGTATCGCCTATATATGTGTGAATTGTTGAATTTTATTTTCGCATATGATAAATTGTGGTTTATTTTCGTTTCTCGAATTGTTGAAAATTTAGTGAGTCGATGCTATATGTTAAATTGTGGTTTATTTTTACATGGACAATCACGGGGCGGATTTGCCTAGACCGATTGTAGATGCTCTCACGGCATTGAGCAAGCAAGCACGGGGGAGCATGCAGCAGTTGAAATGGATGTCCTTTTTTTTTTTGTTGGGTATCTAAAGCATGCATGGATCTCATCTGCCCATTCCATAGCCGGCTTTGTTTGTTGGTGCTAGTACATGATGTTGAGAAATTAAGCAATTGTTCGATTAATTTAATCCAAGAATAAATCATGAACATGATATAGACAGTGCTAATGACATACTGAAAATTCATGATGTACGCATATACTAGACATATAGTAGAAACATCTACGCAAACCACTAGTACTGCACACATGGAAATAATCAGGATAAGGGTAAGCATGTTATACCCTCCAGTAGGCCAGTTGGCCGGATCAGCAGCAGAGACGGCGGCCTCGTCGGCGATGCGCTTGTCGGAGGCGGCCTTGTCGGCAGCAGCCTTGTCAGCGTCGGTGCTGGTGCTCATGGTGAAAGCGAAGGCGACGCGGACGAAGATGTAGAGCAAGCAGTCGAACCGAGGCGAGCAGTCGCGTAGAAGACGCTCCCCAAAAACCTAATCGCCCCTCTCCCGTACAGGATTTGGAGAGGCGGGGTTTCGGAGGCCTGCTCTCCCGTCGGCCGTGTACGCGGAAGACGGGATGGAGTCACCGGCGACAGCAGCAGCGAGAGGAACGACAGAGGTGGTGGTGGCAGAGCAGATGTGATCTGTGTTGTACTCTGGAGAGAAGCGACCTCTCTTATATAGGACGAGACGTTTCAGCTCGTATTCATTTTCATTAATCGTTTTCAGTTGACTGTTCAAATTCCAATCCTGCGTGACAAAAAGAACACATCGGCTCGGCGAGATTCCCGCGGCGCGGCGCGGCGAGACGGGCGGGCGGAGGAGGAGCGCGCGTGTGGAACACCTCTCTTTCCTTCACACCAACTCATACTAGTGGGAGAATGTCTCACCTTATAAGTTGGTGTACATCTCTCTCAACTAGCAATGTGGGACTAAACTTCCACCACTTGCTAGGCAGCATGGGCCCTTAGGGATTTTTCTGTAATTGCTAAATGGGCCCAAAGCCCATCTCATATTCAGCACATGACACATTGATCCGTTTCAAAAAAAAGTACATGACACATTGGTATGTGCAAGCCTGGTACCTGCCTCTGCTTCATCACCATAATAAGTGCAAAAGGCTGGTACTCTAGTTTGGTCCAGCTCATACTCTGTGTACAGTAATTTTAAAGTGAACACAGCTAGCGTAGGACTGTCTCGACATGTGTACGTACTAGGAGAAGTAGAGAGGTATTGTACAATACAAGGCGGGTCATGTGACATGGGATTCATGGCGCATCCACTTTATCAGCAGTAATTAATTCATGGTGCAAGTCCCACATGAAGTGAAGTGCTAGGACAAGAGGAGAGTCATTTTTTTCTTTTCACAAGTTGCTAATTGATGACTAGTTCCTCCGTCCCATAATATAAAAATGTGTTTTACGCTACATACATTAGTATAAAAACGTTCTTATATTATGAAACGAAAGGGAGTACTCTAATAGCAATGATGAGATGAATTCAGACGATGTGTTGGTCCCTTGTCCATGCACTGAGCTGAGATGTGTTGGTCCCTTGTCCATGCACTGAGCTGAGCTGAGGGCCTGAGGCCGTGAGGGTCCATGACATTGACGTAGCCTGCTCAGATTAGGCACCCAGATTGATTATGATTAGTTAAGGCATGCAGTCCATGGACAGGATGCCAGGAGATGCATGAGCGTGTCCTGAACCCAAGAGACGAGAGTGGTAATGCAGTGAGTAGATAGTGCCGCCTGCACAATTTCATCATATTTTCTTCAGCAAGACGCAGACAGTTTTTTTTAGAAACGAGAGTCGTTGCTCGGCTCAAACATGTGTACCATGGCAGCCATGTTTTTCTTTTTTTTTGAAATGGAGGTGTGTCCCCGGCCTCTGCATCATGAAGATGCATGTGGCCGCATCTACATATATATAGCTCTGCTACCCCATTCTTCCATTGATCCACGCATCAAGTTACTACTCCCTCCGTCCGAAAATACTTGTCGTCAAAATGGACAAAAGGGTACGTATCTAAAACTAAAATACATCTAGATACATCCCCTTTTCTTTATTTTGATGACAAGTATTTCCGGACGGAGGGAGTACGTGGTACTAGCCCCGGTAGATTCCGTTTCACAGATTTTCTGAAGTGCAAGATCCATCGACAGAAACAGCCTTGCGCATGGCCGACAAAAGATCCCGGGGAACACGTCCCCAGCGAGACACGCCATGAATCTAGGCGCGCGGCAAGCACAAGATCGATCACCGGACGATAGGGATGACCAAAAACAACTACTCCCTCTGTTCCAAAATATAAGAACGTTTTTAACACTACACTAGTGTCAAAAACGTTCTTATATTATGGGACGGAGGGAGTAGTTTACTAGTACGAGCTCTTTATTTACGTACAATTTATGGTGATGTAACAAATTAAAATAACAAGCACGAACATGCAACATGTATGTGAGTCACCAAGATTTCTCGCAAGCAAAAAAGAAAGAAAGAAAGAAGTGAACCTCTTTGTGCCTGCCTTCATGAGATGATTGGCACCCCCTGTTGAACAAAGAAATTCTTCAGACACACTCTAGAATCCTTTTTCTTTTTCTGTTGTTTCACATGCTACTACTATGCTAGTCTACTGATTTGGTAATGCTAGCTCGCAATGCATGGCTTCCAAACTCAAATAATGCACCGTGCCCATGCGTTGTCCTTGTCCACGCACTGATCACCGTCCAGATCTTCTTCCCCAATCGGCCAAGGTAGGCAGTCAAATACCAACATCTTCCTGAATCCAAGACAGTTGTAGATATATAGGTCCTCCCTGCACAATTTCTTTCTCCTGTGCGCATCCACCATGACTTGTTTCACGAGGGGCAAGCGCGTAGTTACAATAGCACATCTTGTACACGGATTTATCGATGCATGCTTGTGTGTGAGTGGCCTCCATGGCATAACATACGGAGTGATACTGGTCCGTGCCATCAACAGTTTATCAATCGGTTGTCTAGTTCCTCGAGTCAGTCTTATCACGCATAATTCCTGCAGATGGCCTAAAAGCGGGTGATGGTGAACATCAGTACAAACACCAGCGCTCATATACACGCGCATACACTCACCCCTATGAATGCACACACACGCACACCCTACCGTATGAGCACTTCCGAAAGACTGAGCCGGCATATCATCTTGAGATTTACGAAGTCACCGTAGGCACCTCGTCATCGACGGGAATGTCATATACACGCTAAGAAAGAATCAACAATAAACAGTTTCTGCACATTTTGCCCAATTATTATCGAACCCACTTGGAAAAACATATTTCGCTAAGAGTTTCCGTAGATATGTTATCTAGTAATACAAAAAAGTTATTATTCGGATATTTGTTATAGTGTATGGTTTCGAAATATCTAACATGATATCCAATGATACTATAGTATTTTGATCACATTCACATATATGCAAATATATAATTTTAGAATATACTCCTACTTGTTTATGAACGTTCCTAAGAAGTTCTTTCTTACACAATCATAGTCATAGCACCAAGATAGAATGGTACGCGTACTTGTTTTTTTAGAATGAAGGCTCGCGAAGAGCCCGGCTTTGAATTAACGAAGCCAACAACCGGCCAAGGAGATTACAACCCGACTTACAAGCGATAGAAACTGGTACAATGGGGATGAATTGGAAAGCAAAACCAATCTACCCGAGAACAAGCTGCCAAAACAACTCGCTAGCGGCAGCACACTCCACACTAGGATCATAAAAACGGGTCTTAACAAACAAACCAGACAACACCAACCATCGAGGAAGGACCATGCTCGAGAAGCACTTCGGGAAGGAGGAAAACCAAACATCTTCCTTCTCTGGCACCGAAGGGGGTCCCTACCCCCTCGCCATGGCTCGTGACGCCGTACCGTCGGGAACCAGAGAAAGCTCACCCGAGAGCTGGAAAAATGTCGCCCTCGCTTCGCTAGTTGACCACCGGGCGACCGCCTCAATTTGGGAAATACCTGTCGGTTGCACCGCCATAGAATACGCCCAACTAGTTGGAGAAGATTGCTTCAAGTCGTCGAACGCCATGAGGAAGGCAGCACCCCACCCCCCACCCCTCACCTGCAAAACCTCCCAACCGAGCCAAATGTCCCTGGCGACGCCTCCAGGAAGGATACGGTGCACAAGGCGCCGTCGACGCCCGATCCGCAGCGGATCTTGGGTTTTCACCCGGACATGGGACGGACTGGAGAGATGGTGTCCTCAGCAGCGCCCCCAAGGAGGAAAGCGGCGCCAAAAGGCGGCGTCGCCGCTGTCGGCCAGCCAAGGCGGCCAAGGTTTCCCTCGGGCACCAATCTGCTCCACTAGAACACGCAGCAGATCCGACAAGATCCACAGCCGCACCGGGGTCTAGGAGGGGAAGCAAGGAGGGGAGGGGGGGGCAAAACCTTCAGATCTGGCACGGTGAGCTTCGCGTCGCGCTTGACCACCACCTGCGGCCCGCCGTCCTCACGGCCGAGCCCTCAGGGCAGTCGTCCGCCTGCGCACGCTATCGGTCGCACGACGGTGCCGCCACGCCAGCAGGGGCCGCCGCCGCCCTGGATCCGAGAGCCTTTGCGAAGGAGCGCCAAGGGCCCCGCTGCCACCTTCCCCGGCGCCCGCGCGGGCTTTCCCGGCGGTCGTCTCCGGTGGCGGCGGGCGCTAATCCTAAACGCCCCCGAGTTGCCCTAGGGGCGACACGAGGGACGGGGGAGGGGAGGGGGATTCTAATCTCATCATTTGGGGTCGCGTGGAGTTGCCGAAAGGATCTACGCCTACTTGTTTCTAGCAAGAAAAAGTAAGCAGTGGACCTTTTGTTGTTTTCCTTAAGTGTACCCTCTAGTATACTACTCCTTCCGTCCCATAATATAAGAACGTTTTTGACACAAGTATAGTGCTAAAAACGTTCTTATATTATAGGACAGAGAGGGCAGTAGTATAGAAAGCATTGGATAAAAAAGCGCGCTATAGCGTCCCTAATAGCACACTATAGCGTATTGAGAATTTTCTTGCTAAATAAATAGTGTACAACGTCTCACTCATAGCATGCTAATAGCGTATTTTGAGGCCGTCGCTATTTTTTTCCTTGGTAGAAACCCATGCAGACACGCATCATCATCCTCGTCCTCATCCTGGTGTTGGGAAGAATTTGTTTAATGGGATTGCTTCAGTGCAGTGCACGAGCATGCTGCAGGGAGGGTTCCATCCTAACACACTGCTCATGCTCCGAGTCACCGAGGTAGTAGTAGCAATAGAGAACACTGGAGCGCATACTGTCAGTCAGTAAGTCAGTATTGCACATGGAGAGAGAGAGAGGGGTCTGTGAGGCGAGGTAAAAAAAATACTCCTAGTGATTATCCCCACCCACCACTATCAAGTGTGAGTCAATGGAGTGGCTGGGAAAGCCTGACTGATGCCCATTTTACTAACAGTATACACCACTGGTAATAATCCCCTTACTTTCTTCTTCCCTTCAGTTCCATCGTCTGCGGTGGCAGCCTGTCGCTGGATCAATGAAGATGCGTGTGTGCTCACTGACGATCTTGATATGATCCAGCTTCCAAGGAGATGTGCATGCCCAGTTGATCATATCGGACATGTCTCCCTCGGGTGTCAACCATGGCAGTTGGCCTCCTGCTACGCTTAACACCTTTGGAGATCACATAACATTATACTCCACTATTATTACCGAGAGAGATGTTTGACTTCATCAATGGATGGACGCCATTAGCACTACGCACGCGCCACCACCCTGGATCCAAATCTTCTTTTCAACCACAGGCCTTTGTGAGCCAAGCCAGCAGTAAAAGACGGCTGTGCATCTCACGAAAGCAAAATCGTGACTCTCGCGAAATGAAAAAAAACAGAAAATGTGTTTTTTTTTCGTTTCCAGGAGGCACGGCCGCGACTCTCGCGAAAACACAACCATGTCTCTCGCGGAAGCAAAACCGTAACTCTCGCGAAAGAAGAAAAAAAACACATGTTTTTTTTTCTCTTCGAGAGGCACGGCCGTGACTCTAGCGAAAACACAACCGTGCCTCTCGTGGAAGCAAAACGTGACTCTCACGAAAACGAGTTTATTCGCACAAAAAAAATTGAATTTTTATTTATCGAAAAGCTAAGGAAAACCGGTGGAAAACTAAAACGTCGAAAAAAACCCAAGAAAAACCCATTTAATAAGCCGAAAACGCATGCGGAAAAACAAAAATAAAATAAAATCCGGAGGGAGCGCCTAGAGTGCAACACGTGGCAAATGGCTGAGAGCGCGCCAAGTGGCGCTGATCGCTTCGAGGTTCCCGAAGGAGCGCTCGTTAACTAGTTGCTCCCGCCAGATTCCTACAAATAGTGTATTCTGCCCTCCCCCAAAACGGACCGGCCCATTTAGGTCTTTTTCCATGTTTTCTTTTTCTCCACTGATTGTTTTTCTTTTCCCCTTTTCCAATTTTTTCGTTTCAAATTCGTCACCTTTTCCCAAATTAATCAAAATAATCTTAAATTCGTGATTTTTTATTATTTTTTAAAAACTTCGTGAACTTTTTAAAAATTCATGAACTTTCACCTCAAATATATGAACTTTATTTTCATAATCGATGAACTTATTAAAATCCACGAGCTTTTATTAAAATCTGCAGACGTTTTCCAAATTCATGATTATTATGTTTCAAAATCCATGTACTTTTTGAAATCCCTATTTTCCCAAAATCCTTGAAATTTTAAAAAAATACAATTCCATACTCATGAACATTTTCACAAATCAATGAACTCTTCTTTTTATCCAAGTTTATTTTTACATTTTACAAAATTTTCCAAATTTATAGTTTTTGTAGATTCTTTTCTCCCATATAAGCCAAACCAGTCAACAAGTTGACATGTCACCCAAGGCAGCGATTGAGTGAGTGAACTGCTCCTGCCGTTGGGTCGGCCCACACGCAAGGCGTGCTTGAGCGCTGGTTCGGCCACCCGGTGCTCAGAGCGCTGAATAGGAGCTCCTCGGGAGAGGGCCCTGTCCGCCCGCCTTGTCACCATCGGGCCCAACCCACCTCTACCTATGAAGCTGGGCTGGGCTGCATAGGCCCACTATGAAGCGAAGGGCGTTCCTACAGCAAATATTCATTCGCTTCTGGAAAGAAAACGAGAATGTATTTTTTTTCTTCTAAAGGACGTTAGAACCCGGCTCCTGCATCTATTTTTTGCTAGTTCTATATCAAGATGTTAAATTGTACTATTACTATGTCAGTTATTATTTGTTAACAGGAAAACTGATAGAAATCCAAGATAAAGAGGACACACAACACACAATTTTTTTTGTTGAAGCAACTTCCAGCCAGCCTACATCCAACAATAGCTGGGGCTAGTGATGCAGACGAAAATGAACCATGTGTGAAGCTTAATCCATATGGCATTAATCCTGATCCCGGCCGGCCTCTGAAAACCAAATGAGGAAACGCCAGCGGCAATTACCTTTTGCACTTCATGATAATGGTATATTATGTTCCTTTTTGGGAAAAATTCATATGAACAACTGAGATGGTCTATGTCCATTGTCATGATTTCAAGTACAAGATTTTGTGTTTCCAACTCCGGGTCTTCCTACTATTATTGCTAGTGAAGAAACAATGGCCTCAAATTAAGCAAGTCTTCATTAATTCGGTACCAATGTTTGCAATCATGCACTTGTTAAAATATTTGTTTTACTGGATTTCTCTCGTGGTAATAATGATTTCATATTTTCTTTTCATGTGAATTTGTGGCATACTTCTAACACGCACTGGTATGCATGGTATTTGATGTCATTTTTAGCCACTTAGCTTTAGACCTAGGCTTTGAGAAATCCTGGCTCGACCTCTGTCTCGACCGACACAACAGTATCGAGAACATCATTCAAATTTGCTTTGCTTCCTTTAGACAGACTCCAACCATGATGAAAATAGCTCCCTCCCACTCTGTATCGAAATAATATGTCCCTCAAGTTAGTTATTCCATTTGACCTTAGGACATATGTGCAGCACCTCGAAAATACATTTTAGTTGCGAACCAATCTGTGGTTAGATGGTTTGACATCGATGCTCGCATTTTTCTGGATTTATTTCAAGTCTTCCGGCAATGCGTGTTCAGTGTGAGGAGACGTTCTCGTTGACTTCGAAGGCGTTTGTGGCGACTTCAACAATCCCAGAATGATGTGTCGCCTCAGTCCGTCGGAGGTGTTCATAGGTGTAGGACGTGTGTGCGAGCATCCATATGGGTGGGTATATGTGTGGATGTATGAGCGTCTGCGTCTGTACCATATTAAAAACAAGACATTTTGGTTCAAATAAAAAATAGCAGAAGGGGAGAGAACTTTATTATGTGATTGCTTTCAAAGCAAAGCTAGGTCACAATGCCGGAACCCACGCGCATTTCCTCTAAAAGTCACGAGACGGGGCAAACTGTAAATTGACTTACTTTTCTTTCTCCACCGTGATTTTTTTAATTAACAACAAACATTTCTAGTCCTATTTGCGTTTTGAATGACGTCGAATGAAATCTAGCCGTGAATGGTGGTTATGCATATCCTCTCTAAAATCATCATAAGAGCAAGAACCAAAAGTCGGGTGCATAGAAAGACAGCCGGTGGATGCCGCATTATTCCAAAAGAGCGTTTTATTCTGTTTGCGCTAAAAATATACCCTCCGTTCCTAAATATAAGTCTTTTAAACATTTCAAATGGAATACAACATACTGATGTATGTAGACATATTTTTGAGTGTAGATTCACTCATTTTGCTCCGTATGTAGTCACTTGATGAAATCTTTAGAAAGACTTATATTTGGGAACGGAGGAAGTATCTTCTGGCGCATTACATGCAAGGAGCTTATACATCAGGATTACACATGGCACGAGCAGGATTGGGATCCATCTGATCGTCATGGAGCTGCACTCAAGGTGTGTCCTCTGCGGCGTCGCAGCAACACACATTACTGTCTCTGCAATTGCTGTACCAGTGGCGGTCATGTCCCCATATTGACGTGCAATAATCTTGGCAATCAGGTACGCCGCATCCTAGTTGCAAATACAAGCATGCCTCCTCGGAATCTGGATGCTGCACTATATATATATATATATATATATATATATATATATATATATATATATATATATATATATATATATATATATATATAGCATATCATCGTGTCATCAACTCAATCGACCAAGATCTCTATACTATACATGTTGGTTACCATGTAGTCCCTCTGTTCGTAAGTATAAGTCTTTTCAGACATTTCAAAGGGACTACAACATATAGATGTATGTAGACATAGTTTAGAGTGTAGATTCACTCATTTTGCTTCGTATGTAGTCACTTGTTGGAATCTCTAGAAAGACTTATATTTAGGAACGGAGGGAGTATATTTTGAATGAAAGCACACATATATTTATACTTACATGTGCGTGCATGGCAGGATGACAAGGTGGAAGCAGACATCATCACAAGGACCAGGAAAGCAATGGCCATGGTCCTCCTTGTGTTGCTCCGGTTGACGGTGGCCATGACGAGAAGAGGCCGCTTTCTCGTGTTTGTTCTTCTTTCTGGTGTTGCCTTTAGTTTGCTCGCGTTTATAGAGAGGCACGGTAGTATCTTGAATAGATATTGCGTGTATCTTCTACTAAATTAATGTTGAAACATTCCTTGCAAAAAAATTATATAAAAATGTTTTGTGTTTAAATTCTTTTTATACTATATGTATTAGTATTGATATCATGATATCTTTGTTATGTTAAGATAAAATTCATGCAGGTACATCTCGCACTTATGTTCTGTTTATACTATATAGATTAGCTTAGATATGGTGATATCTCACTATGTCAAAATTAATGTCGCATGTATCTTTATGTCATGTGCTTATCTTTTTTGGGGCAATAATGTCATGTATTCATCGAGAGGCTATCCTGGATAAATGTTTGCTGGTCATATAGGTTCATGCATCTATGCCATGTGCGGTCTTTTACGTACTATGTTTATTTTCCTATTCTCTTCTTTTGGTATCTCTTCTTTTAAATCCAACTTGTCGGTGCAGGGCCTAGCCCGCCAATTTGCTGTATTTGTGAGTAAGCCTGCCCTGAGACGACGCTCAGTTTGGCTCGGCTAGTATAGGCCCAAACGAAATTACTATACGGACGACATATACCAGCCGAGCTGTGGACGACGGGAGGATTCAACAGTGATGTTCACTTTTGGACTATGCATGGATGGCTGGATGCCCTACATCGTGTACAAATCGTCCAGAATGTGTCGTGTGTGTAGCAGCGCTCAGGCCCAAAAGAACAGTGGCCCCCCTCTAGGGCCGCTTAGCGCTCACATACCTATGCCGCCCAGCAACCTGCTCAAAAAACTAACACCCAAAAAATATACTTTCAGCATTAATACGAGGAACGTTGGATTCAAACCCGCATGTCTATGCCGTCGGCCTAAGACTTTGCACAATAACCATTGGAACAAGATCACATAGTGGTCTACAATCTGAAAACAGTGCTATCTAACAATTCTTTTAATACAACATTAACATATATTATGTACCCATATAAATCATTGGAAAAAAGGAAAACGTAAATTTGAAAGAAAAAAATCATATATTTGCTAGGAAAAAGTTCACCGGTAAGGGGGAAAGTCCAAAAAATTTGAAAAAGTATATGGATTTTGGAAACATGTTCATCCAACTTTGAAAAGAAATCACAGATTTGAAAAAGAGTTATCATTTTTTTTTAAACACGAATTCAAAAAAAAGTTCATCAATTTTGAAAAACGTTTGTCAATTTTTCAAAACAAGTTCATCAAATCGGAAATGTAGTTCATCGTTTTTGGAAAAAAAAAAACACTTTTGACAAAAGGTTCATCAAATTTTCAAAAAAAAAATCCATCGATTTTCGCTGCATCAGATCATTCTATTCAGTTGCATAATTCATTAGGATGAGGGACATAAGCAAACTGCAGTGGCCAGTCCTGTAGCTAAACTGAAAATTTGTATCATAACTAAACTGCAAAATTTCACTGCATCAGATCATCAGGGAATTTATATCTTCACTAAGATGAGGCACATAACTAATACTGCAAGGTCACTATCAAATGGGGATTTACATTTTCATACTAAGGTTGCACCCACTAATCCACTGCCGTTTAGCAAACAATGACAAGCTTATACACACAAAAAGGCTCAATTACAAGCAGAAACATTAGCCTTTTCTCGTTGAAACAGGAGAGACGCTGAACATATGCTACTTTCATGACAGAAAAAAAAACATTAACCAAACTCTGCTCCCTGGATCTCAAAGAGTAATTTCAGATGCAGCGGGTGCTGCGGCAAGCTGTACTTGGTTGGGTGGCAGGCACGGATCATTCATTGGCCATCCGAGTAGAGCATGCTTGGGTACAGCCAGAGCGGCCGAACTGATGACTGCACTGGGACCGGGGTGCTTCCACCGCCTGCAGGTTCGATGCGTGTTGGTCTATCCTGCATGGGATGTGGCCTGCCACACAGCCTATAGAGATACCAAGGTCGAGATGTACGAGCAGAGTAGACGATGTTGCTCCTTCCTCCCCACAGCTCCGGGTTCATGCAAGAAAGTGGCATGCTCTTCACTTCCGCCCCTATGAAGAGTGCCCGCTCGCCCAGCTTCTTCACAGCCACCCGTGTCGCGGGCTCGGTTGACATGTCGAGGCGGTGGAACTCGCCAAAACTGAGAATTAGAAGCATGTCACCACAAACCACCAGCCTTCCTACCACGGGCCTTCCTCCCACAGGATTGGTTTTTATCTCCTGCAGACCGTGCTGAGGGGCCAGCCGCAGAGCGTAGGATCTGCCATAGCTATTCGACACAATGAGCTGACCATCGAACTCCACAAAATGGTCTATTGCAAACTGACAAGGAAGCTGGAGTTGGGACCAAGAGTCGTTTCCAACACGCAGATCAAACAGGAAGGACTCGGTACTGACAAGGAGATGTGAGTCGGGCGATGCAAGTGGGGCTGTTAGAATGCCAGTAAAGTGAAGTTTTGAACATTCAGCACGGAATGGGAGACGTGGAGTTGAGACCTCGTCACCGGTGAACGCATCGATGATGCGACAGGACCCGTTGCAGTAGTAGATGAGCTTACCATAGGAGGACCCAATAAATGTCATCTTCTCGGGGATATCCTGAGGGATCCAACAGCGAAGGGCGGCGTTTCGGTTGGCTGGATCAACAACCTTACATGGGTACAGCTCATGACAACCACCGGTACAAGGAAGAAGAGGACCTCGTGCACGAATATGGGGCTGGATGAGGAGAGGTGGAAGTTTTGTGAGGAACGTGGATTTTGACGGGTACGAGGAGAAGGCAGCACGCCACGAGGGGCATGTCGTGGCGAAGCCAACAAGGTCTCTGAAAGAGCCCAGCCGATCAACGATGGAGTTAAGCAAACCATATGGGAGGTCAGCCCAACCTTGGGGTCCAAAACAGGTAGGGCGTCCGGGGAGAGAGACGGCAGGTAGTTTGCTGGGCCTCTGCATGATGCGCTGCTGCTGGTGGCAAACTCTGCAAGCAATGGAAGAAAAATACTGTAAGCTACTAAGCAGACTAGGAAATACGAGGCGGGTAGCATGTCAACCGGAACCATGTGTAAGCAGATGATATTCTGCAGGTGAGACATCTATATATGCCTGTGTAACAAAGAAACTTGCTATGTGCTACCAGGAACAAGAAGCATGGATAAATAAGCACGCGATAATTCTTCAGATAAATAAATAACCAAAGGAACTTGCTATATACGTACTAAAAACAAGAGTTTACTCCGATTACGTTTTCGGTGGGTCGTCATGTAGTGTTCAGGTTCAGAAAAAGCTAACAGCAAGAAACTTGCTTATGGAAATGTGTCCTCCGTTTTATTTTATCTTCTTGTTTGTGAAGCACAGCTGAACATTCAGAACACTTATTAGATGCTACTGTGTCTTTCTTTCTGCTAGCAGTATCTTGACATACATCTGCTCTAGCCCTCTAACTGATGATACGGCCAGGGGCATTAAAATGGGGATTAAAATGTTGTTGAGAAGTTTCTCAAAGTGCGCGATTTTCTTTCTTTCCTCCATTCAATCTACTCTAAAATCTAAATCTAGCCCTGTGTTGAGTAAGCAGAGTGCATCTTACAGCAGAATCCACTAAAACATCCAGCCAAGAAGTGGAGCCGATTCATCCAGCCAAGAACCAGCTAGGGTTTCGGCGAAGGGGAGGGAGGGAGAGCGAGCCTCACGGGTGGGGTGGGGAAGGAGACGGCGACGCCGATGCCGATCCGATCGCCGGCTGTCGCGGACGTCTTCTTCTCCGGCGGTGTCGCCGCCGACTCGCCGGGAGCGGAGAGGATCTGCTCTCTTCCTTCTTGGGAGGGGAGGTGTGAGCAGAGCACTACTGAAGCTGAAGCCCACTGACGTGACGGAGCAAAGTGCACACTCTGCACGGGAAAACGACACTCCGGGTCCGGGATTCAGATAACCAACGGCTCCGATTCGTCCCGGCACCAACTTGATAGATCAACCGGCACCAGCCGCGCCCCCAACAGCCCCCCCCACGCCACTTTTTCGGCGTCGGCGTCGAAAAAATGGCCCAGTGGCGTCCCAGGAGCCCGTTTTCCGTCGGATTGGGCCGAAAATGACGCCAACGTACCCAACTCGAACCCGGCGCGCTGGGTCGCCTGGGGGCGCCGGACGGACCGTTTTTGGCGCGAACTGTGATGGGCCCGCCCTGTCAGCGACGCGCCGCTTCGTCGTCCACATCTCCTCGTTTCCCGCGGGAATCAATGCCAAAGCTGCCTCGCTGTCGCCTCCATTGATGCCGCGCCTTCCACGATGCAGCGCGCCGGTCAGCATGCCCATTGATGCCGTGCAGTGAACCGCCGCGTCGCCCAGCGCCACGGCCGCCCACCACGCGTCGCCTGGCATGCGCCTCCCGCCGCCCCGAGCTCCGGCTATAAAAGTCGCCCGCCTCGCCGGTGACGCCACACCGCAGCACCTCGCCTCTATCCCCCCTCTCTCGCATACTCCACTCCCACGCCGACAACAATGGCAGCGCGGTACCCAAGCGACTCGGCGGCGAAGAACGGCTTCGGCCGTCGCCACCTGCACGAGTGGGAGGCACGCCTCCTGTTCGAGGCCGACTACCCGGCTCCCCCGGACATGAGGGGTGACGGGCGCGTGGCGTCTGAGCGCCGGTGGCGTGTCGGTGCCACCCGCTCCAACCGGGGCGGACCGGCGGGCAGAGATCGCCCGCATCAGGTCGTCGCTGGCGGAGGAGGAGAGGCAGCGGCCGGCGTACTCCCCCGACAACACCGCCTTCTGGACTCTCTACTTCGACCGCCGCCGCGACGGCCTGATCGCCTCCACCAACGGCGTCATGCCGCGCGGCCGCCACAACGCCGAAGGACGGTGCGAGTGGTGGGGGGTGCCCGGCCGCACCCTCGGGCACGTCCTCGGCTACATCGAGGCCGGCAACACGCCGTGCCTCGAGTACCCCCGCCCCCGTCCTTCTCTCGCCGCCGTGGCAGCTCGTGGATGCCGCGGCGGATGTTGGACGCGACGACCTCGTCCTCCTCGGGTGGTTCGCCGGCGTCCTTCGCCGTCAAACCCGAGCCATAGGACACGGCCGGGGAGTCCCCGCTAGGGCGCCGCACCCACAACGGCGCCCTAACCATCCCCGAGGAAGGTCGTGGAAGTAGCCTGCGCCTCGTCCGGCCCAAAACCGAGGCGGAGCCGCTCCCACAGCCGGAGCACCTCGCTGATACGTCCAAAACGTATCTATAATTTCTGCTTGCTCCATGCCACTTTTGGGTGATATTGCTATGATATTCATACACTTCCATACACTTTTGATCATATTTGGACTAACCTACTAATCCAGTGCACCCTGGTGCCAGTTTCTGTTTTCGGCTGTTTTTGTATTTCAGGTTTTCACGTTACGAGAACTGCCAGGAAAAATCCAGAAAAATTATATAAAAAATCAGCGTTCCAGAACCTACCTTGCGCCCGAAGGACAGCCGGGGGGGGCCACC
Source organism: Secale cereale (assembly GCA_902687465.1). NCBI lineage: Eukaryota > Viridiplantae > Streptophyta > Magnoliopsida > Poales > Poaceae > Secale > Secale cereale. Next base: position 963,872,562 of record LR738711.1, read on the forward strand.
AGGGCTCCAGGCGCCCTGGCGGTGCGCCCCCCCTGGGCCGCGTCGGGGGGACGCCTGGGCCCCCCGAGCCCCGTCTGGTGCCCCCCTTCGGCATATATTTAGAGCGTCCTTCGAAACCCTCGGGACGGGAACTCTTTTTCGCGATCTCATCTCTGTCCCGCCCCCGCCGCCGCTTCCAAGATCGGGAGCACCAGGAGAACTCTTCCCGGCACCCTGCCGGAGGGGAGGATCACCATCGGGAGCTTATCCACCACCATGGACGCCTCCCGGATGAGTTGTGAGTAGTCTCCCTTGGACCATGAGTCCATGACCAGTAGCTATGTGATGTTCTCCTCCCGTTCTTGTGCTTCACTAATTAGTCCTCGTGAGCTGCCCTACATGATCGAGGCACATATGTAATCCTTATGCTGTTGCTATGATGAGTTTGCTGGGATCCGATGGATTATGAGATTATGTTCAGATTGTGATTGAGTAATATATTTGATCTACCTCTTTTATATTTATGTTCATAAGTAATTCTTGCATGTTCTCCGTTGTTATTTATTGCTTTGGCCAAGTAATACGTAGTGACTCCAAGAGGGAACGTTATGCTTGATTGTGGGTTCATGCCCCTCGATGACTAGCTTGAGTGACAGAAACATGAGTCTAGGGGATGTGCTGTTGCCACAAGGGGGAAAACAACGGTGCTTGTGCCCGCGGGTGCAAGGATTGTTTACTTTACGCAAAGTTCTTTTAATGCAGTTGTCTGTTGCTTTGAGTTTACACTATGTGTGGGGCTCGCAACTTAATACCAGCGAGATGTTCTGGATAGATATCTCAAGGTGGATGATTAGTAGTAGATATTGATGGATTTCGGTCTACTTACTTTGGCGTACCGCCCATGCTTTGAACCTCAACCTTTCTTGCAATGTAGTCAGCATTGGTTTGCGTTCGTGGTCCTGTCAATTGCCCAGCTGTAATTCGTTTACCTCACATAGCTGTTTTATCGTCTTTTGGGAGAGAGACATCACTAGTGAACATCATGAGACTCCGGTCCATATTACCATCATTGATCACATCCGCTATTTATTTTCCGCTATTATTTACTATTGCAAAACATTATCTATCACTACTATCATTTGCGTTTAATCCTTTGTGAACTACAAGGCCGGAGGGATTGACAACCTCTCTGTACTCGTTGGGAGCAAAGTTATTTGTATCTGTGTGCAGGTCCACGTTGATTGCTAATCCGGCGTCGTTAGCAGTTGACACCTACTTGTTGAACCTAGGAGTCTCTGGGGATTCGATCCTTGGCATCTTTGCTAAGGGAAAAACTTCCACAACACTGCATCTTACACCTTCCACTTGGGGTAACCAACGAGGGGTTAGAGGCCCATCACTCGCCATGGCCGTCGGCGACGAGACGGCCATGAGGTGGGCGAGGGAGGACTACGTCCGCGAGCAGATGGCTCGCCAGCGTCGCGCCCTTGAGGAACACAAGGCGCGCCACCGCCAGCCCGTCCGCGAGGTGGACGGCGTCCTCTACATCGACAACGACGAGGAGGAGGCCGGGCCAACCAGCGTCGGCGACCCTGGACAGGGCTGCAGCAAGGACGGCGGCGGGTGGCAGGACGACGACGACGACGACGGCGGAGACTACACCGTCTTCTACAAGCGCCTAGGCATGTAGAAGACGGACGGCGGAAAGGCGCGGCGAGGACGGCGTAGCTAGGCCGTGTTTGTTTTTTTATTTTGTTATTTGAATGAATTGTTGGGGAACGTAGTATTTTAAAATTTTCCTACGATCACGCAAGATCTATCTACTAGATGCATAGCAACGAGAGGGAAGAGTGTGTCTACGTACCCTCGTAGACCGGAAGCGGAAGCGTCAAGTGACGCGGTTGATGTAGTCGAACTTCTTCGCGATCCAACCGATCAAGCACCGAACGTACGGCACCTCCGCGTTCAGCACACGTTCAGCTTGATGACGTCCCACGAGCTCTTGATCCAGTTGAGCTTCACGGGAGAGTTTCGTCAGCACGACGGCGTGGTGACGGATATGATGTATCTACCGGCGCAGGGCTTCGCCTAAGCACTGCGACGGTATGACCGAGGTGTGTTTCTGTGGAGGGGGGCACCGCACACGGCTAGAACAATTCAACTTGTGTGTCTTTGGGTGCCCCCCTGCCCTCATATATAAAGGAGCAAGGGGGGAGGCCGGCCGGCCCTCCTATGGTGCGGCTAGGGAGCAATCCTACTAGGAATAGGATTGCAATCCTATTCCTAGTAGGAGTCCACCAATGAAGGAAAGAGGGGAAGGAAAGAGAGGGAGAGGGAGAGGGAAAGAGGGGCCGCGCCCCCTCCCCTAGTCCTATTCGAACTCCTCCTAGGGAGGGGGCGCGCCACCTCCTGGCTGCTGCCCTCTCTCTCCCCTATGGCCCACCAGGGCCCATCATTCCCCCGGGGGGTTCCGGTAACCCACCCGGCACTCCGGTAAATTCCGAAACTTTCCAGAACACTTCCGGTGTCCGAATATAGTCGTCCAATATATCAATCTTTACGTCTCGGACATTCCGAGACTCCTCGTCATGTCCGTGATCTCATCCGGGACTCCGAACTACCTTCGGTACATCAAAACTCATAAACTCATAATACCGATCGTCATCAAACGTTAAGCGTGCGGACCCTACGGGTTCGAGAACTATGTAGACATGACCGAGACTCATCTCCGGTCAATAACCAATAGCGGAACCTGGATGCTCATATTGGCTCCTACATATTCTACGGAGATCTTTATCGGTCAAACCGCATAACAACATATGTTGTTCCTTTTGTCATCGGTATGTTACTTGCCCGAGATTCGATCGTCGGTATCTCTATACCTAGTTCAATCTCGTTACCGGCAAGTCTCTTTACTCGTTCCGTAATACATCATCTCGTGACTAACTCATTAGTCATTTGCTTGCAAGGCTTATTATGATGTGCATTACCGAGAGGGCCCAGAGATACCTCTCCGACACTCGGAGTGACAAATCCTAGTCTTGATCTATGCCAACACCACGAATACTTTCGGAGACACCTGTTGAGCATCTTTATGATCACCCAGTTACATTGTGACGTTTGATAGCACACAAGGTGTTCCTACGGTATTCGGGAGTTGCATAATCTCATAGTCATAGGAACATGTATAAGTCATGAAGAAAGCAATAGCAGTAAAACTAAACGATCAAAGTGCTATGCTAACGGATGGGTCTAGTCCATCACATCATTCTCCTAATGACTTGATCCCGTTGATCAAATGACAACTCATGTCTATGGCTAGGAAACATAGCCATCTTTATCAATGAGCTAGTCTAGTAGAGGCATACCAGGGACATACTATTTTGTCTATGTATTCACACATGTATCAAGTTTCCGGTTAATACAATTCTAGCATGAATAAAAGACATTTATCATGATATAAGGAAATACAAATAACATCTTTATTATTACCTCTAGGGCATATTTCCTTCAGTCTCCCACTTGAACTAGAGTCAATAATCTAGATTACAAAGTGATGATCCTCACACCCATGGAGTCCTGGTGCTGATCATGTTTTGCCCGTGGAAGAGGCTTAGTCAACGGGTCTGCAACATTCAGATCCGTATGTATCTTGCAAATCTCTATGTCTCCCTCCTTGACTAGATCGTGGATGGAATTGAAGCGTCTTTTGATGTGCTTTGTTCTCTTGTGAAACCTGAATTCCTTCGCCAAGACTATTGCTCCAGTGTTGTCGCAAAAGATTTTCATTGGACCCGATGCACTAGGTATTACACCTAGATAGGATATGAACTCCTTCATCCAGACTCCTTCATTTGCTACTTCCGAAGCAGCTATGTATTCCGCTTCACACGTAGATCATGCCACGACGCTCTGCTTGGAACTGCACCAACTGACAGCTCCACCGTTCAATAAAAATACATATCCGGTTTGTGACTTAGAGTCATCCGGATCAGTGTCAAAGCTAGAATCGACGTAACCGTTTACGACGAGCTCTTTGTCACCTCCATATACGAGAAACATATCCTTTGTCCTTTTTAGGTATTTCAGGATGTTCTTGACCGCTGTCCAGTGATCCACTCCTGGATTACTTTGGTACCTTCCTGCTAGACTTATAGCAAGGCACACATCAGGTCTGGTACACAGCATTGCATATGTTGGGGAACGTAGCATGGGAAACAAAAATTTTCCTACGCTCACCAAGATCAATCTAGGAGATGCACATCTACGAGAGGAGAGTTGGATCCACATACCCTTGTAGATCGCTAAGCGGAAGCGTTCAAGAACGCGGTTGATGGAGTCGTACTCGCCGCGATTCAGATCGCCGAAGATCCTAGCACCGAAGCAACGGTGCCTCCGCGTTCAACACACGTGCAGCCCGGTGACGTCTCCCACGCCTTGATCCAGCAAGGAGAGAGGGAGAGGTTGGGGAAGACTCCCTCCAACAGCAACACGACGGCGTGGTGGTGGTGGAGGAGCGCGGGACTCCAGCAGGGCTTCGCCAAGCGCTGCAAGAGACGAGGAGGGAGAGGGGTAGGGCTGCGCCAAGAGGGAGATGTTCTCATGTCTCTAGCAGCCCCAAAACCCCTCATATATATAGGGGGAAGGGAGGGCTGCGCCCCCCTTTAGGGTTTCCCTCCCCTAGGGTGCGGCCAGCCCTAGATCCATCTAGGGGGGGCGGCCAAAGGGGGAGAGAGGGGGAGGCGCACCACTATTGGGCCTTAGGGCCCAACTGCATTAGGGTTTGCCCCCCTTCCCCTCTTGGGGCGCCCTAGGACTTGGTGGGGGGGCGCACCAGCCCCCTTGGGGCTGGTCCCCTCCCACACTTAGCCCACGCAGCCACCTGGGGTTGGTGGCCCCACCTGGTGGACCCCCGGGACCCTCCCGGTGGTCCCGGTACATTACCGATATCGCCCGAAACTTTTCCGGTGACCAAAACAGGACTTCCCATATATGAATCTTTACCTCCGAACCATTCCGGAACTCCTCGTGACGTCCGGGATCTCATCCGGGACTCCGAACAACATTCGGTAACCGCGTACATACTTTCCCTATAACCCTAGCGTCATCGAACCTTAAGTGTGTAGACCCTACGGGTTCGGGAACCATGCAGACATGACCGAGACAACTCTCCGGTCAATAACCAACAGCGGGATCTGGATACCCATGTTGGCTCCCACATGTTCCACGATGATCTCATCGGATGAACCACGATGTCAAGGATTCAATCAATCCCGTATACGATTCCCTTTGTCCATCGGTATAGCACTTGCCCGAGATTCGATCGTCGGTATACCGATACCTCGCTCAATCTCGTTACCGGCAAGTCTCTTTACTCGTTCCGTAACACATCATCCCGTGATCAACTCCTTGATCACATATTGTGCACATTATGATGATGTCCTACCGAGTGGGCCCAGAGATACCTCTCCGTCACACGGAGTGACAAATCCCAGTCTCGATTCGTGCCAACTCAACAGACACTTTCGGAGATACCTGTAGTGCACCTTTATAGCCACCCAGTTACGTTGTGACGTTTGGTACACCCAAAGTATTCCTACGGTATCCGTGAGTTGCACAATCTCATGGTCTAAGGAAAAAATACTTGACATATAGAAAAGCTTTAGCATACGAACTACACGATCTGTGCTAGGCTTAGGATTGGGTCTTGTCCATCACATCATTCTCCTAATGATGTGATCCCGTTATCAAATGACAACTCATGTCTATGGCTAGGAAACCGTAGCCATCTTTGATCAACGAGCTAGTCTAGTAGAGGCTCACTAGGGACACGGTGTTGTCTATGTATCCACACATGTATCTTAGTTTCCTATCAATACAATTCTAGCATGGATAATAAACGATTATCATGAACAAGGAAATATAATAATAACCAATTTATTATTGCCTCTAGGGCATATTTCCAACAGTCTCCCACTTGCACTAGAGTCAATAATCTAGTTCACATCGCTATGTGATTAACACTCATAGGTCACATCGCCATGTGACTAACATCCAAAGAGTTCACTAGAGTCAGTAATCTAGTTCACGTCAATATGTGATTAACACTCAATGAGTTCTGTGTTTGATCATGTTATGCTTGTGAGAGAGGTTTGTAGTCAACGGGTCTGCAACATTCAGATCCCTATGTACTTTGCAAAACTTTATGTCATATCGTAGATGCTGCTACCACGTTCCATTTGGAGTTATTCCAAACTGTTGCTCCATTATACGTATCCGGTATCTCCACTTAGAGTTATCCGGATAGGTGTTAAGCTTGCATCGACGTAACTCTTTACGTCGAACTCTTTATCACCTCCATAACCGAGAAACATTTCCTTATTCCTCTAAGGATAATTTTGACCACTATCTAGTAATCCACTCCTGGATCACCTTTGTACCCTCTTGCCAGACATGTGGCAAGGCACACATCAGGTGCGGTACTTAGCATGGCATACCGTACAGAGCCTATGACAAAAGCATAGGGGACGACCTTCGTCCTTCCTCTTCCTTCTGCCGTGGTCAAGTTTTGAGTCTTACTCAACTTTACACCTTACAACTCAGCTAAGAACTCCTTCTTTGACTGATCTATTTTGAACTTCTTCAAAATCATGTCAAAGGTGTGTGTTCTTTTGAAAGTATCATCAGGCGTCTTGATCTATCTGTATAGATCTTGATGCCCAATATGTAAGCAGCTTTATCCAGGTCTTCCTTTGAAAAACTCATTTCAAACAACCCTTTATGCTTTCCAGAAATTCAACATCATTTCGGATCAACAATATGTCATTCACATATACTTATCAGAAATGTTGTAGTGCTCCCACTCACTTTATTGCAAATACAAGTTTCCAACAAACTTTGTATACCCAAAAACTTTGATCACTCCATCAAAGTGTATATTCCGACTCCGAGATGCTTGCTCTAGTCCATAGAAGGATCGCTGGAGCTAGCATATCTTTTAGCATCCTTAGGATCGACAAAACCTTTCTGATTGTATCACATACAACCTTTCCTTACGAAAACTGGTAAGGAAACTTGTTTTGTCATCCATCTGCCAGATTTCATAAATGCAGCTAATGCTAACATGATTCCGACGGACTTAAGCATCGCTACGGGTGAGAAAATCTCATCGTAGTCAACTCCTTGAACTTGTGGAAAACTCTTCGCCACAAGTCGAGCTTCATAGACGGTGACATTACCGTCCACATCCGTCTTAGTTTTAAAGATCCATTTGTCTCAATGGCTTGCCGATCACAGGGCAAGTCCACCAAAGTCCATACTTTGTTTTGATACATGGATCCTATCTCGGATTTATCGGCTTCTAACCATTTGTCGGAATATGGGCCCACCATCACTTCTCCATAGTTCGTAGGTTCATCGTTGTCCAACAACATGACCTCTAAGACAGGATCACCGTACCACTCAGGAGTAGTACACATCCTTGTCGACCCACGAGGTTCGATAGCAACTTGATCTGGAGCTTCATGATCACTATCATTAGTATCCTCTTCAACTGTCGTAGGTTCCACAGAAACATCTTTCTGTGTTGCACTACTCTCCGGTTGAAGTGAGGGTTCGAAAACCTTATCAAGTTCTATCTTCCTCCCACTCAATTCTTTCGAGAGAAACTCCTTCTCGAGAAAGGACCCATTCTTAGCGACAAACATTTTTGTCCTTGGATCTGAGATAGAAGGTATACCCAACCGTTACCAGTGGGTATTCCATGAAGATGTATTTGTCCGCTTTGGGTTCGAGCTTTTCCTGGCTGAAGCCATAAGCATCGCAGCCCCAAACATTTAAGAAAACGACAACTTTGGTTTCTTGCCAAACCATACGACATCGTCTCAACGGACTTAGATGGTGCCCTATATAAAGTGAATGCAGCTGTCTCTAATGCATAACCTCAAAATAATAGCGGTAGATCGGTAAGACACACCATAGATCGCACCATATCTCATAAGGTTCGATTACGATGTCCGGACACACCATTACTGTGGTGTTCCAGGGGACTTCAACTGCGAAACAATTCCACAATGTCTTAAGTGATTGCCAAACTCATAATTCAGATAATATCCCCTTGATCAGATCGTAGGAACATGATCTTCTTGTTATGATGATTCTAAATCTTCACTCTGAAATTTTTTGAACCTTTCAAACGTTTCAGACTTTTTCTTCATTAAGTAAATATACCATATCTACTCAAATCGTCAGTGAAGATGAGAAAATAACGATATCCACCACACGCCTTAACTCTCATTGGATCACATACATCAGCATGTATGATTTCCAACAAGTCACTTGCCCATTTCATTGTACCTAAAACGGGATCTCAGTCATCCTGCCCATGAGGCATGGCTCGCATGTGTCAAGCGATTCAAAATCAAGTGACTCCAAACGTCCATCAGCATGGAGTTTCTTCATGCATTTTATGCCAAAATGACCCAAGCGGCAGTGCCACAAGAAAGTGGTACTATCATTATTAACTCTACATCTTTTGGCATTAATATTATCATTATGTGTATTACCATTATCGAGATTCAACGAACCATTGGGTGCATGACCATAAAGGTATTATTCATGTAAACAGAATAACCATTATTCTCTAACTTAAATGAATAACCGTATTGCGATGAACATGATCTAATCATTTTCATGCTCAACGTAGACACCTGATAACATTTATCTAGGTTCAACACTAATCTCGAAAATAGAGGAAGTGTGCGATGGTGATCTCATCAACCTTGGAAACACTTCCAACACACATCGTCACCTCGCCCTTAGCTAGTCTCCGTTCAGTCCGTAGCTTTTGCTTCAAGTCACTAATAATAGCAACTGAACCGGTATCCAATACCCAGGTGCTACAAGGAGTACTACTAAGGTACACATCAATAACACGTATATCAAATATACTTTGTTGAAGTTGCCAGCTATCATATCTACCATGTATTTGGGGTGGTTCCGCTACCATGTGACCGTTCCCCTTACAACAGAAGCACTAAGTCTCGAGGTTTGGGTTTCAACCATGGGTTCCTTCATCAGAGCGACAACAGGTTTGCCATTCATGAAGTTTCCCTTCTAGCCCTTACCCTTTTGAAACCAGTGGTCTTGTTAAACCATCAACACTTGATGCTCCTTCTTGATTTCTACTTTTGCGGTACTAAGAACCGCTAACAGCACCGGGATCATCCATCCTTTGCATGCCATAGTTCTTCACGAAGTTCTAGTAGCTTGGTGATAGTGTCTAGAGAATTCCGTCAACCACTATCTCACCTGGAAGATTAACTCCCACTTGGTTCAAGTGATTTCAGCACCCAGACATTCTGTGCACATGCTCACTAGTTGAGCTATTCTCCTCCATCCTTTTGGCAAAGGAACTTGTCAGAGGTCTCATACCTCTTAACATGGGCATGAGCCTGAAAATCCCAATTTCAGCTCTTAGAACATCTCATATGTTCCATGGCGTTCAAAACGTCATTGGAATCCCGATTCCAAGCCGTAAAGTATGGTGCACTAAACTATCAAGTAGTCATCAGGACGTCTCTGTCAGGTGTTCACAACATCCACAGACAACGTTGTAGCGGTGCATCAAAGACGTAAGCTTTCTGTGCAGCAGTGAGGACACTCCTCGGACTACGGACCCAGTCCGCATCCTTGCTTACAATATCTTTCAACTTAGTCTTTCTCTAGGATCGTATTTAAACAGGGAGCTACAACGCAAGCTATTGATCTACAACATAATTTGCAAAGGCAACTTAGACTATTGTTCATGATAAGTGAGTTTAACTAATCAAATTACTTATAACTCCCACTCAAATTGACATCCCTCTGGTCATCCGAGCGTGACATGATCCAAATCCACCAACCCAAGTCCGATCATCACGTGAGATGAGGTGGTGTCAATGGTGAACATCAACATGTTGATCATATCTACTATATGACTCATGCTCGACCTTTCGGTCCTCCGTGTTCCGAGGCCATGTCTGTACATGCTAGGCTCGTCAAGTCTAACCCGAGTGTTCTGCATGTGCAAAAACTGGCTTGCACCCGTTGTATGCGAACGTAGAGTCTATCACACCCGATCATCACGTGGTGCTTCGAAACGACGAACCTTCGCAACGGCGCACACTCGGGGGGAACACAATTTTATCTTGAAATTTTAGTGAGGGATCATCTTATAATGCTACCGTCGTCCTAAGCAAAATAAGATGCATAAAAGGATTAACATCACATGCAAATCATAAGTGACATGATATGGCCATCAACTTGTGCTTTTGATCTCCATCTCCAAAGCACCGGCATGATCTCCATCGTCACCGGCGCCACACCATGATCTCCATCATCATGATCTCCATCATCGTGTCGCCATCGGGGTTGTCGCGCGCCCACCATGCTCTTACTACTATTGCTACCGCTTAGCGATAAAGTAAAGCATTACATAGCGCTTAATGATTGACACGCAGGTCATACAAAAAATTAAAGACAACCCTATGGCTCCTGCCGGTTGCCGTATGCATCGACATGCAAGTCGATATTAACTATTACAACATGATCATCTCATACATCAAATATATCTCATCATGTCATTGGCCATATCATATCACATACATACCCTGCAAAAACAAGTTAGACGTCCTCTAATTTGTTGTTGCATGTTTTTACGTGGCTGCTATGGGTATCTAGCAAGAACGCTTCTTACCTACGCAAAACCACAACGGTGATATTCAAGTTGCTATTTAACCTTCTACAAGGACCGCCTTGTTCTATTCCGATTCAACTAAGATAGGAGAGACAGACACCCGCCAGCCATCTTATGCAACAAAAGTCACATGTCTGTCGATGGAACCGGTCTCATGTACGTGGACATGTAAAGTTGGTCCGGGCCGCTTCATCCCATAATACCGCTGAATCAAGAAAGACTAAGGAGGGCAGCAATTTAAACATCAACGCCACAAACCCTTTTGTGTTCTACTCGAGAAAGCATCTACGCAAGAACCTGGCTCATGATGCCACTGTTAGGGAACGTAGCATGGGAAACAAAAATTTTCCTACGCTCACCAAGATCAATCTAGGAGATGCACATCTACGAGAGGAGAGTTGGATCCACATACCCTTGTAGATCGCTAAGCGGAAGCGTTCAAGAATGCGGTTGATGGAGTCGTACTCGCCGCGATTCAGATCGCCGAAGATCCTAGCACCGAAGCAACGGTGCCTCCGCGTTCAACACACGTGCAGCCCGGTGACGTCTCCCACGCCTTGATCCAGCAAGGAGAGAGGGAGAGGTTGGGGAAGACTCCCTCCAACAGCAACACGACGGCGTGGTGGTGGTGGAGGAGCGCGGGACTCCAGCAGGGCTTCGCCAAGCGCTGCAAGAGACGAGGAGGGAGAGGGGTAGGGCTGCGCCAAGAGGGAGATGTTCTCATGTCTCTAGCAGCCCCAAAACCCCTCATATATATAGGGGGAAGGGAGGGCTGCGCCCCCCTTTAGGGTTTCCCTCCCCTAGGGTGCGGCCAGCCCTAGATCCATCTAGGGGGGGCGGCCAAAGGGGGAGAGAGGGGGAGGCGCACCACTATTGGGCCTTAGGGCCCAACTGCATTAGGGTTTGCCCCCCTTCCCCTCTTGGGGCGCCCTGGGACTTGGTGGGGGGGCGCACCAGCCCCCTTGGGGCTGGTCCCCTCCCACACTTAGCCCCCGCAGCCACCTGGGGTTGGTGGCCCCACCTGGTGGACCCCCGGGACCCTCCCGGTGGTCCCGGTACATTACCGATATCGCCCGAAACTTTTCCGGTGACCAAAACAGGACTTCCCATATATGAATCTTTACCTCCGGACCATTCCGGAACTCCTCGTGACGTCCGGGATCTCATCCGGGACTCCGAACAACATTCGGTAACCGCGTACATACTTTCCCTATAACCCTAGCGTCATCGAACCTTAAGTGTGTAGACCCTACGGGTTCGGGAACCATGCAGACATGACCGAGACAACTCTCCGGTCAATAACCAACAGCGGGATCTGGATACCCATGTTGGCTCCCACATGTTCCACGATGATCTCATCGGATGAACCACGATGTCAAGGATTCAATCAATCCCGTATACGATTCCCTTTGTCCATCGGTATAGCACTTGCCCGAGATTCGATCGTCGGTATACCGATACCTCGCTCAATCTCGTTACCGGCAAGTCTCTTTACTCGTTCCGTAACACATCATCCCGTGATCAACTCCTTGATCACATATTGTGCACATTATGATGATGTCCTACCGAGTGGGCCCAGAGATACCTCTCCGTCACACGGAGTGACAAATCCCAGTCTCGATTCGTGCCAACTCAACAGACACTTTCGGAGATACCTGTAGTGCACCTTTATAGCCACCCAGTTACGTTGTGACGTTTGGTACACCCAAAGTATTCCTACGGTATCCGTGAGTTGCACAATCTCATGGTCTAAGGAAAAAATACTTGACATATAGAAAAGCTTTAGCATACGAACTACACGATCTGTGCTAGGCTTAGGATTGGGTCTTGTCCATCACATCATTCTCCTAATGATGTGATCCCGTTATCAAATGACAACTCATGTCTATGGCTAGGAAACCGTAGCCATCTTTGATCAACGAGCTAGTCTAGTAGAGGCTCACTAGGGACACGGTGTTGTCTATGTATCCACACATGTATCTTAGTTTCCTATCAATACAATTCTAGCATGGATAATAAACGATTATCATGAACAAGGAAATATAATAATAACCAATTTATTATTGCCTCTAGGGCATATTTCCAACAGCATACATGATAGATCCTATGGCTGAGGCATAGGGAATGACTTTCATTTTCTCTCTATCTTCTGCAGTGGTCGGGCATTGAGTCTTACTCAACTTCATACCTTGTAACACAGGCAAGAACCCTTTCTTTGACTGATCCATTTTGGACTTTTTCAAAACTTTATCAAGGTATGTGCTTTGTGAAAGTCCAATTAAGCATCTTGATCTATCTCTATAGATCTTGATGCCTAATATGTAAGCAGCTTCACCGAGGTCTTTCATTGAAAAAAATCTTATTCAAGTATCCTTTTATGCTATCCAGAAATTCTATATCATTTCCAATCAATAATATGTCATCCACATATAATATTAGAAATGCTACAGAGCTCCCACTCACTTTCTTGTAAATACAGGCTTCTCCAAAAGTCTGTATAAAACCATATGCTTTGATCACCTCATCAAAGTGTATATTCCAACTCCGAGATGCTTGCACCAGTCCATAGATGGATCGCTGGAGCTTGCATACTTTGTTAGCACCTTTTGGATCGACAAAACCTTCTGGTTGCATCATATACAACTCTTCTTTGAGATATCCATTTAGGAATGCAGTTTTGACATCCATTTGCCAGATTTCATAATCATAAAATGCGGCAATTGCTAACATGATTCGGACAGACTTAAGCATCGCTACAGGTGAGAAGGTCTCATTGTAGTCAACTCCTTGAACTTGTCGAAACCCTTTCGCAACAAGTCGAGCTTTGTAAACAGTAACATTACCGTCTGCATCGGTCTTCCTCTTGAAGATCCATTTATTTTCGATGGCTTGCCGATCATCGGGCAAGTCAACCAAAGTCCACACTTTGTTCTCATACATGGATCCCATCTCAGATTTCATGGCCTCAAGCCATTTTGCGGAATCTGGGCTCATCATCGCTTCCTCATAGTTCGTAGGTTCATCATGGTCTAGTAACATGACTTCCAGAACTGGGTTGTCGTACCACTCTGGTGCGGAACGTACTCTGGTTGATCTACGACATTCAGCAGAAACTTGATCCAAAGTTTCATGATCATCATCATTAGCTTCCTCACTGATTGGTGTAGGAATCACCGGAACAATTTTCTGTGATGTACTACTTTCCAATTCAGGAGAAGGTACAATTACCTCATCAAGTTCTACTTTCCTCCCACTCACTTCTTTCGAGAGAAACTCCTTCTCTAGAAAGGATCCATTCTTAGCAACGAATATCTTGCCTTCGGATCTGTGATAGAAGGTGTACCCAACAGTCTCTTTTGGGTATCCTATGAAGACACATTTCTCCGACTTGGGTTCGAGCTTATCAGGTTGAAGCTTTTTCACATAAGCATCGCAACCCCAAACTTTAAGAAATGACAACTTTGGTTTCATGCCAAACCACAGTTCATAAGGTGTCGTATCAACGGATTTAGATGGTGCCCTATTTAACGTGAATGCAGCTTTCTCTAAAGCATAACCCCAAAACGATAGTGGTAAATCGGTAAGAGACATCATAGATCGCACCATATCCAATAAAGTACGGTTACGACGTTCGGACACACCATTACGCTGTGGTGTTCCGGGTGGCGTGAGTTGTGAAACTATTCCACATTGTTTCAAATGAAGACCAAACTCATAACTCAAATATTCTCCTCCACGATCAGATCATAGAAACTTTATTTTCTTGTTACGATGATTCTCTACTTCACTCTGAAATTCTTTGAACTTTTCAAATGTTTCAGACTTGTGCTTCATTAAGTAGATATACCCATATCTGCTTAAATCATCAGTGAAGGTCAGAAAATAACGATACCCGCCGCGAGCTTCAACACTCATTGGCCCACATACATCAGTATGTATGATTTCCAACAAATCTGTTGCTCGCTTCATAGTCCGGAGAACGGAGTTTTAGTCATCTTGCCCATGAGGCATGGTTCACAAGCACCAAGTGATTCATAATCAAGTGATTCCAAAAGTCCATCACTATGGAGTTTCTTCATGCGCTTTACACCAATATGACCTAAACGGCAGTGCCACAAATAAGTTGCACTATCATTATTAGCCTTGCATCTTTTGGTTTCAATATTATGAATATGTGTATCACTACAATCGAGATCCAATAAGAATAGACCACTCTTCAAGGGTGCATGACCATGAAAGATATTATTCATAAAAATAGAACAAGCATTATTCTCTGATTTAAATGAATAACCGTCTCGCAACAAACAAGATCCAGATATAATATTCATGCTCAACGCTGGCACCAAATAACAATTATTTAGGTCTAAAACTAATCCCGAAGGTAGATGTAGAGGTAGCGTGCTGATACGTCCAAAACGTATCTATAATTTCTGCTTGCTCCATGCCGCTTTTGTGTGATATTGCTATGATATTTATGCACTTCCATACACTTTTGATCATATTTGGACTAACCTATTAACTCAGTGCACCCCAGTGCCAGTTCCTGTTTTCTGCTATTTTTCTATTTCAGGTTTTCCCCATATTAAAAGTGCCCTAAAAATTCCGGGAAAAATACAGGAAAAATCAGCGTATCGGGAGCTTCCGGAAAAACCAAGGCAGGGCCAGAGGGGAGCCTGGGGGGGCCCAGGCGGCCACCCGGCGCGGCCCCACCCCTGGCCGCGCCAGGGGGGCACCTAGGGCCCCACCTCCTCCTCTGGTGCCCCCTTTGGCATATATATTGCACGCGTCCCGAAACCCTCTAGGATGGAACCCTTTTTCGCGATCTCATCTCTGTTCTGCCGCCGCCGCGCTTCCAAGATCGGGAGCACCAAGAGAACTCTTCCCGGCACCCTGGCGGAGGGGAGGATCACCACCGGGAGCTTCTCCACCACCATGGACGCTTCCCGGATGAGTTGTGAGTAGTCCCCCTTGGACCATGGGTCCATGACCAGTAGCTATGTGATGTTCTCCTCCCCTCTTTGTTCTTCATGGATTAGACCTCGTGAGCTGCCCTACATGATCGAGGCACATATGTAATCTTTATGATGTTGCTATGTTGAGTTTGCTGGGATCCGATGGATTATGAGATTATGTTCAGATTGTGTGTGAGTAATATATTTGATTCACCTCTTTTATATTTATGTTCTTGAGTAATTCTTGCATGTTCTCCGTTGCTATTTATTGTTTTGGCCGAGTAGTAGGTAGTAACTCCAAGAGGGAACGTTATGCTTGATTGTGGGTTCATGCCCCTTGATGACTAGCTTGAGTGACAGAAACATGAGTCTAGGGGATGTGCTGTTGCCACAAAGGGGAAAACAACGGTGCTTGTACTTGCGGGTGCAAGGATTGTTTACTTTACGCAAAGTTCTTTTAATGCAGTTGTCTGTTGCTTTGAGTTTACACTTTGGGTGGGACTCGCAACTTAATACCAGCGAGATGTTCTAGATAGATATCTCAAGGTGGATGATTAGTAGTAGATGCAGATGGATTTCGGTCTACTTGCCTTGGCGTACCGCCCATGCTTTTGAGCCTCTACCTTTCTTTACATCATAGTTAGCATTGGTTTGCGCACATAATCCTGTCAATTGCCCAGCTGTAATTTGTTTACCTAGCTTAGCTGTTTTATCGTCTTTTGGGAGAGAGACATCACTAGTGAATGTCATGGGACTCCGGTCCATATTACCATCACTGATCACACCCGCTATTTACTTCCTGTTCTTATTTCCTAGTTGCAGTCATACCTATCACTATTATCTCTTGCGTTTGATCCTTTGTAAACGACAAGGCCGGAGGGATTGACAACCTCTATGTACTCGTTGGGAGCAAAGTTATTTGTATCTGTGTGCAGGTCCTGTCAAGCAAAAGTTTCTGGCGCTATTGACACCTTCTTGTCGACCCTCGGAGTCTCACGGGATTCGATCCTTGGTATCTTTGCCAAGGGAAATTTGCCGCTACGCTACATCTCAAACCTTCCACTTGGGGTAACCAACGAGGGGCGAGAAGCCATCAAGCAAGTTTCTAGCGTCGTTGCCGGGGACTCCACTCTTCAAGATAGGGGAGTTGCACGCTATCTTTTATCTTTGCTTTTTAGTCTTGTTAGTTTACCTTTCAGTTTTCTTTATGTCTTTTCACTAGTTTTGCTTAATGGAAAACAACAAAAATATGAGAGAGCTTTATAAGCTCTACCTTGCTTTGGGACATGATGTGTTTGAAGAGAGAATTAAAAAACCTATGGAACTTTATTATTTGCATAACAATCATGATGGTGGTGATGTTATTAGTATGCTTTCTTTGAATATCAATATTGCTAATGACATGGAAAGCTCTAAGCTTGGGGATGACACGTTTGATGAACATGATATTTTTAGTCCCCCAACTTTTGAGGAGAAAATTTACTTTGATGATGATATGCCTCCTAAATACGATGATTACCATGATGGTTATGATAGTCTTACTCTCACTATTCCTAATACGAAAGATTTTGCTTATATGAAGAGTAATGACACTTTTATGCTTTTGGATCATGGAAATAATGCCTTATGTGATAGTTATATTGTTGAGTTCATCCATGATCCCACTGAAAATTATTATGAGAAGGGAACATATGCTTATAGATATTTCAATAATATCAAGTTCCCTCTCTTTATGTTGAAGGTTTTGAAGCTGCACTTATTTTGTCTTCCTATGCTTATTGCTTTGTGCTTCAATGAATTATTGTATTGCAATATTCCTATGCATAGGAAGCATGTTAGGCTTAAATGTGTTTGGTATTTGCTTCTTGATGCTCTCTTTTGTTCTTCAACTCTTATTCCTACGAGAGCATCATTAAAGTCTTAAGCCTATCTTTATGGCTATAAAGAAAGAGCTCTAGGGAGACAACCCTTGTTATCTTTGCTTTCAGTTTGTTCTTTCAGTTTTTAGTGAGTCTTGATGTTTGTTGCTACAGTAGCATCATCATTGTATCTTTTCTTTTCAGCTTTGTGCCAAGTTTAGCCTCTGATTGCAAGAAAGTTCAAAAGTTGTGACGTGCAGTCCAGAAAACAGATTCTGTCCTTGGACAGAAAAATTCGTATAAAATCACCAGATCATATTTTTGGTCTGAATTTTTTTGACAATGTGCTCTATACAATTGGCTTTCGGGCGTATGTTCTGAGTTTTTTGATTTGAGTTGCAGAAGTGCCCCGAAAAAATTATTTACTACCTGCTGGTCTGTTTTTCACAGATTCTGTCCTGTTTTGCCTTTTCTTCGTTTCTCAAACCTTAAGCTTGCTTTTTCTTTGCAAAAACCTTTTGGCAATCTTGAGAAACAGTAGCTCTTCAAGATTATCTTTATTTCCAGCAAGGAAAAAATTATTTTATTATGGGTACTAACCTCGCTAATCAGATTATGATGATTTATGTATGAAGGGAGTTTTCAAGTGTGCGAGGGAAGATGATAAAAAGATCCAGGAGGGTCAAACGCTCAAGCTTGGGGATGCCCCCGTGCACCCCCAAGAAATATTCAAGAAGACTCAAGCGTCTAAGCTTGGGGATGCCCCCGTGCATCCCCTTCTCCATCAACAATTATCAGTTCGTCTTTCGTTCCACTATATTTTAATCACTTCATGCGTTATGTGCTATGCTTGGAGCGTCTTGCTTTTAGTTTCCTTTTTAGTTTTCTTTAGCTTTGCTTGCTGTTCATAACGAGTTGGAACCCAGCTTTCTTTGTGTGGGAGAGAAACACGCTCCACTTCAACCTAGAACACAACATAGGATTTTCATGCTTATCTTTGCTGTGTGTGTTCTTTGTCTTTCCATAGCTACTATCATGTTTAGCTCTTAGTTTTCATGCTTTTCTTTTTAAAGAGCTTTTGTTTAGTTGGTTGTTGAACTCTCTTGAGTTTTCATGTTTATCTTGTTAAGAGAGTTTGTCTGTTGCACTGAGTTGTGTGTCTTAACTTAAAGTAGGTAATTGAGGTTGCTATTTAATTTTAGTAGTAACTTGCAATAGTTTTGAGGTATTGCCATGAGTAATGTCTGAACTTTTGGTGTCAAGAGCTTTAGCCTATTAGTGATAGATGTCGTATTTTGGGCAATCCGTGTTTATTTTCGAAAACCTACAAAATAGTTGAGAACTTTAGCTACTAAATGGATCACTAATCTTTGGAGGGATCAAATATTAGAGTACACTCACGTACCATGGGTCGAGGATGCGCAAGGGTAACCGAACCCCCATACACACCTCCTCGGGGTACTTGTCTCTTTGTGAACCTCCTAATTAGATTGAGAGTTACCGATAATAAGTGCATGAGTTCTTCGGACTAATGTGAGTATTCGAAGGTTGACACTTCCACCTAACCATATTTTTCTAGCCTCTTCGGTACCGTGCATTGCCCTTTCTCACCTCGAGAGTTGGCGCATACTTCGCCGGTGCATCCAAATCCTTGGCACGATACGCTCTGTCATCATAAGCCTTATTATATCCTTCCTCAAAACAGCCACCATACCTACCTATTAAGGCATTTCCATAGCCTTTCCGAGATACATTGCCATGCAACATCCATCCTCTCATGACTTGATCTTCATGTCATACATGCTTTTTTCTTGATCGATGAGCCGCATGCTAGTTGGGCCTTGCCCTAATAATTGCTACATGACGCGCTAGTATCATTGCATATCCTGCTACACCGGCAGAGGCATACATTTGCATACATCATGATAGTTTCATTTTCTTTATGTTGAGTACTTTTGTAAAGTGTGAAAGATCTTCTATACTTCTTGTAATACATAGAGTGTTGCCCCTAAAGTGAGGAAAAGATCCCAAAGAGGACAAATCAAAAGATCCCAAAGAGGACAAAATCAAAAGATCCCAAAGAGGACAAATGAGAGATAAAAAGAAAGAGCCATTGAGGCCACAAAAAAATAAAAATAAAAGAGAAAAAAGAGAAAAGGAAATAAAAAGAGAGAAGGGGGCACACTACTATTTCTTTTGAGAGATCCACACTCGTACTCCATCTTATACCTTGTACTCCATAGAGATTATCGTTTATGCATATAGCTATGTGGGGACCTTTACACTATAGAACTTGGCTTGTATATTCCAATGATGAGCCTCCTCAAAAGAGCTCTAGGTCTTCTTGAGCAAGCAAGTTGGATGCACCCCCACTAGTTCCATTGGAGAGCTTACCTTAGCTCATACTCCCTCCGTCCGAAAATACTTGTCATCAAAATTGACAAAAGAAGATGTATCTAGAACTAAAATACATCTAGATACATCCCCTTCTATTCATTTTGATGACAAGTATTTCCGGACGGAGGGAGTATGTCATATCTATCATTTGGCTTTCTGATGTCTACACACGCTTCTACTCTTGTAGACTATGTTGGGCCTCCAAGCGCAGAGGTTTGTAGGACAGCAGCAATTTCCCTCAAGTGGATGACCTAAGGTTTATCGAACTCAGGGAAGTAGAGGTTGAAGATGGTCTCTCTCAAGCAACCCTGCAACTAAAATACAATAAGTCTCTTGTGTCCCCAACACACCTAATACACTTGTCAGATGTATAGGTGCACTAGTTCGGCGAAGAGATGTTAAATGGCAAGTGATATGGATGGCAAAACAAAGTAATATAAATCTGTAATAAAAAGTGCAGCAAGCAAACAAGTGGTAAATGTGAGCACAAATGGTATTGCAATGGTGGAAACAAGGCCTAGGCTTCATACTTTCACTAGTGGCAACTCCCAACAACATTAACATAATTGAATCACATGATATTTCCCATAAAACATGCAAAGGGGACGCACTCGGAGGTCATTCCTTCGTGGTCAAGAGAGGACGAGAATTATGTAGGGCTACAAAAGCACACCTCAAAGTTCGTAGTTCTCAATCTAAGGATTTCCCAATGTCACCGCGGCCATCCAAAGAGAGTCCCACAATCACCACAACATATCTAAAGGATAGTCAAAGACAAGCACCAAGAGACTCTCAATCTTCAATCAACACACAAGAGAGGAAATCACTCATGAAAATACTTTTCTAATCCATGTCCAATAGACCGCTGTCACCTTGGTCTCGGGGATTATACTAGATAAAGACAAGTGAGTACATCAATCCAATACATAGAGGAAGGGGAAATATCATGGGATCACCCTAGATTAACATAGCCTATGATCACAACGAAGATCACATCATGGGAGAGAGAATTGACCACATAGCTACTGGTAAGAACCTCAGCCCCGAGGAGGAACTACTCCCGCATCATGGAGGGAGGAAGCAACGTCGATGGAGATGAATCCGGGGGCACTTCCCCGTCCCGGCAGGGTGCCGGCGCAGGAATTCTGGTCCCCCGAAGCTTGATGGCGATGGCGGCGGAGATCGGAATCGCGTCTGGAGAAAAGGGGTCTGGAATCAGGGTTTCCGCGACACGGTGTAAATATATGCCAAAGGGGGGCATCAGAGGGGGTCAGGGGTGCCCAGGCGCCCCCTCGGCGCGGCCAGGGGGGCCGCGTGGGCAGGCTGCCTGGAGCCCCTGTGGGTCCCCTCCGGCCCTACTTTGGCCGCATGGAAGCTTCCGGAACGCTGATTTTTTATATAATTTTTCTGGATTTTTTCTGGCAGTTCTCGTAATGTGAAAACCTGAAATACAAAAACAGCCGAAAACAGAAACTGGCACTGGGGTGCACTGAGTTAATAGGTTAGTCCAAATATGATCAAAAATGTATGGAAGTGTATAAATAACATAGCAATATCACCCAAAAGAGGCATGGAGCAAGCAGAAATTATAGATACGTTTTGGACGTATCAACATCCCCAAGCTTAATTCCTGCTCGTCCTCGAGTAGGTAAATGATAACAAGAATAATTTCTGTGGTGACATGCTATTAACCATATAGGACCTTTTCATAGTCATATGACAAAAGCTTACTGAGACAATGAATCTATAGTAATTAAGTTGCCTCATGAGAAAATCACAAAGAACTGAAAGTTTTACAATATGATATTGAAACATCAAATAGATTTGTAATGAACATGATGTGCAAATATGATAAAGTGATATCTAGCTTGCCCCCTTTAGTGAAGCAAAACATAAATGCAGGGGCACCTCCAAGGTTTAAGTGATGACTAGATACAATGATTTCAAAATAAACGATATCACAATCATGCAAAAGACAATGCTACTTTGGGACAATGCACATTACACTCAGAATGACAATCATGCTCTCAGTAGTTGGTGCTTTTAAAAGAAGATGGAGACTCTCGAACCGTGGCTTTTGTTGGCAAGGTTGAAAACCCGTGGTCGGAAACAAAGACAAAACATGTACCAGAGCTCTTGGTTTTAAAAACAGAGGTAATAATTATTTTTTTTGGAATATGCATGTTTTGTCAACGAATGCTAGCAGATAACTCAATCACTTCTTGAGCTGGACAAGTTTCGAGGAACGGCTCCCGAATGAGGACGATCACATCCTCTTAATCTCCTTTGTTTATCACCGTCAAAGTTTTCTGATTTCTCATGAACAAAGCGTGAAGGAGGGTTTGTTTGTTGTATTTTTTTTAATGAGCCGGGCGCACTCTATGCCAGTTCCTTCTCGTATTATGGGTTTGCACATTAGACATGCAATCCCGGGGTGAAGCTTGTCCAACTTAAAAAGATCATGAATTAACTACTACTTCCTCATGAGCTAAAACAGAGGCACAAAAGAGAAATGCTTTTTTTGAATAATTTCGAGATGGTACATGAAAGTCTTCGTTAGGAATGGCAGGTAAATACCATGTATAGGAAGGTATGGTGGACTCATATGGCATAACTGGTTTAAAGGATTTTGGATGCACAAGCAGTAAGTCCGCTTAGTAGAGGCGAAGGTTAGAAAAAGACTGGGAGCGACCAACTAAAAGAGCAATGACGGTCATAATCATGCAGAGCGACAAAGCAACATTGAATCGGGCATGGAAGTTATATCGCTACTCAGAAATTAAAGATCATCAAGGCTTGATAGACTTTCTTTACAGTCTTAAATATGCGTGAGCATATGCCAAGTCAATCAAAATAAATTCTTGGAGGAAGATATCACTAAACCATACCACATCATAGGCAAACAAATAATGTTGGTACTCCAATAACACATTGAGAACCCCCCAGCTATTTGAGACTAACCATAAGAAAACATGAATTACTAAGCATCATTATGCACATAGCATTTTATCATAGACATATCGACCAGTGCAACAGAAGCCAACTCTCTTAATAAGTTAAGCATGATAAATAAAGAGAGTTCCAACGACAAACTAAACAAAAGCTCTTTAAAAAGATAAGCATGAAAACTAAGAGCTGGACATGATAGTAGCTATTGAAAGACAAAGAACACACACAGCAAGGATAGGCATGAAAATTCTATGTTATGTTCTAGGTTGAAGTGGAGCGTGTTTCTCTCCCACACAAAGAAAGCTGAGTTCCGACTCGTTATGAAAAGCAAGCAAAGCTAAAGAAAACTAAAAAGGAAACTAAAAGCAAGACGCTCCAAGCATAGCACATAACACATGAAGTGATAAAAATATAGTGGAACGAAAGACGAACTGATAATGTTGATGGAGAAGGGGATGCACGGGGGCATCCCCAAGCTTAGACGCTTGAGTCTTCTTGAATATTTCTTGGGGTGCATGGGGGCATCCCCAAGCTGGAGCGTTTGACACTCCTGAATCTTTTTATCATCTTCACTCGCACACTTGAAAACTCCCTTCATACATAACTCATCATAATCTGATTAGCGAGGTTAGTACCCATAATAAAATAATTTTTCCTTGCTGGAAATAAAGATATTCTTGAAGGTATACTGTTTCTCAAGATTGCCAAAAGATTTTTGCAAAGAAAAAGCAAGCTCAAGGTTTGCAAAACGAAGGAAAGGCAAAACAGGACAGAATCTGTGAAAAACAGACCAGCAGGTAGTAAATAATTTTTTCGGGGCACTTCTTCAACTCAAATCAAAAAACTCAGAATAGACGCCCGAAAGCCAATTGTATAGAGCACGCTGTCGAAAAAATTTAGACCAAAAAGATGATCTGGTGATTTTATACGAATTTTTCTGTCCAAGGACAGAATCTGTTTCCTGGACAGCACGTCACAACTTTTGAACTTTCTTGCAATCAGAGGCTAAACTTGGCACAAAGCTGAAAAATAAAGATACAATGATGTTGCTACAGTAGTAACAAACATCAAGACCACTAAAACTGAAAGCAAAGATAACATGGGTTGTCTCCCTAGAGCTCTTTCTTTATAGCCATAAAGATAGGCTTAAGACTTTAATGATGCTCTCGTAGGAATAAGAGTTGAAGAGCAAAAGAGAGCATCAAGAAGTAAATATCAAACACATTTAAGCCTAACATGCTTCCTATGCATAGGAATATTGCAATAGAATAATTCATTGAAGCACAAAGCAACTAGCATAGGAAGGCAAAACAAGCATAACTTCAAAATATTCACCATAAAGAGAGGAAACTTCTTATTATTAAGATATTTAGAACCAAGTCTCCCTCTCTCATTATAAATTTCAGTGGCATCATGGATGAACTCAACAATATAAGCATCACATAAAGCATTGTTACCATGATCCACATGCAAAAAGGTACTCTTACTCTCCACATAAGCATAATCTTTCTCATTGGTAATTGTGGGAGTAGGACTATCATAAACAACTTGAACACTGTAGATTAATTGTGTATTAGGAGGGTGGTGTTCAACAAGGGAGTAATTCCCTCCATGATTATGACAAGTTTCATAAGGATAATTTCTCCTTATGTCATAGGTACCTTTATAATCACTATAGATTGGAGTTATAACATCATCATAGTAGAGAAGAGCATTACCATTGCTAGCAACTATATTTGTAATCATGTTGTCTTTATTCTTACTAGCAAAAGAATTATCAATTGTCACATCACCAGTGGGTAAAGGATTTGCAATCCTATCATCCCCAAGCTTAGAGCTTTCCATATCATCACTTTCAGAGTTGGTACCAAAAAGATTTTCAAGATCATAAGTATCATCATTTTCCCAATCACAATAAGTAACATGCATATCATAATCAAAATCATCTTCAATAGTACCTACGGACGTATCATCAAGATGATAATTAAGGCAATAAACTTCACCTTCTTCTTTAAACTTACAACCGTTAGGATAAAAGTTGATGGGAGGAATATGCTCAGGCCAGGTTGATACCCATTCTTCTTCCTTCTTGCTCCTCTTCCTCCTCCTCTTCTTTTTCTTCTTCTTCACCTTAGGAGGGAGTGGTTGGAGATGAAGCTTCTCCACATATCCTGGTTTATCATTAGAAACAATAGGGGAAACTTTGGAGAAACTCTCCTTTTTATTGGCAGAAATATAAGAGACATTTTTATACTTTGGTAAAGTTCCCTCCTTTCTAATCTTACTTATGTAATCATTTTCATGGCAATTAACAACACAATAGAGATGGCAATTTTGCAAAGTGTTTTTTATTCCTATGGCATTAACATCTAGCCATGAAGTCTTTTCTGATAACTCTTCACACATCAAAAATAACATAAGCTCATCATAAAGATCAGAGGTGATCATGTTATCACACAACCGGTTAACAGTTATGTTTTGAAAGTTCATGCTTTGAAAATTAAAGTGACCCTCTATACGGCAAAGTTCACAAGTAAAAGGATAAAGGTCACACAATTCTCTAGCAATTTCATTTAAATCTCTGACCCAAGTGATTGTTCTTTCATGCTTATGTTGCTTACAATACTTCTCTTCTTCAATCATAGGCCTTTCACAAGGTCTATCCACTCCACAAAAATTAACATGCTTATATAAAACTTCATTTTTAGGAATTGGATCATGCATGTTGCAATCATCATGAACAATTTCATTTTCTTTGCAAGTCTTTTTAAAAGGTTTATGATACTTGATCCAATCCTCCTTAGGCATATTAAGATGTGAAGCAAAAGATTTGAGGAAATCAACAAGGAGTTGAGAATCAAGCCCAAACTTAGCACTAAACTTATTAAAACTTGTAGTTTCAACAAAGGACTTAATGCAATCATACTCATAAATTATACCTGACTCTTTACCTTTGTCGATCTCCCACTCTTCAGTGTTGCGTTGAATTCTTTCAAGGAGTTCCCATTTAGCATCAATCTTTTTGTTTGTGAAAGAACCCATAGAGGAAGCGTCGAGCAAATCTTTATCATGTCGAGAAGCCTCACATAGAAATTAGTAATAATCATATCTTTGGGGAGCCCATGGTTAGGACATTTTAGCATTAACGTTTTCAGTCTCCCCCAAGCTTGAGCTATGCTCTCTCCGTCATGAGGATAGAAATTATAAACATAATTCCTATTCTCATGGACTTCATGAAGAGGATAAAACTTGGAGTAAAAGAGAGACTGGATCTCTTCCCAATCCAGCAGGTGAGAGTCATCTAGTAGCCTATACCATTCCAATGCTTTTCCTTTCAGTGACAAGGCAAATAATTTCCTCATGACAAACTCCCTTGATACACCTGCAAGCTTAAATAATGAACATAGTTGTGACAAATATAGCAAGTGTTCACTGGGATGTTTGTCTCCTGCATAACGATTAGCCAAAACATAATCGATAATACCAGCTGGTATTTTATAGGGCACAATTTCAGTAGGGGGAGGAGCAACCACCACAGGTGTGGGGCGTCTTCCCGCAAGCAACGATCCAATAGCAAGGTTGTCCATAAGCATAACTAGTGAAATAAAAACAAGAAACAAAAAGATTTAATCGCAAGATCTAAAGATATACCTTCAAGCGCTCACCTCCCCGGCAACGGCGCCAGGAATAGCTTGATGTCTACACACGCTTCTACTCTTGTAGACTATGTTGGGCCTCCAAGCGCAGAGGTTTGTAGGACAGCAGCAATTTCCCTCAAGTGGATGACCTAAGGTTTATCGAACTCAGGGAAGTAGAGGTTGAAGATGGTCTCTCTCAAGCAACCCTGCAACTAAAATACAAGAAGTCTCTTGTGTCCCCAACACACCTAATACACTTGTCAGATGTATAGGTGCACTAGTTCGGCGAAGAGATGTTAAATGGCAAGTGATATGGATGGCAAAACAAAGTAATATAAATCTGTAATAAAAAGTGCAGCAAGCAAACAAGTGGTAAACGTGAGCACAAATGGTATTGCAATGGTGGAAACAAGGCCTAGGCTTCATACTTTCACTAGTGGCAACTCCCAACAACATTAACATAATCGAATCACATGATATTTCCCATAAAACATACAAAGGGGACGCACTCGGAGGTCATTCCTTCGTGGTCAAGAGAGGACGAGAATTATGTAGGGCTACAAAAGCACACCTCAAAGTTCGTAGTTCTCAATCTAAGGATTTCCCAATGTCACCGCGGACATCCAAAGAGAGTCCCACAATCACCACAACATATCTAAAGGATAGTCAAAGACAAGCACCAAGAGACTCTCAATCTTCAATC
This sequence comes from Secale cereale, assembly GCA_902687465.1. Classification (NCBI taxonomy): domain Eukaryota; kingdom Viridiplantae; phylum Streptophyta; class Magnoliopsida; order Poales; family Poaceae; genus Secale; species Secale cereale. Next base: position 963,899,774 of record LR738711.1, read on the forward strand.
AACACACAAGAGAGGAAATCACTCATGAAAATACTTTTCTAATCCATGTCCAATAGACCGCTGTCACCTTGGTCTCAGGGATTATACTAGATAAAGACAAGTGAGTACATCAATCCAATACATAGAGGAAGGGGAAATATCATGGGATCACCCTAGATTAACATAGCCTATGATCACAACGAAGATCACATCATGGGAGAGAGAATTGACCACATAGCTACTGGTAAGAACCTCAGCCCCGAGGAGGAACTACTCCCGTATCATGGAGGGAGGAAGCAACGTCGATGGAGATGAATCCGGGGGCACTTCCCCGTCCCAGCAGGGTGCCGGCGCAGGAATTCTGGTCCCCCGAAGCTTGATGGCGATGGCGGTGGAGATCGGAATCGCGTCTGGAGAAAAGGGGTCTGGAATCAGGGTTTCCGCGACACGGTGTAAATATATGCCAAAGGGGGGCATCAGAGGGGGTCAGGGGTGCCCAGGCGCCCCCCCGGCGTGGCCAGGGGGGCGCGTGGGCAGGCCGCCTGGAGCCCCTGTGGGTCCCCTCCGGCCCTACTTTGGCCGCATGGAAGCTTCCGGAATGCTGATTTTTTATATAATTTTTCTGGATTTTTTCTGGCAGTTCTCATAATGTGAAAACCTAAAATACAAAAACAGCCGAAAACAGAAACTGGCACTGGGGTGCACTGAGTTAATAGGTTAGTCCAAATATGATCAAAAGTGTATGGAAGTGTATAAATAACATAGCAATATCACCCAAAAGAGGCATGGAGCAAGCAGAAATTATAGATACGTTTTGGATGTATCACTTTCTCTCGCCAATGATTGTCCTCATTGATGTGAGCCTTTCACACCTTTTTTGTCTTCCCCCTCTATCATTTTTCTCTCTTTGCCATCCTAAGTGTCAACTTTCTTGCTTACGCTCATCCATTGCATGAGTGCTCAAAATATCGAAAGGGAGTGGATCATTTTGACTTGTACCTGGCTGACGGTCTGGGGATGAGTCAAGATAAGATTCCAAAGAAGACCAAGTGTGAAACTTTAGTAGATTAAGTTCTGAACAATACAAAAACTATGTTTTACTCTCTCATATATCCCTATCCCCTTTCTTGCACGCAAACACCATTTGGAGACATTCGAGTCACGGACAGCGAGAGCTCTTGCACCTTTATGTTTTTATGTTACTTGTTACAATGCTAATATAGACTCTTGCTTGTTATGACTTGAATTGAATTACATGCCTTGATTGCTTTACTTAAAAGTTCTTATATGGTTGATAGCATGCCACCACAGAAATTATGCTTGTTATCATTTACCTACTCGAGGACGAGCAGGAATTAAGCTTGGGGATGTTGATACGTCCAAAACGTATCTATAATTTCTGCTTGCTCCATGCCTCTTTTGTGTGATATTCCTATGATATTTATGCACTTCCATACACTTTTGATCATATTTGGACTAACCTATTAACTCAGTGCACCCCAGTGCCAGTTCCTGTTTTCTGCTGTTTTTCTATTTCAGGTTTTCCTCATATTAAAAGTGCCCTAAAAATTCCGGAAAAAATACAGGAAAAATCAGCGTATCAGGAGCTTCCGGAAAACCAAGGCAGGGCCAGAGGGGAGCCTGGGGGGGCCCAGGCGGCCACCCGGCGCGGCCCCACCCCTGGCCGCGCCAGGGGGGCGCCTGGGGCCCCACCTCCTCCTCTGGTGCCCCCCTTTGGCATATATATTGCACGCGTCCCGAAACCCTCGAGGACGGAACCCTTTTTCGCGATCTCATCTCTGTTCCGCCGCCGCCGCGCTTCCAAGATCGGGAGCACCAGGAGAACTCTTCCCGGCACCCTGCCGGAGGGGAGGATCACCACCGGGAGCTTCTCCACCACCATGGACGCTTCCCGGATGAGTTGTGAGTAGTCCCCCTTGGACCATGGGTCCATGACCAGTAGCTATGTGATGTTCTCCTCCCCTCTTTGTTCTTCATGGATTAGACCTCGTGAGCTGCCCTACATGATCGAGGCACATATGTAATCTTTATGTTGTTGCTATGTTGAGTTTGCTGGGATCCGATGGATTATGAGATTATGTTCAGATTGTGTGTGAGTAATATATTTGATTCACCTCTTTTATATTTATGTTCTTGAGTAATTCTTTCATGTTCTCCGTTGCTATTTATTGCTTTGGCCGAGTAGTAGGTAGTATCTCCAAGAGGGAACGTTATGCTTGATTGTGGGTTCATGCCCCTCGATGACTAGCTTGAGTGACAGAAACATGAGTCTAGGGGATGTGTTGTTGCCACAAGGGGGAAAACAACGGTGCTTGTACTTGCGGGTGCAAGGATTGTTTACTTTACGCAAAGTTCTTTTAATGCAGTTGTCTGTTGCTTTGAGTTTACACTTTGGGTGGGACTCGCAACTTAATACCAGCGAGATGTTCTGGATAGATATCTCAAGGTGGATGATTAGTAGTAGATGCAGATGGATTTCGGTCTACTTGCCTTGGCGTACCGCCCATGCTTTTGAGCCTCTACCTTTCTTTACAGCATAGTTAGCATTGGTTTGCGCACATAATCCTGTCAATTGCCCAGCTGTAATTTGTTTACCTCGCTCAGCTGTTTTATCGTCTTTTGGGAGAGAGACATCACTAGTGAACGTCATGGGACTCCGGTCCATATTACCATCACTGATCACACCCGCTATTTACTTCCTGTTCTTATTTCCTAGTTGCAGTCATACCTATCACTATTATCTCTTGCGTTTGATCCTTTGTAAATGACAAGGCCGGAGGGATTGACAACCTCTCTGTACTCGTTGGGAGCAAAGTTATTTGTATCTGTGTGCAGGTCCTGTCAAGCAAAAGTTTCTGGCGCTATTGACACCTTCTTGTCGACCCTCGGAGTCTCACGGGATTCGATCCTTGGTATCTTTGCCAAGGGAAATTTGCCGCTACGCTACATCTCAAACCTTCCACTTGGGGTAAACAACGAGGGGCGAGAAGCCATCACGTGCCGACTGCGATCACATCGACTTTGGAACCATTTCCCACGCGCATAGTCACCTCGTCCTTAGCCAATCTTCGTTTAATCCGTAGTCCCTGTTTCGAGTTACAAATATTAGCAACCGAACCGGTATCAAATACCCAGGTACTACTACGAGTATTAGTAAGGTACACATCAATAACATGTATATCACATATACCTTTGTTCACCTTGCCATCCTTCTTATCCGCCAAATACTTGGGGCAGTTCCGCTTCCAGTGTCCAGTCCCCTTGCAGTAGAAGCACTCCGTTTCAGGCTTGGCTCCAGACTTGGGTTTCTTCGTGGGAGTAGCAACTGTCTTGCTATTCTTCTTGAAGTTCCCCTTCTTTCCCTTGCCCTTTTTCTTGAAACTAGTGGTTTTGTTAACCATCAACACTTGATGCTCCTTTTTGATTTCTACCTCCACAGCCTTGAGCATAGCGAACAGCTCGGGAATTGTCTTTTGCATCCCTTGCATATTATAGTTCATCACGAAGCCTTTATAGCTTGGTGGCAGTGATTGAAGAACTCTATCAATAACACTATCCTCGTCAACTTTGCAACCAAGTTGAGTCATATGATTGTAGTACCCAGACATTCTGAGCAAGTGTTCGCTGATAGAACTATTCTCCTCCATCTTATAGCTGTAGAACTTATTGGAAATCTCATATTTCTCAATCCGGGCATTTGCTTGAAATATTAACTTCAACTCTTGGAACATCTCATATGGTCCATGACGTTCAAAACGTCGTTGAAGTCCCGGTTCTAAGCCGTAAAGCATGGCACACTGAACTATCATGTAGTCATCAGACCGCGACTGCCAGACGTTCAAAGCGTCTACATTAGCGGGAGGGGGTGATGACCCAGAACTGTAAGGGATCTATTGCAGCGTTTTCGATAAGTAAGAGTGTCGAACCCAACGAGGAGCAGAAGGTATTGATAAGTGATTCTGAGCAAGGAATAACTGCAAGCACTGAAAGATACCTTTTTAGGGGTTTTCTTGATATAAGCAACAGGAAAGTAAAAGCGAGCAAAGTAAAAGGCACTGGAGAGTAACAAGTGGCCCAATCCTTTCTGAGCAAAGGAGAGGCCTAGCAACTGAACTTATAAAGCCTAAAGTGTTCTTGAGGACACACGGGAGAGGTAGTCATGTGCTTTCGCCATATTCCGTATCGGTACTATGTGATGTGTTGATAAGTGTTGAGTGGGTGGATCTATGCCAGTACACGCTCTAGACTAAGATGAGTGCACTCTTATGATTAAACACCTTGCAAGCATCCGCAAATACAAGATAGTATTTAAGGCAAAAGCCTAACCATAGCAATACGATCGATGATCCATTGTTCCCTTGTGCAAAAGCGTGCGAACTGGGGTTCAGGTTTCTGTCACTCCGGCAACCCAGCGTAAGCATTATTTGTACACAATGTATTCCCCTAGGTCCTTAATAAGGCGAAGTGTTGAGTGTTCGACTCACACAACACCACTAGGAAAATAACAACACAACTTAAGTATCAAACAACACATATTACTTCAACATCATATGACTACTAACAACAAGACTTCTCCCATGTCCTCAAGAACTAAAGTAACTACTCACAAGACATAAAAGAGATCGTGATCAGTGGAGATAGATGGATGATAAACAATCTGGACACAATGATATTTCTCCAACAAAACTCAATAACATTCACCACAAAGTAGTAATCAACACCGATAGAGTAGAGAGGATAGATAGTACGGATTACAACACAAGTTGCAATTGTGAGATGAGATTGGATGAAGATGGAGATGGTGCTGATGTTGGGGATGATGTTGATGATGATCTCGATGATGCCCGTGACGATGGTGATGACGATGGTGATGATCTCCCCTTCCGGGAGGTGATCTCCCCGGCGGAATCTGCCCGCCGGAGATGGCTTTTCTTCTCTGTAGGTTTCCGCCACGGAGCGGCGGCGGAACTCCGTAAACTCTCTCCTTTTTAGGGTTTCTGGATGACGAGGAGTATATAGGCCAGAGGGGAGAGCCTGGAGTGGGCCAGGGGCTCCAGGTGCCCTCTCGGCGAGTCCAGGGTGGGGGCCGCGCCAGGTGGCCGCCTGGGCACCCTGTGGCCCCCCTCTGGTTGCTCTTTTGCGTATCTTCGTGATCCTTCTGGAAAATACCCTTCGTCGATTTTCAGGTAATTTGGAGGTATTCTTCTTCAGCAACTCAGCGTCCACTTTTTACCGCTGAATCCTGCGTCTGCTGCTTCGGCACCGGAAAGTTGCAAACTGTGTAAAATAGGCCAAAACAACATAAGAACATCATCGTAATGTGAAATATATCAATGAATAAGGATGAATACGATATAAAATAGTGATGCATTTTGGACGTATCAACACCCCCAAGCTTAGACCTCGCTTGTCCCCAAGCGAATACTGAGCTCGGTAAACCTGTCCACAAGTTTAGAGAGTGAAGTGTCGATAAATAGAATACGGACAAGAAGCATCACAGTTTCTTCACCAAACTCAAATATCCTCAACAGCAATCTTCAACTCATAAGGCCCTTATAAAAGAGTGGTAACACTTATAATCGAAAGTAGGGCTAAGGAAACTCATCAAATCATGGCAAACATGTCCTTTGGTCAAAGAACAACTAATAGCTTTTACTTTTGCTCTTTCTCTTTATGTTTTGATGAGATTAATTGAAGCTTTTGAAAGAACATGTTATTAGGCAAGAAGTGAAAGTGTTAACACAAAGGAAGATGTTTGCTTTAGCTGGGCTTGACAAACAACTTACTTATCAAATGATAATGTCAACAAGGATATGATATGACAAATCTTAATGCAACTTTATATGAATGAATCCTCGTCAACATCAAATGTCTGCTCTCTTTAAGAATAGAAGGAAGTAGGAATAACTGACTCAACCTAAAACTAAGAGATAGGCCCTACTCTAGGGAAGTAGGGAAAACCCATGTGCTATCCTTAAATCAAACAGAATGAAAACAAGTTTTTGGAGGTGCATGATTTGTCAACGAATGCTAATAGATAACTCAATTACTTCTCAAACTGGACAAGTTTCGAGGAACGGCTCCCGCACGGGAACGATCACATCCCCTTAATCTCCTTTGTTTATCACTGCCAAAGTTTTCTGATTTCTCATGAACAAAGCGTGAAGGAGGGTTTGTTTGTTGTATTATCTTTTATGAGTCGGGCGCACTCATGCCAGTTCTTCCTCGTATTAGGGGTTTGCAGATTAGACATGCAATCCCGGGGTAAAACTTGTCCAACTTAAAAAGATCATGAATTAACTACTACTTCCTCATGAGCTAAAACAGGGGCACAAAATAGAAGATTTTGAACATTTAAGGATAACACATAAATTCTATACTTTAGGAGGTGGTAGTGGAATACCACGAATAGGAAGGTATGGTGGACTCATATGGAAGGTATTGGTTTAAGGGTATGGATGCACAAGCAGAATTCCGCTTAGTACAGAGTTTAGGCTAGCAAAGGCTTTGAGAGAACAGACAATTGATGATGACTAAGATGCAAAGCAATATAAAGCATAAACATTAAAATAAGCATAACACATCAAGTTGTCTTCCTTGTCAGCATAACACTTCAAGCATAATAACATAAAGGTTTTGGCTATGTCGCTACTTTAAGAAAATCATGCTTGTTGTTATGACCAAAGCTATGTTTGCCAAGATTAAATAAAGTTTTCAAAGCCATACCTGATATAAGGTCAATACTCCCCATAAGAATCATCATATAAGGTCGATTGCGTGAAGAGAATACCGAGTGCAGCAAAGGAACCAATAGACTTCTCATTAATATTCCATCATAGACGACTCCACACTCACGGATACAATCTCTCCACAGAAGGAGTGATAGACCTCAATGCACACACCTATTTCATATAATAACCTCCCTAGGCATGATACGACTCTACTTGACTCTAAAAGACAAAAGATAAAGATAAAGATACCGGGCACTCCCCCAAGCTTGGAACAAGCCAAGGGGATGCCATTACCCAAGGAGATTTCACTCCTCATTCTTGTTGACGTTGATTCTTCAAATCTCTTATGACACGGCGAAGGGTTTGGTTTTCCTTCTCCAAGATCTCCACTTGTACCTTTAGTACACGGAAATCTTCGCATAGCTGATTGGTGATGCGATAAGCCTCGGAGATGGTGGAGAGCGTACGTTGATCTTCAAGTGAAGTAGAGGGCCCTGAAAGGTTAAGAGAAAGATCATAATGAGGTTGGACAGATCCCACCATGATGGCATTGCTTGGGCCTCCTTGTTGTTGGACAGTGATAGTCTTGACTTCCTCCCTCACGGAGCGCTCCATCTCCGCTTGTCTTGCGGCAATCTCTTCTTCGGTAGCCCAGTCAACGTGCTTCCCTTGATTAAGATCCTTCCTGGTTGCCTTGTTCAGCTTCCTGTAATCAATACACATTCTATATCCAATAATAATTCTCTGAGGTATTAGTTCATTCTTATCATTAGGAACCACAGTTGTACCTCCTTTCTTAGGAACACAATGTACCGGGCTTACCCACTTACTATCAGCTATAGGGTAGATAATACCTGCGGCTAGAAGCTTGAGAATCTCAGTTCTTACAACATCCATCATCTTCGGGTTCAACCGTCGTTGATGATCAACAACTGGTTTAGCATCGGGCTCAAGGTTGATAGTATGTTGACAGATAGATGGACTAATCCCCTTAAGGTCATCAAGGGTATAGCCAATTGCACCTCGGTGTTTACGAAGTACTTCCAATAGTCGCTCTTCTTCATATCCTGAAAGGTTAGAGTTGATAATAACAGGATATACTTTCTTTTCATCTAAATAAGCATACTTGAGCGTATCGGGAAGAGGTTTAAGATCGAACACCGGGTCTTCTTTTGGTTTTGATAAAATTCCCAAAGGTTCAACCGGAAGGTTGTGCTTCAGGATAGCAGGTTGTCTCAAGAATATTTCATCTAGTTCATTTCTTTCCTGCATATGCAAATCATTCCCGTGGTCCTCCATATATTGCTGCAAAGGATCATTAGGGGGAATAGCAATAGAAGCAATACTTTCAATAATTTTATCATCACTAGGTAAATCGGTACCACGAGGCTGCTTAGAGAACTTAGAAAAGTTAAATTCATATGGCTCACTATTGAATTCAACAGAAACTTTACCTTTCTTGCAATCTATTATAGCTCCACAAGTTCTGAGAAAAGGTCTACAAAAATAATAGGACAAAAATTGTCCCTCACTGAACCAAGTACTAGAAAGTCGGTAGGGTATTTTACCTTTCCACATAGGACTTCAACGTCTCTCACAATTCCGATAGGAGAGATAGTTGCTCTGTTTGCAAGATGAATGGTAACATCAACTTCTTCAAGTTCACAAGGTGAAATCTCACCGATGATCTCTTGATAAAGTGAATAGGGGATAGCACTAGCACTCGATCCCAAATCGCATAGCCCATAATAATTGTGATCTCCTATTTTAACAGATACTACTGGAGTACCTGAAATTGGGCCTTTATTCTTGGCTGTGACAAGGTTAGTGGAAACAGCACAAAAATTTACATTGGAATCCAAAACATCGTTAGTAACAAGGTCTTTAACCAATGCAACTTGAGGATCGACCTTGATCTGGTCCTCAGGCTCATCAATTCTTCTCTCACTTTTATTTATTATGCCTGTCACAAGAGAGTGCTCCCTTATCCTTTCGGGAAAAGGAGGCTTTTCATATATAACTGCAGGCAAAATAGGGTCAGCAACATGAATATCAACAGGTAACTCTTTGAAAGGTTCATGATGCTGATCTCTCTTCTTTTTAAAAGAATCAACGTGAGAGGCAAAATCCTTACAGAAATCAATCATTAGATGGGAATCAAGACCAATCTTAGAGCAAAAGGTATTGAAGTAATCAGTTTTCACATAGCTCTCAATATAATCATGCTCATAATTTATAGCGGGTTCAATACCTTTATCGATTTCCCAATCTTCGGTATTCCTCTGGATCCTTTCAATGAGATCCCACCTTTCTTCAACGCTCTTTGTCTGAAATACCCCACTAGAGGAGGCATCCAGCATCTCCTTATCCTGACGAGAAAGCCTGGCATAAAAATTTGTAACTATAATTTTCTTGGGGAGCTCATGAATAGGACATTTGAGCATTAGGGACTTCAATCTCCCCCAAGCTTGAGCAATGCTTTCTCCGTCACGAGACCTAAAGTTATAGATATAGTTCCTGTCTCAATGAATTTCATGAAGAGGATAAAACTTGGTATAAAAGAGAGACATAAGCTCTTGCCAATCAAGCAAGTGTGAGTTATCGAGAAGCTTATACCAATCTGAAGCTTTATCTATAAGCGATACGGAGAACAATTTCCTCATCACAAACTCCATTGATACACCTGCAAGCTTAAATAATGAACATAGTTGTGACAGATATAGCAAGTGTTCACCGGGATGTCTGTCTCCTGCATAACGATTAGCCAAAACATAATCGATAATACCAGCTGGTATTTTATAGGGCACAATTTCAGTAGGGGGAGGAGCAACCACCACAAATGTGGGGCGTCTTCCCACAAGCAACGATCCAATAGCAAGGTTGTCCATAAGGACAAAGAGCAGCAACAGCAAAATAAAAACAGAAATATAAAAACTTCCTTACCAGCTTCACTTACCAATAGCGCTACACTCCCCGGCAACGGCGCCAGAAAACGGTACTTGATGACTCACAACCGTAAGGGATCTATTGCAGCGTTTTCGATAAGTAAGAGTGTCGAACCCAACGAGGAGCAGAAGGTATTGATAAGTGATTCTGAGCAAGGAATAACTGCAAGCACTGAAAGATACCTTTTTAGGGGTTTTCTTGATATAAGCAACAGGAAAGTAAAAGCGAGCAAAGTAAAAGGCACTGGAGAGTAACAAGTGGCCCAATCCTTTCTGAGCAAAGGAGAGGCCTAGCAACTGAACTTATAAAGGCTAAAGTGTTCTTGAGGACACACGGGAGAGGTAGTCATGTGCTTTCGCCATATTCCGTATCGGTACTATGTGATGTGTTGATAAGTGTTGAGTGGGTGGATCTATGCCAGTACACCCTCTAGACTAAGATGAGTGCACTCTTATGATTAAACACCTTGCAAGCATCCGCAAATACAAGATAGTATTTAAGGCAAAAGCCTAACCATAGCAATACGATCGATGATCCATTGTTCCCTTGTGCAAAAGCGTGCGAACTGGGGTTCAGGTTTCTGTCACTCCGGCAACCCAGCGTAATCATTCTTTGTACACAATGTATTCCCCTAGGTCCTTAATAAGGCGAAGTGTTGAGTGTTCGACTCACACAACATCACTAGGAAAATAACAACACAACTTAAGTATCAAACAACACATATTACTTCTACATCATATGACTACTAACAACAAGACTTCTCCCATGTCCTCAAGAACTAAAGTAACTACTCACAAGACATAAAAGAGATCGTGGTCAGTGGAGATAGATGGATGATAAACAATCTGGACACAATGATATTTCTCCAACAAAACTCAATAACATTCACCACAAAGTAGTAATCAACACCGATAGAGTAGAGAGGATAGATAGTACGGATTACAACACAAGTTGCAATTGTGAGATGAGATTGGATGAAGATGGAGATGGTGCTGATGTTGGGGATGATGTTGATGATGATCTCGATGATGCCCGTGACGATGGCGATGATCTCCCCTTCCGGGAGGTGATCTCCCCGGCGGAATCTGCCCGCCGGAGATGGCTTTTCTTCTCTGTAGGTTTCCGCCACGGAGCGGCGGCGGAACTCCGTAAACTCTCTCCTTTTTAGGGTTTCTGGATGACGAGGAGTACATAGGCCAGAGGGGAGAGCCTGGAGTGGGCCAGGGGCTCCAGGCACCCTCCCGGCGCGGCCAGGGTGGGGGCCGCGCCAGGTGGCCGCCTGGGCACCCTGTGGCCCCCCTCTGGTTGCTCTTTTGCGTATCTTTGTGATCCTTCTGGAAAATACCCTCCGTCGATTTTCAGGTAATTTGGAGGTATTCTTCTTCAGCAACTCAGCGTCCACTTTTTACCGCTGAATCCTGCGTCTGCTGCTTCGGCACCGGAAAGTTGCAAACTGTGTAAAATAGGCCAAAACAACATAAGAACATCATCGTAATGTGAAATATATCAATGAATAAGGATGAATTACGATATAAAATAGTGATGCATTTTGGACGTATCAGGGGGCTTGTCACCTAGCGGTGCTTCAAGGACATAATTCTTCTGTGCAGCAATGAGGATAATCCTCAAGTTACGGACCCAGTCCGTGTAATTGCTACCATCATCTTTCAACTTAGCTTTCTCTAGGAATGCATTAAAATTCAAAGGAACGGTAGCACGGGCCATAGATCTACAACAACATAGATATGCAAAAACTATCAGGACTAAGTTCATGATAAATTAAAGTTCAATTTAATCATATTATTAAAGAACTCCCACTTAGATAGACATCCCTCCGGTCATCTAAATGATCACGTGATCCAAATCAACTAAACCATGTCCGATCATCACGTGAGATGGAGTAGTTTCAATGCTGAACATCTTATGTTGATCATATCTACTATATGATTCACGCTCAACCTTTCGGTCTCAAGTGTTCCGAGGCCATATCTGCATATGCTAGGCTCGTCAAGTTTAACTCGAGTATTCTGCGTGTGCAAAACTGGCTTACACCCGTTGTATTTGAACGTAGAGCTTATCACACCCGATCATCACGTGGTGTCTCGGCACGACGAACTTTCGCAACGGTGCATACTCAGGGAGAACACTTATACCTTGAAATTTAGTAAGGGATCATCTTATAATGCTACCGTCGTTCTAAGCAAAATAAGAAGCATAATAAGATAAACATCATATGCAATCAAAATATGTGACATGATATGGCCATCATCATCTTGTGCTTTTGATCTCCATCTCCAAAGCACCGTCATGATCACCTTCGTTACCGGCGTGACACCTTGATCTCCATCGTAGCATCATTGTCGTCTCGCCAACTATTGCTTCTACGACTATCGCTACCGCTTAGTGATAAAGTAAAGCAATTACATGGCGATTGCATTTCATATAATAAAGCGACAACCATATGGCTCCTGTCAGTTGCCGGTAACATTACAAAACATGATCATCTCATACAAAACTGTATAACTCATCATGTCTTGACCATATCACATCACAACATGCCCTGCAAAAACAAGTTAGACGTCCTCTACTTTGTTGTTGCAAGTTTTACGTGGCTGCTACGGGCTTAGCAAGAACCGTTCTTACCTACGCATACAAAACCACAACGATGTTTCGTCAAGTATGTGTTGTTTTAACCTTCACAAGGACCGGGCGTAGCCACACTTGATTCAGCTAAAGTGAGAGAGACAGACACCCGCCAGTCACCTTTAAGCAACGAGTGCTCATAACGGTGAAACCAGTCTCGCGTAAGCGTACGCGTAATGTCGGTCCGGGCCGCTTCATCTCACAATACCGCCGAAGCAAAGTATGACATGCTGGTAAGCAGTATGACTAGTATCGCCCACAACTCATTGTGTTCTACTCGTGCATATCATCTACGCATAGACCTGGCTCATGATGCCACTGTTGGGGAACGTAGTACTTTAAAAAAAAATACGATCACGCAAGATCTATCTACTAGATGCATAGCAACGAGAGGGAAGAGTGTGTCTACGTACCCTCGTAGACTGGAAGCGGAAGCGTCAAGTGACGCGGTTGATGTAGTCGAACTTCTTCGCGATCCAACCGATCAAGCACCGAACGTACGGCACCTCCGCGTTCAGCACACATTCAGCTTGATGACGTCCCATGAGCTCTTGATCCAGTTGAGCTTCACGGGAGAGTTTCGTCAGCACGACGGCGTGGTGACGGATATGATGTATCTACCGGCGTAGGGCTTCGCCTAAGCACTGCGACGGTATGACCGAGATGTGTTTCTGTGGAGGGGGGCACCGCACACGGCTAGAACAATTCAACTTGTGTGTCTTTGGGTGCCCCCTGCCCTCGTATATAAAGGAGCAAGGGGGGAGGCCGGCCGGCCCTCCTATGGTGCGGCTAGGGAGCAATCCTACTAGGAATAGGATTGCAATCCTATTCCTAGTAGGAGTCCACCAATGAAGGAAAGAGGGGAAGGAAAGAGAGGGAGAGGGAGAGGGAAAGAGGGGCCGCGCCCCCTCCCCTAGTCCTATTCGAACTCCTCCTAGGGAGGGGGCGCGCCACCTCCTGGCTGCTGCCCTCTCTCTCCCCTATGGCCCACCAGGGCCCATCATTCCCCCGGGGGGTTTCGGTAACCCACCCGGCACTCCGGTAAATTCCGAAACTTTCCAGAACACTTCCGGTGTCCGAATATAGTCGTCCAATATATCAATCTTTACGTCTCGGACATTCCGAGACTCCTCGTCATGTCCGTGATCTCATCCGGGACTCCGAACTACCTTCGGTACATCAAAACTCATAAACTCATAATACCAATCGTCATCAAACGTTAAGCGTGCGGACCCTACGGGTTCGAGAACTATGTAGACATGACCGAGACTCATCTCCGGTCAATAACCAATAGCGGAACCTGGATGCTCATATTGGCTCCTACATATTCTACGAAGATCTTTATCGGTCAAACCGCATAACAACATACGTTGTTCCTTTTGTCATCGGTATGTTACTTGCCCGAGATTCGATCGTCGGTATCTCTATACCAAGTTCAATCTCGTTACCGGCAAGTCTCTTTACTCGTTCCGTAATACATCATCTCGTGACTAACTCATTAGTCATTTGCTTGTAAGGCTTATTATGATGTGCATTACCGAGAGGGCCCAGAGATACCTCTCCGACACTCGGAGTGACAAATCCTAGTCTTGATCTATGCCAACACCACGAATACTTTCGGAGACACCTGTAGAGCATCTTTATGATCACCTGATACGTCCAAAACGTATCTATAATTTCTGCTTGCTCCATGCCTCTTTTGGGTGATATTGCTATGATATTTATACACTTCTATACACTTTTGATCATATTTGGACTAACCTATTAACTCAGTGCACCCCAGTGCCAGTTTCTGTTTTCTGCTGTTTTTGTATTTCAGGTTTTCCCATCACGTAAACTGCCAGAAAAATCCCAGAAAAATTATATAAAAAATCAGCGTTCCGGAAGCTTCCATGCGGCCAAAGTAGGGCCAGAGGGGGGCCAAAATCCCAGAAACTGCCAGAAAATTATATAAAATATTTTCATGAGTGATTTCCTCTCTTGTGTGTTGATTGAAGATTGAGAGTCTCTTGGTGCTTGTCTTTGACTATCCTTTAGATATGTTGTGGTGATTGTGGGACTCTCTTTGGATGGCCGCGGTGACATTGGGAAATCCTTAGATTGAGAACTACGAACTTTGAGGTGTGCTTTTGTAGCCCTACATAATTCTCGTCCTCTCTTGGCCACGAAGGAATGACCTCCGGGTGCGTCTCCATTGCATGTTTTATGGGAAATATCATGTGATTCGATTATGTTAATGTTGTTGGGAGTTGCCACTAGTGAAAGTATGATCCCTAGGCCTTGTTTCCACCATTGCAATACCATTTGTGCTCACGTTTACCACTTGTTTGCTTGCTGCACTTTTTATTACAGATTTATATTACTTTGTTTTGCCATCCATATCACTTGCCATTTAACATCTCTTCGCCGAACTAGTGCACCTATACATCTAACAAGTGTATTAGGTGTGTTGGGGACACAAGAGACTTCTTGTATCTTAGTTGCAGGGTTGCTTGAGAGAGACCATCTTCAACCTCTACTTCCCTGAGTTCGATAAACCTTAGGTCATCCACTTGAGGGAAATTGCTGCTGTCCTACAAACCTCTGCGCTTGGAGGCCCAACATAGTCTACAAGAGTAGAAGCGTGTGTAGACATCATCACCCAGTTACGTTGTGACGTTTGATAGCACACAAGGTGTTCCTACGGTATTCGGGAGTTGCATAATCTCATAGTCATAGGAACATGTATAAGTCATGAAGAAAGCAATAGCAGTAAAACTAAACGATCAAAGTGCTATGCTAACGGATGGGTCTAGTCCATCACATCATTCTCCTAATCATGTGATCCCGTTGATCAAATGACAACTCATGTCTATGGCTAGGAAACATAGCCATCTTTGATCAATGAGCTAGTCTAGTAGAGGCATACCAGGGACATACTATCTTGTCTATGTATTCACACATGTATCAAGTTTCCGGTTAATACAATTCTAGCATGAATAAAAGACATTTATTATGATATAAGGAAATACAAATAACATCTTTATTATTGCCTCTAGGGCATATTTCCTTCATGAATGTCGCCGAGTTTGTACATATTTGAATGAATGTCGCCGAGTTTGCATGAATTTCGACGAGTTTGTGTGAATAAACGCCGACTTTGTTTAGCCCTGGGGCCGACCTGGGGGCGACGACTGGGAACACAGTCGCCCCACGCCTAAATTTTTGCCAGCTCGCCCCCAGGACGTGTTTTTTCGGTGTCCTGGGGGGCCGAACGGCTGGAGATGCTCTTACTCCCTCCGGAAAGAAACACTGTTATATAACAGTGTCCAAATTCATGCACACACTGCAGATTTTTCATATAAAACCGAGCACATTCGCTACAATTTGGACATTTTTCATTAATAAATGCGGCCAGACCCTAAACCTATCCTATGGCGGCGCCCTTTGTGTTCCATATCGGCGACCACGTCCTCCATATGTTGTCTTCATGAACGGCGGTGGGGTTCAAGACCCGTGAACTGAAAGTGTGGTCTCTGATGAGGAAGAGTGAAACATGGGCGATGGATCGACCCACTTGAGACACAAATGCTCTGCCGTCTCCCATGCCACACTCATCCTCGAATGAGTCCATGACATGTCCGTCGCCGGTGCCGATGGACGTGAGGTCGATGATGGACGTGGCTGGTCCGTCATGGTCCACCTGTCACATGCGCTCTCGAAAGTTGGATGGTCGCGTCGCTGGCGGCATTGGAGTCCTCGACCGCCTGAGCCGTGTGCAGATGTGTCAATGTTCGGCCGCGCGGTTTTTCGTTGCGAGCAGCACCTTGACCATGCGCGGCTGTTGGGGAACGTAGTATTTTCAAAATTTTCCTACGATCACGCAAGATCTATCTACTAGATGCATAGCAACGAGGGGGAGAGTGTGTCTACGTACCCTCGTAGACCGGGAGCGGAAGCGTCAAGTGACGCGGTTGATGTAGTCGAACTTCTTCCCGATCCAACCGATCAAGCACCGAACGTACGCCACCTTCAGGTTCAGCACACGTTTAGCTTGATGACGTCCCACGAGCTCTTGATCCAGTTGAGCTTCACGGGAGAGTTTCGCCAGCACGACGGCGTGGTGACAGATATGATGTATCTACCGGCGCAGGGCTTCGCCTAAGCACTGCAACGGTATGTCCGAGGTGTGTTTCTGTGGAGAGGGGCACCGCACACGGCTCAAACAATTCAACTTGTGTGTCCTAGGGTGCCCCCGTATATAAAGGAGCAAGGGAGAGGCCGGCCCTAGAGGGGGCGCGCCAAGTGTGGGGAGTCCTACTAGGACTCCCAAGTCCTAGTAGGATTCCCCTTTCCTTTCCGGAGTAGGAGAGAAGGAAAGAGGTGGAGAGGGAGAAGGAAAAGGGGGCTGCACCCCTTGTCCAATTCGGACCAGAGGGGGGCGCGCGCCTCCTTCCTTTTGGCCTTTCTCCTCTATTCCCGTATGGCCCAATAAGGCCCATATACTCCAAAAAATACCCGAATCACTCGGAACCTTTCCGATGTCCGAATATAGTCGTCCAATATATCGATCTTTACGTCTCGACCATTTTGAGACTCCTCGTCATGTCCCCGGTCTCATCTGGGACTCCGAACTCCTTCGGTACATCAAAACTCATAAACTCATAATACCGATCGTTATCAAACATTAAGCGTGCGGACCCTACGGGTTCGAGAACCATGTAGACATGACCGAGACTCATCTCCGGTCAATAACCAATAGCGGAACCTGGATGCTCATATTGGCTCCTACATATTCTACGAAGATCTTTATCGGTCAAACCGCATAACAACATACGTTGTTCCTTTTGTCATTGGTATGTTACTTGCCCGAGATTCGATCGTCGGTATCTCTATACCTATTTCAATCTCGTTACCGGCAAGTCTCTTTACTCGTTTCGTAATACATCATCTCGTGACTAACTCATTAGTCTTTTGCTTGCAAGGCTTAGTATGATGTGCATTACCGAGAGGGCCCAGAGATACCTCTCCGAAACTCGGAGTGACAAATCCTAGTATTGATCTATGCTAACACCACGAACACTTTCGGAGACACCTGTAGAGCATCTTTATGATCACCCAGTTACGTTGTGACGTTTGATAGCACACAAGGTGTTCCTACGGTATTCGGGAGTTGCATAATCTCATAGTCGTAGGAACATGTATAAGTTATGAAGAAAGCAAAATAGCAGTAAAACTAAACGATCATAGTGCTAAGCTAACGGATGGGTCTTGTCCATCACATCATTCTCCTAATGATGTGATCCCGTTGATCAAATGACAACTCATGTCTATGGTTAGGAAACATAACCATCTTTGATCAATGAGCTAGTCTAGTAGAGGCATACTAGGGACACTCTGTTTTGTCTATGTATTCACACATGTACTAAGTTTCCGGTTAATACAATTCTAGCATGAATAATAAACATTTATCATGATATAAGGAAATATAAATAACAACTTTATTATTGCCTCTAGGGCATATTTCCTTCAGTCTCCCACTTGCACTAGAGTCAATAATCTAGCTCACATCGCCATGTGATTTAATACCGATAGTTCACATCGTTATGTGAATAACAACACCCATAGTTCACATCGCCATGTGACCAACACCCAAAGGGTTTACTAGAGTCAATAATCTAGTTCACATTGCTATGTGATTAATACCCAAGAGTAATAAGGTGTGATCATGTTTTGCTTGTGAGAGAAGTTTAGTCGACGGGTCTGTCACATTCAGATCCGTATGTATTTCGCAAATTTCTATGTCGACAATGCTCTGCATAGAGCTACTCTAGCTAATTGCTCCCACTTTCAATACGCATCCAGATTGATACTTAGAGTCATCTGGATTTAGTGTCAAAGCTTGCATCGGCGTAACCCTTTGCGACGAACTCTTTATCACCTCCATAATCGAGAAACATTTCCTTAGTCATCCAGTTACTAAGGATAATTTTGACCGCTGTACAGTGATCTACTCCTGGATCACTATTGTACCCTCTTGACAAACTCATGGCAAGGTACACAACATGTTTGGTACACAACATGGCATACTTTATAGAACCTATGGCTGAGGCATAGGGAATGACTTTCATTCTCTCTATATTTTTCTGCCGTGGTCTGTCTTTGAGTCTTACTCAACTTCACACCTTACAAGTCAGGCAAGAACTCATTCTTTGACTGATCCATTTTGAACTACTTCAAAATCTTATCAAGGTATGTACTCATCGAAAGTCTTATCAAGCGTCTTGATCTATCTCTATAGATCTTAATGCCCAATATGTAAGCAGCTTCACCAAGGTTTTTCTTTGAAAAACTCCTTTCAAACACTCCTTTATGCTTTCCAGAAAATTCTACATCATTTCCGATCGACAATATGTCATTCACATATACTTATCAGAAAGGTTGTAGTGCTCCCACTCACTTCTTGTAAATACAGGCTTCACCGCAAGTCTGTATAAATCTATATGCTTTGATCAACTTATCAAAGCGTATATTCCAACTCCGAGATGCTTGCACCAGTCCATAGATGGATCGCTGGAGCTTGCACATTTTGTTAGCACCTTTAGGATTGACAAAACCTTCTGGTTGCATCATATACAAGTCTTCTTTAATAAATCCATTAAAGAATGCAGTTTTGTTATCCATTTGCCAGATTTCATAAAATGCGGCAATTGCTAACATGATTCGGACAGACTTAAGCATCGCTACGGGTGAGAAAGTCTCATCATAGTCAACTCCTTGAACTTGTTGAAAAACTTTCGCAACAAGTCGAGCTTTGTAAACAGTAACATTACCGTCAGCGTCAGTCTTCCTCTTGAATATCCATTTATTTTTGATGGCTTGCCGATCATCGGGCAAGTCAACCAAAGTCCACACTTTGTTCTCATACATGGGTCCCATCTCAGATTTCATGGCCTCAAGCCATTTTGCGGAATCTGGGCTCATCATCGCTTCCTCATAGTTCGTAGGTTCATCATGGTCCAGTAACATGACTTCCAGAACTGGGTTGCCGTACCACTCTGATGCGGAACGAACTCTGGTTGATCTACGAAGTTCAGCAGAAACTTGATCTGAAGTTTCATGATCATCATCATCATTAGCTTCCTCACTAATTGGTGTAGGAATCACTGGAACTAGTTTCTGTGATGTTCCACTTTCCAATTCGGGAGAAGGTACAATTATCTCATCAAGTTCTACTTTCCTCCCACTCACTTCTTTCGAGAGAAACTCCTTCTCTAGAAAGGATCCACTCTTAGCAACAAAGACCTTGCCTTCGGATCTGTGATAGAAAGTGTACCCAACAGTTTATTTTGGGTATCCTATGAAGATTTACTTCTCCGATTTGGGTTCGAGCTTATCATGTTGAAACTTTTTCACATAAGCATCGTAGTCCCAAACTTAAAGAAATGACAGCTTAGGTTTCTCGTCAAACCACAGTTCATATGGTGTCATCTCCACAGATTTAGATGGTGCCCTATTTAACGTGAATGTAGCTGTCTCTAATGCATAACCCCAAAAGCGATAGTGGTAGATCGGTAAGAGACATCATCGATCGCACCATATCTAATAAAGTACGGTTATGACGTTCGGACACACCATTACACTGTGGTGTTCCAGGTGGCGTGAGTAGTGAAACTATTTCACATTGTTTTTACTGAAGGCTAAACTCGCTAACTCAAATATTTTACCTCTACGATCATATCGTAGAAACTCTTATTTTCTTATTACGATGATTCTCCACTTCACTCTGAAATTCTTTGAACTTTTCAAATGTTTCAGACTTGTGCTTCATTAAGTAAATATACCCATATCTGCTCAAATCATCAGTGAAGGTCAGAAAATAATGATACCCGCCGCGAGCTTCAACACTCATTGGTCCACATACATCTGTATGTATGATCTCCAACAAATCTGTTGCTCGCTCCATTGTTCCGGAGAACGGAGTTTTAGTCATCTTGCCCACGAGGCATGGTTCGCAAGCACCAAGTGATTTATAATCAAGTGATTCCAAAAGTCCATCACTATGGAGTTTCTTCATGCGCTTTACACCATTATGACCTAAACGGCAGTGCCACAAATAAGTTGCACTATCATTATTAACCTTGCATCTTTTGGCTTCAATATTATGAATATGTGTATCACCACGATCGAGATCCAACAAACTATTTTCATTGGGTGTATGACCATCGAAGGTTTTATTCATGTAAACAAAATAACAATTATTCTATGACTTTAAATGAATAACCGTATTGCAACAAATATGATCAAATCATATTCATGCTCAACGCAAATGCCAAATAACATTTATTTAGGTTTTATACTAATCCCGAAAGTATAGGGAGTGTGCGATGATGATCATATCAATCTTGGAACCACTTCCAACACACATCGTCGCTTCACCTTTAACTAGTCTCTGTTCATTATGCAATTCTCGTTTCGAGTTACTAATTTTAGCAACTGTAGCGGTATCAAATACCCAGGGGTTGT
The DNA here is from genome assembly GCA_902687465.1 of Secale cereale. Lineage (NCBI taxonomy): Eukaryota > Viridiplantae > Streptophyta > Magnoliopsida > Poales > Poaceae > Secale > Secale cereale. The sequence continues at coordinate 963,920,599 of LR738711.1, forward strand.
TATGAACACTAGTAAAGTACACATCAATAATCTGTATATCAAAATATACCTTTGTTCACTTTGCCATCCTTCTTATCCGCCAAGTATCTAGGGCAGTTCCACTTCCAGTGACCATTTCCTTTGCAGTAGAAGCACTTAGTTTCAGGCTTGAGTTTTAGCTTTGGGTTTCTTCACGGGAGTGACAACTTGCTTGTCATTCTTCTTGAAGTTCCCCTTCTATCCCTTTGCCCTTTACTTGAAACAAGTGGTCTTGTTAACCATCAACACTTGATGCTTTTTCATGATTTCTACCTTCGCCGACTTCAGCATCGCGAAGAGCTCGGGAATTCCTTTCGTCATCCCTTGCATATTATAGTTCATCACGAAGTTCTACTAACTTGGTGATAATGACTAGAGAACTTTGTCAATTACTATCTTATCTGGAAGATTAACTCCCACTTGATTCAAGTAATTGTAGTACCCAGACAATCTGAGCACATGCTCACTCGTTGAGCTATTCTCCTCCATCTTGTAGGCAAAGTACTGTCAGAAGTCTTATACCTCTCGACACGGGCATGAGTATGAAATACTAATTTCAACTCTTGGAACATCTTATATGCTCCGTGGCATTCAAAACGTTTTTGAAGTCCCGGTTCTAAGCCGTAAAGCATGGTGCACTTAAACTATCAAGTAGTCATCATACCAAGCTTTTGTCAAAACGTTCATAACGTCTACATCTGCTCCTGCAATAGGTCTGTCACCTAGCGGTGCATCAAGGACATAATTCTCTGTGCATCAATGAGGATAATCCTCAGATCACGGAACAATTCAGCATCATTGCTACTAACATCTTTCAACTTAGTTTTCTCTAGGAACATATAAAAAAATAAACGGGGAGCAACATCGTGAGCTATTGATCTACAACATAGATATGCTAATACTACGAGGACTAAGTTCATGATAAATTAAAGTTCAATTTAATCATATTACTTAAGAACTCCCACTTAGATAGACATCCCTCTAGTCATCTAAATGATCACGTGATCCAAATCAACTAAACCATGTCTGATCATCACGTGAGATGGAGTAGTTTCAATGGTGAACATCTTATGTTGATCATATCTACTATATGATTCACGCTCGACCTTTCGGTCTCCAGTGTTCCGAGGCCATATCTACATATGCTAGGCTCGTCAAGTTTAACCCGAGTATTCTGCGTGTGCAAAACTGTCTTACACCCGTTGTATTTGAACGTAGAGCTTATCACACCCGATCATCACGTGGTGTCTCGGCACGAAGAACTTTCTCAACGGTGCATACTCAGGGAGAACACTTGTACCTTGAAATTTTGTAAGGGATCATCTTATAATGCTACCGTCGTACTAAGCAAAATAAGAAGCATAATAAGATAAACATCACATGCAAATCAAAATATGTGACATGATATGACCATCATCATCTTGTGCTTTTGATCTCCATCTCCAAAACACCGTCATGATCACCTTCTTCACCGGCGCGACACCTTGATCTCCATCGTAGCATCGTTGTCGTCTCGCCAACTATTGCTTCTACGACTATCGCTACCGCTTAGTGATAAAGTAAAGTAATTACATGGCGATTGCATTTCATACAATAAAGCGACAACCATATGGCTCCTGCCAGTTGCCGATAACTTTACAAAACATGATCATCTCATACAAAACCGTATATCTCATCATGTCTTGACCATATCACATCACAACATGCCCTGCAAAAACAAGTTAGACGTCCTCTACTTTGTTGTTGCAAGTTTTACGTGGCTGCTACGGGCTTAGCAAGAACCGTTCTTACCTACGCATACAAAACCACAACGATGTTTCGTCAAGTATGTGCTGTTTTAACCTTCACAAGGACCGGGCGTAGCCACACTTGATTCAGCTAAAGTGAGAGAGACAGACACCCGCCAGTCACCTTTAAGCAACGAGTGCTCATAACGGTGAAACCAGTCTCGCGTAAGCGTACGCATAATGTCGGTCCGGGCCGCTTCATCTCACAATACCGCCGAAGCAAAGTATGACATGCTGGTAAGCAGTATGACTAGTATCGCCCACAACTCATTGTGTTCTACTCGTGCATATCATCTACGCATAGACCTGGCTCATGATGCCACTGTTGGGGAATGTAGTATTTTCAAAATTTTCCTACGATCACGCAAGATCTATCTACTAGATGTATAGCAACGAGGGGGAGAGTGTGTCTATGTACCCTCGTAGACCGGGAGCGGAAGCGTCAAGTGACGCGGTTGATGTAGTCGAACTTCTTCGCGATCCAACCGATCAAGCACCGAACGTACGGCACCTTCGCGTTCAGCACACGTTCAGCTTGATGACGTCCCACGAGCTCTTGATCCAGTTGAGCTTCACGGGAGAGTTTAGCCAGCACGACGGCGTGGTGACAGATATGATGTATCTACCAGGGCTTCGCCTAAGCACTGCAACGGTATGACCGAGGTGTGTTCTGTGGACAGGGGCACCGCACACGGCTAAAACAATTGAACTTGTGTGTCCTAGGGTGCCCCACTGCCCCCGTATATAAAGGAGCAAGGGAGAGGCCGGCCCTAGAGGGGGCACGCCAAGTGTGGGGAGTCCTACTAGGACTCCCAAGTCCTAGTAGGATTCCCCTTTCCTTTCCGGAGTAGGAGAAAAGGAAAGAGGTGGAGAGGGAGAAGGAAAAGGGGGCTGCACCCCTTGTCCAATTCGGACCAGAGGGGGGGCGCGCGCCTCTTTCCTTTTGGCTTTTCTCCTCTATTCCCGTATGGCCCAATAAGGCCCATATACTCCGAAAAATACCCGAATCACTCGGAACCTTTCCGATGTCCGAATATAGTCGTCCAATATATCGATCTTTACGTCTCGACCATTTCGAGACTCCTCGTCATGTCCCCGGTCTCATCTGGGACTCCGAACTCCTTCGGTACATCAAAACTCATAAACTCATAATACCGATCGTCATCAAACATTAAGCGTGCGGACCCTACGGGTTCGAGAACTATGTAGACATGACCGAGACTCATCTCCGGTCAATAACCAATAGCAGAACCTGGATGCTCATATTGGCTCCTACATATTCTACGAAGATCTTTATCGGTCAAACCGCATAACAACATACGTTGTTCCTTTTGTCATTGGTATGTTACTTGCCCGAGATTCGATCATCGGTATCTCTATACCTAGTTCAATCTCGTTACCGGCAAGTCTCTTTACTCATTTCGTAATACATCATCTCGTGACTAACTCATTAGTCTTTTGCTTGCAAGGCTTAGTATGATGTGCATTACCGAGAGGGCCCAGAGATACCTCTCCGACACTCGGAGTGACAAATCCTAGTCTTGATCTATGCCAACACCACGAACACTTTCGGAGACACCTGTAGAGCATCTTTATGATCACCCAGTTACGTTGTGACGTTTGATAGCACACAAGGTGTTCCTACGGTATTCGGGAGTTGCATAATCTCATAGTCATAGGAACATGTATAAGTTATGAAGAAAGCAAAATAGCAGTAAAACTAAACGATCATAGTGCTAAGCTAACGGATGGGTCTTGTCCATCACATCATTCTCCTAATGATGTGATCCCGTTGATCAAATGACAACTCATGTCTATGGTTAGGAAACATAACCATCTTTGATCAATGAGCTAGTCTAGTAGAGGCATACTAGGGACACTCTGTTTTGTCTATGTATTCACACATGTACTAAGTTTCCGGTTAATACAATTCTAGCATGAATAATAAACATTTATCATGATATAAGGAAATATAAATAACAACTTTATTATTGCCTCTAGGGCATATTTCCTTCAGCGGCCTCCTTAGAGCGCCCGCTGCTCTGCAACAAAGTTTGGGTTCGCCGGTAACATGGCGGGCACGCCCTCCTTGCTTGCGCGCTCGTTGTAGATTTAGTCCTCTAACAGTCGATATTACTCGAGGAGGAACAGGTTGTACCTCTCCGGCACCTGTCGGAACACTGACATATGAGCATGCGCGGGCCACTCCTCCTCAGCCATAGGCCCATAGCGGCACCGTAGCGTGCATGCGCCTGCTCCATGATTTGGCGTCATGTCGTCGTCGGAGCCCGTCTCCCTTGCAAGGTCGTCGTCGGAGACCTCGAGGCGAGCTGGCCGGCATGTCATACTCGATGCTGCAAGGGCGGCCACCTCATGCTTTGTTATCATTGCTTTGAATTACCCCACATTATACCATGGGAATATGTACTACACAAAACATATCTCAGGTTATCGTACAGAAGCTGGAGTTCAAGGGAAGGATAAAAAAGTTAGATTCTTACAATGCTTCTTTTCAACACACTCGTTAAAATTTCTCACATTTTTTTTAATAAATTGTGAAAGGAAACAACAAGACTACATGAGACTCAAGATATTTTGCAACATATTTCAATGTGATTTGTTGTATGAAACAAGAATATTTAAAATAATAATACAAAATGCTAAAACTAAAAATACATATAATTTATTATGTTTGAGTACTATATAGTTGTGAAATGTTTATTAAATAATACAAATAGCATAGTAGAATGAAAATTCTTATGTATGTTTGCATGTTGAGACGAGTCTTTTTTCCATGCATGCTTGCGTGTAGAGAGACATATGGTGATGGGGGTGAGCCTTTTATTATGCATGTTGTGTGATGATGTGGCATGCTTGTATGTTGAGAGAAATAGTTAGTGAGGGCTAGCTATTTAGATATAGAAGATTATAAAACCTGACATGTCTCGCGGGTTTAAACTCGTTTCAGTAATACCCAAACCCGAAGCCTGAAAATACCCATCAAAATAAGTTTTTTTTACATACACTGGTCCATCGCTCGAGCAGCCGAGCCCCCCAGCGGCCCAAAGCCACATCGCCCGAGCCGACCAAGCCCCGACCGCTCGCTCCTCAAGTCTCTCTCCCTCCCGCACAGGCACAGGCGCACAACTCAACACCTAAATCTAAACCTAATTCCCCGAGCCGCCGCTTGGGCTCAATCCCAAGCCGCCAACCACAATATGTGCAGGTGAGCCTCCTCCCTCCCCGTCTTGTCCACGAAACCGCCTCCCTCCACTTGTGCTGCCGCCAAGAGGATTATGGCATTCATTATGTTTTATGACGCCTGATCATTTCCTTTATCAAGCCAATAGTCTCACCAATAGAGGAAATAACTATCTCATGCAGGGCCATCCGTTTCTTCATGTATCCGATTGTCATTGTCAGAAGTTGCGGCTTATGTGAAAAGAAAAATGTTACAAACATAGAGGGTCACATGACTCGTTACAAAGAGCCAAACCACGACCTCTAAAGGTGAAGACCAGTTTGTTTGGTCATTCTCTTGAACTGAGAATGCAAAAGCGAACCTAAAATTTTGGTTATGGTATCGAAGTGACTAGTTATTGAAATAGGAAGGAATCCTCAATGAAGAGGCTACACATGCGGCAAAGATATACGATATGAGCCCACGATCGTGGATAGAGATTGTTCTACGAGAAAAGAGGAAATTATTTCGGTGGCCATGGTGACCGACGTGGCTTGCATGCTGCCTACAATCCCTCCGAATGTGTTGCCCGTGCGTCGTCCTCTCTGCCGCAGGGTCCCCGAAGACATGTCCGGTGGTGAGGCTTCCCCAAAGCGCGGGTGCACCTCAGATGACCGCATATATACCTTAGATGCTTCTTTGGCGGCGGAAGGAGCCGACGATGACTTGGACGATGGATCTCTCCCAAAGGCGATCTAGATTACTCCGGCGGGTGCCACACGTGCTCTCAGTCCGTTGCCCTATGATGGGGAAGGAAGCTTTAGGGGATGAGGTGGATGGAAATGGAAGAAAATATTTGATTTGTTGAGATATTGGTAAGTTCTAGTGTTTTATTTTTGAGAAGTGGTAATTTCTGATTTGATCCACAGTATGTTAACCCATTGAGTTAAGAAACAAAAGGTGAACCCAAGGGGGTGGGTGCAAAAAACAAATGTGGGAGGGATCGAGTCGTAAAGGGGGTAGGGGGAGTATGTGGTTTTAGTGAGTGGAGTGTTTTAAGACTGACCTAACCAGGCAGAGGTCTCACATACTCGGATCTGACAGACAGTGGAGAACGGAGAGGAGAGGGGAGGGGAGGGAGGGATCGACGCGACGTGGCGTCTTCGTCGTGATCTCGACGGGCGAGCGAGATGGCGACCCCGTGCTCCTCCCACCACGTTGCTGATGCGACGATGGGGGTCCCGTACTGGCCCCAGTTCCCCTTCACTCCAGACATGCCAGACTCCTCCCTGCACGATGGTGCTGCCAGGCAGATCGTCGACTCCCTCCTCGTCCGCTTCCTCTCGCTCACCCGCCGCCGCATCGAAATCGCCCAAGCCCAGGTACCCCCTAGTGCCCCTCCCTTTGTCTCTTGCCTTCGAGATCTGGTCGCGCTTTTTAGATCTGGCCGCTCCCTTTGTCTTTTGCTTTCCAGATCTGTCTGTGCTTTCAAGATCTGGTCGTGCTTTCCAGATCTGGCCGCTCCCTTTGTCTTTCGCTTTCCAGATCTGCCCGCACTTTCAAGATCTGGTCGCTCCCTTTGTCTCTGGCTTTCCAGATCTGGTCGCTCCCTTTGTCTCTTGCTTTTCATATCTGGTTGCCCCCTTTGCCTCTTGCTTTCCAAATCTGGCCACTCACATTTGTGTGCGATGTTAACGACAACCACACCGCTCCACTAGCACCCTCATCGCGCATGGGTCGCTTGATTAGTCTGGTTTGATGGGGGGTCACCTGACCTACCAGTGTTGCCGCGATAGGCCGACGCGGTAGAAAATGCACAAATTCATGGATTCAACAGTCAAAATATCAGTACAAGGGATCCGGGTTACTTAGCCACAACAAGTCCGAGCTGACTTTGCCGGAAGATCAAGAAGCTAGGGTTGTGACCCGCCAAACATTGTTCCCAAATACTTCACGTAAATCACTGTTCACACAAAATCACTTTAAGCGTACTTTAGTGTCCGATCTGGACCGCTGCTTTTTAATCCAATGGACGACACTGAGCCAAGGCAGCGGCATTGTTGCTTCTCTACCTTTGCCTCAGCAAGTCAGCAAATCTGAATCGTAGTACAAGCGCCTACAACCTTAACCAAACTCAAAGGAGCACAAAGCTATAAAAACATGAGTTATAAAGAACTACAAGTGCAAGATACCACCCCCGGCTCTTGGATGTCCTGGCTAAATTGGTTCTCTTATCATTGTTTGATAGACCGAACTCATGGCCGGCTAACTCATATGGTATAGTGGTGTCTACACTCCAAAAGGGAACACACACATATGTCTTATCAATGACATAGCCTTGAATGCACATCTTCAAAAATCATCAGGTGCGTTCAGTGGCATATATAGCAGGATTTTAGTTCATGGTGGCCCAAAATAGGACATACAAAGTACATTGACAATATTACTTGTCAACATACTAGCATATAATTGATCAAACGGCTATAATTGATCAAACGGCAAGAACAATAGATTGCATCTCACCTCAACCTATGTGCCTTGCACACTTTATCATCTGTCGGCACGCCGTAGTCTGCCAGTGTTGTTCACCCGTTGTCGGCTCACCATTTATGCTTAGTGATCCATTGCTTTCTTGTTGCGTTACGGTTCAAGATCCAAGAGGATATAACGTACGAAAGATGTACATATGAGGCGGGAGACCTCATAACCAAAGATGCACGCTTACAAGGATATAGAGAGGAAACAGACCAACCATGTTGGTAGGTCATTAGTTCGTGGTCTTAGTCTATTGAGAGACGAGTCCTAGACGATTTTCAATCTTTTATTTGCAAATATTGAAGTGATTGGCTCAATCCCGTAGCAGTCCACGGGTCACCCCTGTCCACTGTGTGGCTACGTCATATCACGCCTTCATTTGCCTTTACTTACTTGTCATTAAAAGCATGATTGGTTTGCCGCGGGTAATTGGCTAGCCAAATGTTGGCATTGTCAAATATTGGCAATACCAAGACTTGCCAACTATTGACAACTTTATGTGAGGTAGGCAAGACAACTTGGTAACCAATCAATTAGTAGCCAATATTTGGCACAATGCCAAACATTGGCATGCCAATTTTTGACACCAAACCAATTATGCTCTAAGTTTGCAATGCGATTAGCTGTCATCGAATCGATTCACGCGGTGACATACCTTCCATCCATGTTCCCACGCCTCACCCCACCCCGCATCCTACTCAACTCTTGCAAGCTGTTCCCTTTCTAGTCCGTACCCGGCGATCAAGTCCACGGTCTCACCATCTACAAAAGGCCACGTTTCCTTCTCTCAATCTTCTGTTTCGCCCTTCGCCTTACACGAGGTGGCAGGCGTATGACTTACGCTCCACAGCGACAGACTCCGTTGCTGGTCTGTCACCGTGCTCCCCTTTTCAACATCGGAGTTACCTAATTAAGATCATGATTCATCTGAATCATCTTTTTTTTTTTTCCTTTTAGAAAGATTTCGAAAGGGGGTAAGTCAACCCGTGCATCTGTAATCCTGTTCATCCCAGGCATGATCCAGACGGGAATGCGCGTTTCTTGGGTTCGAGAAAGGGAATTAATCAATCAATACACAATACACAATGATGATGATTAATACTTGCTTGATGTAAATTGGCAAGATGATAGCTTTAGTGAGTGGAGAGTTTAACATTAACCCAATCGATGGATTAGGGAGAGGAACACACACACACACACTCGGCTCCCCCTGACAGACGGGCGGTGGAGCACGGAGAGGAGAGGAGAGGAGAGGGGAAGGGGACGGACGGACGCGGCGCCTCCGACGCGATCTCGGCGGGTCGGCGAGCTGGCGACCCCGCGCACCTCCCACCACCTCGCCGCCGCCGCGGCGCTCGCGGCGGCGGGGGTCTCCTACCCGCCGCCGCTGCCCCCCACGCCGCACGCCGCGGGGGCCTTCTCCTCCTCCACCTCCTCCTCCCCGCACGACGCCGGCGCGGGCGGCGCCGCCAGGCAGATCGTCGACTCCCTCCTCGCCCGCTTCCTCCCGCTCGCCCGTCGCCGCATCGAGACCGCACAGGCCCAGGTGACGCCCCCCCGCCCCCCCTCCCCCCCTCCCCTCCCGCGCGTCTCGATTCCGCCCGTCCCCATTCGCGCGCGAGGTCAACGAGAGCCGCACCAGCACCCGCCGCCGCCGCACAGGGTTCGCCTGATTAGTTCGATTGGGCTGTGGTTCGCCTGACCTGCCGGCGTCGCCACGGCAGGCCGACGCTGTTGAATTTATTTACTTTAGATTTAGCTCCTGACCTAACCTCTGTATGTATGCGCCCCCTGCACACACGGTGGAAAATGCTATTAGGTTTACCGAGGTCTGACCAATGCTCTGGGGCGTCGTCGCCTCTCGGCCGCGATGTGCCACCGCGGCATGCGCGCCTAGAAATGCTGGGGTTTTAGTCGCTCCTGCTCGCTCTGGCTATCACCGTTACCATGCGTCTGCGTCGCTGTTCGTGTGTGCTGGTATGGAGAGCATTGACTCGCTCCGTCGTGCTGCAGTTGAGTTTGGATTTAGCTCATGACCTAACCTATGTGCGCTTCCTCCTGCCCACATGGTGGCAGTGCTGGTATCGGAGAGCATTGATTATGCGGTTTGTCGTGGCCGTGCCGCTGTATCTTCGGAGTGCCGGTTTCTTGTAACTCTGTACTTACCATTACTGGAGTCTGTTGCAATGTGCATTTCACCGCACAGCCCAATTTGCAGTCATGCTTTAGGATTTCTGCCTTTCGCCCTTTTGGAAAGCATAGAAGAGCTACTATATTTGTGCGTTCCGCTGTTGAAACGTTAGGCATTTCTTTCTTTACCATCCAGATCAGCATGATGCCGTGTGTTATGTTGCCAGAGAGAAAATGATATAATGCAACCCTAATTTTTTTTCTTAATAAGCAGGATGGACAATACCTACGGCCATCTGACCCAAGCTACGAGCAAGTACTTGATTCGCTTGCAATGGTTGCAAGGCACACACCTCTACCTCTTCTTGAAGCTCTTCTTCGGTGGAGAGAAAGGTACGCTGAATGACATTATAACTCTTGAAAAATTTCCAGCCTGGTAGCCTTTAAGATTCTGATTTATTTTACACCGAGCTTTCAGCTTTGTTGCTTACTCCTACTCTAGAAACTTTCAGCAGTCTTGTACTTTTTACTGAAGTTTTGTACATCATTATTCCGCAGTGAATCGCCAAAAGGTGCCCATGATGCCTCAACATATCAAAAGAAGGTCTGTTATCAACCGGCCATCTATTTTCCTTACAAAGAACCACATTCTCTTCCACTGTAGGTTGTATGCTCATTGAACATCAGCAGATATGCATTCCGTAGATTATCTTATAGTTAGAGATTGTCACCAGCAAACCTTTTGATCCCTGGTCTCTCAAACTTGTTCTTTCCCTAAACATTTTAAACTGCATTCTCCTGTCTAAAATATTCATGGATTTCCCTTCCTGTACCCAGCTTGCTGTCGAGTGCATATTCAGCTCAGCCTGCATTCGATTTGCTGAGTATTGCCCACAAGAGGGAATCACAGGTTATTTCTTTTTGCTGTTGTTTGTGTGAGGTCTTTGCATTGTTAATTACTTTTAAACATAGTTGGCTAACTTATGCATTATTTTGTCCAGAGAAACTTTGGAATGGCTTGGAAAGTTTCGTATTTGATTGGCTAATTAATGCAGACAGGTGAGAATTTACTGCCTTCTTAAATGCAGTTTCTTATATGGTAAGAACATGGCAATAACAGGTTGTGCAATCTTAAAGCAGAATGATGTACATTGAACACCTAATACTTAGCAAATGAGCAAAAACTTTCCCTTTAAAAATGTGCTGAATATGCTTAATTCGACTTGGTGACTGTCCAATCAGCTAGTAACCAGCCTTTTTAATCGGCTACTCAGCCAATTTTTTGAGCATGGAACAGCACATAAATAATATGTATGTAACGCCTGTATGCTGTCTTATTTTGTTTACATGTGCCAAGTTCCTCGAAATCGTTGTATGCCATTTGTTTCTTGATTGCCATTAAAAGGAAACTTATGTACTTGTGGATACTGAGCCCCTCCCTACCTTATTTGCCTTCTCCAGGGTTGTTAGCCAAGTGGACTATCCTTCGTTGGTTGATCTGCGAGGTCTCCTATTAGATCATGTTGCTCAACTTTTAGGAGCTTTATCACGTATCAGGTACGTTTCTTAATGTATCCTTTTTTTTTTTTTT